>CM077034.1:114803819-115552334 GCA_039090855.1 Macrothele yani | reverse complement strand
ACATCCTTTAGCTACGACGCGTATCAAAAAATGCAGAAAAGCTGTACAACGATTGCGTTTTTTTACGCACCTCCCCTTTCGATAAAAGAGTTACGCCTAACACTACTTTCATTGTTTTTGTACACCTTATGATATACAACACGTGGTTTGTTATACTCCTGAGCTACTCTGAGATACGTTTTTTCATGGCGAAATTACTATTGTACATTCTAAAAAAAAATATTTCTTTTTAGGAAGGAAAGAATTCTCTTCAAATTCAAATTTGAAGAGAATTTAGGAATAAATTCGAAAGACGCCTACACAGAGAAAGTTACAAATCTTGAAGTGATGGTCCCGTATACACAATTATAAAGGTCAAAGTAAATTATTATTATTTTTATAGTCAATTATTAAGGCCTTTCGTTAAAATGTGAACGAAAGTCGTTTCAAAAAGGTACTAAACATATAAATTACCATTTCCTTTGGAAATATTAATTTAAAAAAACATTGGCCAATTCAGCGGATAACTTCAGTAAATTGTCGCTGAAACGCATATAAGAAGATAAGTTTCTCGAAAGAAATACTTGTTCCTAAACTTAAAGCGCAGTTATAATATTTCGAATAAAATAATCTTGATGTGTCAATTAATGATCATGAGCCATTCAAATATTCATGTGTCACTACGTCTAAATTAAATGTGCCTTTGGCTAATCTGAACATTGCTGTAATTAAATAATCCCCGGTGAAACACATAGTTCGGGAAGGCATGTTTTTTTTATGTCATTTGTCAGCTATGCGGCGGCTACAGCATTTTTGTGTGAACTGGGCTGATCATTACATAGGCTACGTATGACGTCATTCGGTGGATGAACATTATAATTTTAATGAACATTTTGAGTTATTTCTAATGAACATTCGCATCCAAAGCAATTGTTTATTAAACTATTTAGAAATTGTCATTGATGAATATTTCATTTTTGTTAGGAATGTTACGGAGCACACAACCAAATAGAATGGTGTTAATAGGGATTTTTCGTGATGGGGTAAGAGGCTGATTGCCTATCTCGTACACAACATTCCAATCGTATGCACGTTTCAATGATGTGTAGGAAGATTTCTGGAATGACGAAAGGCCCACACGCCCGATATCAGTGCGCATGTCGGAACTCATTAGAAAGTTCGTGAAAGAATAAAAAGTAGTCGATGTATGACTTTGAGGATGCTGGAATATAAGCATGGCATTAATAAGGAAACAATTCTTTAAAATTTTGCTCAAAGCTTTGGGGTAAAAAAAAACGTATGAGATTGTTTTGTCTCCACATGCTTATCAGGCGAGTGAAACGTGTACGAGTGGAGTGCTCAAAAGACATTAACTTCTCCTAACCTTGCGTTCTTCTCCTAACCAGAGCATACAAATGTATATTATTTCTACTTTGATTAAGAGAGGAACATAGTGAAGATACTTTGCTTCAGTTTGCAGAACGAAATCTCGTGTGGTCGTTTTTGATGAAACTGTTGTTTATTTTAAATTCTTAATTAAATACTGTGTATGCAGAGATTGATCAGTGCACGTCATTTGATCTAAAATTGAGATTTCACCCGAGGTATCTGATAAAAGCCGTGGAATTTATTTTGGACGGTGCTAAATAGGGATGTACTAATATTAATGGTTTCTTCACAAAGGAAGAACTTTGCTATGCATACTGAAATTTTATATATTTAATGGATATTTCCCATACTAGAATTAAAGTATGAAACATTTAGAAACCTACCACTTTTATTTTTTGGAAAATAATATATTTTTAAAAAATTATGATTGTAAATTCATCCTATTTTGAAGTTTAAGTCCGCATAAACATAGAAACTGTTCTTTGTAGTAGAGATGAGGACATCGTAACTCATTCGGAAACATCGATACTATCGGTGAAAAACTTCAATGTTTTTATTTGTAACAACCAAAGAATTCGTAGTTTTTCAATTGTCATCAGTAAATGGGGAAAATTTAATGCAACAGCAGTTACTGAACAATAGCATCGATTAACTAACAATATTTGTTAAAATGATCCATGTTTTAAATAAAAACCTCCATGTTTCATCGATGCATCGGTGTGAATCTCCTGATGTTTTTGCTTAATAAACTGAAGAATTTGCTCTTTTCTATCTGTAGCAGTGAATGGCCCAATCGATTTGTAAAATTTCTGCACAATATAACCATGGTACTCACCAATTCAACATGCAGGAACATAATATTTGTTAAAAAGCTCTATGTATCGGTGAAAACCTGGATTTTTCTTCCATGATAGATAGATAGATAGATGATTGACGTGCGTCTTTCTTAATTTATTTTGTGCTTTGGTGGAGCGCTTTAGTCCCAAAGTCCCCAGTGGTAGATTGCACCAGTGGGCCAATTACATAACGGATAAACATAAACAAATTTGCGTATTCGATAAAAATGCATGCCGAACATATGATGAAACGAAATTGTAGTAGGATATATTAGTGAGTGTTTTTCTTTCAACCTGGTTGAGGGTATCCGGCTAAGAAACCATTCTCTTTTGCAACTTCAGGTAAGGTTTTTCGTGGTAGCGTGTGTAATTTTTGGCGGTATCAATATTTTCATGGCTACCCCAAACGGAGTCATGAACCAGTTCTGCCCTGGTAAGTAATAAATTCATCTTATAGATACCGAATCAATCGATTTATTCTGGCATAATATTCGCCATCAATTTAGCAGATGGCTTTACAAATGTTTTAGCGACGTCATGCCCCTTGACCAGTTTTTGCCACAAGTAAAGCAACTTGGAATGATGCCTCTTTAGTTTTACTAACTTCCTCACCGTAGCAACGGTAGCCATTGATTTCTGTGATGACAGCATCCCTTGCGTTTGTTTTGAAAAATATTCCACAGGTTTATGGGTAAATCTGCATGTTTTGTTTGAAAACTAAGTGAAAGTTTTGAAGGTTTCTTGGCGTCGTTAGACAAAGTGTCATAACACACAAGACAAATAAGATTACGTGCAAGTTGGTCACCGGTCTAATAGGGATCCCATTTTTAGGTAATCATTAATATTTCCTGTTTACACATATATATTTTCTTTTGGCGAGTAACAGAGCAACTGGTTTGAAAACGATCGTCAATGGTTTTTCAGTTTTAGCAGGCCCATGTGGATTCGTACTGATTTCAATTATATTCCATTTCTAATGAACCACTGTTAAGTCACCGAGTCCATTTTGAATATAAATTGCAAATAACATAATAATAATGTCTGTGGTATATAATATTAATGTAAACCCCCACACACAAAACACATAAGAATAACTAACTGCCGAAACGCAAAGGGGCTACTCAGTACTTACAGATGGGTTCCGGAACATTACGTCACTTCTATTTTGTCATTGAAACGAATATGTCATTGTCACCGGGTGTGACTTGTTTGCTGAAATATCAGTGACAGGAACAGTCATGTCGGCGCCGTCTGTCGCTATCACTGGCCGAAAACTCCTTCCAACTCCGCCAGTTTCTTTTCACTTGGAGACGGGCTTGACACTCTTTGAGCTGTCAGATTTATTTCTGCGGAGAATCACTTATGTTGACCGTAATTTCGTTCTTTTTTTAGCTACTGGGATTAAAATATTATCGTAAGATACCTGGGACGTTTACAGCGCATTTGACCTTAATGGCCCAAAGCCGTATTGCGGTGCAGTAGGTACACTCCCATCTTAGCTGCGATAGACCACGCCGATTATCTTAAAGTGTCATTACTGGGGTTGTACAAATACAGACTTTTCATAGAGAATTTAGAAAAATTTCGCGGACCACCAGTGGTCCGTGGACCACAGTTTGAGAACCACTGAATTAGAGGGACATCAGGATTATTCGAGACGCTAGTATAGTTGGGCTAGGAATGGGCAAAATACCTCGATGTCGCAGAAGCCGATATATCGAAGTAGAACATTGAGCTTTCATGACCGATGTTTGAAACTAGCAAGGGATATTTTGTTCGAAAAGTAAATTAATTTCTTTGTGTTGCATCATTTCAAAAGGAAGTAGATATCTTTTGATTGGCTGTTTTGACTGATATTTCATTGGCGACAACCGCAAAGTTTTTACCTCGATGGTTTCTGAGAAGCCGATTCCTTGCAAATATCATCGACGTTTCCACCGTTATATCGAAAAAACGCCGAATGTTTTAACAAATGTGAATTACTCGAACTTGAGTTGGGAAGGAATAACCATTTTATTGAAAAGACATTTTACCCTCCGATGTTGTCCAGAATTCACTGCTGCAGACCAAAAACGTGAATTAGTTGGCTTATTAGCAGAACATCCAGTTTCACACTAATACATTGAAGAAAATCGAGAAGTTTAAACAGATATATCGAAGAAGAAACACAAAGCGTTTAAATCGTTAGTATACAGCATTAAAAATACTGAGATGTTGCATTGGTGAGTATCGCTGATATGTTGAACAACGATTTTACAAATCGATTGATCATTATAACTGCTGCAGATGAAAAAATGGCGTGAATTTTTCAGTTTATTAGCAAAAACATCGAGGTTCAGATCGATGCGTCGAGCATTTTTAACAAATATTATTGGGTTGAGGAATAAGTAATATCGTTTTTTTCAAAAGGTTGGAAAAACTTTATTTTCGCAACAACAAAAAATAAAAATTAAATCAATAATGTATTCTCCACTAGTATTTACAACTGCTTCCCATCGTTTAACAAGTTGTTCGAACCCTCGGCTATAGAGAAATCTGCCGATCGTGACCCGAAGAAATCGTCCAACCGTGTCCGCTATTAAACGTCATTATTGAACGATGCGCCACTTGCAAATTGTTGGAAAGCGATCGAAACAGATTAAAATCAAGATGGGTGCCAAATCTGGAGAAAAGGCTTGGACGCAGCAAAAAGGCTTCCCAATTAAACACCTTTAATGGCGGTTTTGGTCATATTGCAGCAATGTGGTCCTATCGTTTAATCTTGTATTGCAGCAGAACACCACCTACTTCGCTATTCGTGTCGCTAGCTTTTGTTGCATTGCGTCGGTGGAGGCGATGCAGTGCCATTGTTGAACATAGAGGTCCACGTGAACCGTTTCAATGTTTCCGAAAAAATTCGTAGTGGATGATGCCCTGCCAATCCCATCAGACACACAACATCGTCTTCCGAGGAGGCGACTCTTGTTTTTCTCCCGGCGTTTCCATGTTTCGTGGGATGAGCCATTCTTTTGGCTGCTTCGCTATGTTGACGTTACAGACACCATTTTTTGCAGCCGGTAACGATTCGGTACGGAAACCTTTCCTTGTGACCAGGAGTAGCACTGTGACTAGCAAACAAATCGGCAGCAACTGTGGAACCTTGATTTCTGTTGTTGTCTTTAAAAACGTGCGGAACCTCAGCGCCGAGCTTTTAAACTTTTCCCATCGCATGAAGGTGATTCACAACTGTCTTCTGATCACAGTTCACTTGCTCAGCCAATTCTCTGGTCGATTGACGCGGGATTTTGTGCAGCAACTGGTTCAATTGCTCTTCATCAAACTGAACCGGGTGACCCATGTCCTTAAGGTCGAAATTGCAGGATGTAAAGCGTGAAAACCACCGTTGAGCCATTCTTTTAGTCACAGAGCATCTTCACCGTAGACAGCACAAATCTCGCGAGCAACTTTGGTGTCTTTGGTCCCTCGATTAAAGGTGGCGAGCAGCAGGTGTCCGCAATGCTCCTTTTTGTCCACTTGATATTCCACTTTAATGACCTGAAAAACAAATAAAATTAAATCAAATCACACACACTGGCATGTAAAGCAAACCGGTATCTATCGCATAGTATATCACATGTTGCCACAATATTTTATTTTGGTACACAAATGGAAATGTGGGACAACCGACATTACTTATTCATCAACCCAATATGTTACTTGATGTTACTGGTGAGTAATCACTGCTATATTAAACATATTTTCCTTACTAGCTATTGCTGTATATTTAAATCCAAAAATTATGTTTTCCAGCAAAAACATCGAGGTCTGATCAGATACATCGAAACTTTCCACCAAAACTCTCTATATTTGGGTAAAAAGTGACCACCGATGTGCCTCGCCATACTTTAAAAAATAAAGCCTATTGAATGGCGTAGTACTTCATCAACATTCGATGAGCATACAAAGAAATGTAGAAATTGTTACTTATAATTGTGTTATTATAAAGTGCCAATACATTAACTTTTTCTTCTGTTTTAAAATCTCGAGTTTGATTGTAAACCATATCGCAAAATTCTTATAAAAATATATCAGCAAAAAATATGCGGTGAAAATCCAGAAGATAAATTTTATAAAGAAATTTAGGATCTCGTGATCATGATTATTTCAAAAGCATTTTCCTATAAAATAAAACATATACGCAAATTTGATAATACCTTACTAGCATGGGGAACATTGAAATGAAGGTATTTTAAAGCACCGAAGTACGGGGAATAATTTCATAAACCTACCACGCACATACAGCAGAGGAATAGGTCCATTGCCTTGTAATCAGTAAATACCAAAATTATGTTGACACTTGTTTACGAGCTAAAGGTCTGGTTAACATTTTGTCTTCGATATCATATCCAAAGAGTACAATTCAGCCACACCTGCAAAACATTTCTGTTAACAGTTCATCACTAAATTTCAACAAAGTCTTGGTTATTGCAATATTTAATAGGTGTTTTATGACATGGCACTAAGGTTTTGAATTTTGGGTCGTTTCATCCTTGGCGATGTAAAAGTGGGTAAGACGAGAGCGTATGCTTAACAATCCGCGATAAGGGCAAAATCAATTACGGCAGAAACTGTGGTTTCAAAGAGTGATGGAGATGATTTGTTTCCCTTGAAAGGGAATAATCATTCTATGCAGATTTAAAGGTGGAAGGTCACGGAAACAAACTTTTTTGGGTGTTGACGGGCTGCCCAGGTAAATGTGTTCCTGGAGTGTACAGGGAAATCCAAAATGCATATCCGGGATGTGGTTATGGAAACCTACTGCGTATTAGTGTTTCAGACGATAGGTGCTCTGCCGTTTTCGGTGAATCAGTAAGCGTTCTACCTCAACAGAAGTGGCCATGGTCTTAAAGATTGCAGAACAAAGAATTATTTCTGGACCTACAGTGAAAATTTCCTTCCATACCATGGCCATTCGGTATAAACGTATGTCCATATCACATTGTAGGGAACAACGTATGAGGTTGGCCGGAAGACATCGGCCTCCACTTTAGAGGCATACGGTGCAAACTCATTACAAATAGCACATCATAGATGACAACGAGTGGGTTTTACAAGACGGCATGCGCTTCCGCATTTTAGGCATGCGGTCTAAACTCATTGCAAATAGCACATCATAGGGAAGAACGACTGAATTTTGCCAGAATACATCGGCATCCATAATATGAGCATACTGTTTAAACTCATAGCCCATAGCACGTCATAAAGGACAACGCCTGAGGTTTGCTAGAAGACCTCGGCTTTCACAGTACATGCATATGGTGCAAACGCATGTCAATAGCCCGTCATAGGAGACAACGCCTGGTGTTCGCCAGAAGTCATTCGAAGCGGACCATGCAACATTAGTAGAAATTTCTCTACTCCGACAAATTGTGTTGCACAGCATCCAGTGGACAGACACTGGCGGGCGAGCTGAGAAGGGGCGCCTGAACACAACTGCGTGCTTGATGGCAGATAAGGGCCACCTGAACACAACGGCGTGCTAGGTGGCAGAGATGAGCCACCTGAACACAACGGTGTGCATGTCCTTTGCTGCAAAGCTTTGTTTAGCATTTTGTAGATTAAGATTTCTTCACCAGTTTACTGAAATTAGTGGAAACTATTGTCGTATGTGAATTATTATAACTATATTAGTAATCCAAATTTTTGGCGTAGTAAAAAGAATCAAAGTTTTCCAAACTTTCGCACATTAAATAATCATTTAAAAAACCCAAATGTCGACATATACGCACAGTTTGTATTGCTCTCCAACAAATAATATCTGAAAGAAATACGGGATTACGCCATATAATACAAATTTTGAAGATGACAATCCGATTTTTGGCGTAAATGTGACAAGGATTTTAAGTCAGATAATATCCGAAAACTTGAAAATTTCATCGTCCTGGCGCGGGACAATGAAATTTTCACGTTTTTGGATATTATCTGATATCCTTGTCACATTTATGCCAAAAATCGGATTGTCATCTTCAAAATAATATCTGGTGCAATACATTGATCGTGTAGTTGTGTAGTTTGACTTGCGTCGTGGAACGCGAACAGCCTATAAGTTTCATTGCAACTCACAGTACTGTAAGCATGTAATTTTCAAGACAAGTGAAATGGTGTCATAAGCACCATTTCATTTGTCTTGAAAATGAGATCAAGCAATTGTCATTGTTTAATATAACCATGCAAGTAAGAAAGGTTAGTAGTGCAATTGTTTTTCAAATTTTGCATTTTTTAAGCATTCTGAGAAATAGAATAGTTTGATTCCCAGCGCAAAGTCGCTAGTTATATAATTGATGTACATTAGTTTTCAGTCAAATCATTAACAACAAAACTCAAATTTAGCACAAAACGTGGATCACCTTGATTTCAATGTAAAATCATTAAGATGAAGAAAAACAAGTATCTCGTTCATATCGCATTTCTTAATATGAGAAAACATATCAGTAATAAACATGATATGAAAAAGGATATCAGTGATATGAGAAAACGCATCCGTAATAAGAAGTGAAATTGCGTGTGTTCTGTTATATTTAAAAAAGCGATGCGTTTGCGAACACAGTAATTTCGCTAACATAATCGGTTTCATCACGAATCATAGTTTATGTTCTCCAAACTTATGCGTATGTACTACAAGGTTCATGTAAGTTTCCTGTTATTTCGCAAATTTACTTTTTCAAATACCTTTCAGAAACATTTACTTACGTTTCGAAAATATGGTAAAATGCCTTTTAAGAATTTAGCCATTCCCTAATAGTATATCTAGTTGTACTTTTCAAAAACTGTTTTACTTTTTATTACGAAATGTTGTTTGTCCGAAATTCAGTTTGTGTGTGTGTGACTGTATTGACTCTAAGATCGTTGTTCAGTCTCATTCTGCTGTTATAACCAGCACGACCGAGTGTAATGATAGATGCCATTGGGATTGTCGAGCCATACGCGTGAGATTAATGACAGATGTGTACTAATGGTCATGAAAGATACCGTTCGGGGTTGTCCTCTGTATGATTAGGTAGTCAGTTGTTGAACAGTGTTGCATCTGTTGGCCTGTATGTGTCGTCGGACCCGGTGGTGACATCTCACAACGATCTTTTTTGCCTTCAGCAGTTTTGTCTCAAGGTCGTTGTTTTAGGATCTTCACACCAGTTACGATACCATTTAACTATGGCATCTCGCGAACAACCTACCAGTTAAGCAGTTTTTTTTAATCGAGGCACTCTCCCACGGAGATCCTCACTGTGTCTTTCCTAAATGTCCGATGAATACATACTTTAACAATCATGCTCCGAACTGTACGTGCAACTGTTTAACTCATACATTATATGAGCCGCGTCAGCCGACTAATGGCTCCCTCTCCTAAATCACGTGGACAACGGACAGCATCCACTTTTGATACTGGTGGTCATAATTCAGTGTTCACACGGTACCGAGTGATGGGGAGGGCTGAAAACTAATTTTTTGTCTGCACATCGTCGATATTAGAATGGACATTTCCAAAATCTGAGCATTGCTTTATTCTAAATTTCTAGGGACTATATCAAAATATGTTGAAACTAGTAAATTTTAATTCACACTAGTCTGGGTCTAAATGCGCAAAGAAACAGTTTTCGACTCCTTGGGTTTCCAACTGCAGATAATTGTTGGCAAAACTTTCAATTAAGCAATAATATGTTTATATTTCCAATAAAAAATATAACTTTAGGTTTCCATAACCTTTATTGCGACATTTAAGTCACACTGTATGGGTTATTCGAAAGGAAAGCCTAATATTGCGCTTGAAGAGTTAAATGTTGTGGCAGGAGGTTGGTTGGTTGGTTATTAGATTTTATTGGCGCAAGGGCCATGGTTGGCCAAAAGAGCGCCAGATACAAGACAAACAGACAAAATTAAAAAACGGGGCATAAATCGCAAAATCTGGCTGACAAAGTAAAACCGAACCATGAGTACAAAGGAAGGGCCAAAAAGACAATGAAACAAACAGTATGAAAAACATGGTACAATGGTGAGAAACAAGCCGATTAAGTAAAACTGAGGAATTAGAATGATAAAACACATTACGAAATCGAACACAACTACACATAGGATGAGTCACTCTCCTCCCCCACACACTCAAATATAATGCTGGCCGAGGGCGAGGACGAATCACTATCCTCCCCCTCATGTTCCTCTGCAATGTTAGTTGAGGCTGGGGACGAACTGTCACTCCCCTCCCCCCGATGTTCCTCTATAATGTTGGGTGAGGGTGGGGACCTCGCTGAGTCCGAGACAGTTGCAATGTTGGTCAGGTGGACCGCGACAGTGGGATGGACACGGCACACCTTTGCGGATTGAGGGCCGGGTCTTCCGCACGTACAGGCTGTCTGCTGGGAACCGGAAGAGTCGGTCGTCTTCAAAAGAGAAGGCGCAGACTCAGCTGGTCGAATAGGCTGGAGCTCGGTGAAATCCACCTGTGTCGCTTGTTCAACTGTAGATCGCCTGGCAAGTGCGGCGAGAGCTACAGGGCGCGGAACAAAGGGCTGCACGGGTTGCGGCAGAGACTGAACCACTGCGGCAAAAGTACGCTGTCGGTTGGTGCGTATACCCAACTTGGCCTTGGCAGCAGGGTACGAGAGGCCCTCCAGGGTCTTGAGGCGCTGGATTGCCATCTCGTGCTTCCATTTCATACAGTTGCGGGAGTAAGCTGCATGGGCCTCACCGCAGTTAACACAGCAAGCCGCAGAAGTGCAACCATCCCCGTCATGTTCACTGGAGCCACAATTTGCGCAACGAGCGGAACTCTTACAGAAACGTTGGGAATGCCCGTACCTCTGGCACCTGAAACAGCGCAGAGGACTGGGAATGTACGGGCGAACTCCACAGACCAAGTAGCCAGCATTGATTTCGGTCGGAACTTTCGGGGAGTTAAAAGTCAAGATTACATTTTTAGACTTAATCAAGGAACCATCGCGCCGGAACATCATACGACGAGCAGCAATAACACCTTGATCTGCAAGTTCAGTCACCAATTCGTCTTCACTGCATGGCAAGAGATCAAACTCCGAAATAACACCCCGAGAGGTGTTAAGAAACGGGTGAGGTGTCACTTTGACAGGAATGCCTTGAAGACTAGTGAGGTGCAGAAAAGTGTTACTCTGAGAAACACTGCAAGTTTGGACAAGCAGGTCCCCAGAGCGAAGCTTCCTCACAGACTTCAAGGGGCCAACCGCAGCGTCCAAAGCTTTAGAAATGAAAAATGGAGATCTGGTGGACAGTCTCTCATTCGGATCGATGGATTCTACAACTAAGTGTGTAGCATGCGTATTCACAGCAATCGAGGGGAGACGACGCTTCGGAGCGACTGGTACAGCTGCCGCAGAAGAGGTTCCACATTCTTGGTCCAGGTCATGTTCTAAAGATCGTTTAAGGGTATGAGACTTGGTAGGTTGAGAAGACGAAGGAGAGTCGTTGTCAACGATCATTTGTTCAGGTGACTTGAATTTGGAGCGTTTGTTTTTGGGTTTACCCATGGAAAAAGGAGAAGGATTCGTCTGCAGACTACTCCACCCACCACCGAGCCCTACAAGGGAGAACTGGAGGTCTGCAAGCCAAGAAAATGACGCTGGACACAGTTCTGGAGCTTATACGTTGCAGATATAGTCCGTTGGCTGTGATCACACGCACTCGGCGGACACTTCGGCCTCCGGGTACCGTCATGCCAACGCCTTTGGCATGATCCCACAGCCCCCGGGCTCACCCTGCCGTGCTATATGACAAAAGCCGCTAAAGCCCTGCACACAACTTGGTACAAGACTTCTGACTAGAGGTGGGTTAGTCTCTAGCCTCCCGTTTACAGCGAAGCCGGGGTCGAAGAGGAGTGTTGGCACACAGGAGGCACTTATCCGGTCTCCTGCGACCTCAGCCGCCAGACATCCCATTTCCGCCTCACGGGTCTCCGCACGCGGCAAACATGCAGGTAGGTCTAGCACCCAAACCAGTTAAAAGGAGAAAAGAAATCCAAAGAAGACAAATCCTGGAAGGGAACCTAAACGGAATCTCAGCAACCTACGAACTGAGCGGTTAATATAAAACAGTTAGTGGTGGAGGGTAACAAAACCACAAGACCCGGGTGTTAGTACATAACGTGGTAGCGATTAGGTAAAGTATACAACACGGGCAACTAGCCAGTGGAGAAAATAAATAAAAACGAAAAAGCGAGACACAAGACCAGCTCGGGATCGTGGGGCCGCGACTCCCCAACAGCTGGGTGAACAGCCGTCCCTGCAAACACCATCAGCACCAAAATAAAAAACAAGCGGTGGCATGACATCAGATGTTGACCAGTCACAAGGTCAGCTCGGGCCGTGGGGGCGCCGCTCCCCAAATAACTGGAAAACCAGTTATCCCCGTGCGGGCTATGGCAGGAAGAATACATGCTGTAAGAAAACAAGAGGAACGTTTTTTTTTTTTTTTAATGATCTCTATATTCATTCGCGATTCTTCCATTATTAGTTTTCACTACATAGCTTACATTTGTTTAAATATCAGTATTCGGCCTCTCGGTAGTACACTTTCCAAGTTAGACGTGTATACCTCGGCAAATTTCGCAAGCGACTATGTATAGGTTTGAAATAGTGGCTTTTCCGATTTAAACCACAAATTGTCAGTTTTCATATTAGTTATATCGCGAACATCCGTGCCCACTACCGGAAGGTACTGCTGAATATATAACAATGGACCCGACAATATCAGAATTTGTTCAGGAACATCATCCAATCCAATCCAAATAAAAATATTTTCGCTAACAGGCAAGAGAAAAAGTGTTGTTTTTTTTTAAGTTCCAACAACTCACACATTATCAAGTTGGGCCATGCGACATCTAGCTTGCATCATACTATGCTGCCTTCCGTAAAAAGCAGTCCTGTAGCATTACGTTAAAATGCGTAAGGAAGCACTCCGTGGGGACGAACGCCACGATCGTTCTCCTGTATGGGAACGAGAACTACTTGTACTACTCCATTTTAGAAAATATTTTTCATGTCTAGTTCTTATTTGTCATTTCTGAGCTTAACACAAGCCTTATTTCTTAGAATGTGGGCAGTTTTTTGCATGAAACAGCATATTAATTTAGAATGAAAATATAGAGGCAAATCTGATACCCATTGTTTAATAATTTGCGCATCTCCCAGATGGTATATCCGTGTACAAAAAAAGAGTCAATATGGTTTTGTTTTCCGTTATAAAAAGCTGAATCGCGCCCTACCTTCAAAAAAATCAAAAAAAATCTGCTCGCAGTTTCGCGTAGATAGGCACCTCCCGCAAAAACTCAGTTCATCTCAAATACCAGTCTTAAATCATACGCTGTGTTAATTCAGACATTCTCTAGTCGGCGGTGTATAAATATCGCTTTAGTTTTTTGACCGATGAGAGTTTTATCGTTCGGGTAAGGAAAGTGCCACTCGAGGAGTGTGCGTATATTAACTATAGAAGTATGACAAATCAATCAATTGTTTCCATGCGGTTTATTGAACAGGATTGAACATGGTTTTCAAATCACACAGTTCGGCAAAAATGTTGAATAATATGCAAATTCATGGCAGGAACATGCGAAAACTAAAACGTTTAGTAAATGAAACAAATATAATACGAAAATAATATTGTAGTAAAAAGATGATTTTCTGTTATGAAAACAATCCTCCTTCTAATATGCTACTACGTCCCATCAGGGAAAGTGAAAGGAACGTGCTTATATGACTCGGGAATTTGAAACATTATGAATTTCAAAAAAAACGATTAAATTTCCAATCAACTGCGTCTTAAATAAAATTTAAAAGTAAGGAAATTAACATGTACTACTTTATTTTAAAAATAAATATTATATATAAATATTTTCTGTGTTTATTTATTTTCTTAATATGTAAGAGTACTTAATCTGTTGAAACCTTTTACGTTCGATATCGGATGTATTAGGTGTAAAACTTCCCTATTACGCCGTCTTACAGTGTGAAACTTCATCAATCCAGCGGAACTTAATTAAGTTTCGCGGATGACCTAACTCATTAAAAACAGACGGAATTTCGATAGCTTAACAGCAGTTTAGCCAATAATCACGCCGAAGTGTTATCACATGCCGCTCAAATTAACGCCATTTGCGTTGGTATCACGGCGAGACGAACGGAAGCGCACCATTGCTTCCAGTTCAGTGGATGAGTGTGCAGCAATGGTGATACATGGTGGTTTGTGCGGTGTGGGAGCATCTACGTCAATGTTTCAAGCTAAGATTACGTGGGTGAACATTTACTTATACCTATAGAGTAGCGCAAAATATCATATTTTAAAGAAAGCGTGTTTACATTGCGACAAAACAGTTGTCACATTATAATGAACCTTTTAAGATATCATTTCGTGCTGTTCATCTAACCAGATTAAAGCTAGACATTGACACTATTAAAATGAAAAGGGAAATCTTGTGAAAATTCGCGCCTTTACACCCCTGTCTTTCATTGTGTCCGAATAAGTCCTCAACTATCCCGTTTTTTCCATTTTTGAAAAATGGTATCAACATCTTCCAAAACAAAGTACGGACGCAATATTTTCGTAACCTCTGGACGAGTATGGAATACCGTATTTTCCAAATGACTCCTTAAACAGCGTAAAAGCAACGCTTCAGAAATTTTGCTTATAAAGTCGAACAGAGGTTGTTGAAAAGTCAAAGACATCGGGAAAGATTCCTCTCGGACAATGCATTGTGGCTTTAAAAAAACGTTAGTTTTTCAGACACTGCAAGTTAAGCCCTGCCTTCTTGCTCGAACAACGACTCTGGTAAAAGAGGCAGGCCCCACAGGTGTTTTAAAGACTGTGTCCTAAAGTTCAAACCCGAAAAACCAAAACCGTTGTTGAGTCATCAAGTCAAGAAAAACTGTCAAAGGCGACTGACCTGAAACTGCGAAAACCGGAAAACACGACTCAGCTTCAAAAGTAAAAGAGCTGTGTTCTGCGTCTACTACGAGAGGCACCAAATTCAAGAAAACTCGGAAATCTCCTGCATAGAGGGTAGCAACTTTGTCTTCAGAACAAGCAGTCGCAACTCTGTATTCTAGTTTTTCATATTTGCTTTGAGGAATCGGCTGATGTTCTTGCTAACTCTAAATAGTTCCAAACAAGAGTTAATCCAGCTGCGGGGTAATAGGTCAAAGGCTTTTTTTATGATCTATCCATGCCGTATTCAAATTTAGTTTTCTTCTTTTAGAGTCTTTTAGTACCATTTGGTCAATTAGTGGCTAGTCTTTTGTGCTTCTTCACCTTTTGAAGTTCCCCTTCTCTTTTATTGGGTAGAAATAGGTTTCTCATAAAAGTCATATATAGATGTTGTTAGTACTCTAGGGAAAAGTTTGACTGTTGTTGGGAGGCATGTAATTGGACGATAATTAGTAGGTTCATTGACTTTTTCTTAATCTTTCTTTATAAGGAATGTGCGACTTGTTGTAATCCAATCTTCTGTGGCAGAATTCTGTAGCATAATATTGAATTGCATAGCTCTTCGTTGATTAAGACTTATAAGATACTTTACCCAAAGTCCGTGCAATTCATCTGGCGCAGGGGCGCTCTAGCCTTTCACATTCTTTACTTTCTGTGTAACCATACCAGTGGTTATCATCAGATTATCCATGTGCATTTCTTTCAAATCATTACAAACATCGGTGATCCACTAGGAATTTTTATTATGTTCAAATAAATTGAAATTTTGTACCTTTGATACAAACCTAAGCATATTCTCCTCTTCATTTTCTCAAGAGACATACAACTACCGGTTACCCTGGGATCTGTCGGCTTAGACAAGCCTTCATTGATTTATCACATGCCTTATATCCACAGAAAAATTTCATTGGTTATTTAAAATTAAAATAAATATTACAAGAAAATATTGCAAAAAAAAAATTAAATTTAATAAACGAGGCACGATAGAAATTCATGAGGGTTTTTAGTTTTGAAATGATGTGAGATTGGGAATCATTTTTTGATGGTCTACAGATCTTCCTGCGTTCACTATGTAAATTAGTCTAGGTGAGCAAAAGATCTATTTGTTTTTGATTTTCTCTTTGGAGTAAAAGATAAAGCTTTGTACATTTTGGTCGAATTCTGAGCAAAACCTTATTCTTCTGGTACGTGAATGCTACTAACCGAGATGTGAATTTGATCTGAAAAAAATAATTCTGAAAAGTAAATTGAAATATTTTCTTTAGATACTTTTCAACACAATTAGCCGTTCTCATTGAATTCTTGTTGCTAGTGATGCACGGTTTTCGTATGAGGTGTCATGACGCAAAATGGTGATGTTATGACGCATAAGGGCGATGTTATGACGCATAAGGGCGATGTAATGGTTCATGATCCTATGTCCTAACCTTTGACCCCATTTCCCCCATTTTCAAGAGGACCCCATAACCTTTGACCCATTTCACCCATTTCCCCTGCTACATACTGTAATTTCATCGAAATCAAACGATATTTCCGCGAGTTATCGTGCCGGTGGCAGACAGACTGACAGACAGACGTGCAAAGCTGGAGCATATACGCTTCTTCAACCAACGGTTGGAAAGCGTAGAAAGCAGTATTTAAAGTTGCCTAAAGAAATTTCAAGAATATAGCACTATTGTATTGCTATATCTGCGGGATAATATATAATACCAAATATATATACAAATGTCGTTCTCTTTTATCTAAAAATATAGTAAATTCATGCAATGCATTGATTATGATAGACTTTCCAGCATACCAGAAATCATTACTCAACTTATCATCCAAGTTATGGCGATAATGGCTGTGGATAAAATCTCCATCCTAGATACTGATAGTTGACCCCATTTCTATGATATTAAACAGAATTGGTCCAGTAGTCCTCCGGAACAACATGATAAAGTGTTGTTGCAATCTAATAATGTTTACGTAAGTTATGATGCATAAGGCCGATGGAATGAATCCCGCTCCTATGTCCTGACCTATGACCACATTTCTCCCATTCTCAACAAGGTTTGTTACCAGGTAGCCCCCTACCACATACTAAAAGGTCATTAAAATCGAACTATTTTTACCCATGTTATGACACATAAGAACAATGGAATGGATCCCGCTCCTTTGTCCTGACCTTTGACCACATTTCGTCCATTTTCAATAGGATTCGTTCCCAGGTGGTCCCTAACACATACTAAAATTTCATCGAAATCGAACCATTTTTACGCGAGTTATCGTGCGGACGGACAGACAGACAGACGGACAAAGCTGGATCATATACGTTTCGTAAACCTAAGGTTGGAAAGCGAAAAAAAGCCATTTTCTTTGAGGTATTTGCATATCTCTTGTCCTTATATCATGTAGGACAGGTAATTTAACATATGATTTAGACAAAACTTTTGTTGCTCTGCATTTTTGGGAGAATCTATTTGATTAGTTTGCTGCTTTATTTAACTGAAATTCTGTTAAACATTTTGAAACTGAAAGCCTTCTTTATTAAATACTTCTGAAACCCAGCATTTTTGAAGAGGCAAGTAAGTCGATCATTCAATAAGGGTGCGATTTATTTTCTTCAGTGCCCACAATAAAGGAACTTTATAAGTTATTATGACTGAGAGAGTGATTTTTTCATTTTAAAAATCTTCCAAGATATACAGTTTTTAAGTCTGTATATTGTTAAGTAACTTAGTTTGTATCACACTTTGCAAAAAATATTGTAACCTATTGCAGGACGAATAGATTAGGTGGTTCATGTGTTTGTCTCTGAAAATCAAAGCTCACCATGGAACATACTACACAGTGTGCCCTGCTGGGGATCTCTGAAGTCCCAGTATCCCTCTCCCTTCGAAGGCGAGAAGAACACAGTGATTAATTCACAGGAAACAGATTAAATCCCTCTCCACCATTCAACACATGGAACGGATTTGAGAGTCAACTCTGGGAAATCTCAATCATTCATCTACTTTCATACAACTTTTTTCACGCTTTCCAACCTTAGGTTGAAAAGCGTGAAATCTTCCAAGATATCCAGTTTTTAAGTCTGTATATTGTTAAGTAACTTAGTTTGCATCACACTTTGCAAAATATTGTAATTTTAGTATGTGGTAGAGAAAGACCTAGGTATGAACCCTATAAAAAATGGACGAAATGGGGTCAAAGGTCAGGGCACAGAAGCGAAATTTATTCCACAGCCATTGTCCTCATAACTTGAGTAATAATTGAATAATGATTTCTGGCAAGTTGGAAAGCGTATCATAATCAATGCACTGCATGATTTTACTAAAGTGTTTCCTCTTTCATACTACACGGTCATTCATTCTAAATTTTTTTCTCACATTCACACCAGCTCTAAAATAAATCCCTCTGGAAGTTCCGAAAGCAGGCAAGCATTCCGGCGTGAAAACCTGCAAACAGAAAAGCTCCAAAGTGGGTGGGAAAAACAAACATGAAAAATATTTTCAAAACACAAATGAAGGTATGAGGAAGGCTTCTGTCTCAATAACCTTAATATAGGTATCTCTTTATAAAACTCTTTAATCATATCATTGGGCTCATATGCTCCATTCTCAATATGTTTATTATTACTTTAAATGTACCATTTATACACTGAAGAGCAATTGAATTAGAGACAGCTGGCGTTATGCAAATGTGGCAAAGTGGGCGGCCCTGTAAACGAAAACGTCATGACGTATGCAGTGATCCGACAATATAAGGAGTGATGCGATGGGAATCAATAAGAGTCGGATTCACTATGGATAAGAGGAAGGATCTAAGCGCATTTGATCGTGGGCAAATTTTTGGGGCCTGACGAATGGATCACTCGATCTCGGAAGTCGTGCAGGCACTGGGATTTTCACGAGCCACTGTGTAACAGGTGCACCGTCTGTACATCGTATCCGGTAAACCACCTTTGCAAGGGCCAACTGTCGTGGACAACAGCGTGTGGATGAGTGGAGTCATCGTCAGCTGGCTCGCACTGTAACAGCAGATAGACGGGCCAAAGTGCAAGAAATCACTCGGCAATTTAACGCTGGTGCACAAAAACGTGTAAGAAGCCACACCATCTAGAACCATCTCCTCGCTATGGGGTACAGAAGCCATCGTCCCACGAGGGTATTGCTGCTGACCGCAAATCACAGGGTGCAAAGATTAGCATGGGCGCAAAAACATCGCCACTGGACCCTAGACATGTGGAAAAATGGTACCTGGTCTGACGAGTCGAGATTCAGGTTGGTACATGTGGTGGCAGGATAGGAGTACGGCGCAAACCACATGAAGCGATGGATCCTTCTTGCCAGCAGAGTACTTCTCAAGCTGTTGAGTGTGGCATTATCGTCTGGGGACTGTTTTCGTGGACTGAAATTAGACCTCTGGTACGTGTGACATCGTTCCTCCTGACAGGTCAACGTTACCGGGATATCCTGGACGACTATTTGCTCCCGTTTGTGCCTCTAACACTTCAAACTTGGGACCTCATCCTGTAACAAGACAATGCACCGTGCCATCGCTCCTGAATTGTATCCGAATGGTTGGATGAAAACTCCACCGACGTGTCCTCGCTTCTATGGCCAGCTAGGTCACCTGACCTCAATCCCATCGAGCACATCTGGGATGCCATCGACAGAGATGTTCGGGGCTCTGACATCCCTCCATAAAATGTTCGTGAACTGTGGTGGCTTGTTCAGGGGTCGTAGATCCGTATGGTTTCCCAATGCTTCCGGTGTCTTGTCGATTCCATGCCGAGACGAATCGCCGCCGTCATCAGGGCGAAAGGTGGTGCTACACGTTACTAGACAGGTATATCTAATTCAATGCTCTTCAGTGTATATACTTTAAGCAATATTCTCACTCATTTAAATCTTTGCACTTCAATAAATGTTTATTTATGAAAACCAATTTTCAATGTAACCTTATAAGATATAAGTTTTCTAAATTTATTCTTTATAGCAAGCGTTGCTTTAAATACAGGTTTACGTAGTAATGCTTTTCGTTACTTAAGAATGGTAGACAATTAATTCTACGATATATCTATTAGGTAATATTTATGCCACAAGTATCTCTATTTCTGAAAGAAAAACTCTAAAATGTGAAATAGTATTCCACTTATACAAAGCAACTAATTTTAATTGCATTTTACAATAATTATTGCACTCTTTCTAGAGTGTTCATGAAAATCAGGACACTCTTTAAGCTGAGTAAGAAAAAGGTGTAATACTCATTATAAATAGTTCATTATTATGATATACTACTGAAAAGAACGAAAATTGTACTTTAGTGAGATTGGAGCTAATACACTAGATTAGCTTTGTGAGGTGACCTATATTACGAACATACCAATTTAGCGAAAACATTGCTAATACCCGGAAAATAACCCACTTTGGTTATTTGTGTTTTATCTGATTTTAATGAAATTCATTGTCAAGGATTTCTTCGGAACAAAGGAAAAACGCGCTTACTTCCAGTGAAAATTACTTCTTCGATCAATACTTTAAAGTGTAGCAGAAATGCTTAATTCAGATTCTGTTAAAAGAAAAGCATATCCTTCACAGGCAACTAATTTCCTGCCTTTTATTGTGTAAAAAGCTGGTCGAACATGTAAGGGGTCAAAAAGAATATGGAGGAAACATTACATTCAGAGTCTCTTTCTACATTTAGTTGTGATCGTAACGTTGTTTATTTATCGTTTTTAGAATTAGTTCATCGAAAATAAATCAATTCCATTAAAAAAGTAAACCACAGAAATATTGACGGAAGTTGAACTCGAGTGAAGGAAAATGCTGTTGATTAAAAATCACACCAAAAACGCAATAGAGCTTTCTTAAAACATGCAGACAAAACTCAAAACCAGTTGCCAAATTATGTTACTGGGGCAGAAGTGTACACATTACAGCTGATTGAATTTTACAGTGTCGAAACAAGAGTTTTGCTGTGGTTACAAAATGTCCTTTCTCGGAGTCTGCCAATTAGCGCACCATTAATCTCTGAAAAAGCACGGCATTTTGCCAATGCTTCTCAGCATGAGGGGTTAAGGTCAGTTCAGGATGGCTAAATCGTTTGAAGGAGAGGCGGGTGCGGCATCGCAAAAAATCTATTCGTGGTGAGGCTGGTGCTGTTGTTACTCAGAATGTGAATGAAACGAAAGCAAGAAAAGTGACCCCTGGTAGATGCTCATTCAGTCCATGTGATCTTTCTAATGCTGATGGGACAGGTTCAATTTAAATAAAAAAAGAAGTTTAAAGAATACAAACTCCTTGGACTAAAAGCTAAGAGAAACACCTAGATTACCTGTGCCGTTAAAATTCTGGCAGTGAGCAGAAGGAAAATGTTGATTGCTTTATTCGCCATATCCTGCAGAATTCAATAATCGTTCATTCTCTAAAAGTAATTATAAATCGAGCAGAAAAGATGGATCTCCAATAGAAATATTTAACAAATATCTTATGCAATCAAACACACAAATGAAAAAAAAAAGAAAAAGGATTTAAGCGAGAATTCTCCGGAGGGACTTTAAATTCAAAACTGCGTCAATTGTGGGTGCAGTTTCCATTAAGGTATAGTGCTATTCTTCAGCTTTAGCTCATGGGATCATGAAAAAGAAGTGAAAATTAGCATGTGAAATTCACTGAATGAAGTTCATCAAACATCAATCCTGTGTTGAAGTGGAATATATAAAATGGAAAAAAGAGGTTCAAAAAAACCATGCATGCGGCATCTGTTTGTGTAGAGTAAAATCAGGCAAAAACAATAGTGAGTTGCTGAAACGTAATGTATTGACGTAATCCGATAACATTTATTCTAACGAACCTTAATTACGGCACTTTTTAAATTTAAATAATTTTCTCTCCAATTGGTAAGGATTGTGAATAATTAAATATCAACAAAATTTGAATTTTACTGTACACAAAAATGTACAGCGAAGTTCCAAGACATTACGACCACATAACTAATATGCTATTGGTCCTCCATATGCCTCCGAAAGAACTCTTTTCAACTGAGACATAGTTTATCTAAGAGTTTTAAAGGCGTTTTGTGGTACTTGCTAGCAACACGTTAACAGCAGATTATTTAATACTTTGAAGATAAGTGATCAGACTGGCTGTATGAACTTAAACCACATATGCTCGACTGTAATAAAGTCTGGGTAACTTGGCTGCTAGTCGACACACGGATAGTTTTCTCATACCTTTTTACCCATTCTCGAACAATCCTAGCAGTGAAGCATGACGCATTTTCACGAAAAATGTTTTCACTAGTAGAGGAGAATCCCGTTGACATGGAAAAGTAACTTGATCTGCAATTAGGTTTAGGTAGACGACAGACATCATGGTTCCTTTCACGTGAATGGCACACACAGGGTTTTCCAGAACTGCATTTCCAAAGCATTACACGTTCGCCATCCGCTTGACCCACGCTGCATTTTGATACCAACACTTTCCCAGGTAAACCACGTACACTGACACGGCTGTCCACATGGAGAAACACGAAACAAACGATCCCCTTCTAATTATTCGCCGGCAAGTCTTGATATGCCAACGCCCATTGTAGGCTATTTCATCGATGAAAAGTGTTTAGCATTGGCACGTGGAGTGGCCCCCAGTTATGTTTCACCACTTTCAGTATAGTTCGATGAATTGTGTATTTTAACACATTACGGTAGTTAAAAACCGCTGTCGACTCACCCCTGGCCAGCGGTTGGTGGTTTTTCACTCCTGGGAAAATGTTTCAAGGTACTAAGCACAACTGACTGTGAGCACCCCACAATCCTTGCTGTCTCGAAAATGCTCTGATCCAGTTGTCCAAACTTTGCAATTTGGCGTCTGTTAACTCTTATAAATCCCATGGCTTTCCGAATGGAACAACAGAAATAAAACTGATTAACAGAATACAGTACCATGTGTTGCTTACACCGTTTCATGAACTTCACACAGACAGTTGTTTACCTGCAGCTTCCTCGATTTGCATAAAGACGTCCTGCGCATGTTATTTGGATCTTCCTTGAATAGTAATGTTCCTAAAATTTAGTTTACGTCCTTCGTTAATTTCGCAAATTTATGTAGAATAAGCCGAATAGGGACAATATGTTTTCAAAGCTGTAATAAAATGCATGTGGCTTTTTTATGGTATATTATTATCCACTCCTTCTGTTTTCGAGTTAATATTTAGATCTAAGGAATGGTCATTTTGTTTTCGATTTAATTCGAGAAATTATATTCATTATAGCTCAAAAAGAGATTAAATTTTTCCTAAATGGGACAAAGAATTTTCTCTGAAGTGGTTCAACCCAAGTTAAATTGTGCCTGCTTTAGTCGTTACGATTTAGGGCAGAATTAGTGGAAATTCTAAACACCAGTTACTTCAGCTTGGTTGCAAAAGTGATAAAATGTATAGAACAAATAAAGTTAGGTTCAACCCAGAATTATTTACTATTCCCTTAATTGAAGCTGTGTTTTCGTTCACACAAATTTAAAGTCCTGGTTTTCTGAAATTTTTAAATTTTGGTTTCTGTTAACACCATAAATTAGTTTCGTTTTCACGACGAATTGGTTACTTAATAATCATTACGTTGCTCCACTAATTCTTCTCCAGGTCTTAACAAAAGTCGCCGTAACAAAAGATAAAATAATAAGCTTTCGTTTTGTTAATATATTATTTTTGATATATTGCTTTTTTCTTGGTAAAATATTTTGGCTTTATGATAGACATCGCATATACTTTCAATTAAAACATAGGTATCAGTGATTTCTGAATATATCCCAGCACACTATAAATCTTCAGTTCCTATAAAATCATCGCAAAACAGTTTTGTTTTCTATAACTTTTTTTAATCCCAATTGTTTCCTCTGGTGAAATTTATTACAATGATTTATAACAATCACATATAAGTTCAATAATATGCAAACTCTGAGTTACCTTGTGCTTACACATCAACAACAACAAATGTGCTTTCAGTATAAAAATATGTTTACAGTTATTACATAAAACGTGCACTAATAGAACATTGCCCAAAATACCAACTTAAGAATTGTTGCAACTGGTTATAAAAATTATTTTGAATATCACATGGTTTCATACTCTGCTGGGTATTTCGGGCATAATGAACTTTTCGATTCTACATAATACTTGTAAAAGATCGAGCTCTCAGTTTCCATAAAATACAGAAATTTAAATGTTGTTCTACTTTATAGAATTAAAAGGAAACTTTTATTTCGATTGAACCAAGGTATTATTTCTAATGAATAGATGTTTCTGTATACATTGAGGGACATTAATTAGAAAAAAAGTCAAATATTTAATAATATAAATAAATCATACTAAAAATTTAACTCTGAGAAAGACTTCTGTATTTCCCTAAATGGATGACATTTCAGATGTTCGTACAGAATTCCGAAAGTTATTCCCCTTTTCGGAATACGCTCGCCGCGAATGACAAAATTCGAAATTGCCACGAAAAGGTTCGTAGGGGTCGGTAGCCTAAAGCTCTATAATGCAGAGCAAAATTAATAAAACCGAAAATGCAATTCGTTTTTTAGAACGACATGCTCAAATCGTCATTGAACGATCTCTCACTCGCTGACTGTCACCATCTTGTCCCTTGCATGAAATATGGGTGCCCATATACAATTATCCTGACATGAAATAAAAATGCACTCACTGTACATTTTTGTTTTTACTAATTCTGTATATTTGTAAAGTTATGATAATTGAAACATTTGGTCGAAAGAAAATGAAGCAAATAAATATATTAGTGAATTTAATACTGTACCAAAATGTACCTTTAGTAAAGGATTCTACGAAACGAGATTAAAAGAAAGCAGAAGTTAAATTAAAATAAGGTAACTTAAAAATGAATGTAGTCCGACACACTTTTTTCCCCGAAGAGAGACTATTTTCGTATCCGACATCTACAAATTTTTGGCACTACTGTAATCTCCAGCAAAGGTATACGTATAAAATTTCGGTGACGATACTTTTCTCCAACTTTGTATCGTCAAATTTCGATGACGATACTTTTCTCCACCTGAAAATGATTAGTATTTGCAAAATAATATGCAAACAATGCAACCGTTATATTTTACGTAGTCATGCAATTCCTTCATTCTGAATTTACAATTCATCGATTTCTTTGTAGTGCAATTATTAACATCTTGTGGGAAAGGCAACATTTTAGTTGAATTTAGAATTTCATAAAGAGCTGAATCATTCCTATGAATAGGATTTGATAAGTTCCAAATTACGGGGACTTCTTATTTTTAGTCAGGAATTACCAAAGAATGAAATCACCAATTTTGAAAAGTATTTAGCTGTAAGACACAATGCTTTTTGGAAGACTGGATACAAAAATTACTTCTGTCGTCTCCTGGCTTTAATATATGAACGCTCCTTAGTCGAACATTCATATATTAAAGCCAGGATACGTTCTGTAATCTATCAGAAGACCACGACGAGAAAATAGGAAGATGGTAACATGATTGCCAATTTCAGGTTTAGAAAAGAAAAAGGTTTTGAGTAAATATCAGGCTCGACAGCTTTGTTAAATATATATACAGCAAACTACATGTATAACAAACCACTAAATTCCTTGTAATCTTGCTTTGGTGTTTACAAGTATGTTCTACTTTCGAAACTTAATCTGGAAACACGCTGTAATCTGATTTTATCAGAAGAGAATTCGTTGTTTAATTCCGGAGAATGAAAGTCTTCATGAAAATTAAAAACGTCGTCCAGCCCTTTCAACAACAGCAAATACGCTACTGCAGCACGCTCTTAAAATTATGGGAGAAGTTCATCGTAACTTTTGACCTTTGAGTTCAACACAAAGAATACATTATATTATTTTTGTTTTGGAAAATTTTACTTTTGAAGTTCTTTGTAAAATTAAAGACTGCGTTCATCAAAAGTATGATATGTACTGTATGAAAAAGTATGATAATGATGCCCAACGTTTTCTAGATTTCGCGTGGTACATCACCTTATGAAAAACCATAATGGAAACCTTTCATTCTTTTTAAACAACACAGGAGAATGAGCCAAGTAGTTTGCACTTCTCACATTACAAATGTCATGTGTTTTACAATCAGTTCTGGTTAACGGAGGAATCTCTACAGTTTCTGGACTATCGGGAAAGAAATGGTTTTCTCAATAATTCTTTTATTTTCATCCACACACCCTCCTGATAATGCACTTAAGGAGACTCATGCTCTGTAAAAAATATGAAACAACTATCCTAGAAACCAGGCTGGTTGTGGTACATTTCTCATGTAAATGTCACCTCACATTAATTTTGATCGGATCACTAGTACCTTTTAAACAAATTTTGTTCTGTTATAAATCGTAATGAATAAAATGGAACCAGAATAAAGCAGTTGACATAATTTACCAAGCTGGACGTGTATCATTGTGTCCTCTGCAAATACTGTATTTACAAATGTTTATAAATCCGACATTCGGCTATCAATACATTCAGGTTTTCAGAAATTTCGGTTCACATATTGTCTTTGATCACAGTATGGTAATAGTGTTTGTTACAGATGTCATATGAAATAGGACTTCAACCAGAGTTCCAGATTATTTGTATGGAATTTTGAAGGAATTAATGTAGTGTTGTTTATTATTTCCTTACCGTAGCGTGCATTGTTGGAGACAAGTGAAAATTCCATTGACATGTAAAAGGCGTAATATATGTACAGATAAGATTGTAATTTCGACAAAAAGCTCATTTCGATATACATTCTGACGTTCATTTTTGATAGAGGTAAAATGTCCATAAAATGATTTTCCGAAATTTTCATTGGTAGGGTATTGAAAATTTGTATTGTTCTTTGGTTTACTTGCTCTAAACATTTCGGACATTTACCAGAACTTTCGGGGTGTCGCATCAAAGAGCAAAATATTAAATATGAACTAGAGATCTGATAATTAGCACGCTGATAGGTCTTAAGGTACAAATATCTAGAAAATTCCGAAAACTAAGAAATTCAAAATGGCAGCTTTGGAACATTGCCTGATTAATTTTTTCGTGAATTGTTCCACCAATTCTAAATGACCCAGAGATTTGAAAATTGGGATGCTGATAGCTCTTAATGTCCGTATACATAGAAAAGTCCAAAAACCAAAATTTCTAAATGGCGGCTTTGGAATATTGTGTGCTTGAATTTTTATACCACTTCTACGCTTAGAAAATTCTGAAAAAACAGGAAATGGAAAATGGTGGCATTCAAACGATTTGGTTTTCTACAACCATGCTGGAAATACGCTAGATATATCTGGTATTACCAGCATTGTAATAGCAAACGAGACTTTGAGCATCAAATTAAATGAATACCAGCAATTTTGTAATACTCTGGCCAGGCAAAAAAAATGAAATCTTGTCATTATGGAGACTGTTTACTTAGCGTTCACATTGTTTGTGATCTCCGTCTCTGACGTAATTCAGAAAGTGCAGAAATTCTACATATAATTTTTCATATCTGGCAGTTCCTTTGCAACACTGATATGGAAACAAATTAAACTTGAGCAACATACTTATCATTCATGTATTTCTGAAAACATTAATCAACTGAGTTAACCGTGTGGTGAGAATGATGTTTCTCACATGTCAATAGAATGAGAAAGGAAAAAAATGCTTTCAAATCATGGATCCTGTTAACGTCCAAGTTAATAGAAACATTAAGTGTTCCCGATTCTGCAACTTAAAGTAAGGGTACTTGCGAGACCGGAATTTTTTTTTTTTTTTTTTGCAGACCAGCATAAATGTTTTCAATACATATTTGTCCGGATAATATAGTAACCAAAATTCCTTAACATATATTTCAAATACCATGTTCTAATGAGATACATATTATATATTACAAATATTATGTGTTCTTATTATAACCTCCTCAAAGACTGTATTTTATCAAACCAAAAGTGGAATAATGATTCAATTCATGGAAACGCGTCGAGACGACTATACAAAAGACAAAACTTTATGCACCGCGAAGTAAATAATATCATCAAAAATGTAGGTTACACAATGTGCATCGCCTCGTTCCTTTGATGAAAAATCTATAAAGAAATAAATTCAGTTCTGAAATTGGTTTCTCGAATGCATTAAACCTAGCCCTACTGTGTTAAGAACTGAACATTTTGCATTGCATTGTAGAGACGTTTCGATTTGTTTGCCCGATTAGATGTTGAACCCTACATAGAAGCCAAAGCGATTTGTTAACCGGTAAATTCAATTCAATTTATTAGTTAGCTGTTATTATACGCATACAAAATGCTCATAAGAAGTAACATATTATTAGATACATAACAGCTATGGTGATCAGAAAAAAGTCAAAAAGGCCGCACAAGTCCCGATCTCTCTTCGTAGAAAGCACAAGTCAAGAAATAAAATACGCAACATCGATTGCGCCTATTGTTAATTATATTAGTAGTTATTAGTAAATTCAGGGTAACGATGCCCAGTGCGTTGAGATCAATATTTATAAGGAACAGTTAGTGGTGTGAAATTATATTAAAAAGAATCATACATTTGCATTTGATATTTTTTAAATAATGAGGACATCTTTATCAACTTTTCATTCGATAAAAGCTTAGCGTTTGCAGTCGAAATGGTATGACCATATTTTATCAATTCTGTCTTATGAGTAATTTCTACGCCATCCCCTCTTTCTTCCATTCCCTACTCACTGGTTCAACCGATACCTTGTTTTTTTAATACAATTTTACTAAGTAAGAAAATAGTGCTTATTTTCTTAAATAAGCTGTAGTTTTTAATGTTATGAATTTCCTTAGGCAAGTCATTCCAAAATTTTGGGCCTTGATATCCAATGCTGAGTTATATTTGTTGATTTTTCGAAAAGCATGTCTGTAACATACTGTATGTCTATATCTCGTATCATTATCATGAATTTCGTTATAAATGCCAATGATATCATAATTAAAACCCAATTTAATTCTTTTTAAACATATTGGTACCCATAGAGCGTAAATATAACTGGTTAATGTTCAAAGTGTTATGTTTATTAGGATCAAGACTGATTCAACCATAGTTTGTGAATCTGTAATACCAATTAAACGTGGATTTAATTTCAGTTTTGCGAACCTGTAATAACAATGTCATCCTAACTAAAACCAATATTATCAAAACCAATAAAAATTTAGTTTTGTGAACCTATAATACCAATTAAACGTGTATTTAGATCTGTAATAACGTTGAAATTTATCTCATACATCTTTAGTTTTCTGTCTTGGGGTTCTAACTACAGCTAAATAAATCGTAGGAAATTAAAAAACCTTAAATGTTAACATATAAAGTGCTGATGAAAATTTAAAATGACTGTTCTGTTATAATCTGAACATTGGCTCTTTTTCCGTTTCATTATAGTTTGTACATTAAATATGCATATTTTATTCTTCAATGGTTCAGAAATCACTGGCCGTAAAGCAAAGCTTTTGTTGTGAGGAGGGATGGGTGCTTTTAAAACAGGTTTTACAGGGCAATCAAACTTTTTGGAAATCTCCGGTAAAGCCCTTACTGAAGATATTTCTCAAAGCGAGTCGGCAGCTCAAGTGATCTCTCTCGTGTTTTTGATAGGACGTTATGAATATTCTAAAATGTTAATATCAGAAATAAAATTGTGGTGCAAGTTTAGGAAATTAACGCTTGATTACCATTTTTTAAACACATTATAAAGGAAATCAGGGATTGACGGAAATGCAGTACAATGAAAAAAAAACAACATCGCTGTATACATAATGTTCAATATTTCCTTAAACCTTATGGGGTTTTTCTGCGGTTTGAGCAAGTCGTATCTCCTTTAGTGCTGTGAAATATTTTCCGAAAGCGAAAACTCTGCAAACCACATAACACATCAGCAATATAAACAAATCTAAAAATACAAGGATCAGCTTTCTTGAAACTTTTACTTTTATTATTAGATGGTGAAAATAAAATGCTGAATAAGTAAAATGTGTTCAATGTACTTTTACAAAAGAACATGCAGTATCTCGAAAAGCTCCAGTCAGTTTTTTTACGTTATAATGTAATTAGTTAATTAATGAGCACCAAACATCTAGTTTTCATGATAGGTAAAAAGATGTAAGCCATGCGGTTTCAACACGTGTGTAGTTTGTTAAACATTTAACATGGTCTGATTCACAGATATATAATTACCGAAAGCGCGTAAGTGCATTTCTGTGAAATCATTGTGTCGGCACCAGATTTTTTTCCATGAGAAATTTTAAAGAAAAATTTGCTTACACTTTTTTGCAAACGATTTTTTTCAGTTCAGGTTTTATTCGACTCATAATTAGGAGACAGTTGTTTGATTCTCACGATGAATTTTTAAACTGTTAGGGCTATTTCTTTAGTTCTGAATATAAATATTTTATATATTTGGAGGGACAATATTGCCAAAAGTTTTTATATATAATTAATATTTGAATAACCGTGCAGAAAAATCACTACTGCATGTCCTTGTCCTTTTACGGGGTGTAACATCCCGCTGTGTTGGCCAATGTTTTACAAATTTACTGTGAGAGACAGCTACATGTTGTGAAATTTATTGCACTTCGATGTCGTAATATGTTTCTGTTTCATCGGGCAACTTTTCGGTGCGCAATAATGGGTGACCCCTGCATGACGTAGCTAAGGAGTGAAATCGTTTGTGCCTCCCTGGTGGCGCAGTGGTCTAAGTCGTGGTTTCTGATCATTCGTTCAATGGGTGTCCGGGTTCGAATCCCGGTGAGGCATGTATGTTGTGTATGTCTTACGGAACTGACACTCTAACTTCCCTGGAACCTGTGACCCTAAATTAGGGACGGCCGACTGCTTATAGCCCATTGAGTTGCGCATGGTGGTCCTTAAACCTCCAATAAAAAAAATCGTGTGCTTCAATGGTTTCTTTACATTCATTCTCTATTTCTCTTGCGCCTTTTTAGCGATATTTGATGTGCTCTTTGTGATGAAGTTTCGGATTTCTATTGTGCTTCGAAAAAGAAAACTATTGTGTTAACAAAATGTTAACGCTGTGTTAAAAAATACGGTCAGAGTTGTTGAAATTTACATCGTTCAGATATCGCTCTATTATTGTGTGTCTGCCTTCAAACTCCACAAAATACAGTTTTTCCTAAGGACGATGCTTAATTTTGCTGTTGCAATTTGCTCATCATAGAATAAGAAAACGAAATTAGCTGGGACAATTTATCACACCTTCACAAAAGGTCAAATGTTGCAAAAACGTGGCTGCTGAATTGTAAACGAAATGATTGAATCGATGTGAAACATGCGTTAAATATTTAAACCAGTCAGAGAAAATGTAGCAGATATTGTTGAGCCCGAAACAACGAGCTGAAAATAAACCTGCTTACGCTAAATTAAAATCTCGAAATGAAATTTTGAATAGTTTGCTAACAAGAAAGGTAAGACAACTGCTTGTAAATACACACAATTCAAAGGCCTTGCATATCGATGGTTACAAATTTACGCGTACATATTTACATAGTGTAAAAGTGGTATTAATCAGTAATATACAACTGCAACTTAGAAGAGATCCGGAAAGGTTTTGCCGAAATAAATCCTTATTAGTGTTGGTAAAACTCTCAGGTTCCCCACTGAGTTTATTTAGAAGCGCATATGCCAAAAAATGAACATAACTATTTGACGTTATTCAATAATTCATTCTGTACTGGAAATTTTTCTTTTCAAAAACCTTTAAGTGTTTGCTCATTTCAGTTTTTGCTCATATAAACTTTTAATTCCTCCTCTGCGCCTTAACTTACATATGCATGCTGTGTTTTTCTTCCGTTCTTTTCTTGCACAGGGATGTCGAATAAAAGAGCCAATGAGTTCATAGCTCGGTAATGGACCCAACCTAAAGAGATATACTCTTTTTTTTTGTATTGGAGGAGTAACGTCAACCGTGAGCAACTCAGTGTGCTATAAGCAGTCACCAATCCCTAATTTAGGGCCACTGGTTCCAGGTAAGGGAGAGAGATAGTGCCGTTAGACAAACACAACATCCATGCCTAACCGGGATTCGAACCCAGACCCATTGCGGGCGAATGATCAGAAGCGTCGCTCAGACCACTGCGCCACCTGGGCGGCAGACGTATCTAAGGATTATGTTATTTCGGAATACGATGAACTCCTACTCAGCAGTATATACCACTTCCCATTTTACGGCAACAGCGTTTTGATTTGTCATTTTTAAAAGAAAAGGGCATCACCTTAAACATTGTGTTAACATTACGCATATCAAAAGCGAAAATATTCTGCGAACTGTGGTCAGAAATATGCTAAGAAAATCTTGAATGTATACAAATTATATAGGTCTTCAAAATTAGGAGGGAATCAGATTTGCATTTTTGTTCTAACTTTATTGATTTATCCTTGAAATTGTAAATCCACGTTTTCTTAAAAATTTGGCTGTCCAAATTTTTCAAAATTTTTAAGTGTCGGCTTTTGGACTCATGTGTAGTTGGCAGGAAATTTAGAATTTAATACATCACGTGCTCTTCCGTGTAATATTTTATTTCGGAGCTGTACGGACCTTGAAGTACTGATCATTTAGACTTTGCAATCGGTTCCAAGGGTAGTGTGTTGCAGTGAATTTGGCCAAATTCAAATGAATCAAAGCCACATTCATTCCACCGTTTTGTGCTATTGGCGCTATACACTCTTTTGTCCACCTGCGTGTATTTACTAAAACAGGATTCGTCATACCAAGTGACATTTTTACTTTTCTCAAGCAAACAGCTTGGTGTTGTTATTCACCCTGGATACATTTTTGAGGGTATAAAGCAGAGTATTTGCTGTGACAGAACCTACGGGCTAACATACGGAAGTGCTTGGAGCTCTTGTTCAGATTCGAGGCACTTTTGCCGTTATTTAGCAGAGAATTTGCTGCGGTAAGGTGATCACAGAAATTTCATGCTGTCTTCTTAATATATAGCATGATTTTTTAAAGTTCAAGAAGAGGTAAGCAAAGTTATGTCACATTATTATGTAGTTCACTCCAGATGAAATAGCTACTTGGTGCGTAATTTTTGTAATATTTGGCAATGCAGAAAGCCTCCTTATTTAGAAGCAATGTTTCTGTATTCTGCTGCATTAGAGAAAATGTTTAAAAGAAAATATTTGTGGATATAATTTCATGAGGTGTAAATTCTCAGTTATTCTCGATCAGTTGTTCCAGTGCCTAAATAATATGTTGTGATATATAACTAATTCCATCACAGAAAATCATTTGGTGACTGTTATGCCACTGTCGTGGATTGGTAAATAGAACAAAAATACGTCTTTTAGCATATCAGTTATTTTTGCATCCTACTTAGAAATAAAGTCATATCCCAGTACAAAGAGCATGAACAAATTTTTGTACAATTTTACATATGTTTCCACGGATTTCTGTACGTTTCATGAACGTTTCACTAAGTGATCCTTCAAATACCTGGAAATAATATTTTCACCTTACAGTATCTAAATTCTTAAAACAGCTTTATATATGTTTCTTTGATATGCATAAAGATTCACTGTTCATAATATTTTCGGTGTTATATGTATTGTTTAATAAATATTACTAAGGCCCACATATTTCTTTTTAACACTGTTTAAAAAACGTAAAGTAAATGAATTAGAGACATGTCGTACTTATAGGAGAATGTGTAAAGTAGTTAATGTATTGAGCCTTCACATATTGCATCATGAGAAAAACATTTCATTCTCACAAGAAGTGATATTTTAAAAACACCAATCTCTGAAATTCCCCAAATGGAAGGAGATTTTTAACAGTATTTACATGTGAACTTCACAACTCCAGGTTTGTATGCAGTTAATATTAGTTTCACAAACATGATTTTGTGTCTTTTAATTTTATAATTTACAAATTTTTTGTGATACCCATGTCTTCCTCGACTTCAGCATACATCTTCCTCCTTTTACTTTTGAATACTTTCTCTGTAAAACAACTTTTCACTTTGGTTTCAGTTTTTTTTTATTTGAAATGTATCTGTATCTGAAATTAACTAGGATTTGATTTTTGTGTTGGTTTGTGAGGACTGATTTTATTGTATCAGTGTAAAGCATTCTAACTCACCAAAATATTAATTTAACAATGTTCCCAGTAAAAGTTTTAAGAAATCAATTAAAAATATGAAATCTCTCGTTTTTATTTATCATAAATTCAAACAATAAGAGTTCATAGACAGGGTCAATCCCTCTTACACCACATGTGATCCAAGTAGTTTGTTAAAACCGATATATGGTATTTCAATTCGAGCGGTAGAACTGCCATTGATAAAGAAAACATGTTTATCAGGCCACGTCGCAGAAATAAAACGCAATTTTTTGCTCAACGTTTCTGAAAGTTGAACAAGCAATTGTTTGGTTGCTACTTTTACTTTTCGAGAATGAACATTCCGATGGGCATACACTTGTGCTTTTTTAGCAATTATTTTTGACCAGGCTATCCAATAAGGCGGTTGGTTCTCCGGGACCAATTTTTCATTTTGTATGTGAATTCATTTTAAACAAGGTCACGTTCTTTCTTCGTATGATTTTATTTGTTTATAACTTGCTTTCTTCTAAATGTTTCATTTATTTGGGTAATTCAACGTTATGGAGATTTCTAATTCACAGATGCAAATCAAGATACGAAATCTTTCTTATGAAAAACTTCTGGAACTGAAGTTTGCGTCCGAGTTCAGATGCTAAACGCATGCATTAAAGAAATGTCAGTTTTGAGGACAACTTGCAGTTTCTATCGAGCTTGGATAAAAAAAAATTCGACTTATCATTATATTGATGTATACGATTAATTGTAGAAAGTCAGAGGTTATTTTGCTGTTTAATCTCCTGTAATGACGAAATTGTTCATATGTTATTATGTTTATTTAATAAAGTCAAGTGATATGTGTATATATTACGTCACGCATTGTTCTCGTGACAAGCACTAATATATGTATGTGCTGTAACGGCAAAATGTATCATCACAGCTGTTCTTGCCTTCGTGGCATAAGGTTGAAGTCAATAGTCATTGCTGTATTCTATTATTTTTAAATGTTTACTGACGATTTTTAACGATATTAAATATTAGATTTAAATCACTCGATGCCGCCCCGGTGGCGCAGTGGTCTAAGGCGCTGGCCTCTGATCATTCGTTCGTAAGGGGTCCGGGTTCGAATCCCGGTCAGGCATGGATGTTGTGTTTGTCTTACGGCACTGACTCTCTCCCTTCCCTGGAACCAGTGACCCTAAATTAGGGACGGGCTACTGCTTATAGCCCATTGAGTTGCTCACGGTGGTCGTTAAAATCTCCAATCAAAAAAAAAAATCACTCGATCATGTCTTTAGTTTGCGGTTCAGTGTGTAATATGCATCATTTACAATGCTCCATCAATTCTCCCACAATTTGGTTATGGAACCTAGGCACTGCGCCACCCAAGTTAACTGCACTACCCAATCCGGCAGCCAGAGAAGCATCCAGTGAAGCAAACAAGGACGAAAAAAAAACGTTCAAAGAAGAACGTTTTTCACACTAGTAAAAAGGAGGCCGCATAATCACTCATTAAAACCGATTGAGAAGTAGGCGGAAGCTGCAAGCCTGTGAAGTTCAATCCAGCCCTTGGTAACTAAGCCTTTATTATTTTTTTCGATACGATTAATAAGCAATGTCACAAGTAGCTATAGAAAAGCTGAGTAAAAGCAACTATGACACTTGAAAAATCTAAAAAGAAGCTATTCTAATCCAAAATGACCGTTGGGGTTACGTGACAGGTCAAATTCCAAAGCCTGTTGACGGAAACGAAGCTGAATTAGAAACGCACAATAAGTGGACACTAGGTGATCAGAAGGCAAAAGCTAAAACAATTCTCTCTATCTGTCCAAGCGAGCATTGCAATATAAAAAATTGCGAAACTTCAAATGAAATTTTGCAGAAGCTTCGGTCAACTTATGAGTCGAAAGGTACAGCTAGAAAAGCTATGCTACTGAAGCGACTACTATTTCGCAAGAAAAATGACATTAATGAAATGCCACAACACCTAACTGAATTCTTCGAAACCGTTGATAAACTTCATGAAATAGACATCGTAATAGCTGACGATCTCCTTTCAATACTAATGCAATACAGTATCCCAGATACATTCGATAACTTTCGTTGTGCCATAGGGTCAATAGATGAGTTACCGAAACCTCACATTCTGAAATTTTAGCTTTTGGAAGAATTGGAAGCTCGAAAAACAAAAAAGCTATCCAAATGGCTAAACAGCATATTTTTCTTTCAACAGACAAAAAGATTTGAACCTGAAGTCAACCTCTAATAACTGGAGGCAAAATCAACGTAAGAACGACAAAAGGAACAACAAAATTGTTCCGTAGCTACAAATGTAAATATTCTTCGAAGGTCGGTCATAAATCATGTGAATGCCGAAAACGGATTGCTGTTAAAAAGGCAGAATCTTTCAGACAAGACGCTTCCATGGTAATAAAAGGGAAAAACGAAAGTTTGCGTACAGCCATATCAATGAATGCTACTCCTAATACAATGTCTATATGGTTCATAGACAGTGGAGCAACGTCGCATATGTGCAACGACGAGAATATAATTACAGAAATAAATAAACATGCAAACAGTTTCGTGAATCTCGCTGTAGAAAATTAACAGCTAAAGTAACTAGAAAAGGATCCATACGAATCATGGTGTCCAGTGGAAGAGATACAAAAACCATTCGATTACAAAATGTGCTCTGTGTTCCTGATCTGAAGAATAACTTACTATCTGTGTCAAAAGCCACATCTAATGATCGTTCAGTTGTCTTCACCCAAAAAGAAGCCAGAATCATTGAATCCAATGGAACCACTCTTCTCCGAGCAGAACGAAAAGGTAAACTGTATTATGTAACACCAAGCTATAAAAATGTAGCTGTGGTTGCAGAATTTCAAAAATGGCATCTAAAATATGGTCATTTGAATAAAAATGATCTAAAAAAGCTTAAAGCAAACGACATGGTACGAAGACTCCTCTTTGAAATTGGGGATAGCCTGAAAAATTGTAAAGTCTGTCCTCCGGATTCGCACTGCCCAAAACAGTACAAAATTTCTGCGTTTAGAGCATGGTTCCAGAGAGCATATAACGTATGCAAACCCGACTCCCTAAATAATAAGGACAGTTATAATATTTATAGCCGAGCTCTAAAGCCTGGATGTAAGAAAGATGACATAGACAGAATACACAGAAATGTAAGATATCGTATAATGTCAGCAATAACGAAATTACCTAGTAAGACGATGATATTTGCAGGATCAATCGCATGTGTTCCAGGTATTACATATTGATTAAATATTTTAGTACGTAAATACAGCATACTGATAGCACTGACATCCCGACCCCGTTATCACATATGATATCCAGTTGCAATTAGAGACAGTACGAGAAAGAAAAGGCATGTGTGTACGCTATACCATTGGTATATCCTGACGACACGGAAAAGATTTGTATCGGAATGACAAAACGATCATTGGACACTGGATGTAAAGAGCACATGCGAAGTGTCAAACAGGACATGCAGAATACAGCCCTCGCCAGAGAAGTTATGTATTCATCGCAAAGTCTCTTTAAAGTTCATGTATGGGGCAATTCTTCTAATCGGATAGCATTAGAAGAATTGCCCCATACATGAACTTTAAAGAGACTGCCATCAGGGTAACAGTCGAAATACGATCCAGCATACTAATGTGCGATCCTATAATTTCTACTGAACTACCAAGGGCTTGGCATGAGTTATTAAAAGATATAAACACATCGCGACACACCGTATAATTGCGTGATAAAAATTCGTGTAATATGATCGTGATGTCACCCGCGTTATTTTCAAAAATCATCTTTGTTCCTTACCTGTTCCATTTTCTTGCATTTGTATGTCTACCATTGCCTTGAGAAATCATCCCAGTATGGTGCGAAAGCTTGGCGAACCTTTGTATTTATTTCGCCACAAAAATAAACGGATTTAATACGCTATATGCGTCTCTTGAGTGAGCTACTTATGAATGATGTTTCAGTTTCCAGATTGTCACTACGGTTGTTGACTAAATTCCTTGCATTTGAAAAGTGTTTATGGCCAAAGCAATTTTAGAGTCACAGCTATTAAAAAATTTGTTTTTCGGGAATTATAAAATGTTTGAATTGCTGGCTAACTGGTATATTTTTAGTAATGCTGATATGAACCATTCTTTCTTGAGAGTACCTTCATTATTTAAGCAAATGAGGAACTCATGTATGATATTTCAGTTTCCAGGCTGCCACTAAACTTGTTCAGTAAATTATTCCTTGAATGGAGAGTTAATGACGAAAGCGCTTTTAAGGTCACATTTATTTGCCTGAAACTGCTCCAAAAATATGAGCTCTTCTCTGTTCAAGATGCATGATTTGCCGAGAGACGGCTCTTGACGAACGATTTGGGCACAGCATTCAAATAAATAACATTCATCAAGTATTCTGAGCCTCAAGTTTCACCAGTATTCCCTACCTGACCGTTGATTCATGTAAACAACGCTTTGCATTTATTTATTCTCGACATTACTATTGTAATTAGAAATTCGTTTCACAAAACACGAGGACGTACTAAGATTCAAGAAGATGCGACTTGAGTGTGCTGTAAGATTGGCTGATTGAATGTTTTGCGGCGTGGAGAGTTAACCATCCATAAAGAAGAGTCACTCGTTGGAAATATATGGTTTATGAAGTAACAATGTCTAGTGTGTAATGAGCTCTCCGAACTCATGTCTCAAGAATTGGATTTTGTTCAGGGCATATTGACAAATGTTTCAAGAAATTTTTATATATGTAAATTTTATTTCGAACATTATACTGTCTCCACTAATTTGGTTTGATGTAACAGAATTTTAATAAAGTAGGTGATTTTTTTATCATAAAGTATTTCAACAGACGTAGCGCAAAGTAACAGCAGTCTTTTCTCAAAATTATCTTTCTTTTTAAGTTCGTTCTGAAAATCTTCGACATCAATATTTATATGAGATAAAATTTCCTTTTTCTGATGAAATCGGCACCAAGGCATCGTGTTGTTGTTTAAAAAAAGTACCACTGAGATGAACGTAATAACCTTGAAGTCTTTTGAAAACGGTAATGAAGGAATCATGAAAACATTTTTTGGAACGTTGAGTACTATAAACCACAAGAACCTAATCTCCAATGGATTCCGATAATAGCTTCTGTCTTCTTCCATGAACGTCCAATGCACGTACGAACGATGCGTGTGATAAGATCGTTAAACTCGACACGCATTTATTTTTCTCCCCGGCGGGTCGTATATCTAAACTTTGGCTTTCGCTCATTCGTCCGAGATGGGTCCGTGTTCGAATTCTGGCAAACATGGATATTGTGCTTTTCTCACTGTACTGTTGCTCTCACTTCCTTTGAACCAGTGACCCTAAATTTGGAACGATCTGCTACTTATACTATTGGAGTTTGTTCCGGTATTCGTTCACTTGCGAAAAAATTACTTTCTCTCGGCTGATCTCCTCGTTCAGATATACTGTACTTAACATGTGATTGGTTCATCTGCTCTCGGCCTCTTTATTTGTCCTTGCTCTTGACGCCAACTGTTACAAGTAATAATAAACTAAATCGTGAATTATTGCCTACAAAACAGCAGGTTTAACTACAAACTATTTGAAAATAATTAATAAAAACCCTCGTGCATTGACTATAATTCACAATTTAACGGAATGGCATGAGCATTATTTAAACATACGGGGTGTCCACGAAAGGACACCCTTAGTTTGAGGATGAATAGCTACAAAACAGCTACTCGAAAAATGTGGAAACTACCTGTACCTTTATTGGGCAGTCAATAAAAGTTACAAAATAGAGTTCAAATGTTAATTTGAGTTCAAACCATTAGATGTCACTGCAGGTGCTGGTAAACGCATTTAAGACAATGCGTTCGGACACAGAGCCATAACGTGGCAGCGGGTGGCATATTGGTCAGCGTTCGTGACTGCCATGGGGATAACCACAGGTTCGATCCTAGGCAGGTACGAACGTTCGAACCAGTAAATACCCGCCGTGTGTCGGAGTGGCACGTTAAACCGGCAGACTCCGGTACTGTGCCCCCCCCGGTAATAAAAAAAGGCGTATACCTTGCTTCCGTGTCACTTTCCTATCGGGCATTCCAGCCCAAATCTCCTAGCTTCCTATTTCTAAAGATTGTTTGAGATCTGCGGTCATACTTTGTAGATGTGAAAAATTAAAAAATTCCGGTTGCTATTAAGAAACTTTTGAAACACGACTTCGGTTAAGCGCCATCACATTATGTTATACTCTTTACTCAACTATTACTTTAAATTGGGCTTACTTAAGAAAGGTTTGTCTCTATCTTTCATTTTCAAATGTGAAACATTTTGAAAGGTAAAGAACATAAGTTAGAAACTTTTGCATTTACTCAGTTAATTTAATATGACACTTTTATTTAAAAGTGGAATTCCAGGAATATGGGGACGAAGCATCCGAACATAATGTGGTAAAAAAAACCATCCGACTTTTTTTACCACATTATGTTATATTATTTACTTAAATATTACTTTAAATTTGGCTTACTTAGGAAATGTCTGTCCCTATCGTTGCTTTTCAAATATGAAACCTTTTGAAAGGTAAATAACACAAGTTAGCAACTTTTGCATTCTCTCAGTTAATTCAATAAGACACTTTTATTTTAAAGTTGAATTCCAGATATATGGGTACGAAGCATCCGACGATTTTAGGCAGCATCTGCAGAGAGGGATAGGGAATCAATGGAAAGGGGATGTCGCCTGAGAGGAAAAAGGGGATGAAAATTCCTGGTAGCAATTGCGGAGATGGATAGGACCTAAATAGAATTGAGATTTCGCCTGAAAATAAATAGGAGAAAAAATTCCTGCAAGCTACGGCAGGGAGGGTTAGGGAATTAACGGGGTGGAGATGTCGCCTGACAGGAAACAGCAGATAACAATTCCTGGAAGCAACTGCAGAGAGGGATAGGGAATCAATGGAATCGAGATGCCGTCTGAAAGGAAACAGGAGATTAATATCCCTGGAAGCAACTGCAGTGAGGGATAGGGAATTGATGGAATAGAGATACCGTCTGAGAAGAAACCAGATATGGAAATTCCTGGAAGCTACTACAGAGAGGGAAAGGGAATTAATGGCATGGAAGTATCGCGTGAGAGGAAACATGATATAACAATTTCTGGAACTGTCCATTGCGACGTTCACCATTCAAGTGAAGTATTCACTGAGAAAAAGGGTGTATATTGGCTTCATGCATGCAGTTAAACAGTTGACAATTCCACGTAGCCGTTCAACAGTAAATCCTAAACAAGTAATTGTGAAGCGTTTTTAAGAGAAAAGAGTTTCCCGAACGGTCCATATGTGCATTCTGGCGACACCTGTAAGAGATGACCACTTGGCAGCAGACTGCTTTACCACGTACTTCACCGGAAGGTAAATTTCCGTTAACGGCTTCAAAAATGACTGTATAGTACGATCGCGATCATCCGAGCCTCGATCATCCGAGTTTCGTGTTATCCGAGGTACCAGCGAAATTACGCACACAGCATTGGAGGTGTACATTTGCCAAGGTCACTGATCTATTAATCTTCCACTCGTCGCGCGCACCCGCAGCAGGGTATCGGATGTAGGACAGTCAGTGTCAGTTGGTGTCTTGTGCTATTCGCATGCTTCAGTTATCCTTGCAGTGTTATGTTTCATTTGTAAAAGGAATGTCTGTTTTTATTTCAGGCCTTAGTGTAAAGTTGTGTTTTTCTGTTTTGCGATTCAAAGCAACATGATTGCGAAGAGAAAGAAAGATCGCTTCTTCGTTATAGACCAAGTTAAAAGCCATTAAAAATCCATCAAGGGGATACCATAAAAAAGGTTACTTTAGATTTAGTTATTGGCGAGTTTACTGTAGGAGACTGGAAAAGAACTTTGGATAAAATCGAAAAATGCTGTTCTCAAAAGGCCAGCGAAAGTGAATAAAGTGGCGGTGCAAAGGACAAAAATGAAACAGCAAGAAAAACTATGAAAACGTCTGAGTTTGAAAAAACACATCGAATGCGTTGGTTGTGTAGTTCACCCAATTAAGGAAAAAGGGTCGTCCAGTAATAGGACCTAAGTTACAAGAAAAAGCACTGGAATTTCACAAAAGTTTTAACGATCGATATGCAGTATTCACTGCAAGTAAAGGATGGCTTCAGCGTTGGAAAACTAACCACGGTATCAGACAGCTCAACATTACCGGTGCAAAATTGTCGTCTGATCATCAGGTTGTAGTGACTTTTAAACAAGAAATGAAATCCCTGATTGAAAAAGAAAATTTGTCTTTGGAGCAGGTGTTCAACTGTGACGAAACAGGTCTCAACTATAGAATGCTTCCAACTAAGAAACTTGCTGCTAAGGAAAAGGCGTTCGCTCCGGGCTTTAAAAAGAGCAAAGATAGAGTCAACCTCATGGCCTGTTCGGATGCTACTGGAAACTGTATATTGAAGTTAGTGCTGATTGGAAAATCGGCCAAACCAAGAGCGTTTAAGCACATTTCAATTCCAAGCTTGGCAGTGCTTTACAGAAATCAGAAAAGTGCTTGCGTGGATTCAGCAATTTTCAAAGACTAGTTCTTCCACTACTTTGTGCCCCACGTAGACTTATACGTAAAAGAAAACACTTGAATCGAAAAGCAATTATCTCTTTGATAATTAATTGTCTTGCCAATCCGGATGCTGAAAAATGGTTTCTGGTGAAATCAAGGCTATGTTTTTACACCCCAATATCCCCACTTCTTCAGCCGATGGACCAAAGTGTGTTAGAAAACATCAAGAGAAACTACAAGCATAAGCTGTTGAAAAATCTCATTGCCGAAATTGAAGAATGAAGAAAAGTAGTCAAATGCTTAAAAGAAACCACAATGAAGGATGTGGTTTATATGGCAGCAGCGTCCTGGGAGGAAATTCAACCTGCAACGCTAGAAAAATCATGAAAACAACTACTGCACAATACACCTGAACAACCACAGAACAAACCTGAAGACAACGTCGAAGACAATAGTTTCGATCTAGTTCAAAGCATCCCAGCAGCTAAACCAATACTAAATGAAAACTATATAGCCGATTGGGTACATGGAGACGAACAGCTAGAATTAACAGACCAAATGATCGTGGAGGCAGTAAATCAAGACGAGAGTGGCGGCAGTGACGACGAAAACGACTGTATAGTTCCTGAAAAAAAGCCCATTGAGATGAACTTAAGGCAATTGAGAAAGCGATGCAGTACATTGAGCAACAACCAGAGGCCACTTCGAAGTTGTTACAATACAACAGAAATATATATATTTTTTTCGTGCCGCTTATATCTCACGAGTTCACTGCGGCCACATTCTGGAAACTAAATATAAATTTATTTAGTTTCCTGTATCTCGGACAAAAAGCCGCAAATGATTTTTGTTTACTTAGACGAAGGAGTAATTTTCGTTTTAAATGTATTTACTACAGTTGTGCGTTTCACTCACATGTTGAGATCTTTACATGAATCAGCAAACTATTATTTCAAAGTATGTCGAGAAAGCCAGTAAAACAAAACAAAAACACTTAATAAGAAAAAGATGCAGTTTGTATGAAGTTGTGACGAAGTATTATCACAGTAATTTACACCCGTCATACATTTATCATTTTACTTTTTTGTTGTCTTATGGTCAAATTTGCTAAGCCGTCCCGGTGTCGCAGTGGTCTAAGTGATGGCTTCTTTCTGATCATTCGTCCGAAAGGGGTACGGGTTCGAATAATGGTAAGGCATGGATGTTGTGGTTGTCTTACGCCATGACTCTCTCCATTCTCTGAAAGCAGTCACCCTAAATTAGGGAAAAGCGACTGCTTACAGCCCTTGAGTTGCTCACTGTAGTCGTTGCACCTTCATTAAAAAAAATTGCTAAGTTAGATGTTTCTTGTTAAATATAAAAAACGACCTAAAGTACAGCACACACAGTAAATATTAAAAACAATCATTTGACGAAATCTGCACATTCTAAACGTGCGTAAATTTACAATCAATTTTTCATATCATTGCGATACGGATTAGAATTAATATCCTCTAATCAATATGTCGGTTCCATAATATCAATAAAAAATCTTTATTTCATGAAATCGTTCGCACAAAAAATTGCAGCTCAACATTTTATTGAGAACGAAATAAGAGCTTCTAACAGCAGTAAGAATTTCATATTTTCGAAAAATGAATATATTTATGCTCAAAGCTGTGATTCTTTAAGTTGCAATAAATAATATTCTATGTAATTATGGGGAAAAGTTGTCCTTTGCTTTAAAGCGTCAATAACCATATCTACGATGACTAAAAGAATTCTGACATTTCTTTGTAATGTATCTCTTTTGAAATACCTTGTCAGTTTTTAAAGAAAATCTTAGCAAGATTATGGGTAAAAATTATAAAATGTTCTTTTAAATGTCACCGAACTAGCTGCATTTCATATTATTTCCTACATGCAGAATAAAATCCTTAAGGAAAAATATAATTTTCTTATAACTATGCTTTTATACGTAATACCGATGTTTCTTCTCGACTGCCCATTGTTTATGGAAATTGTTATATTAAGAATCCGTGAAAGGTAAACACATTCTCCAATAAAACATTCATGATATTGATATAACAAAATTTTTTATGAGAGACACAGTTTCTGTGGCACCTATATATATGGAATTGCTATAATTTGTAGAAAATAAGATTCAAGTAATTTTTTTCCTGTTACTTTGCAACAGACAAATCTTCTGTGAATATATTTATTAGTTCACAAATTCCTACATATTACGAACTGTTAAATGACACTTATTTGACTACACAATATCAAGAGAAGAGGCCAAGCGTAGTTTAACAATTTTAAGTGAAATTGGTATATTTTTATTTTGGTTCGGACATTTAATAGCCCACTTTTGAACGGACACATATTTTTCGTTTAGTTATTTATCGTAAAAATAGGATACACTACAAACATAGAAAACATTTCTGTTTGCAAATCTTTTGACTATGAAAAACGCTTTGACACGAAAATCGGTGCTCAAGGCAAGTGAATCATTTCAGAAACATAACAGAAATTGTTGTTTGAAAATTGGTATAAACTTATTTTATACTTTATGCTTTAAAGTTTAAGCAAACCAGAGGGTAATTGTTTGACGCAATGGGGAATCATTTAATAAAAATTGGGTTCGTCTGTAAAACATCAGAATTTCTTTTGTTTCTCAAAGAAGTAGTTAGGATTTTAGTATGTGCACTGTAGAATTTCGATAAAAAGTAAAGGGCTCCGTCCAAACTGATTCGTTAAGACAACTGCGTGGCTTCCTTCTTATTTTAGTATGTTTATATGCCTAAGTTATATCTTTATTATCGCGTGGAAATCAATGAAACAGGCTGTTATTTCGGATTTTACACATGTAATTTTTTATATACCTTTAATAGTTCAAACAAAATATTGTTATTTCTTGCACAAAAACTTGAATAACAGTTTCCTAGAAAACTTTCCACTTACGTTTGAAAAAACATTTTTAGTAATGTTTCATTGAGTTTTCGCTTTGCACGCTTAGCAGTGATCTGACCTTTGAATATGAAAATTTAAAAAAATCTGGTTTGTCAATTTTTCAATAAAGCACAATTGGACTTGTGAAGGCCAACTAATATGAGTTAAATGCTACACATTTCAAAGAAGGTGTGGTTATGGTTAATGTGCAAAAAAACATCACCACCTTGTAGAAGACGTGACTTTATTGCATCATTACTCAACTTTTCTTCATATTTATCCTTAATCTGAGAAAATAATGAGATATTTCACAGATAAATAGCAGAAGCTTCGCAAATCTCCTAAGCACATATTCAGAATTTTTGAATTCGGGTTATGATAGGTGATAAATTCAAAATAATACAGATGCGTGATCACAGATTATTGCAGCATGATAAATTGCTGAGTACTGTAAATCAAAATTGTTTCCGGAATGGCATCGGTGAATCTTGAGTATAAATTTAGAACTTATAATTTAATCTATTCCCGAGAAACTGGCTTTCGTGAGTCGCGATAGATCTGCAGTGATGTACTTTCATTACGTAAAACACAACTATGCTACCCTTCCCTTTCAGACATTTGCATTAGTATTGCTTTTAACATTAAAAATTATCTGTTGAGCCAAAAAACTTCGTTTTAAACACCGTTGTTTAAAAAACATATTCCTTCATTTCCAAATATGACATGATCTCAAGACGTTTTCTTAGAATTCTTTGCGGTATAACTGAAAATAGATGTTATATGGTATCCGTACACATTTTTAAAAAAGGTATCCGTTTCTCCACAATTAAAATGACCTCACAACAAGTTAGTAAAATCCTGCAATGCATATATTATGATACGCTTTCCAACGTACCAGAAATCATTACTCAAGTTATGAGGATAATGTCTGTGGAACAAATCTCTGTCCTTTGCCCTGACCTTTGATCACATTTCGATGATATTCAACAGAACCGGTTCAGTATACCTCTAAAATAACATGATAAGGTTTTGTCGCAATGGAAGCGTTTTTACGTAAGTTATGACGCATAATGTTGATGGAAGTTATTCCGCTCCTATATCCTGACCGTTGACCCCATTTCGCCCATTTTCAATAGAGTGTGGTCCCAGGTGGTCCCCTACCACATACTAAAATTTAATCGAAATCGAACCTTTTTTTACGTTAGTTAGGACGCAAAAGGACAGCGGAATGGATCCAGCTCCTATGTCCTGAACTTGACCCCGTTTCGTTCACTTTAAACAGGGTTCCTTCCCAGGCGATCCCCTTCCGCATACTAAAAGTTCATCGAAATCGAACGATTTGTAAGCGAGTTATCGTGCGGACGGACATACCCACACAACGCGTGAGGTAATGAGGCAGATGGGAATCGTGACCATCTGCTCACAAGAGTGGGACGTCACAAAACTTTAATAGGGTCCACACACAACGCGTGGCCTAATGAGATAGATAGCGTGACCGCGCGCTAACATCGCAATCGCAAGATTGTGACATCATAAGATTTCTAAGCATTGGCAACATTAATGGGTCAACGCCATGACAATAAAAACGTGGAATTTCGGGGTGGGGTTTTTTCTTGACCCCCTAAATGAATTTTCCTAAAGTCGAGATCAAGCTAAATCGATTTCTAGTACCAGAAAACGGTAGGTTAACGAGTTTCATGAAAATCCTTAGAGCCGTTTTCAAAATAAAATATACATACATACATACATACAAGAATTGCTCCTTTAATAGCATGGAATAAGAGCGATGGAATGGTACCCGATCCTATGTCCGGACCTTCATCCATTTTAAATAGAGTTCATTTCCAGGTGGTCCCATACCACATATAAAAGTTTCATAGACATCGAACCATATTTACGCAAGTTATGACGCATAAGGGCTAATGGAATAGATCCCGCTCCTATGTCGTGACATTTTACCCCATTTCGTCCATTTTTAGTAGGGTTCGTCCCCAGGTGGTCCCCTACGACATGCTAAAATTTCATCAAAATCGAACCATTTTTACGCAAGTTTTCTTGCCGACAGGCAGACCGACAGACGGACGGACAAAGCTGAAGCATATACGCTTCTTCAACCTACGGTTGGAAAGCTTAAATAATTTCTAAAACATGTACTGGAAGCATAACAATACTCTAGAACACTCGCTTAAAATGTTTCGATCTTTCCACAAATAATACAATGTCACGACATTTTCGTAAAAATCCTTTGCAGATAAACTGTAATCGTTGTTTAATTATTTAGAATAAAATAATCATATATGAAAAATATATAATTGTGCGATATTGAAACTATTCAGGCCATGCATATTCTGCTCGCTCTGCTTCAATTCTTACATATCTCAGTTGATCTCATACAAAGTTGGATTCGCTGGAAAGAGGAGACCACAAAAATGAGATACTGATCTTCTTCCCCTTGTATTTCTTTATTTTGTTATGCCTTTTAATTGCCTTTCTTCATTTTTTCTGCACGTTTCGAACATTGGCATTTGAATATTTTGTTAAGCAAATAAAACAGATTGAGTGATCACCAATTGTACGATTCAATTTGTGGAATTCTAGCATATCTATATTTCTTTAGTTCGAGGATATCGCGTTTTACGTTTAAAAGAAAAGCACAATACCTCACTGCCTTGTTCTTGTTTTGTTTTAAGGAGAATTTACGTCTTGCATATGGTTTTTCTTTAAAAGTAAATAAAAGATAGTAAAGACTATAACTTAGGATCTAGTTAATTTTTAGCGTACATGTATGAAAACTAACGAAATTGAGGTATACCTGGAATTCCTGGTTGTACAATCAACGGACGATGTTTTCAGAGAAATGAAAGCACAGTTTCAACAAAACACCACTTTTAGAATGATTTTGAAGCAAAGATTAACTTTAAATAATAACCCTTCAAAAGCAATTGGCAACTATTGTGCCAAGTATACAGAACTAGAGATGTTAAATGCATAGGTGTGTTTTTCATGTGACTTTAGAAATATGTAGTTTTTAAACACTTACAATTCTTTCTTCCTAAATTATTCATCAATAATTTCATGTATAAATATGCTATACATGCATATATGCATGTAGCCTGAAAGGCAGAATGTAAAGCTTTCAACATGAATTCATGTTAAAAGTTTTGAAACTTTTACGAATGATCAGACTGAATACAATTTCTAGAGGTTAAGTAAATACGGTGGAGAATTCTGCTTATTATATTGACACTCTGACATGGGTTTCTCTAGTTTTCATTGAATTATTTCTTTCAGTAAAAAGAATCTTTATTTCCTGCGAGTGTACATACATTCTATTTTATGAGGTTTGCAACTTTTAAATGAACATAGTTTTGTGTTCTCAGAGTTATGTAACTACATGTTCGAATTTAGTAAAGATGACATTCTTTGAGGTCAGAGACTTTGTTTCTAAAAATAATTTCATTTAAAATTGCCAAAGAAAATCGTGCATTTAATATTACAACATGCAGCGCAAAATATTGCTGGTATTTCTTTTAAAGATGATTATGTCGATGTGTGAAACTATTCCCGTACTGCAACAGGTAATAGTCCTACATTGTTTAAATACTTCTGCTGTTGTTGAAATTTTGCTATTATTGAATACGTGATAATCTGCTGATATCTTAATACAGTAAATACTTCTGCTATTCATTCAAAATCGCTCTGATATTTGGACACATATGTAAATGTGATGATTCCTGAAACTCTTCCTAGAGGTCCGCACGGGCCGGGTCGGGCCTTTTTTCTGTTTACAGGACGAAGCAATGGGCCAGGCCGGTCTTTTCCCTGAAACTTACGACCGAGTCGGTCCAAGTCGACCCATACTTTTTATCGCATTCGTAAAGAAATAAAAAAGTCATGCTACCCGATTTCCTGGTGTGTTTAAATGTTCCTATTCACCCTCGTCATTTGGCTGTACTTACTTCCATGACATAGCCTAGGCAGTAATCAGAAAAGCAAGAAGAGGCACTCACAGTTCAGGTTTTTACCAATCTGTAGCTATTAAGATTATGAAAACATTTTGCGACTTGTTGTGTTACTTTTTAAGATCAAGTTATATTTCTGTGTTCAGATGTCACTGAAGTTTGGCACAAATTCAACCAACAATAATGAAACAGAAGTTCGAGAGCACGTGTGATGCATATTTTCTGGTTTGCAGGGAAGTCCGTTGCCGAAAAAACTGTTATACAGACAGTACGAACGGCATGAAAAGAATAACGCATGATGATCAAGATTTTAAATTAAAGGCGGAAATATAAGAAAAAATTGGAAGTGCATAGTTTAAGAATTACGTGCCCACGTAGAACAAAAGACTACAACTGTAACATAAATATGATTTTCATTTTTACGTAGTATTTCCCTGCTTGTCCATGAGTATGAGGCAATCAGCACTGTGCGATCACTGACAAGTACAAACTTGGAGCTCTTTGGCTTTCTTTATCTCAAAGAAGCATTGAATCAACTTAGCTGTGTGATAATGATGAATCTCAGTCGAGTCTATGCTGCTTCATGATATCAGGAATAAAGAGATTTTGGCTTTTAGAAAGAGCGGTTTTCTGCAAAATGTAAATGCTCTTAGTATTGCATATGATTCAATATCGGCATATATCTCTTCCAGAATATGGTACTTATGTCCCTCAGTTCGACTCTCATGTGATGTCAGATATCTGCAACAAATAGTGTACACGTTCTGTGTTTTATGGAAAATAATTTGTAAGCTTTTTTCATTAAATCAACTGTTTCTGGAGCAGTTTTACCCAAACGATAGCAAGATTGTATCGCACAACACATTTCACTTTTTAACTCTGAATCACTAACCTCCATAGCTTTATGGCAAAATGCAGACGTAACTTTAGCAACTGCGTAATAACAAAACCAGAACGTCTGGTACAGCTAATAATTATTGCCATATACACTTCTTTTATTCAGTTAGTGGTGTGGTTAGTTATATTTCCCCATCGCACTGTTGCCAACTCGAAAGAAATGATGCTCAGTATTTGTAAAACGACCTTTGTATTTACTGCACATTTTCTGTATGGTGCATGTTTGAACTTTTGGATAGCTTCAAGATCTACAGAATCAATAGCCCTTTTCCTGTAACTTTGACGGTTCAAACATTCTCGTTTTTTAAATTATAGCTTATTCTTGCACTTCCACAACGAGTAGTCGGAACACATGCGCTCTTACATATCAAACTGTGCATCTCCGTAAACGCCCGAAAGGCTTTAACTTTTTGTTTCATATTCACTCTGTTTCTAGATTAAATTTTTTTTAGATTCCTATGCGTCTTCCGAAATTTTTTAGACGTATGTAAAATCTGTTGATCGGATGCACTGGAATATAAAGCATAGCACATTGAATTTTGATCTTTGCCATCAAGTGTTAGAAAAGCGTACTGGAGTTGGTTATGTTTATTTCCAAGAAACTTCCCAGAAATTTAGATGGATCAACAAATAATTTTGAATCACATCAGTAAAAATTGGTAATACATTAAATTTCTGAGGTGATCCAAACACATGGCATTTAACGTTCCTTCATGTTTTAGTCTCAGTTGCATTATAATTCATAAGCGCACAGCAGTCAACAACACTAACTCCAACATTCAAGAGCGTTGCATAGAGTATTTAATCCACAGATCAGGAACAACAAAAATAAGTCATCGCTCTTTCGAAGTTAATAAGTGAGTCACGGAAAAATTATCATCGGCCGCCACCGAGAACCGAACCCAGGGTCTTCCAGGTACGCTTCGGACATGCTACGACTGCACCAGAGCGGCCGCAAATTATCCAGACGCACGAGTAATTAACTGCCATACCACATGGCAGGTCACTTCATGGAGCCCCGCAAAGTTCTGGGGATTCAAAAAAGATGGAAAGCAACAACTGAGCAAATAACTAGGAGGTGATTGAATAATTAATTCGTACACTCGACGTGGATCAGGAACACAAAACAGAAATAATCGCTCTTTTCACGTTAATAAGTGAGTCACGGAAAAATTCTCAGGAGCCGCCACCGGGAAATCAGTTTCAAAATTGAGTCACGGAAAAATTCTGATGAGCCGCCACAGCGAAATCGGTTCCAAAAGTGAGTCACGGAAAAATTCTCATCTGTCGCCATCGGTTCCTGGTGGCGGCCGAAGAGAGTTTTCCCGTGACTTACTTATCAACGCGGAAAGAGCGATGACTTCTGTTTGGTGTCAAAAAGAAAGTAATGCAGGTACAGACTGCACGTGATTTTGCAGTTTATCGAGGATGTCATATCCGCTAAGTTTACAATCAGAATTCATCAAGAACCCTTGAAAATTCATCGTGTTTGGAGCATCGCTACATATAGTCTCATCGAGATAAAAATTCAAAAAGCTTTTTAACTCATCACTAGACCACCTTTGTACATTTAGGCATTTTGAATTTAGCACATGAGATTTTTCGCTCCAGCCTTTTCCCCATCGCATTAAATTAATTTTTCACAAATTAACTGGCTTCCTTCGAAAACAACTGGTTTACGTTTGTCGTAAATTTCAAGTTATTTAGTGTATTCCTTCACGGTGCGTCATTTTCTATGCCGGGCAGTATACAAGTGTACGTTAGTATACAAGGAACGCTTATAGCCTACTAAAACCGCTTATTTCTTGGTGTGAATTTGTGTAAGATTCGCCAAGCGTTCACACTGCACTGGAAGGCATTCTCAAGGCAATGGATACATAAAATAGACATACCATTTTATGCCTCCTTTGCCTTCAGAAAGCCTCCCACTGGGTGTTAAAACTTGTCGAATCTTATACAAATTTACACCACGAAAGTAAACGGATTTACTACGTCATGAGCTTTCCTTGCGTATTGCGTGTGTTTAAAAATAAGAGTAATATAAGTTAGCTCGTATAATAAATGCATTTTGACACTTCGATGTCACAATGAAAATAATGGATTATGAAAGTAAATATTAACAGCATTCATAAATAATGAAAATGCCAAAATCAAATCGAAATTGGTAATTTTGGATAATCAGATAACCAATAATAGTTATATTTCATCAAGTAATCACGGAAATAATTTTTCTTACAAATGTGCTTGTCGCCGGACGAAGTAATTCGTGTTACCTTAAACTATCGCTTCAGATCTTGTGTTTTAACCGTACCTGTAAAGTATACTTTAAGCCAAACACGAAAGTTAAACTTTGTCGAGCGGTGCGGTAACCAATCTAAAAACAGTTCTGCCATCCCGTGCTCGTAAAATCATTTGGTTACTGTGAACACCTACAACTTCTGAAATAGAGATGCGGAAGTACCCCAAACAATAAGTGAAATTCTTCACTCGCGGAAAGACATTTCTTGCGGTGAGTCACGGCCGATATTTTAATCGGTCCGTTCGTTTTCGAAACACATTGAATAACACGACATGTGACCACCTATGTCATTGCCAACACGTGTCGGATGTGCTGCACAATTTCGTTTCACCGCAACTGCAGAAGCTATAGTGTCTTGATTCCATCATACAGGCCTACACAGTCTATACAGCAGCCGCGACGAAACCATTTTACTCAGGACAGGATAATTATTCCCTCTTTTCGAACAGCATGGACACCTCCAGTTCCAAACCCAAAACAAACGGACATCTTCTCGGCTGGTTCGTTGCTTTCACAGTATTGTAGGCTAGTTAGGGATACTGTATGCTATGAGCGCTGTACTATATCCCTAATCGATATATCTTCCGAATGCAATTGGAAAGAAATACGAAGTTGCTTTAAACTGCTGTATAACTGCCAAAGCATGCATATATTCTAACCACACAGCAAGTACATTATGAGATATTTTCTCCAACAAGGGCCAAGTTTTGTGCATAGTTGTAATCTATTATGTAATCTATATTCAAATTATAATCCATTGTTTTCAATTTTTCATTTACATGTGTGGATACGAGAACAAATAATGTATAACAGAAAACGTATGCGCTATGAAAACATAAAAATGTGCTATCACGAGAATCTGAACGAAAACCATGTAACTTCTGATAACGTACGGTACGCAAACTATCAAATACTTTTTTGAATCATATTTACAACAAGATTTCACTTTTAAAATAGGGAGGGAGATAATTAAAATGTGATTCGTATCCCATTGTAGCATACGCTACGGGAACAATTGAGAACAGAAATGTAGAAAGCATATTGATTCTACATCTCTTGGTTAATTATGTCATAGATCAGAAAAATCCATATGCATAAGCAGGCGGCTCCATAAAGGATTTCTCGAAAACGATTTATTAGGATGGAAATACTTAGTTTTTCAAAAGGGAGCCTAATGTTTTAGTATTGCACGTATTATATGATGGCACACATTTCGTAAATTAAAAAAATAAACTGATTCATCTATTATTTTGCTCGTTTGATTCATGAAACTGAAATCGAACACCATAATCGCAGTCACTTATAAACAAAGTGCTCCTCATGCCTGCAATAAACAGAAGGTAGTTTCGGGGCTGCTTCATGAAATAGGACTTTCCACAGGAGTTGAAGAACAAAATAATGTGGAACGCACCCCGATTCTCTTTTCTCGCCTATTTCTATAAACAGCGAGGAGCCATATTGTGGAGCATTCGTGGCATTCCCGTAATTGTATAAGCAGCTGCAGCTACGGTTTTTCTTTTAGTCAAATACATACATATATGCTGCTAAGATTATTCCAATAAATGTGTGGTGATAAACTAGTACATTATATCTTAATAAAATTGATGCTTTTACATAAAACCTTTTCTTCTATATTTTAAACATTCCGTTTATAAAATTAAATTAAGAATCAGATATGCAACAGGAAATGTTGAAATATCGTTTGTCAATAATGTCGTAAACAAAAATAAGCAGACTGACTTTACTTCATTTTATTATTTTAATATAAAGGTATGTAATAAATAATTGAAACAGAATATATCTTTCCGCGAAAACCGAAGCGGAAATCATAACAAATGGGGATCAACCGAAGCGTGAGTGTTAACAATTTTGCACTTTTCCGTTCCTCATTTTAATTTTCCTACTGGGACGCGCTTCACTTCCTATATATATATTCCATTTTCAAACAGATTTTACATCGAGTTCATCTGGGCATGTGGTATCCCTCACTAACTCGCAATCTTGTTTGAATACACGAACACACACATGGACTATGCTCGCAAAAGGAATGACACCCTTACGATAAAACACTGAGGAGGTTTTGTAAAACTTTGCCAATAATAAAAAATAAAAATAGTTAATTGGACATCTAAAACAATATCAGAAAAAAGGTAAAATACAAATTGCGCTGTGCCTTTCCTTTAATAAAAACCTCAATAAAATCCCAGTAAATCACAATAGAAAATGGTTTTGATAAAAGCCAGCTCAATAATGGCGCTCTCTTTCTGCGCCAGAATATTAAAAAATAGGAATTGAGCTCAGACCTCTGCAAAAGGTAAAAATAATGAAGCCCCACAGAAACGCAGACAAACTTACTAGTGCGGAGTGTATGACTGTGGTTGCTCTTAGCGTCAAGAACGGGTGCCTGAATACAGTAAGAAGAAGTGAAAAAAACGATATTCATTCTCCTACACTGGACTCTCTGTCGTCGGCGCGCAACTGGCTTGATGAAACACCTTATATACACGATCGAATCATATTACTGTGACCACCAACTAATATCCAGAGTAATCGAAGTGTGCAGCGCGAACAGCACCTAGGCGGTCCAGGAGTGACTCAATAAGGTGTTGGAAGGTGTTCATAGGTATGTTGCGCCATGCTGACTGCAGTGCAGCTGACAGCTGCTGAACGGTGGGTGGTGGAGGATCCATAGAGCGAAAAACACAATTGAGGTAGTCCCACAGATGCTCAGTTGGATTTAAGTCAGGGGAATTAGGGGGAAAAGGAAGTAAGTACCTTGAAGTCTTCATCGTGCTCTTCCAACCATTCTCGGACATTTCTAGCTGTGTGACACTTCGCATTGTCGTTCTGAAAGGTCCCATCCGCCCCAGGGAAGACAATCTGCATGTATTCGGTGTAAGTGGTATGAAAGGGTGGATTCATAACGAATGCGGTCCTTAGTGCCTTCCACAGGTATGAGTGGACTCAGAGGAATGCCACAAAATCCTTTTACCAGACCATAACGCTGCCCTCATCAGCTTAGGGGGGCAGCGTTATCGTCTGGGGAATTTCGGCCATAGCATTGGTTATGAAGGGCCAAACGTTTTGAATGGCTTGCCCAAGGAAATTCCTAATATTAACAACTACTGCTTATTTAAGAAAAGAATCAATATTTACTTACTTACTCACTAACATTGTTTTAAAAATCAACAAGAGATTGGTTGTACCAGTTAGTCGGGAATGGAAGTAAGAGGAGATGGGGGAGAAATTAATCATAAGACAGAATGGATGAAATATGGCCATACCATTTTGACTGCGTATGCTAAGTTTTTATGAATTAAAATTTTTAAAGACGTCTACATTATTTAGTAAGCATAATATGCAAATGCGTGATTTTTTTTTGAAAAATTTATTACACATAACTAACTGTACAGTATAAAAATTGCTCTCATCACCCTGGATATTGTTACCATGCATTTACTACTAACTACTAATATAACCAACAATTTGCTCAATTGATTTTACGTATTTTATTTATTGACTTGTGCTTTCTTCAAAGAGAGATCTGGACTTGTCAGGTCATTTGGGCCTTCTTTCTGATCTCTTTATTTGAAAAAAAATCTATTAATTTGTTAATTCTTATGTGTTTTTGTATGTGTATAATAACATCTAAACTAATAAATTGAATTGTGTTCAGCCAGCAATGGTTGAACAGTGTTTGATCTCTGATGTTTGTCGCCTAATACGCCAATCCGTTCGATAAAGTTGAAAACATGACTCATCGGAGAAGGCAAGCCTTTGCCAATCAGCGGTGGTCCAATTCCTATACCACAGTGCGAATGTAAGGCTTTTATCAACCGATGCACCTTCGTTAGCATAGGTTCAGTGACCATCTACTGCATCAGAGCCACATATGCAGCAAGGTTCTCTGAACGGTCGTTTTAGACACATTTCAGGTAGGCTTCAGGTTCATTCGGCTACGGAGTTGTTCCACTGTAGCGTGTCGATCGGCCCTAACACACCTTCGAAGCCGACGTTCACCTCTCATATAAATCGCACGCGCACATTGCTTATTCGCAGTGATGCCATTTCTGCAATCACGATATATTTTAAACACAGCAGCACACGAAAAGTTCGCAAACTGCGCTGTTTCAGAAATACTGCCACCCTTAGCCCGAAAGCCGATAATCATTCTCCTTCGAAAATCTGATAAATCGTTCCTTTTATCCATGACATGAACGAGGGATATGTATTCAAAATGCGTACAGCACATCCTGTATATCCTTCAAGTCAGCTCACGACTTGTGCCTTCTTTCATTGGCTACGCGCTACGGACGTCAAAACTAGGAGGGAGTCAGAGTAAAGTGACTCGACTGTGTATTTTGGTGCGCGTGATGCAGTGAATGTCTTCCTACCAAATATTGGACAAACTTCCAACACTTATACCTGAAAAAATTCGTACTATTCTCTTCCGTATTGTGAATAAATATTATCTATGAAATTTACCAGTGGGTTTAAACCTGTGAAATTAAATGCAGTACCTACCTGTTTATTATAACAAAGAAATATTTAGCAAAATCCATGATTTAACGAGAAAAAAAAATATTTAGATAAATATTAATTCGGAGGTAATCTGATCGCCCTAATGATCAAAATTTAATGAAATTCCGGCACTTATCCTGGGAGAGTAAAACTATAACAATCACTTTTAACGAACAAAGTAACAAAATTTAGTGAAATTCCGTAGTTAACGACACAGACAAAATCTGTTGCGCAATAATTTCCCGGGTTTGAATCTTGATGATGAAAGGATATGTGTTTGTCTCACAGGACTGAGTACCTCCCTTCCATGGAGTCGGTGACCATGAATTACGGTCGGACGACTGCTTACAGCACATCGACTTGCTCACGGTGGCTGTTAAACCTTCAAAAATGATATAAGAATACCCATACGGAATGGAAATAAATGGAGTTTCTAAAATACAACACTTAAAAAATGAACATCGGGAATTATAGAAATACGACAATTGCGAAAAAACACCGCAACAGAAGAAAAGATATGAAGCGTGTGTTAATATTGGCGAGCTACTTTTCTCACCAGAGGTCTGCTCGAAGATTAAAAAGGTGAAGCGGTGTTGGCACGTAAGGCAATTAATGTACAGGAGTTGGACATAATGTGGAACAACTCTTACTCCTGCAAGTAAACAGTGTTCCTTACTGCTCTGAATCACAATATCATCGCAAAAAGGATACAGTTTTATTATTGGAAAAAGACTTTGTATTCTTTAGAATGGCAAATGTGTGCAAATGATTGAGGATATTGAAAGCATCCGACCCAAGAACATTGCTGTTTTAAGTCAGAATGACCATGAAACAACGAAGGAATTGAATTTCAGGTCTTCGAATACATGCATGGGTGGAGAGACCTGATATTTAATATGGCTCATGTGAAAGAAAGGTATGTGTGCAAAATAGTATAAAGAATACTAAAGTTCATGTGGTTGACCTATTTTTTCGGTATATCCACTTACAGAAGCAGATAGAACAAGAAAATGAAAACCAGCATTTGCATCTGAAATGTGGGAATTGTGTTTAGTTTTAACTCAGCAGCTTTCAAATTATATTCATGCAGAAAATCATTCCAAGCAAAGGAAAGCCATTTCCCAGAATCGAACTTGATGTGAGTATCCAAGGAAGAAGGAAAAATCAAATCTTCAAAAGTTTACGGAACATATGGTTATTGGGGAATATGACAAACTACAAACGAAATGATGATCGTAACTAAAATACTTGTGCTTAAAAGGAACATTCCAAATTGTCGCATTAAATTAGTGAAATGGAATACAGGTGCTTTTAAAATTTTTGGCCAAACATTTGAAACTAGTTCCACCGCCGATTCTGATAAACAAATGTCATATTAAATATATATATATATATATATGAAGCCTTCGCTTCATATATAAACGAGGGCAAAATCTTAGGTGGCGCTAGAAGACTCGGTGTGAAGACCAGGGTGCAAATCTCATGAACACGAGGTCAGCGCCCGTAGTCGTGAAATCTCTAAATTTTTTCACACAACTAAGAAAATGTGATATATCGCGCAACATGTCAACTGAACAGTTAGAATATAGCTTAATATTTATATTATCCTTCTTTGTTTTTTTCCTGTTATGCAAAAAACAATGACATTTTTAGATGATACCATAAGATCCCCAATATTCTTGGGGATCTTATGGTATGGTTTGGGTCGATCTGGAGCACTCTTGGACGACGTTACATTTGAAAAACCGTTTCGGCCCTAATTTTTGCCCGCCAGTGTAATTCGCTAACATTTCTTACTTTGGAATATGGTATAGTGCTCAATATATTATATTTTCAATGACAATTTGTCGACACTGTCAGGACCTTTTAGCCGACCATCTCCATCTATATATGCAGGAAATTTACCGTGTCTACAGTGCCAAATTTTAGCCGAAGAACTCACCGTGTCATCGAATTTGTATACCTACTGTGTGGTTGAAGGCATTCGACAACAATATCGACATATTTCTTTGGCTGCCAAATTCCCCTGAGTGAATGATATCGAAGAACAAGGTGTGGGAACGGCTAACGCTCCTCCAAGGATGTTAGATAACCTGTTGCTAGGATACCACGGATGATCTAAAATATAGTAACTATGTATTGTCTTAGTTTCAGGAGTCTAACCTCTGTGAAATACTTTTCTGCGAGTCCTGTTAGATGAAATTCTCTGTCGAACATACTGAGAAAAAAAAACGCTTATTAGTGGCACCGTTATTTTTTTGTTTTATCATAGCTCAAATTAATTCCATTTGACAGTCAATTTTTTATAGCAATAGTTCTCTGATTGGTACTGCAGAACAAATTTAAAAGTAATTTAGCAAGAATTTTCTTATTTGTAATTATTTGACGACTATACATTTATCTTTTCTGCTCTTCCTGCATTAGCTGAAACAGATATACATCTTATATACAAGGTGTTTCCGTTCAAGATTGAGTTCCATAAATGTGCATATATGAGAGCTCCTTGTTTCTCTTACAGCTTAGTGTATATATCGGATTTCATATTATCTTCACTCACGAATATTTTGAAGCAATTAATTTCAGAATTTTAAAATTATAAAAAAAGACATCCCAGACAAACACTTAGAATATTTTAAAATTAAAGCAATATGATATATGTATTAAACATTTCAAAAGTTAAGTTCGCTTTTTTATAAATGCGTGATAAATCAATTGCATTGTATATGAAATCAACATTCTAAGCAGTTGCAAATTGTGTTAAATAATTTTTTTCATATTGGATATCAATTTCCGATAGAGTGTTCAATGATAAATGTTCCATTATAAAATACAGCTTTGGTCTGCATTTTATAATTGAGAAAACAAATTACATATATAGTAAACTATACAATCAAAGGTTTTAATTCTGGTATAAAATATGACTTAACGCCTTTCATTTGTCCGTTATTTTGTGAACCTGGAAATCATAGTACGCATTTTGCTCGAAATAAGTGCTTTGACACTTTCTTTGAAAATATAGGATTCCAGGAAAAAAGGTAGCTCTTGCTAATGCAGAGCAAATTAAAATAGAGGGACGTATTATGACGTAATCTAGAAAGGGATTTATCGTTCTTTTTCCAAACGTTTGTTCGTTTCGGTACGGTAAAAAAATATTATTTTCACACGTAGTAAGAGTTTTGTACAACCAGCTATGCAGTAAAATCTGAAATGTACAATATCCGTTGCAACTCTCCTTTAACGCCTGTTACGAGGGGTGGGGAACCTGAGGACTTATGGCCTCATACGGCATTCTATGCCATAAAGTCCGGCGTTTTGAGTAAATCCCAATTTTGCGGAACAAATCCTTTTATTTTTTTTAATATGTGTTTTCGTTTTTTATTATTTTTATTTTAATCTTAAAATGACCACATTTAAAACACCAAAGAACAAAAGAAGATTCGCTGAAACAATGATCCCAGACTAACGGCATCAATTAAAATATTAGTAAGTCATAAGTGCTGCTTTGGCACCTCCTGCGTCCATGATTTTGTTCTAATGCGACTCTAGAATGTGCGTTAACTTCCCCGCCTGTCTAGCACCTCAACTTCCCGATGATGGCTGGCGAGGGGGAAGGGAGCAGAAGAAAGTTGGTGGGGGATTCTAGTCTATTATCATCCTTTTAGAATGGAGCTCGTGTATTTCCGTTTGAAATGAATTTGAGAATAGTTATACAGCCTGAACGTATTCACGTATTTGTTTGATTATACTTTTCTTATTCTGTGTGCTTAACCGTCCATCATGTTAAAGAAGACCAAAAGACGACCGACAGAAGAAAACTTAATTTTTAATGAGGATTGGGAACCGCAATATTGTTTATTTTCTGCAACATATAAGATGATTTGCTTGCCATTTGATATTCCAATGTCAACATTGTAGAACATCAGTGCTCATCAGCAGTATGCCACTAATAAGGACCACATGTATTTCAAACTAGATGGAGAGGTGAGAAAGGTTACATTGCAGAAATTGAAAGATGAAAGCCAAAGCAAAAGCATTTTTTTCAAGAAGCGGTAAGTTCCAGAAATAAAGCCACGGAAGCAACTTATAAAGTAGCTCACTAACGCGAAAGGATGTGGGGTTGGGGCTGTTAAACGCCGTTTAACGACGTAGAAACCATAAAAGAATGCATTGTCGAAGTTGTAGGATGCTTAGACCAACATAAGATCTTTCGAAGTACAAACAACTGCTTCTGTCACGGAGAACCATAAATGATCGGCAGCAGGAATTAACCCTCAACCAAACAGAATGACTTCACGCAATACTCTAAAAGGAAAAGATACATTATTCATTTGTATGGATGACTGATACTGCGGATTCGGTGCAGATTTTATGCTTCATTCGAGCCATAGCATAAAATATCCTTTGCTACGAATAGTAACGTACATTGGGCACTGTTATAGATAGACCACGAGGAATACATACATTCAAACACTTTCAGAATAAATTTCGTGAAGTTGGACTGAACTTGGTTAATTTAATGAGTGTATGTACGGATAGTGCACCTCGCAAAACGGGAAAACGCGAAGGGTTTCCTGCACAGATTAAAAAAGTTTTATTACATCCAGATGCTCTCATTTTTTTTCATTGTATCTTACATCAAAAAAATATCTGTGCTAAATCTACTATTTTATATGACATTAGGCAACAAGTTAAAAATATTGTTCACTATATTCCGGCAAATGCAACACGACATTGTCAGTTTGGTGACATGCTGAAGTTGGCCGATGAGGTATTCACTGTGAATTTGCCGCATCATTCTAAAGTGTGTTGGCTGTCGCAGGGACAGGTATTAGCATAAAGTTTATGTGTACGAGAACAGATAGTGAAAGTTTAAGAACACAGAATCAGCAGTGTAAATTAATGAAAGAAGATTTATATAGAAATGCTGCATTCATGTGTGATATCATGTGAAAGCAAAATGACTAGAATACAACGAAGTATATATATATAATGTGGCAAAAAAAAACCAAGTATTTCCAGGAAAACTATTTTTTTTTCAAAACTCTTCTTCTTCTTGAAGAGGAAATTTAAGGCGAATTTTCCCCCAGTTAGCAAAAGTAATTTAAGAGCGGGAGGATTAATGCGAATCATTTGAAGAATTCGCAGCTGTTGTAGACTGATTAGTTGGAGAATACAGTAAAGAATCCTGTGACTTTGAGAATTGCACCGTCACACCCTAATAAGTATTTAAACCTCATCTTGGGTCCTGAAGAACTACTGATGAAATTGATTGAGCGTTCAGAAATTGATATTTTAAAATCCTTATTTGACGTTAAGAAAGATCCAGTTGAAATATGGAAAAGTGCAAATAGAATACTCACACCTTCGATAACATGGAAGAAAAATGCTTTGTTGCTTTTCAACCACTTACTGGTGCGAATCTGTGTTATCCTACATAGCACAAATGAAAACGCCCTTAAGGTCATACATGAAAGGTAGCCATCTAGAAGATCAGCTGAAACATAGGACCTCCATGTTGCAACCTAATATTCAAAGATTTTCTAACAAAAAGAAGTCACAACAAAGTCATTAAAAGTGTAGTTAACTGTAGAATTAACAATATTTATCATTTTTTTAAAGATACTTAGTACAAAGAGCATCCTGAAAGTAATGCCTACTTTTTAATAACTTTGAAATTTTGAAGTGATTTTAATGAATCTGCACTGTCATGTACTATGATATGTTACCAATCCGGAAACTAATTTTTTTCAGAATCGGAAGTAAAGGTCATGAATGTCAAAGAAAAACAGCGAGCCGTAATATAATTCTTGGAAAAAGAGGGATGGGTGGCTCCAGAAATCCACAGGAGACTCCTGGCTGTGTATGGAGCAGCCACAATCGATTGCTGTAATGTCCAACGATGGACGAAGTGGTTTCGAGAAGAAAATATTCAGTGTCGGAAAAACAACGGAGTGGAAGACCCGCAACTGCAGTAACAGACGCCAACAGGCAACGAGTGAAAGGCCTCATCACAGCTGATCGTCGTGTCACCATCTTGGAGTTGCAACAATAAACAGTACTCACTATGTGTAGACTTCAAGAAGCTAATGGAAGCTATAAGAAAAAAACGACGTGCCATTCTACTTCAAAGTTTTGTTTTAAGCCATAATAACGCACGTCACCACATTTCAAAAGAGACTTTACAGGCTACTGCAAAATGGTTTGGACCCCCTAGAGACGTGTTTTGGCTCCTTCAGACTTCTTCCTGTTTTCCCCATTGAAGTAGAACCTTCGTGGGGAAAGTCTCAAAGATGCGACAGACGTTAAAGTGCTATGAACACATGCGTGAAAAGACAGGCTCAGACAATTTGCCAAAATGCATTTCACTAATGGATTCCAAAAATGGCGTAAATGCATGGAAAGCGATGAACAATACTTTGAAAATTCCAGCATTATTAACCATACACATGTGTATGTCTAAGTATTTTGCCCCCAAGTTTCACATATTTGCTTCTACATATAAAAATCTCATGACGGACGAGGACGGTCATTATTTTCAGGGTGCCCTTTGCACAAAGTACTTGGACTTTAACAAAACAATGGGCATTTTAAACTATTCTGCTGGCCACCGAAAGTGTAACACCAAGAAGGAAGCATCCGATTGGCCTGAAATTTGCAGCATGCGTCGCCCGTGAGAGGACATGCAAACGATTAGCTTTGCAGGGCATATGCAGATCATGTGCGCCCGGCTCGCTACCGAGAATCACTATAAGAGGTGAGCACAGAAGGCGAGGTGTAAATAGTGGAAGTGTGTTGTGCTGCCTTACATGTGCGTGGGAGGCTTCCTGATGCCTCGTCGCAGAATACGGCAGTCACTCCAGCACGTTTCGGAGTTCGACAGAGGAAGAATAGTGGCTTATCGCGACAGCGGTTTATTGTACCGAGACATCGGCGCCCTTGTGGGAAGACATCCAGTCACAGTGAGGCGAGTATGGAATCGGTAGGTGCAGGAGGGCCGGACCGACCGACGAGAGCGATTGCCGCAGCCAAGGCACACTACCGAACGAGAGGACTAGCACGTTGTCCGGCGGGCCTTGACGGCTCGCACCGCCACATCACGAACGTCAGCGTAGGAATTAGGGTGCGTTGCGTAACAACCTGTGCAGCACATACCGTTTAACGTCGTCTGCAGGAGCGGGGACTTGTCGCACGGCGCCCATTGCTCCGATTACCATTAACGTTACACCACCGGCGATAGCGTCGGCAGTGGGCGGTTGAACGCCGCACCTGGACTAAGGAATGGCACGACATTGTCTTCTTCGACGAATCCCGCTTCTGCCAACAAAACTACGATGGTCGGATACGCGTGTGGCTGTACCGCGGCGAGAGACTGTACTACGCCTGCATTATCCATCGCTACACCGGTCCGTCGCCTGGCGTTATGGTTTGTGGCGCAATTGGATGTGACACCAGCACCCCTCTGGTACTCATCGCCGGTACACTCAACAGCCACCGCTACATCTCCGACGTTTTGGAGCCAGTAGATTTCCCTTACCTGCAGGACCTGCCAGCGGCCACGTTTCAACAGGACAAAGCGAGCCCGCACGTGTCACGCATCGTGCACAACTCTTCACTGCCCACCAGGTGTCACTGCTGCCGTGGCTAGATGTTCTCTCGATATGTCGCCCATCGAACACGTCTGGTCGCTGATCGGCAACCGAGTGGCCCGGCAAGCACCTCTCTTGGCTACGCCTGATGAACTGTGGCAACGTGTGAAAGCAGCCTGGACCGACATACCCCAATCCCACATCCAAAGCCTCTTTTGTTCGATGGGGCGGCGTGTAGCGTTCGTTATTGCCAGCTATGGGGGCTACACGAACTATTGATGTCTGCGTGTCCTGCAAGTTGCACGGGCCTGTAAGCTCAATCGTTTCATCTTTGTATCTCTTGTTATGTGTCCAGTAAATCTGGCTTTCCTATCTCGTGTCCTTCTTGGTGTTTCATTTTGGGTGGCCAGTAGTGTATATCTACAGTGCTGGCCATATGCAAATCATGTGCTTATTTTCGAAAGAATAAGATGACTTCCAAGGATTGAACACACAAGAAGAAAATAAAACATCCGATATCGTCACTCTGATTTCCAGCACGGAAGGATTCATAAAGGTGGTCAATAAAAATGTTGAAGACTAAGCCAACACCATTGAGAGTGTTGCAATTATTTAACCTTTCACTACAGAAATCAACGCCATAATTCAAAAAGGTGATGTCATGAGCATGCAACCTTGACAGTCGATGACAGAATACGTGTGATATTGTTCTATGAGACATCATTTATCGTAATCCAAACCGTAGACCAGCTGTTTGCATGGAGAATCCCAATGAAATGTACATTACAAAATACTATCTGCTCCCATTTGTCGAAAATAAGGAAGGATACGTCATGATTTGGGCGGCCCTATCGTGGAACGCGTCTGGTCTAATCATTACCCTCCATGATCGAGTTATTGAAAGCATATACTTGGACATTTTCGGAGATTAATTGGTACATCCTAAGCTTTTATCCAAAATCTGTATCCCCAAAAGTGATGACAGTTTCGAAGATGGTAATACGCCCGCACACACAGTCAAAATAGTTCGGTCTTGGTTTGAGAAACAGCAAGATGAACTTCAGCATCTACCTTGGTCAGCTAATTCACCTTCACTCCCAATGATGTTGGCATTGTATTAATATCATCCCACTGTGAAGAACTTGGATGGCAGTGTTAAAGGACGATTCCCTCCTCCATCATCTCTGATTCCTGATCAAAACCTGTACCTACTTACGTTTTTCTCAGGAAGGATTAGTTTTTGCCTCATTTCCTCTGACAATCATGGTTTCGATATATTTTGGGTCTCATTACATTTAAGTGCAAGCAATGGATTACCAACTGGGCCCTGCTCGATCACCAGAGGGATCTCGTCATACCTGTTGCGTGTTATGTGTGTGTGTGTGTGTGTGTGTGTGTGTGGGATATAGACAAACCGATATGAAAACTTATTTGTTTTCGGGAATGGTAAAAGTTACTGTGCGTGATTAAAACAACAGTAACACTAAAACTACAGGCTCAAAAATGTTCCTTTCTTCTCAAAGTAACGCTACTTCTGATTTCTCTTTTAAGATTTAGTAGTTACATACACATAAGGAACAAAAACACAGTTTAAATACGGAGATAATTGCTACCTGATAAAATCCAATTTTGGGGAAAATTTAAAACTCAAAATTGGGCATTTGTATTCTCTTTGTTCTACAAAATGATCTGTAACTTGCGTTATACTTTACAACACTTATACCTAATTTTAAATTTCTTGTTTGCGTTCACATCGCCATCTAAACGGTCCTTTACTGTCCAATGATTGCAAAGGTGACTCTAATTTTGTTTGTTGACGAAGGACTTTCATAAACAGCAACGTATATTTCATTTATCGAATTTACTTCGAAAAATGTGAAAATATTTATGTACATTTTCATTGCTGACCCGTAGTTTTCATTCATAACAACCTTTGCAGTTAAACAGAAGGACTCGCATTCCGTTGCATTTCAAGAATACTTCAAAAAGGAAATATTTGGCCCTTATTTGAGAATCGTTTGCAGCATCCTTAGAAGATTTGTGGTGCCTTCGGTACCACTATGGCATAAAGCTAAATGGCTGTCTTTCAGTCATTTTTAGAATTGTTTCTAATAAAAAGGATTCAGTTTCGCAATTGTGAAATGCAGGGAAGAAACGAAATATATGTATATGGATTAACATAATACAACGTAGTTGTCACGAAAGTTTATTTTTTCAAGCCGACCATGGTTTCGCTGGGTATTGACCTAGCTTCATCAGGACGAATTGCACGTAAATATTTAAATTGTATATGACATCATAAATGTTGTTTACAGTCACGTGTTTTGGTTAGATACTTCCAAGCGTTTGATAGAAAGGGCTTAGATGCCACGTCATTAACAAATTGCGAAGACTTCTGATATATATGGAAAGCTTCCAAAATATCAAATTTGGTGGTTGAATCTGGCTTGTCAATTAGTTGTTCTTCTTCAAAGAGAAATTTATGGTCCTTTTCGTAACAGTGTTTAGCTATCAATGACTTTTTTAGGTCACAGTTCCGAATATAGGTATTGTGCTCCTTCAATCGAAAACGCAAGGCTCTGCTGGACTGTCTTATATATGAAGCGCCACATTCAAATGGAATTTGATAAATTCCCCTCGAGCTTTTGTCTTCAACATAGTACATTGATCCTAAAAATCTCATTTTGTTTATGGGTTTAAAAATCACCTTAAAGTTAAAGGTTTTGATATTTTTTTTTTAATTTGAGAAGGCAATGTCACAGGAGACTGGAATAGTCGCAAAATTATATCGCAATGGGCGCATCACTGGAGTTAACGTGGAGATAGGCTTCGGTTCCCGGAATTTTGTTAGAGCCGTGTGTAATGGAAGGGTTGTATCCATGCAGTACTGCAACACGTTTAAGAATATATAGTTCTTTTTCCAAACTGTTTTTATCTGGACATATGTGTAACACGCGATATACTCAACTGTAAAAGGCGCTGAGTTTTTCTTGCCAAGAGGGAACAGCGAAAGGATTCCGATAAATTGTGGTTGCAAGAGACCTATTTGTGCGAGTTACCAGGACGTCAAGGAATGGTAGGCATCCGTTATTTTCAGTTTCATAACTAAATTGAATGTGAGGATCAATGGAATTTATAAGGTTGACTAGTTCCGGAATTTCAGAATGTTTTCCTTTCCATAGAACGATCGTATCGTCTACATATCGTATCCATAAGACCAATTTCACGTGTTTGAGAAGTTTTTGTTCATATCAACGTATGTATATTTCGCAAAATATAGATGACAGTGGACTTCCCACAGCGAAACATTCTGTCTCTTCATAAAACGTTCCACGGAAAGTAAAACTTCTGTTTTATGCAAATGTCCACTAGTCTTGATATTTCTTCTATTTCAGGTTGGCTGTAATGATGCTCTATAAGATTTGATTTTAGGGATTTCAGAGCTGGTTTTAGGGATTCCAGAGTTCCTAAATCCTGCTACTATACCTAGACCAAATTTAACCACCAAAGAAATTGATACGTTAAAGAATTGGGCACCACTTCTAATTTAATCATCACTAAAGCCGACAAAGGAAGTCAGTTGGTTGTATTAGGCGGAAACCATAATGATAATAAAGTCAAAAATCTTATTTCGGTTAGACCTTACAAAAAAGTGAAGAATGATCCTTCAGAAAAACAATTGAAAGAAATACAGAAGTTGATAAAAAACTCAGAAACTCTGAGATAAAACATAAAAAAACAAAACTTAAACCGTCATACCCCCATTGTGCGAGATTCTATGCTCTCCCTAGAATACATAAATCTGGAATTAATTACGGGACTTAAAGTAAGTAATACCGGCAGAGCATCATATAAGTTATCCAAGTTCTTTTCTACAAAATTATCTACCCTGGCCACTCGAAACGAAACAGCTGTAAAAAATTCCATTGAGTTTACCGATCGACTCAAACTACACCCCTGCGTAGATCAACTAATGCTATCCTTTGATGTGGTATCTATGTTCACCAATATTCCAGTAAAAGGAGCTCTGGAATCTCTAAAATCAAGTCTTGTAGAGCATCATTACAGCCAACCTGAAGTTGAGGAAATAACAAGACTAGTGGACATTTGCATAAAACAGAACAGTTTTACTTTCCGTGAAACGTTTTATGAACAGACAGAAGGTCTGTTCATAAAGCGTATGTAGATTTCACTATATGTCTATTCATAAAATGTTCATAAACGCATGTAGATTTCACCTATATTAAGTGAAATCTACATGCGTCGATTTGAAGAAAAACTTTTCAAACTGGGGAAATTTGTCTTATGGATAAGATATGTAGACGATACATTCGTTCTATTGAAGGGAAAACATTCTGAAATTCTGGAATTAGTCAAACTTATAAATTTCATTGATCCTCACACTCAATTCAGCTACGAAACCGAAAATAACGGATGTCTACCACTCCTTGACGTCCTGGTAACTCGCTCAAATGGATCTCTCGCAACCACAATTTATCGGAAGCCTTTCTCTGTTTCCTCACCTCCACAAGCCAAGTCCAATCACCCTTGGGAACAAAAACTCAGCGCCTTTTACAGTTGCGTATGCCGCGCGTTACCCATATGTTCAGATAAAGACAGTTTGGAAAAATAACTTTATTTCCTGAAACGTATTGCAGTACAGCGTGGATACAACCCATCCATTATAGACAAGGCTCTAACAAAATTCCGGAAAGCAAAGCCTATCTCCACGTTAACTCCAGTGATGCGCCCATTGCGATAAAATTTTGCGATTATTTCAGTCTCCTGTGACATTGCCTTCCAAATAAAAAAAATATCAAAACCTTTAACTTTAAGGTAATTTTTAAACCCATAAACAAAATGAGATTTTTAGGATCAAAAGACTATGTTGAAGACTAAATCTCGTGGGGAATTTATCAAATTCCACGTGAATGTGGCACTCCATATAATGGACAGACCCGTAGAGACTTGTGTTTTCGATTAGAGGTGCACAAGATCTATATTCGGAACTGTGACCTAAAGAAGTCATCGATGGCTCAACACTGTTACGAAAAGGACCATAAATTTATCTTTGAAGAAGCAAAACTATCCAAATTCAACCACCAAACTTGATATTTTGGAAGCTTTCCATATACATATATCAGAAGTCTTCGCAATTTGTTAATGACACGGCATTCACGCCATTTCCATCACGCTCGTAGAAGCATCTAGCCAAAACACGTGACTGTAAACACCATTTATGATGTCATATACAATTTGAAAGTTTACGTGCCATTCGTCCTGATGAAGCTAGATCAATATCCAGCGCAGTGGTGTAAGTGATGGCCTCTGATCACTCGTCCGAACGGGGTCCGGGTTCGAATCTCGTGAGACATGGATGTTATGTTTGTCTTACGGCATTAGCTCTCTCCCTTCCCTGGAACAAGTGACCCTAAAGTAGGGACGGGCGACTGCTTATAGCCCACTGAGTTGCTCACGGTGGTCGTTAAACCTCCAATCAAAAACAAAATACCCAGAAAAACTATGGGCGGCTTGAAAAAAATGTAAACATTTGTGACAGCTACATTATATTACCTTAATCTTTATGTAATCGTAACAAGATTGTAGTCTTTGAGATAATGAAATATATGTAGTTATTTTTTAATATGCAATAAATGATTTGGAGAACGCTCTGTCTAACAAGAGACTTACGTAATAAAATTTGAAATCGAACGTCGGACTTTCCCTAAAACTTTGAAGCTTAGTTTTAGACTTTTTCAGGAACACCAAATAGCACGATTCTTGATACACAGTATAATATATATATATTTTTTATTTTACTGCAAACTGTAGTAACATGTCTATATATATTACAGTCGCTTAGATTAATATTCAAGGTTGCAATGCAGTATATTTAAACGTATTTACCAGCAGGTAAATAGCGCGCAATTTACACGTTGGTATTTATTTAAATCAAAGGGATGATATAGTATTTCCTTTTAATTACTCAGGGCCAACTACATGTATTCTGAAGTGCCAGAAAAATTGGTACACCAGTCTAATTCTTGGTAGGTTCCCCACGGGAGCGCAGCACTGCAGAAATACGACGGGGCATGGACTCCACTAGCTTCTAGAAATATGCTCTAGGCAATGCACACCATACTTCCTGCAGAGCGTTCCACAATTAGGGTGGATTCCCAGGGCTCGGATTCCTGTGTTCGATAGCGCGTTGCATGGCATCCCAAATGTGTTCTATCATGTTCACATCTTGGGACTTGGGTGGGAATGGCAACACCCCAAATTCAGAAGAATGCTCCTCTAATAACAATGTCGCGTCCCGACACTTGTGTGGAGGTGCATTGTCCTGTTGTTACAGGCCCAACCCATCAGCATGAATGCAGGACATGAACGGGTGTTCCACGTCATAAAGGATGCGCACCTAACGTTGGCCGATCACAGACGTTTGTAGACGTACCAGGGGTCCCAGTGAAGTCCAGCTAAACACAACCCATACCATTACGGACCCCCAGCTGGCACATTTCCCTGTTAACAGGCGGGTTCCATGGCTTCATGGGGTTTGAGCCACGCACACGAATCCTTCCATCTGCCCGATACAGTTCGAAACGCCACTCGTCAGACCAGGCTACTTGTTTCCAGTCATCAAATGTCCAGTGGCGGTGTTGCCGTGCCCAAGTGAGGTGCATAGCTCTGTGTCGTGCAGCCATCAAGGAGACTGGAGTTGGGGTCGGCTCCCAAAACACGTAACATGCAGGGTACGTTGCACAGTCCGGACGCTGATGCTTGTTGAGGCTCCAGCACTGAAGTCCGATGATACTTGCGAGAGTGTTGCACGTATATCGCGTGAATCGGTTCTTGACAGCCGACGATGGTCACGTTTACCCAATGTCTTTTTACGGCCATAACGGTATCGTTGGTTGGAAGTTTTTCCGGAATTCTTGTTGTTGCGGTACACACTTGCAATCGTCGTCCGTGAAAATTCGAACTTCGTTTCTGTTTCCGAAATACTATGGCCCATCTCACGAGCGCCAACTATGACACCGCGTTGAAAATCGCTTAAATTGTTATTACTTGTCATTCTCATGCCGAAAACAGCTCTGACAGCGGGCAAAGATGTTTATCGCTTAATATACGCACTGGCGGACGCAGCCGAGTACGCGCATAGGTAACGTTGCTATGTATTTTGCATAAGCTCTTCTGTACCAGTTTTACTGGCACTTCAGTGTACATATTTATCATAGAAATTACTGCAGATCTCTTCAAAGATATTCCTAATAAAATTGAGAGTTTTAAAATGCAAATAATGGAATGTTGTTCCTGAGGTATAGTGAACCGGTTCTGTTGAATATCAACAAAATGGGATCAAAGGTCATTGCACAAAAGCAAGATTTAGTACACAGCCATTATTCTCATAACTTGCGTAAAACTGCTTCTTTAGCGACAAAATTTTAGTATGTTATTCTTGAGGTACACTGAACCGGTTCTGTTGAATATCATCCAAATGGGGTCAAAGGTCAGGACATAGGAGCGAGATTTATTCCACAGCCATTATCCTCATAACTTGAGTAATAATTTCTGGTATGTTGGAAAGCGTATCATAATCAATGAATTGCGTGATTTTACTAACCTGTTTACACATTCCCTAGCTATTGGTAAATGTTATGTAAAATTTGGAGCCAATGTGTTTATTCAGAATCTGAGGAACATCCTCGTTTCGTTTACACGATAATAAAGATTTGCTGTTAAAACAACTATTTAACAAACTCTGCTTACACTTTTTCCAAGCCACTGGCTCTTAAATGAAGATACAGTTATCTACGATGTTGTTAAGAAATAAAGGATGTTTTTGCAAGATTGAAAGAGTTTAAAAATGCCGTAGGATGCTGAAATTAAAACACATTGATCATAAGTTTGTGCTCCTTCTAGAAGAAAAACTAAACACAGAAGTTTCGAAGTAATTGTTTTCTTACATAATTATTTTGCAACCCATGCAATGTTATCGTATCAGGATTTGTAGTGTTCTAGCATTCAGATAGATCACTTAAAGAGTTGAAAATAGTTTACTTTTTTACAATCTGAAATCAGAGTTTAGAGGAACTGTACAAGTGACATGAATTAAAGTTAATATTAACAGCAATAGCAGTTATGTTAGTTAGTTATGTATGTTTTTTTTATATTACATCAAATGCGACACGTGCACCCTCATATCAAAATAAATAATTATAAAAATATTTTTAAAGCCGTTTTATTTACGTTTCCTTCTATTGATTAAAGCTTTCCGCTAGAATATTATTATGAAGTATTTCCAAGTGATGCTGATATGAATCGGTCGGTAATTTTAATAATAATGCGCGTATAATCGTGTTAGATTTATTGATTCGTCAGTAGCTTATTTGTTGATAACTTTAACGTGTTTTCCGAATACGTAAAAAGCATTTGCTAAGAAAGAGTAATGAAGGTGCTTCAGTTGTGGAACAGAGTGAACATGAATTTTCTTAAGGTAATTAATAAGTAACATTCAAATTAATCATTTCTACATATTTCTTCATGTTAACAATCTCAAAAATATAAAAGCGATAAAATTCCAGATATATATATTTCAACGCATGTTTGTTCTTTGATATCTCATTTATAATCTAAATCGTTCATTCCTAGAAATCCAATTTTAAGTTAGACATTTTCAGTTTCGAGGAAAACATGGGAGATGACACCAAAAAAAAATAGTCAACTGATGTTGCGGGGCTTTTTTTAAATATTCTAACAGATGGAGAGGAGTATCCGAAAAAGTGAGTTTTTTCAAAGCATTATATAAATAATTTTACGTCTACAAAAGTTTCCTTTTGTGCAACGAGTGCAAGCAATTTCAGGTAATTTTTGTGTTTCGATTAAACTAATAGTGAACTTTATGTTACTGTGCCGTTTATGACATAATTGGAAACACCTTTTTATATTTCTGATAATTGTTTCTGCATAATTTGTACTTGTGTAGCATTTTAGAATCGAGTTTGAATACGAAGTGTTAAACAATAACGATATCAATGTTATCAGTAAAACGTTTCGGAACAGCGAAGTGTGAGTCTAACATAAGACATTATGTTTACATCACAGCATGCAGAAGGAAAAAAACTTAACGTTACATACCTTGATAGCACAGAAGTATCCTTCATATCCAATAATGATTTAATAAGACTCACATAATACAACTACTTGAAAATGGTGCACAATTGAAGATATTTTTAATTAAACGTATGGGAATAATGATGTTTGGATTCTGTGTTCACGAATTGTGGCGCTATGAAACTTTCTTGACTAAAGAACAATTCGCAAAGGACATTTAGTTTATTTCTTCCGAAGGGGAAAGTAGAGTGTTTTGGAGAATCCATTTAAAGAAGGGACAAATGCATTCGCTATATAGCTGTAACTAGCTAAGGGTTATTTGCAAAATACAAACATACATTTCCTCAATAAAGAACGAAGAAAGGTCAGTCACCCTTGTAACTCTTCAATCCACCAGCTCAGCAAATTTAAGGATTTTGCGATTCGAGAGCATCACATTTTAAAAGGAATTTCTAAAATAAAACCATGAATGTCACCTTAAAGTGAGATCCATGGAAAAGAATCAGAGGTGTAGACTGTGACTGTATTTGACATATGAATCCTAGTATTTGGAGATTCCCCTACGGGCTTTTTGATCTCTTTTATTTTCCATACAGATAAACTCTAAATGCTATATGTTCTCTAAATATAATTGAATAATTACCATTGTTCCAAAATTTAAAACATGTTAGAAAAAATTGAAAGAACATATTAGGGGACTTTAGACAACAATCCACACAATTGCTTTTTATCAATAAGAATTAGCTATTATGTAACTGACACGATTTTGTTATCCGAACTAAGGCATTGAACGCAGCATGCAGTTTTTACATAAAAAAATAAATTATTTAAAATGCTATTTAAAACCTTTTGTGATAACACTGGAAAACAATGAAATTGCTTCTACCCGGAAAGTGTGCAATTCTGTATGAAATTAACCCACTGAACACGAGTATCGCCATGAAAAACTTACATTGGCTCTTGTGTCAGAAATACAACTACTGAACGTTAAAAATTTGTAATTTTTAGTAAAAAAGCAGGTATAATAAGCAATAATTTTTTTTGTTACAAATTTATAAATTTAAGATAAAAATAATAAATGTTAGTAAATGAATATTAAAATAATACTGAAATAAAATTATAGTAAGAACATCAAGTCCGTACGGCGTTTTTCGTACTCTTAGGGACCGTCAGACCAGGAAGTATTGCATCATTGGGGGATAATTCCGGAGTTCCGGAGTCATCCGGTATATTATTACCCGATGTGATGCAATCCTTTCAGTTTTAACAGCCCAAAGGTAAAGAGCTCAGTCCATTTCTTTCCCTTCATTGGTGAGTGTACTCTTGTGATAGCAGCATGTTAAAGTGATCCTTTTATTGTGACATTACGTAGCTATGCAGCGTGCAGTGTGAATAAGGCGGATAATTTATGATCTATATGTGGTAAAGTGACATTTGCTGCACAGAAAAAGTCCATCACTCGGGTTGTTAAAAAGGCTTATCATTTGTGTTTCAGCTGCATAATAGGCGACGAGGATAAGGACTGGGCTCCACATGTATGTTGTCGCACGTGTGCAACAACTCTGTCACAGTGGCTGAATGGCAAAAGAAAAACGATGGGTTTTACTGTTCCCATGATTTGGAAGGGGCCCACAAATCATATAAATGACTGTTGTTTCTGTATGGTACCAGCAGTGGCTGAAGGTATCACAAAGAAGAAGAAATGGGCTGTAGAATATCCAAATATACCTTCTGCAGTATGACCTGTACCTCATTCTGAAGAACTCCCGATACCTAAGCCTCCGACAAATTTTGTTATCGATTTAGCTCAGGTCCAGGAAGACGATTTGCGTAATCGGAAACCATCAACGTAACGGATTAATGAAAGCGATGAGGAATATGCATCTTCTGAGTCTATGCCACATAAAATTACATCTGAGGAACTGAACGACTTTGTTCGCGTTTTGAATTTAACCAAAGCAGAGCTACTAGTGTAAAGGCTTCGTCAATGGAATCTTCTAGAACAAACTGTACGAATGAGTTCGTTTCGTATTCGTCACTGACAATTCGAGCAATTCTTCCAAAAAATGAAAGCTTTGTGTTCTCTTGCAGTATTGACGGCCTAATGGAAGGACTAAGAATACAACATGTTACGCAAGAATGGCGTCTATTTATAGACTCATCCAAGTTGAGTCTTAAGATAGTTTTACTGCTTAACGGGAATCAGCTACCGTCCATTCCAGTTGCACATGGGGTGCACATGAAAGGGACCTACAACAAAATTAAACAGCTGTTGGACAGCCTTAATTACAAAAATTATGGTTGGCTTATCTCTGCTGACCTGAAGGTAGTGTCTCTGTTGATGGGCCTTCAGCAGGGATACACAAAGCACTGCTGTTTTCTTTGTCACTGGGATAGCCGAGCTACATGTCTGTACTACATCGATAGAGACTGACCTCCTAGGACACCTTTGATACCTGGACAAATGAATGTTCAGAACCCACCACTGACAGATCCTCAGAAAATCATTCTACCCCCTCTGCACATAAACCTCGGTCATGTAAAGCAATTGGTTAAAGCCATGGACAAAACTAAACCAGCATCCAAGTACTTGCATGACAAATTTCTTCGAATGAGCGAAGCAGAAATAAATGAGGGCATTTTTGTGGGTACGCAGATTAGACATCTCTTTCAAGATTCGCAGTTTGAGGGCATGCTTCAGTGTGATGAAAGAGAAGAGCGGGATGCCTTTTGTCGAGCATCAATAAACTTCCTGTGGAATGAATTCCAGGGCTGAAAAATACTAAGATCGCATTACCGACCTGCTTGCTCTGTAACAAAAATTTGGCTGTAATATGTCTTTTAAACTCCACTTAATGGATTTCCACCTGTCTTTCTTCCCGGATAACTGTGGCAAATTTAGTGATCAGCATGGTGAACGGTTTCATCAAGATATGGCCGTAATATAGCAACGATACCAGGGAAAGCGGTCCACTTCTATGCTCGCGGAATACGTTTGGACACCCTTCAGAGATGTCCCTCTGGTGGAATACAACCAAAAGGCAAAGATAAGTAAAATGTCATGTACTGGTAACTAATTTCTATCTGTGCATGAAAAACCCAAGTACATATCTCAAAACTACATTTAATACAAATGTAAAAACAATAAAATAATTGCACTATATATTTTAAATTATGTACTATATAAAATTATACTTACTGTTTGGGATTACATTTACTTCAAAATAAGTGGTTTAATGCATGCAATATGTATATATATATATATATATATAAAGACGATGTAAGGTCAGGTGATGCGTAACATCACAGCCTCTCCTTGACAAATGTAAACACCGCCTTCTCGTAGTGCATCTTGTTCCGACTAAAAGGGCGGCTCTGACGACCGCCAATAGCTGCATAACTATACGATCGGGATTAGAGGAAATGCTATCCCACACTCACCAACCCGCTTGGCCAGCGTGGTGAGTTATGGCCAAACAGCTCCAAAATGACTCCACAACTTAAATCTTGGCCTTCAGTCTCCGGCAGCTGGAATGTACCTGGCCAAGGCAGCGGCCAGTGCGACATGAAGGCCGAGGGTGCTAAGAATCCCCGGAGGACCGGACTAGGCTGCCATCTGATGCTGACCTTGGATACGTGTAATGGACGCTCCCTGTCTTCTGATTCAAGACTTCTTGAATTGGAAGAGGAACTACAAAGGATCAAGTAGGACATCGTCGTGCTAATTACAGTAAGGTAAAAATAAGAAGATCTCATTGAACTGAAAAGTGGACATCTCTTCTACTATCGTGAGACAGATACTCGCAGAACTACTGGTGTTGGAATTACAATAATAAAGAAACTGAAAGATAAAGTTGTAGAAGTTGAAAGTTCCTCTGACAGAGCTGCACGACTCGTTATCCAACTCTCGAGAAGTTACCAGGCTCTGATTATTCAAAGTTATGCTCCCACCACAAGTCATCCTGAAGAAGAAATTGAACAACTTTATGAGGAAATTCGTCATCTAAATAATAAAGTTAAGCAGCAGTTGAAGATAATTATGGAAGATTTCAACGAAAAAATCGGACAACGGCAACAGAATGTAACTTCAGTCGCGGCAAAAGAAACCAGCGTGGAAATACTCTCGTTGAGTTTGCAGATGCAGAAGGGTTTTTCATCTTGAACTCCATTTTCGAGAAAAAGCAGCACAGGAAATGGACATGGACACATCCAAATGGAACGACAAATGAAATTGATTTTATTATGTGTAACAAAAAATTCGTCGTAGAAGACTGCAGTGTGCTAAACAAGTTCAACACAGGTAGTGACGATAGATTGGTGAGATGTAAGATGCACCTCAACACTAAACTCGAACGTGGCAAGCTCATAAGACAAACAAAATGTATTGACATAACCAAACTTAAAAAACACCATAATACCTTCAAGTTGGAACTGAAGAACAGATTATCTTGCTTTAGAAGGCCTAACATTGGAAGAAGTGGATATTTCTGAAGTTAACAGAAAAGTAACCAAAGCTCTTCTGGAAACAGCAACCAAAATAGCTGGGTCTAAGAACAAGTTGCATGTGAACAAATTATCAGGAAAAAACAAAATGTTGATTCAAAAAAGAAGAGAGATGAGGACAACTAAAGAAGATGTGACTTACAAAGTGGAATATAGAGAGCTATGCAAGACAGTACGAAAAAGTCTCACTGAAGTCGTAAGGAAATTTAACTGTGAACTAGTGTGGAAAGCAATTGAAAACAACCAAAGCCTAAAGATAGCAAAGGACATCTCAGTAAGGGAAGAAAACAGATTATGGCACTGAGAAAAGAAGATGGTTCTGTAACATGAAATAGAGGCGAAATTTTGACAAGAGTGAAAGATTTCTACACCAAATTATATGAAAGGGATGACACATGTACTCCAGACATCATGAAATGTACCAGTACCAGAGTTCTTCCAGTCCTCCCAGCAGAAGTTACACATGCAATCAAGAACATGAAGCGGGGAAAAGCTCCAGGAGAAGATGGGATTACTGTAGACATCATACAAGAAGTAAGTCGAGAAATCGAAATAATACTCGCCCAAATTTTCATTAGAGGCCTTAATGAAGGGAAGATTCCTGAGGATTGGAACAATACTACAATGATCCTGTTACATAAAAAAAGAGACATTAAGGATTTCAGGAACTACAGACCTATCAGCCTCCTATCAGTGGTTTATAAAATCTTTACTAAAGTTCTTTCACGCCGTTTGAAGGTATCACTGGATATGGCTCAACCGAGAGAACAAGCTTGATTCTGGAGTGGTTACAGCACAATAGATCATATCCACGTATTGAGAGAACTAATTGAAAGAGCTAGGGAATATGAACTTCCATTGTGCATGGCTTTTATCGATTATGCAAAAGCCATTGATTCGGTGAAATCATCAGCAGTTACAATGGCTCAGAAATCTTGTGGTATTGTAGATACGTGCATTAATATTATTAATAACATCTATGAAAATGCAAGTGCAAAGATTCGGCTGTCTCAAAATACTACACACATAAAAAATGCGAAAGGGAGTGAGACAAGGTGACACCATATCTCCGAAGCTCTTTAATTCCCCATTGGAAAATATCTTTCAATCTCTGAACTGGGAAAACAAAGGGATAAAGTTTAATGGAGATTATCTAACCCACCTTCGTTTTGCTCATGACGTAGTCATTTTTGCAACTACCCCATCACAGCTGCAGAGTATGATCCAGGAACTTGCTGACAAGAGTAAAGAAGTGGGATTAAAAATGAACTTTCAGAAAACAGAAGTGATGTTAAATGCTTTTACAAGAAATGAAGATTTATAGATGGATGGAGCAAATCTGGAGATAACAGATACGTACGTTTATCTCGGACAGCAGATATCAAGTGACGGTCAAATTGAAGAAGAAATTAATCGGCGAAAGAAACTTGCCTGGAGAGCTTTTAAAAGAAACAGCATAATTTTTAAGAGCAATATGCCATTATGTCTTAAAAGAAAAGTGTTTGATCAATGCATCCTTCCAGTGCTTACGTATGGTGCAGACACGTGGACCTTAACTAAAAGAGACATACAAAGGTTGCAGACAACTCAAAGAACCATGGAGAGGTGCATGTTTGGTGTAACCAGGAGAGATAAGAAGAGGAACTCCTGGATCCGAAAAATGACAAGAGTGGAAGACGTCATGATCAGGGTAAAATCTCTGAACTAGCAATGGGATGGACATACTGCCAGAAGGACAGACCATTGATGGAGGGCCGAAATTTTAGATTGGATTCCAAGGGACAGGAAAAGACCCAGAAGAAGACCACATGGGAGATGGGTGGATGAAATTCGAAAGTATGTGGGAGTAACATGGAGGAGACTGGCACAAGACAGACCGTTGTGGAGGAAACTTGGGGAGACCTTCGTCCAGCAGTGATTGATAATGGTTGACAATGATGATGATATGAAGACGTACATAAACACTGGTTGCAATTGCTAAGGAACACTTGCATGCTATTTCAATGGGAGAGATTTGGTATAAAGGTTGGCAGACTGAAATCAAAATGTCCTAAAAACTGATTTAGAATAATAAATTTCCTTATATACACATGGAAAATTTGTTAGAAAGACATATTTGGATTATGATTTTTGATTTTGTTAAGTGTTTTAAGCTCTTTAATTAGCAGCATAAACAAATATTTATAAGGGAAGCGCATCTAGAATTGCAGGCAAATTATATGCTTCTCTCCCATTGAAATAGCATGCACGTGTTCCTGCTCAATGGTTAACCAGTGTACAGGCATTTTAGAAACAACCCGTAGCCAATTCAACTTTTTTATGGTCATATTCTATTTCTGCACATCGAATTCATTAAGAAATGTCATTTTCATCTCGGAAGCATGAACTTCATCAACAACTGTTGTCCAGTATATTTAGTGAAGAAATGAAATAAGTAAAAGAACCCAACGATAAAAATGAGGTTAATGACACAGTAAAATTTAAGGTGAATGCAGTTGTTGCAACCATAGATAAAATTCCTTAGATTTAGGTAATTTTATGATGTTTTAGGAATTTTGAGAAAACCCAAATATCTGGGATTTATGTATAATTTCGAAGGAAATTCCATTAATTAGAATTTTAGTTCATTTTACGGGTTTCTTCTCGAAAGTACAGTAGAGCATTTTGAATATTATGACACTACGAATCGAGGGCAGTTAAAAACTGGTGGAGGTAGTTTTATCTTTAACCCTCATGTACATCCCTTAACTAATTGTATTATAAGCACCCGCGCAATGCGGTCGGTTCCTTTCCTTCCTTATGACTCTTTCCTTATTCTTATCGTGTTTTTGTAAACGTTTCACATTATAACGTGTATATGGAATATAAATGTGTTGTTATGCTTTACTTGGGGATGCTGTGCGGGGAAGGACAAGTTGTTACACTGTATGTTTCTTATTTCAATTTGCATAGAACTGCGAAAAGTTATACATATATAAATATATATATACAGTATATATACACTGGCGGTAGTGAAAAAATAACACCAAGAAAGAACTGGCGGACGATCGTGAAATTTACATATGTTAATGGGGTCGAGTTGACGTAGGTGTGATGTTAATTTCGGGACTAATCGGTGAGCTCTTACGCCACAGCACGGCATAATATGCAAATTATCGTCGGTGGTATTTAAGGAGTACGGCGAAGTGAATGTAATCAGTCGTCGGCGTACGGACACGTGGGAAGACCCTGAAAAAGCTGCAATGCCTGCACATGGAAGACTTGTACGATTTCAGCAGTTATCGGACTTTGAGGGAGGCCGTCTAGTCGGATTCCGCGAGGCCGGGTGGTAGTATCGTCGTATTGCGGAGCGAATTGGACGGAAAGTATCGGTGGTGGTACGATGGTGGCGTAGATGGTCCGAGGAACATTGCCACACGAAAAGGCGTGGAACAGAGAGTCACAGACGGACGGATGAGAGGACCGATCGACGCATAAGAAGAGCGGCGTTGGTAGGCAGAAGATCCACTGCGACCCAAATCCGAGCTGCAGTTGCACCTGAGGTTACTGTGTGAAAAATCCGCAACCGTTTACTGGATGCAGGATTACGTGCACGTGTGACTCTGGCATGTGTACCTCTGACTATAGCCCACCGTCAGGAACGGCTGCAGTGGTGTCGCCAACGTCTGCACTGGAGAACTCAATGGCGATCTGTCGTTTTCAGCTAGGAAAGCAGATTCTGTTTGGGAGCCTCCGATGGCCGTATGCGTGTTCGCAGACGCACAGGGAAGCGTCTCCACCCTTCTTGAATCCGCCAGCGGCACACAGGGCCTACACCTATTCTTCTGGTGTTGGGAGCGATCAGCTATCACTCCCGTACACAACTAGTGTTTGTACCGGGTACTTTAAGCAGCACCTCCTACATCAGCAACATCATGCAGTACGTTGTTGTGCCATTTTTAGGGTCGACCCATCGTTATGTTTTCCAGCAAGATAACGCACGCATACACACGGCACGTGCAACGCAACATGCACTTCAGGGTGTGAGACAACTTCGATGGCCTCCGCGTTCACCGGATTGGTCCCCTATTGAGCACGTGTGGGATTTTATGGGACAACGCCTTATCCGGTCTCCACGGCCAGCCACGACCATCCCCGATTTACGCGTCCAGGTTGAAGATGCTTGGAACTCAATACCCCAAACCTACATCCAACATCTGTACGACAGCCTCCATGCCAGAATTGCACAGTGTGACGCAGTTCATGGCAGTTCAACATCGTACTAACCATGTTTCATGGAAATGTAATTTTTCAGTTTACCAGCAAATACAGCTGTATTTTGCCATGCATTTTTGATCACGTTATCCTCTGTATTCCGTTATTATGCTGTATAAATTTCGTTGGTATCAGACGTCTCCTTTTTGGTGTTCTTTTTTCACTTTCCGCCAGTGTATTTTAACTCGGAAACGTTTCTGAACGTTTGTAAATACGTGTCTCACAACGCATTCAAAAATCCCACCTACACTAATTTTAAATGAACCCTGTATTAATTCCTTTAGAATTACACGGACAAATAATTTTTATCAGGAAGCATAAACTTTTTGAATTTTAGATATAAATTGCCCTCAAACCTAATATTTGTCCGTCTTCTCCAACCAGTACAGAGAGACGATAGCTCATATCAATGCGGTTTTCGACCAGGAAAGTCTACCACCAACGAGATCTTTACTTTTGCGACAAATTTGCAAAGAACAATATAATTTGTTATTGGTACACAACATCTGTTCATGGATTGTAAAGCACTATATGATAGTAGAAATAGGGAGCAGCTATTTGGTGAAATGCAGGAATGGAAATTTGGAAGTGGCTCATTAAAATGGTGAAAGGGACAATGTCGAAGGTCACAAGTTACAATCATATAGAAGGAAACCACACACAACACCGTAATACCTACAGTGGCCTACGAAAAAGTAATGAATGCTCTGGCATGTGTGTTTTCTAAAGTTGTTAGGGATGCCCGAGTACATGATAGTGGTACAGTCTTTCAGAGCTCTGTACAATTGCTGGTATATGCAGATGTCTTGGATCTCATAGAACATCAGACTTGTAACGTGCTAGTTATAAAATGGGATTAACAACTAACGAATCTAACACTAAATACATGGCTGCAGAAAAAGCCTTTTTCTCCAGTCTGGCTTCAACCATCATGTTGGGCGCTTACACATTCGACATGGGTGAAAACTTTTTCTACGGCAACTTGCTCCAGTGATGTCTCTACGGAAATAAAAATTCGTCTCATGGATGCAAATAGAGCATTTTATGTCCTGTGAAACCGTTGAAATCTCTATTCTTATTTCGAGCAACAGAATTTAGCATCTATAAAACTGTAAAAAGACTTTGCTTACATATGCCTCAGAAACTTCGCAACTAACTACAAAAAATAAGCGAATGTTCGATACATTTGAATGAAAAATTCCCAGAAAAATAATTGCCTCATTTTTTTGACGGTAAATTTTAGGCGCAAATGCTACAATGAAGATATATACTTCATATATGTATAAAGACCCTACTGTTACTAACATGATTAGATCACCAAGTTTGAGGTGGGCTGGCCATGTCGTACAAATGTATGAAACTGAAATTCATAAGAAAGTATTGTTTGAAAATTCTAAAAGGCACAGATGACGAGGACGACCAAAGACCAGGTGGGCAGATGAGGTAGTGGAGCACACAAAATACGTGTGCTGCCAGAGCTGGAAAATCATGGCTTAAAATAGAGAACAATGGCGAAACCTTTTGAGGAGGCCAAAATTCACACTGCATAGTAGATCCAAGTCTATAAAATGTATTTCGCTTTTGATGAATTCTTTTAAATTTAGATTCGTTTTGTATTTTTAATAATTAGTTTATTTTTTCAATAAAAATCTGCAAATTCTTTCATAAATTCTGTTTTCAATATCTCCTAAAGAAACATTTACATCACAGATTTTTAAACGTGCCGTATTATGACTTTAAATATTTGCTTTAGAAATACATTAGTTGAGCATTAAAAGAGATATATAATTCTGCTTCACTGGGTTTCGATAACATTTGAAGAATTAATCACCTCTAATCGATAAATCATTCCAACAAAGTAATAAGAGGAAATAAAGTGTCTGCATAAAGCCCTGTTCTTACACTGAGTTTAGTTTAATTGTGAATTTAGTGAAATCCCTGATGAGAGCGTCTTCATTTACTATTGAGAAAGTATACCTTGATTACGGTATTTCATATAAGAAATTCATCAAAATTTCAGTTTCGCGGTCTTTGATATTTTACTGAATCCTAAATCCGTATGATCTAAAAGTAAGAGAGAAAATGCTGGTTTTTTAAATACCATAAGTATGTCAAACTCGTGTCATATCTGTAACATGTAGTTCTCTAACATGTTTTTCTTGAAGAACAGAAGCAGGATTTCAAATTTATGATTACTGGCAACTTATGCTTGAAGAAACAGAGCACGCCGCTTTTATTCCAAAACTGGCGTACAATCAGAATTTGATTATTCTGATGAAAGAGAAGCTACAAGGATTTTTTCTGTAAATATTTGTATTATATAAAACATATGCACCGATTACCTGTAATACACAAATTACACTGTCGTGGGTTTTTAATTAATATTGACCTAAAACATTGACCCGATTTGACGACCTAATAAGTTTTCAGAGTGTTACTTGGCAAACATTAACCAAGATTGCCTCAGTGAGAAAACGGAAATTGATATCCTTGTACTACACTAGAGAGAACTTCACATGCCCTACTATTCCTCTATTTATGTTTACTGACGGAAGGAGAATGTGGCACTTCCAATAAAAGGCAGTAATCAATACTGAAATTTACAAAGAATAGGAACTTCCAACGGACAAATGTAGGGAACTTTGTCTGCAGCATAAATGATGAATGCCACTTTCTAGTTAAAAGACATAATATGAGAGCGGAATATGGCAGTAGTCTACCATAAGGCCTGAAGGTAAACATTTTAATATTAGAAAACTTTTTTCATAGTGTGGTGTGTACATTTGGAACCGTAAGATATTTATAGATAAAATACCTCAAACAAGGTTTTCACATTTCCTCTATGTTTTTGTCATATTTTTCGTTGTTATCTTGTGGATCGAAGTTGTATATTGCTTATTAGAATACATACGGGTTTTGGAAAATATTTTGGAAGAATCATAATTTTATGAATTTCAGAAAACAATTTAGATTTTAAAAGGAAAGGAGACCGAAATGTTTGTTAATCCCTACCTGTAAGGGTTGGAGATAAACAAACAGATTTGACCGGAAATATTTGAAAACAGTTTACTTGGTACCTTAACTAAACGAATATGAACGAATATTTTCAAATAAACCGGATACTCTTGATTATACAGATTAAATTTTTAAATTTTTTTCACGATCAATGTCTTATTTTAAGATATGTTACTGTTTCACTGAGTGTTACAGAACACTTACACAGACATTTTCTTCATCAGTGCTTAATACTTTGATAAATAAATTATATATGTATAGATATAACGTGCAAGCAAATATTCAGACTTTGTTTTAGTGAATTTTGTTCGCTGTCTTCTTTGTTAGAGAAGAGCGGCTGGGAAAATTGTGAACTGTGAAAGCTACTTTTTGGGTTTCAGTCAGTGGCAGTACGAGGACCTCAGCGTAGTAGCCAAGGGCAAACCCAATATTTCATTTGGACACATTAAAGAAATGTGTTCCTTGGCACTTGCGGTATTGGGAACGGTTGGCTCAGGGAATGTTTCGCGGGATTTCACGCTGGCGAATCCAATGGTTTTTTTTATTTAGTTTCTTTAATTCTAAACATGGTAAGATTTTCTGACCAATACACATTGGTGAACATTAAACGCAAGGCGAAAAGCAATCGTGACTGATTTCATTCAGGGAATCAGCTCTTCTGCAGAAGAGGTCCTCTTCAGAAAAGATTCGTTCGCGAATGACACTTCCAGAACCGTTTTTTTTTTCGAAAGACTTGTTCAAGAATGACGCATTTTAATTGCGCACGACTTTTGCTTTGTTGTGAGTCTCATTTATTCTATAACTTAATTTACTTCCTTAGTCATTCACTAACGACTGCCTTCGATATCTTCCTCTCATGAAGCAGTGTAATTCTTGATATTATGAATACAAAGCGTTTGAAAATTATTTTCATGTCACTAATAACCTTTTAAATTAAAATTTGCCCACTATTTAGCTTTCGTTCTTTTCTTTAACAGCTGCCCATTGGTAATCCTGATCAACATCATCACATTTAACCATTATCAATCTACTGCTGAATGAAAGTCTCCCCAAGCTTCTTCCACAACTGTCAGTCTCGTCAATGTTACTCCGGCAATCTTTCGAACTTCATCCACTCATCCATCTCCCGTGTTGTCTTCTTCTGTTTTGTTTTTTTTTTTTTTTGCCTCTTGGTATGCAGGGATCTTTATCCAAGCGAATATGATGGCGTTACTGAAATGAAAAACATAGGCTTATTGAGTAGTCGATGTCGTTCATAGCGGCCCCGATTCGATATGTCATGTATTCAACCAGGTGCTTGTGCTGTTCTGCAGGAATCTCTAGTCAAGCCGATACCATGGCGTTTCCGGAATTGCAAGGGGTATGAGCTTCTAAAGGATCTATTAAATGTACTACTCTGGTATTCAGTTGTGCTAAATTCTGCCCACTATGTTGAAGTATTTTGCACTTTGAAGCCGAAGTCGTGCTTCTGGAACCAGATTGTAACGAATCGAGCTTTGTGGGTTTGTGCCTTATCATGCTGGAAATACTCCTCTAGTGGGAAACACTAGGAGTGTGGATGAATGTTATGGTATACCTTGTCAATCCAATGCTCTTCCAGAGGTAATTTGAAATACCAGGTGATTCACTGGGTAGTGACAAAAGAAAGAGACAGTAAAGTAACCTTACTTTCCTGGAAGTGGAAAAAGACGTTTACAGGAGTAAGAGTAGGCAAAAGTAATCAATGGATATCATGTTCCGCATTATGATCATCCGGTGTAAGATATTCGACGGGATCCGTTCAATTACCTGTTGAATGGAACATCGGAGGTCCGACAAAGTTCACAGGTTGTCCTGGTACAGCCGAATTTTCAGATAGCCCCACAAGAAGACGTTGAGCGGGTAAAATCGGGCTGTAAGGAGGCCAAGAGGGCTGAAAAACGTTGAAGGAATAGTCTGGCGATACTGCTGGTGAAGCAAATCAAGAATAGCATTTATCGAGTGTGGCAATGCCTCATGCTGTTGAAATATGTGGCAGTAATGAGTCCATCACCACTCATTCCACACCAAACGGTTAGCTTCAGCGGATGGAGTGGCTTCACAACACAGACCGCCGGCTTCTTGCTTTCACAGCTCCGGTAATTTTGCCGGTGAACGTAGCCATCCAACTAGAAGTGTGCCTCATCGATGAAAAGAATGTTCTTCACATCATAGTTGTGTTCATCGATCTGTGAACACATGTCATTCGCAAACTCATAACGCTGCTGGACGGCTGTTGTGCTTAAAGGATGATGCACCTGGAATTTGTTGGGAAACATGTCCAAATCCGAGGTCACGATGCGCCGCGTGTACGCTGAGCTAATGTCTAGTTGCTCCGCAAGTCTTCGTGTTGACGTACCGGCTTCTTCGTGCAGGAGTTCTCGTGCAGCTTCGATGTTTTCCACCGTTCGCGCTGTTCTTCTGTTCGTCACCCTGCTTGCCACGTCATCTGTGACACTGTCGGTTGGTTCAAATTTCGCTACCAATTTCGTCAAGTACGCACGGGATAGCTTACGACGATTCCTAAACGCCATATCCCACTTTCGTAACACCTTTTTCGGTTTTCCGTCATCCGTATTCAAATGTATCACTAAAGAAAAATCTTTCTTCCGTGGTATATCGGTGCATATCCGAAATCGCGTGTCCACCGTCCCACTACTTTCTCACGAATGCCTGTCGCCTGTTGATCGACGTCTCGGTCTTACAGCGCCATCTCGTTATTCATTAACGATTTATTCCACAGGAAAGTGGTCACTACCCAGTGAAGCGCTTGGTATAAATATCCACAATACAATAAACACTAGACAATTTAAACTTATCCAATGGTTTGTACCGTTCACGCTTGGCTTGGGTCCCTCCATTCCTTTTGTAACGAAATATTTGGGCCATTCCTCAGAGTACGTTAACTGAAAACTTGATTCATGAAACCAGGCGACGTCTATGCAGTTATCAAATGTCCGGTTTTGATGCTCTCGAGGGAACAGCAGACGAGTTGGCCAATTGTTGCAGATACCATATGTACATGATTTGGACATCTGCTGTTAGAGTAAATAGGTGTGAATACGTGGCAGTCTGTGTCTGTTAAAATTATCCTCCCACTACCGCTCTATAGTACTATCTTACTTGACACAATGAAGCTTTTCTGTGACTTCGATCAGTCCTCTTCTACTTGCCTTTGTTCTCGAAACTTCCGATAGATATGTTCTCGCGAAGTAGGATTTTTATCCTTCGCACGATTTTAGGAAATAAAAATCGTTCATATTCCACTTTTATACCTTAATCAAAGTAAGGCAAATGACATGTGCTTTCCATATCTTTTGTATATGCGTTTCATGCACATCTTAGTACTTTGCCGGGAGATGCTTATAAAGCCATCGCACGTGTCTGAATGATTAATAATTTTTAAAATAACTTGTTTTTCTTTCGTGTATATTATTGCACATGGCCACTTATGGATCAGCAAGGGAGCTGTTTTAATTTCAAAGCTTTGCGCGCGCCATATGTCTATCAAGGTGGCTCAAAGGTTGTAGATTTGACCTCTGATCAGTAGATTTCTCTCTTCTGCTTGTACGTAATGAAAATTACTTTAGAATCTTCACTCCTTACTTGACTGCCTGCGAAATCATTGGCAGTCGGTAGAATCAGTATGTACTATATAAGCATTCAGTGACATTGTTTTTCACCCAAATGATATATAATGCGGCGTCTTCCGAAATTACACATGCAAAAGCGCTTTTTAGGTTTCTTTTTCACCATACAATAATTTAAAGCAGAATTATGCTACAACCCACATTTTGGCTGAAATACAGTGCACTTAACGTTCATGTACAGGCTCGTCTCCAAATGCCTAGTAAAGATTTGTAGTCTCATTATTGAGGAACACTGCAAGCGAAAAGTCACATGAAAAGGAATTGAGAAATAAAATTAAGGTGGTAAAAAAATTTAGGATTATAACAAACTCTACAGACGACTTCTGTTGCAGGTTTGTATAATGATCGCAACTAATAAGTACTTAAGTAGTTTATTCCAAATATTACAGGTAAATGATATTTACCATTAAAATGAGATGATTTTCATATTGCTTGAACATTTAAGGACTGCATAAGACCTCTAATTATAGATTTCGGAAATATCATTAGGGATGACATTTTATCAGATTTCTTGTCCTGTTATAGAAGTGTATACACAGTGAGAAGTAAAAAATCAATAATTGGATTTTATCTAGAAACGAACGCTACTGTATCAATAAAAAATTGTATAAGTAATAAACACATCTTAAAAATGTATACCATTTCCACAAAGTTCATGCTACACTTCAGTGGTGAAACTCCGGAAATTAGCAACCTTTGAGTTTGTTAACGACGTGATTATCCTGAAATAATGTTATGAAACATTTTGGAATGTACGTTTTCCTATGATATCTAATCACTATTTCGTCGGATATTGAAGTAACATTGTGGTTTTACCAAAATAATTCGTTAAATGCGTATCAGTAATTATCGATTTCGAAACGAATCTTTTGACACTAATGATATATTGAATTTTTGGCAATAGATCGGAATTTACGTTTTCCCAACACTGCTGTGGAAGTAACGTGATTGATTTGTAGAACAAAGAGCGTGATATAGTGCTCTACAGTGAAAGCCATTAAGTAAAACTACATATTTCTTTTTTTCAGAGAAAACAATATATATTAAGAGTGCGTAATCAAAAAGCTTCCATCCACAACCAAAATTATATACGCAATCGGATGTTTAGCAAACCTGTTTCGATTCGATTTTTTCTGCACCTTTCTCAGTCGTCTAAAACCTGAAATATTATTCGTATCAAACAAAATTGACTTGACGGCGAAATTGATCTGTTTATCTGAAGTGCTGGAAATAGAATTCAACAAGATGATTTTTCCATCGTTATGGAAATGACGCACTCTGTTTGGAACAAAATTACACATTCGACCATAAGCACTCCTTCTACTAACAAAAAAGCAAAATATAAGAAAACATAATTCAAAGAGTGTATAGGTTATAACTTACCATGAATTTAACTGAATAAAAGAAAAAAAACCTCTTACTATTTAGGGAAAAGTGAACGGTATGCCTGAAAAGCTGTAAAATTATTTCAGCAATTTCGATTAGCAACCAGGGATTTCAATCGATATTGTGATAACCCATACTTTTCTCTGGGAAATTAGACTCACAATCATAAGCTTCTAATAAAAAAAATATTATAGAGAATGTTAGGAATTGAATACTTAAATTACCTCCAAACATCCCTTTATACGAAAAAAATGGAAAAAATACATGGAAAAGTGTAAGAAAACAGTACGTATAACCATAAACTAGCGGCAATCAATAAATATGTTGTTGCCCTGGTGGCGCAGTGTTCTAAACGATGGCTTATGACTATTCGCCTGAGTTGGGTCTGGGTTTGAATCCCGGTGAGGCATGGATGTTTGCTTGTCTTACAGCGTTGGATTTGTCCCTTCCCTGGAAAAAATGACCCTACATTTCGAACGGACGTCTACTTACAGCCCATTGGGTTGCTCACGGTGGTCGTTAAAACCTCAATAAAAAAATATGTTAGAAGAAATCCGTGACATGCTTCATGAACTTATACGACGAATTTGAAACATGCGGAATTGCATAAGATTCGCTTTACCCATTCACTTTTAGGGAGTATTTAGAGAATTACAGAATTATACATCATCACAATTACTAATGTCAACAAATAAATTAGATCCAGCTAAGTTGTTTCTAGCTCTCAGCATATACAACACATTGTGTCTTCATCCATTGGTATTTGTGTTTTTTTTTTTGATTGGAGGTTTAACGAATACCGTGAGCAACTCAATGGGCTATAAGCAGTCGCCCGTCCCTAATTTAGGATCACTGGTTCCAGGTAAGGGAGAGAGCCAGTGCCGTAAGACAAACACAACATCCATGCCTTACCGGGATTCGAACCCGGACCCCTTACGGACGAATGATCAGAGGCCAACGCCTTAGACCACTGCGCCACCGGGGCGGCTGTATTTGTGTTCACAAGAGTTACTCGTAACTGCCCTAGTAGCGCAACTGAATTAATAATTTTGTAAGACAATTTTCTGAATGCTATCATTTGTACCCTCCGTTGTGCCTACGGATTATTAAGAATGAGACAGAGGTTTTACTGGAGAAATTATTCTGAATTATGGGGTAACAGCATTGTGCAATACTGTTGTTCTGCGTCTAGGCCAAGATCGAAAAATCATATTTCTTACGTCATTTAATAGAGTACGTGCGTCACAGAAGCAGACAGTTATGTCAGATTTATATGCAACCAATGTCGTTCTCCTTATCTTGCCATATCCCTTATTATTACCCCATGGCTAACGTGTTGCCATCTTTCGAGAGTAATCTCAATACGAACAACTGAAACGATCGGGATATTAACTAATACTTTGTTTCAAATGTAAGGACATACGCTCCCTTTCCTTTCTAGTAACATACAACTTGTATATGGAGCAAAAACAGAAATATTATCCAACTTATTTTATCCTGATTGGAGAAAGCATTGTTTCAAGTGAAAGAAAGTCGAACAATAGTGTGAGCAAGAGTCATCAAGCTACAAAAAACGCAGGTGGAGTCATCTGGCAATTGAAGCCGCAAACGAAGAACGTTTATGTCCGAAGACAACTCTATTTATTCAATTGCGTTACTTATATGCATCTACCAACTGCTTTCCCGAAAAGGTTTAATTCTTATGTGAACTCTTCGGATCACGTTAGCATTAATTACCGTAATAAATTTAAACAGAATTTGATATCAGATACTTAATTTGCATTGTAAGCTTTACACATTTTTCATTTGATTTATTGTTTCACCTTAATTTGAAATTTAACATCTGATATCCACAAATGAACGTAATGGGAAAATGACATAGAATTTTGGATAGCGAAATGCACACTAATATATTTTTAAGTTTATCCTTATAAACTTAAGTATTTAAACAGGTTTCAGAATTTTTCGGATTCGGTGCCATTTCTTATGACGGAACTTCGAAATTCCGCAGTGTAATAGAAATTATTAGATGATTGAGCGAAGTCTGACAAAATACCACGAAATATTGTCAGGAGAACGGACTACTGATGGACAACCGAAATTCTAGACTGGATTCCATGCAACAAGAAAAGACCCAAAGAAAGACTGCGTTGGAGATTAATCGAAATCATGCGGCAGTGACTTGGCGGATGCTGGGCCAAAACAAGACAGTTATGTAAGAAATTTGGGTTTACGATGGATTTTAAAAATGTTTGAAACTTTTATTAAAATGATTGTACAGGATTTAAGAAATATTTAAGAAAACATATACCATGTGAAACTCATATGACACATTTAGCTCTGTCAAAAAGCCAGCATTAAAATAGTGTGTGTACATAAAGTCTTTCTCGCAGTAAAAAAACATATTTAAAAACATTATATACGTAGAGAAATACTGATTGCGGCATAATGCTGGCAAGCAAATAGATATATTTTTCTGCGGTATTAGTACACCATGCAGTAATAGTTGTGGTCATCTATACGCTGTAAAATCAAAAACACGTGGAGATTCTGCCACCTGCAAGTCTCGAACAATTCGCATTTTGTACAAATATAAACGAAGGTTTTTTATGTAAAATCTAACGAAATTTCGAGTTCAGAAGAAAGTCGGTTTATGGATTTGGAATGAATGCTTACGAGAGCTTTAAGCACAGCATAAGCAGTTCCTACCCTAACACTCTGTAGTCCCGTTCATTTTAGTCATCGACTCTGCCTGTTTCTTTAAATTATACCAAGGTTTTTAAGTTTTTGTAGTCAGGTGGTTGAATGCGGTACACTCTTCTGGATTTCGGTCAACAGCTATCAGAAATTTGGACACCTGATACCAAAGAAAATACTGCGCCTTTTCCTTAAGAGACGCCATTTTACTTATTTGCGCTGGTAGTGACACCTAGTTATTACTCAGCGTGGACCTACACAGTCGAGTCACATTATTGTGACTACCTCCTACTTTTGAAGTCAAGAGGGTGTGGTCAATGAAAGAAGGCATGTATCGGGAGCTGGCTTGGAGGGAATAGAAGGTGTGCTGAATGAATTCTGAAAACATATCACTCGTTGCTGCCATGGATAAAAGAAGCGATTAATCAGATTTGCAAAAAGGGATGATTAGCTGCCTTCGGGACAAAGGTGGCAGTATTTCTGAAACAGCGCATTTAGTAAACTTTTCGCCTGCTGCTGTGGTTAAAGTGTATCCTGATTGGAGAAATGGTACCATTGAGAATAAGCGAAGTGTAAACTGCGGAACACCACGTGCCATTAGTGTGAGAGATGAACGTCGGGTTCGAAGGTGTGCGAGGGCCGATCGACACGCTACAGTGGAAGAACTCACTGGCCGAATGAACCAGGAGGCTACCGGAAGTTTGTCTAAAACAACAGTTCAGCAAACTCTGCTGCGTATGGGGCTCCGATGCAGACAAATGGTAACTGTCCTTATGGTAGCGAAAATGAATCATCAGGAAATGCTTACATTCGAATGGCAGTTTCGGAATTGGACCTCCGCTGATTGGCAAAGAATTGCCTTCTTCGATGAGTCACTTTTCCTGCTTCATCAAACGGGCCGACGTTGGCACATAAAGCGAGAAACATCGGGGAACAAACCCTCTTCAACCACTGCTGACAAAACACAAGCTAATGGGGGCATCGTTAAGGTCTGGGTAATGTTTCGTGGCTTTCCCTGGGTCCACTCATACCTGTGGAAGGCACTATTAATCGAATTCAGTATCAATTCATCCTTGCACAACATGTACACACATACATACTGTTTGTCTTACCAGGGACGGATGGGATCTTCCAAGACGACGCGTCAAACAACTAAAGTATGCGAGAGTGGTTGGAAGAACACGATGAAGATTTCAAAGTACTTCCCAGGAACCCTAATTTCTCAGACATAAACCCAAGTGAGCATTTGTGAGACCACCTCGATCGTGTTGTTCGCTCTATGGATCCCCCACCACGCACCCTCCAGCATCTGTCAGATACACTGCAGTCAGCATGGTTCAACATATTTATAAACACCATCCATCACCATATTGGGACATTCCCAGCCAGTCTAACTGCTGTTTGTGCCAAGCATGGAGGTTACTCTGGATATTAACTGGTGGTCAAAATATTGCAACTCGATGGTGTATAACAACAGCAAAAAATTGAATTAATGTACATGAATCATGCCACAAGTCGCTTATGTATGTCTGTGTGTGTGTATGTCTTCAACTATCGTTTTTTTTTAAAATAATATTCGTCTTAATGAAAGAAGGAATTTATCTCCGTCTTGTACTTTTCGGCTTTTTTTACAGAAAGGAAGAATGGTGCTTTTTTTCTTTGAGCTGGAAATCATTTTAAAATTATTAAACTCTCACAATTATAAAGTTTGAATTCTGTATCTTTTACATAACTGTCCATGCTGTAAAAATAATTGATAAGAAAGGGAATTGTTGCGATTTTCGGATTTCATAATTTGTTCCTTTTATTTTGCACTTGATCATCAAGTTCTGTTTGAACGACAAACCAGACATGCTCCTCTAAGACGTCCGTTGAAGTAATTTTTAGTACAATATGCAAAAAATTATGTATACATAAATTTGGCTATTCTGTTCTTACGTACATTCATGTTCACGGTTGTGCAATTTAAAAGCGGTCTGGAGATCATTGGACCATAATGTTTATTAAAGCTGAAGCTAAGGTTTAGCAAATGTGTGCATTCTGCATTTATTTTTCTTGCTTCAATAATTTGGAAATTTGGGTCATTTGTTAAGTTAAAGTAAATTACCACAGCTTTAAATTAAAATAGGCCGTCATATGGAACGTTTTGTTAGACTGTGGAAAGACGTACTAGGCGTAAAAGTACTGTACTAATCACTGGAAATAATGTCACACAACAAAAAATGTTACGTGCCAAAAGTTCTTTAATAACTTGTTAGAAAACATCGCGCACTAACACAACTGATATACAGAAAAGTTTAACGTTGGAGAAGAATATATTGTAACCGTTAAAATACAGTAATAGCCAACTAAAATGACGGATGACGATAAGTATTTATCGCCTCATTAGTCAGCCATAGAAATAAGAGTGAAGTTTATAGTACTCCCACCTCCCCCCAAAAAAACTTTTTCTTAAACTAAAAACAACTTTTATTTTTTATCGTCCACCTTAGTTTATTTTGAATAACTTTGTTACTGATGAGAATGGCTTAAAATCGTGGCATCATTACTGAAGATGAAAACAAATCCATTAAGTCTGAGCTGGAGTCAGATTGAATTCTTGAAAACTCACACCATTTACGCTAATGTTCATTTAACAGTTTTTGTCTCTGTGGACAGTGAGACAGAACACTGTTATGTTGTAATGCTACTCATAGCGCTAAACCCATATTTACAGGTAGCTGTTGAAGCAGGAATGTATTCTACTACAGGTATAGGCTTGCTCAGGAGACGGAACAGAGTTGATTATTTGAGAGCATGTTGCATATTGATGTGTGTTTTAAGTTGTAACATTCTTCAATAATTTCATTTTCATAATCAGGATAGGAAGTTTTTAAACGTATGGCAATTTTCATCACATCTGCATTTCCAAAGCCAGCTAATTTTCCTCCACATGGTAAAGTTGCAGTGCCGAATGCTTTTAAATCGTCAATAATAGACTCTTTTGAATCGAGAAACCCTGATTTCAAATAAATTTGACAATCTTCTATCACTTTCTGTCTGTCAATTTTAAGCAAAGCTTTTCGTGATACATGATTTGAACTTGAAGGCAGTGAATCTTTTTATTTTTGCAGTTGTAATTAATGTTAAATGATGATTCCATAGGACACGGACGCTCAGAAATCGTTTGCAGTCCATGAACAGCACAGATGACATCGTTATCCACAGTGCAAACAGTAATTTCTTTCTGGAACACTTCTGAGACAGCAGTATGTATATATTAAAATAATCTAAGAGAAAATGGTAGAAATTGATGCAATTATAGCAGGAGATGAATCGAATTTATCCTTTTGCCAACGGTCTGTCCGTTGTTGAGTTCGATGAATGCTCTAAAGGTGTTACCGATGAAATCCAGTTTCTAAGTAAAGCTGATAGTGTTCGGCGTCACTTACAACCCAACTCGCAGTATTCAGATCCTTTAATTTACAAATCTTTATCTTCAACGTGGAAGCCACGGCATTAAGTTAACTGACCGTTTTTGTCCATTCATACCAATTTCAAGATTTGCTCTTTTATCTTTTCCTCTTGGCTAAAAAAGGGCACATTTTAACAAGCATTAAGAACTTCAAGTTGGATTCTATGCACTGCACAGTGTAGTTACGTTGTTTAAGGAAACATTTTTATCAATTTGGCACATAGCGTTAACTCCATTGTCATATATCATACTGACAGCACCATCGGTACCAAGTCCCACCAACCAACAGGTTCCATGTACGAGATATCTAATATTTTGAGTACAGTACTGACTACGTCAAAAGATCCTTCTAGTGTTTCGTTTGATTTTGCTTTTGATGAAGGCACCCATTAGTTCAATGTAGGTGTCAGATAACGAAAGGTACATCCTACCGGAACATCAAGCTTATGGCTCAGGAAATAATTCCTTTGATGATGGTGACCAAAGCTTCCCACCAATAGAATAGAGGAGAGAAAAAGGAGATTTCGTATGATAGAGGTTCCAAATAAAGAAACGATTCACGCACCTCACAACTTTTTTTTGTATATGATGTAAACAAAAAACACAAGACTGATTGGATGTAAGAAAAAATTGTGAAAGAAAAACAACTACGTTGGTATATTGCATTTAGTTCCTAAATACCCAGAATTATGCAAACGGAATTTCAGTTATGCGACTCTATTTTAAAAACATTCTTTCCCATGGAAAGTTCGAAATGAAAATCTGTAGATTCATTCCATTCACAGCTTATTCTGCGATGAACTTTACCTTCGAATTTTTGTACATATTTAATTTGTTTGAAACGACAGAGCCTCATATTTTAAAGCACAAAAAGGAGTACAAAAATCACACAGAAGGTGTCTATTTTATAGTATACGTCAGATAGTGCATGTTGTATCCTTCCAATACCAGCTTCTAACAGAAATTTTAAAAATTCGATTTTGCATTCATTATCTAGTCGATAATGACAAAGCGATGCCTAATTTCCCTAGTTAAAAGGAATTCGTGACACAGTATGAAAGATAACAATAAAATCATTTAACAACGTGATGTTTAGTTAAATTATTTAGTTAATAAAAAACTGAAAACTATTTTAAGATGTTCAGCTGTAAACTTAACTTTTAGGGACAATACATATTTTCACACGCATTTCCAATCATAGATTAATATTTAAAAATTCCCGTACTGCACAATATTTGATCATTCATTTATGTAAATTTGAAGCATTAGGATGGAAAAATAAATGTAAAGTTCAAACGTTTCTTCACGAATCCACGAAAAGGAAACACAGGTTATCCTTTCATATCAACATATGTTACAGTTTCACGGATTCGTTTGTTAAAAATATTTTAAAATAGCATAGCTTCCAACTCATGCAGTACATCACTGCATTCCTTCGATCAACGGTCCATCTAGAATAGGCAAAACACAAATACAGTTTCTGCGTTACTATCGATTAAAGTGTTTCAAAACTTCTGAAATTATTTCCATGCACTTTCTTGCAATTAAGTACATTTAACCATTGGCGTTTTTTGAAGACACGGCATCAAATTTTTTATCCATGTCGAAGGGAAATTATCATGCAGTTTAAAAGAATAGAAGTTAATTAAAACTATATATATATATATATATATATACACACTATCTACCAACAAGTAATTGGACATCTGTGATAGCAAAGGAAAACGAAGTTTACTCGCCTTCAATAGTTGGTGGAGCCTCCACGAGCGGCGATTACAGCTACGACCCTCCGGGGCATACTCTCAACCAAACGTTGTACGACGGCTAGCGGTATTTTCTTCCACTCTGCTTGGAGAAGACATGTCAGTTCTTCACCGATTTCGGACGACAGGGCACCTCTTAAGTCGACGCTCCAACTCGTCCCAGAGGTGCTCGATAGGGTTAAGGTCCGGGCTCTGCGCAGGTTAGTCCATTCGATTTACCCCATTGTCACCATACCAAGCCATGGTGCACCTAGCAACATGACAGGTTGCATTGTCATCCTGAAAGTAACATGGGTCCACCCCGTAAAATTGCCACAACGAAGGAAGCGCATGGTCATCCAAAATGGTGCAGTAGGTCTCGGCGCTGAGTCTACAAGGAATTGCGACCAAGGGTCCCGTGCCATACCATCAGAAACACCCCCATAGCATAATTCCACCGCCGCCGAACTTCACAGTTGGCACAATACACTCCGGCAGGAGGCGTTCTCCAGGCAGACGCCAAACCCAGACCCTGCCATCCGAACGGTAGAGGATGAACCTTGATTCGTCGCTCCAGAGAACCTGTTTCCACTGTTCAACGGTCCACGGTCGACGTTCTTTGTACCACGTTAGCGGAGCAGCGCTATTGGACTTGGTAATCAAAGGCTTGTGGGCGGCAGCACGTCTATGATAACCGAGCAGAAGGGCTTCCTTACGGAAGGCATTCATAGAAAAAACACTCCCGGATGCCTGTTGAAACTGCTTGCGGTTGTGGCCCAACGATTCGATGCGGTTTTTCGGAATTTATCTGGCTAGCACCCGTCGGTCTCTAACTCCCAGTTTTGTGGGTCTGCCGGGTCGGGGCCCATTCCAACAGTCACCTCTCATCTTCCACTTGCCAATCATGAAGGCCACTGTCGATTTTGGGTACTTCAACTCGCTGGATATGTCACGTATGAATCAGCCATTTCCGTGATATCCGACGATTATACCTTTCTCGAAATCAGAGAGCTCCGAACTGCGTGGCATCTTACATGCGACTGGTTGCGTTGTTGTTACCCACACGATATTTAACGGCGGCGGCCGTGACGTGTATCAGGACCGCAGATATCGTCGATTGCAGGGGTGTATAATTACTTGTTGGGAGATAGTGTATAATAACCCACGTGTCAAAAAATATTTTCTATTATTTTTTTTTCCAGTATTTTCAATAATATTTTTTCTAAATACTTTCTCATTAAAATAAAATTTGGTAAGCTTTAACATCGAATTTGAGTTTATTCTTTTTCTTTTATATTGGAAGTTTAACGACCACCGTGACCAACCCAATTGGCTATCGGCAGTCTCTCGTCCCTAATTTAGGGTCCCTGGTTCCAGGTCGTGCTCCAGATGTCATCACTGTCCCACCTGATTGCCTTGGAATTTCAGCACACGAAAGAACCGATTCACGTAATACAACAATATTCTACTTTTCGTGAGTGCCCAATACTAACAGACCGTTGACTTTTAATTTAATCGAGCTACTCGCAGTCAATTCATATTCCATTACTGTAATTCGGAGAACATAAAAGCTTCAGTATGCGGTAATTTATGCATTTTTCCAACTCCTGATATGGAAGAGGTTTATTTATAGATTTGCAAATCTCTCTGAATAATTAGAAAATGGTAAGGCTTTAGTAAAACGTGTCTTTGAAAAAAATGCATAAGTATGGAGTAAGCGCACATGTTTTACCACATTACATTTTTACCTGTCACTCATAAAGATGACAGTCTACGTAGTATATTCATTCGTCAAAAATAACTTGTGTAAACGGATTACCTGCAAACATTGAATAATAAAATTTATTACTTCAGATAATTAGTGAAAGTGGAGATAAAATTTTTGCATTATCGTAAGACGAAAATTACTGGAGCAAAACGTTTCTTCTATTTCTCAAGTTCTATTAATATTTGTGTTTGCGTTAAGTTTTCCGCCGTAAAAATTTACCACTACTGTTGTGTTTGGAAGTTCATAGTTCTTTCTAATTTAATTTCAGAAGGAATCACCTTTGCTTTATGAAAGGTATAGGTTGTTTCAAAATGTTTTGGGTGTTATTTTTTTACAAAAGATGAAATCATTCCTCGAACGAGAACAACTTAATTAAAGACAAGTAAACTTTACTTGCAGTTAAATAACTATAGAGTGATATATCTGCATACAGTATACCAAAAACTAAAAAAAAACGGGTGCTTTATATTTCTATGGTGGAAGCATCAAGCTCGCCCTAAAATAGAACTTCTCAGTTTGTGCACCAATTATTCGAAATGTACTAACGGATAATGTAAATACGTTCTGCTTTAATGGATTAATTCCAGATAATTCTCCAAAGTACTCTATAGGTTGTTTTTTTTGTTTCGAGGGGAGAGTTGATGTCATAGTTCCTTGTACGTCTTCAGTGTCATGAAAATGATTTCTTCTTTGCGGCAGCTTTCATTTAAAGAATTGAAATAGTCACACGGTGAAAAATCAGAGAATTGGGGAAACGGTTGAACACAAACACACCCACCCTTATTTTTCTGCCAGAAATATCTGTACACTGAATGCTCTGTGTGCGGACCCGTTTTCCTAAAAAAGAACTATTGCGCGTTCTTGTTCTGAGCCTTGACGAGCACGATCCTCTTCCATAATAGTTCCAAAATGGACGTGTAAGCATTTTCAGTGACACCGAATGCTCTGTGTGCGGACCCGTTTTCCTAAAAAAGAACCATTGACTGTTTTTGTACTAACTCCTGACCAGCACCAACCTCTTCCATAATAGTTCCAAAATGGATGTGTAAGCATTTTCAGTGACACCGAATGCTCTGTGGGGGGACCCGTTTTCCTAAAAAAGAACCATTGACCGTTTCTGTACTGATGCCTGGCCAGCACCATCCTCTTCCATAATAGTTTCAAAATGGATGCGTAAGCATTTTCATTGACACCGAATGCTCTGTGTGCGGACCCGTTTTCCTAAAAAGGAACCATTGACTGTTTTTGTACTAAGGCCTGGCCAGCACCATCCTCTTCCATAATAGTTTCAAAATAGATGTGTAAGCATTTTCAGTGACACCGAATGCTCTGTGTGTGGACCCGCTTTCCTAAAAAAGAACCATTGACTGTTTTTGTACTAAGGCCTGACCAGCACCATCCTCTTCCATAATAGTTCCAAAATGGACGTGTAAGCATTTTCAGTGACACCGAATGCTCTGTGTGCGGACCCGTTTTCCTAAAAAGAACCATTGACCGTTTCTGTACTGAGGCCTGGCCAGCACCATCCTCTTCCATAATAGTTCCAAAATGGACGTGTAAGCATTTTCAGTGACACCGAATGCTCTGTGGGTGGACCCGTTTTCTTAAAAAAGAACCATTGACCGTTTCTGTACTGAGGCCTGGCCAGCACCATCCTCTTCCATAATAGTTCCAAAATGGACGTGTAAGCATTTTCAGTGACACCGAATGCTCTGTGGGGGACCCGTTTTCCTAAAAAGAACCATTGACCGTTTCTGTACTGAGGCCTGACGAGCACGATCTTCTTTCATAATAGTTCCAAAATGGATGTGTAAGCATTATCAGTGACACCGAATGCTCTGTGTGTGGACCCGTTTTCCTAAAAAAGAACCATTGACCGTTTCTGTACTGATGCCTGGCCAGCACCATCCTCTTCCATAATAGTTCCAAAATGGACGTGTAAGCATTTTCAGTGACACCGAATGCTCTGTGTGTGGACCCGTTTTCCTGAAAAAGAACCATTGACCGTTTCTGTACTGAGGCCTGACGAGCACGATCTTCTATCATAATAGTTCCAAAATGGATGTGTAAGCATTATCAGTGACACCGAATGCTCTGTGTGTGGACCCGTTTTCCTAAAAAAGAACCATTGACCGTTTCTGTACTGAGGCCTGGCCAGCACCATCCTCTTCCATAATAGTTCCAAAATGGACGTGTAAGCATTTTCAGTGACACCGAATGCTCTGTGGGGGGACCCGTTTTCCTAAAAGAACCATTGACCGTTTCTGTACTGAGGCCTGACGAGCACGATCTTCTTTCATAATAGTTCCAAAATGGATGTGTAAGCATTATCAGTGACACCGAATGCTCTGTGTGTGGACCCGCTTTCCTAAAAAGAACCATTGACTGTTTTTGTACTAAGGCCTGGCCAGCACCATCCTCTTCCATAATAGTTTGAAAATGGATGTGTAAGCATTTTCAGTGACATCGAATGCTCTGTGTGCGGGCCCGTTTTCCTAAAAAGAACCATTGACTGTTTTTGTACTAAGGCCTGACCAGCACCATCCTCTTCCATAATAGTTCCAAAATGGATGTGTAAGCATTTTTAGTGACACCGAATGCTCTGTGTGCGGACCCGTTTTCCTAAAAAAGAACCATTGACCGTTTCTGTACTGAGGCCTGGCCAGCACCATCCTCTTCCATAATAGTTCCAAAATGGACGTGTAAGCATTTTCAGTGACACCGAATGCTCTGTGGGGGGACCCGTTTTCCTAAAAATGAACCATTGACCGTTTCTGTACTGAGGCCTGGCCAGCACCATCCTCTTCCATAATAGTTCCAAAATGGACGTGTAAGCATTTTCAGTGACACCGAATGCTCTGTGTGTGGACCCGTTTTCCTGAAAAAGAACCATTGACCGTTTCTGTACTGAGGCCTGGCCAGCACCATCCTCTTCCATAATAGTTCCAAAATGGACGTGTAAGCATTTTCAGTGACACCGAATGCTCTGTGGGGGGACCCGTTTTCCTAAAAATGAACCATTGACCGTTTCTGTACTGAGGCCTGACGAGCACGATCTTCTATCATAATAGTTCCAAAATGGATGTGTAAGCATTATCAGTGACACCGAATGCTCTGTGTGTGGACCCGTTTTCCTAAAAAAGAACCATTGACTGTTTCTGTACTGAGGCCTGGCCAGCACCATCCTCTTCCATAATAGTTCCAAAATGGACGTGTAAGCATTTTCAGTGACACCGAATGCTCTGTGTGTGGACCCGTTTTCCTAAAAAAGAACCATTGACCGTTTCTGTACTGAGGCCTGACGAGCACGATCCTCTTCCATAATAGTTCCAAAATGGATGTGTAAGCATTATCAGTGACACCGAATGCTCTGTGTGTGGACCCGTTTTCCTAAAAAGAACCATTGACCGTTTCTGTACTGAGGCCTGGCCAGCACCATCCTCTTCCATAATAGTTCCAAAATGGACGTGTAAGCATTTTCAGTGACACCGAATGCTCTGTGGGGGGACCCGTTTTCCTAAAAATGAACCATTGACCGTTTCTGTACTGAGGCCTGACGAGCACGATCCTCTTCCATAATAGTTCCAAAATGGATGTGTAAGCATTATCAGTGACACCGAATGCTCTGTGTGTGGACCCGTTTTCCTAAAAAAGAACCATTGACTGTTTCTGTACTAAGGCCTGGCCAGCACCATCCTCTTCCATAATAGTTCCAAAATGGATGTGTAAGCATTTTCAGTGACACCGAATGCTCTGTGGGGGGACCCGTTTTCCTAAAAAAGAACCATTGACTGTTTTTGTACTAAGGCCTGACCAGCACCATCCTCTTCCATAATAGTTTCAAAATGGATGTGTAAGCATTTTTAGTGACACCGAATGCTTTGTGTGCGGACCCGTTTTCCTAAAAAATAACCATTGACCGTTTCTGTACTGAGGCCTGGCCAGCACCATCCTCTTCCATAATAGTTCCAAAATGGACGTGTAAGCATTTTCAGTGACACCGAATGCTCTGTGTGTGGACCCGTTTTCCTAAAAAGAACCATTGACCGTTTCTGTACTGAGGCCTGGCCAGCACCATCCTCTTCCATAATAGTTCCAAAATGGACGTGTAAGCATTTTCAGTGACACCGAATGCTCTGTGTGTGGACCCGTTTTCCTAAAAAAGAACCATTGACCGTTTCTGTACTGAGGCCTGGCCAGCACCATCCTCTTCCATAATAGTTCCAAAATGGACGTGTAAGCATTTTCAGTGACACCGAATGCTCTGTGTGTGGACCCGTTTTCCTAAAAAAGAACCATTGACCGTTTCTGTACTGAGGCCTGGCCAGCACCATCCTCTTCCATAATAGTTCCAAAATGGACGTGTAAGCATTTTCAGTGACACCGAATGCTCTGTGGGGGGACCCGTTTTCCTAAAAATGAACCATTGACCGTTTCTGTACTGAGGCCTGACGAGCACGATCTTCTATCATAATAGTTCCAAAATGGATGTGTAAGCATTATCAGTGACACCGAATGCTCTGTGTGTGGACCCGTTTTCCTAAAAAAGAACCATTGACCGTTTCTGTACTGAGGCCTGGCCAGCACCATCCTCTTCCATAATAGTTCCAAAATGGACGTGTAAGCATTTTCAGTGACACCGAATGCTCTGTGGGGGGACCCGTTTTCCTAAAAAAGAACCATTGACCGTTTCTGTACTGAGGCCTGACGAGCACGATCTTCTTTCATAATAGTTCCAAAATGGATGTGTAAGCATTATCAGTGACACCGAATGCTCTGTGTGTGGACCCGCTTTCCTAAAAAAGAACCATTGACTGTTTTTGTACTAAGGCCTGGCCAGCACCATCCTCTTCCATAATAGTTTGAAAATGGATGTGTAAGCATTTTCAGTGACATCGAATGCTCTGTGTGCGGGCCCGTTTTCCTAAAAAAGAACCATTGACTGTTTTTGTACTAAGGCCTGACCAGCACCATCCTCTTCCATAATAGTTTCAAAATGGATGTGTAAGCATTTTTAGTGACACCGAATGCTTTGTGTGCGGACCCGTTTTCCTAAAAAATAACCATTGACCGTTTCTGTACTGAGGCCTGGCCAGCACCATCCTCTTCCATAATAGTTCCAAAATGGACGTGTAAGCATTTTCAGTGACACCGAATGCTCTGTGGGGGACCCGTTTTCCTAAAAATGAACCATTGACCGTTTCTGTACTGAGGCCTGGCCAGCACCATCCTCTATCCATAATAGTTCCAAAATGGATGTGTAAGCATTTTCAGTGACACCGAATGCTCTGTGTGTGGACCCGTTTTCCTAAAAAGAACCATTGACCGTTTCTGTACTGAGGCCTGGCCAGCACCATCCTCTTCCATAATAGTTCCAAAATGGACGTGTAAGCATTTTCAGTGACACCGAATGCTCTGTGGGGGGACCCGTTTTCCTAAAAAGAACCATTGACCGTTTCTGTACTGAGGCCTGACGAGCACGATCTTCTTTCATAATAGTTCCAAAATGGATGTGTAAGCATTATCAGTGACACCGAATGCTCTGTGTGTGGACCCGTTTTCCTAAAAAGAACCATTGACCGTTTCTGTACTGAGGCCTGGCCAGCACCATCCTCTTCCATAATAGTTCCAAAATGGACGTGTAAGCATTTTCAGTGACACCGAATGCTCTGTGGGGACCCGTTTTCCTAAAAAGAACCATTGACCGTTTCTGTACTGAGGCCTGGCCGAGCACCATCCTCTTCCATAATAGTTCCAAAATGGATGTGTAAGCATTTTCAGTGACACCGAATGCTCTGTGTGTGGACCCGTTTTCCTAAAAAAGAACCATTGACCGTTTCTGTACTGAGGCCTGGCCAGCACCATCCTCTTCCATAATAGTTCCAAAATGGACGTGTAAGCATTTTCAGTGACACCGAATGCTCTGTGTGTGGACCCGTTTTCCTAAAAAGAACCATTGACTGTTTCTGTACTGAGGCCTGGCCAGCACCATCCTCTTCCATAATAGTTCCAAAATGGATGTGTAAGCATTTTCAGTGACACCGAATGCTCTGTGTGTGGACCCGTTTTCCTAAAAAAGAACCATTGACTGTTTTTGTACTAAGGCCTGACCAGCACCATCCTCTTCCATAATAGTTTCAAAATGGATGTGTAAGCATTTTCAGTGACACCGAATGCTCTGTGTGCGGACCCGTTTTCCTAAAAAAGAACCATTGACCGTTTCTGTACTGAGGCCTGGCCAGCACCATCCTCTTCCATAATAGTTCCAAAATGGACGTGTAAGCATTTTCAGTGACACCGAATGCTCTGTGTGTGGACCCGTTTTCCTAAAAAGAACCATTGACCGTTTCTGTACTGAGGCCTGGCCAGCACCATCCTCTTCCATAATAGTTCCAAAATGGACGTGTAAGCATTTTCAGTGACACCGAATGCTCTGTGTGTGGACCCGTTTTCCTAAAAAGAACCATTGACCGTTTCTGTACTGAGGCCTGGCCAGCACCATCCTCTTCCATAATAGTTCCAAAATGGACGTGTAAGCATTTTCAGTGACACCGAATGCTCTGTGTGTGGACCCGTTTTCCTAAAAAAGAACCATTGACCGTTTCTGTACTGAGGCCTGGCCAGCACCATCCTCTTCCATAATAGTTCCAAAATGGACGTGTAAGCATTTTCAGTGACACCGAATGCTCTGTGTGTGGACCCGTTTTCCTAAAAAGAACCATTGACCGTTTCTGTACTGAGGCCTGGCCAGCACCATCCTCTTCCATAATAGTTCCAAAATGGACGTGTAAGCATTTTCAGTGACACCGAATGCTCTGTGTGTGGACCCGTTTTCCTAAAAAAGAACCATTGACCGTTTCTGTACTGAGGCCTGGCCAGCACCATCCTCTTCCATAATAGTTCCAAAATGGACGTGTAAGCATTTTCAGTGACACCGAATGCTCTGTGTGTGGACCCGTTTTCCTAAAAAAGAACCATTGACCGTTTCTGTACTGAGGCCTGGCCAGCACCATCCTCTTCCATAATAGTTCCAAAATGGATGTGTAAGCATTATCAGTGACACCGAATGCTCTGTGTGTGGACCCGTTTTCCTAAAAAAGAACCATTGACCGTTTCTGTACTGAGGCCTGGCCAGCACCATCCTCTTCCATAATAGTTCCAAAATGGACGTGTAAGCATTTTCAGTGACACCGAATGCTCTGTGTGTGGACCCGTTTTCCTAAAAGAACCATTGACTGTTTCTGTACTAAGGCCTGGCCAGCACCATCCTCTTCCATAATAGTTCCAAAATGGATGTGTAAGCATTTTCAGTGACACCGAATGCTCTGTGTGTGGACCCGTTTTCCTAAAAAAGAACCATTGACCGTTTCTGTACTGAGGCCTGGCCAGCACCATCCTCTTCCATAATAGTTCCAAAATGGACGTGTAAGCATTTTCAGTGACACCGAATGCTCTGTGTGCGGACCCGTTTTCCTAAAAAAGAACCATTGACTGTTTCTGTACTGAGGCCTGGCCAGCACCATCCTCTTCCATAATAGTTCCAAAATGGATGTGTAAGCATTTTCAGTGACACCGAATGCTCTGTGTGCGGACCCGTTTTCCTAAAAAGAACCATTGACCGTTTCTGTACTGAGGCCTGGCCAGCACCATCCTCTTCCATAATAGTTCCAAAATGGACGTGTAAGCATTTTCAGTGACACCGAATGCTCTGTGTGTGGACCCGTTTTCCTAAAAAAGAACCATTGACCGTTTCTGTACTGAGGCCTGGCCAGCACCATCCTCTTCCATAATAGTTCCAAAATGGACGTGTAAGCATTTTCAGTGACACCGAATGCTCTGTGTGTGGACCCGTTTTCCTAAAAAGAACCATTGACCGTTTCTGTACTGAGGCCTGGCCAGCACCATCCTCTTCCATAATAGTTCCAAAATGGACGTGTAAGCATTTTCAGTGACACCGAATGCTCTGTGGGGGGACCCGTTTTCCTAAAAATGAACCATTGACCGTTTCTGTACTGAGGCCTGACGAGCACGATCTTCTTTCATAATAGTTCCAAAATGGATGTGTAAGCATTATCAGTGACACCGAATGCTCTGTGTGTGGACCCGTTTTCCTAAAAAAGAACCATTGACCGTTTCTGTACTGAGGCCTGGCCAGCACCATCCTCTTCCATAATAGTTCCAAAATGGACGTGTAAGCATTTTCAGTGACACCGAATGCTCTGTGTGTGGACCCGTTTTCCTAAAAAGAACCATTGACCGTTTCTGTACTGAGGCCTGACGAGCACGATCTTCTTTCATAATAGTTCCAAAATGGATGTGTAAGCATTATCAGTGACACCGAATGCTCTGTGTGTGGACCCGCTTTCCTAAAAAAGAACCATTGACTGTTTTTGTACTGAGGCCTGGCCAGCACCATCCTCTTCCATAATAGTTTGAAAATGGATGTGTAAGCATTTTCAGTGACACCGAATGCTCTGTGTGCGGACCCGTTTTCCTAAAAAAGAACCATTGACCGTTTCTGTACTGAGGCCTGGCCAGCACCATCCTCTTCCATAATAGTTCCAAAATGGACGTGTAAGCATTTTCAGTGACACCGAATGCTCTGTGTGTGGACCCGTTTTCCTAAAAAAGAACCATTGACCGTTTCTGTACTGAGGCCTGGCCAGCACCATCCTCTTCCATAATAGTTCCAAAATGGACGTGTAAGCATTTTCAGTGACACCGAATGCTCTGTGTGTGGACCCGTTTTCCTAAAAAAGAACCATTGACCGTTTCTGTACTGAGGCCTGGCCAGCACCATCCTCTTCCATAATAGTTCCAAAATGGACGTGTAAGCATTTTCAGTGACACCGAATGCTCTGTGGGGGGACCCGTTTTCCTAAAAAAGAACCATTGACCGTTTCTGTACTGAGGCCTGACGAGCACGATCCTCTTCCATAATAGTTCCAAAATGGATGTGTAAGCATTATCAGTGACACCGAATGCTCTGTGTGTGGACCCGTTTTCCTAAAAAAGAACCATTGACCGTTTCTGTACTGAGGCCTGGCCAGCACCATCCTCTTCCATAATAGTTCCAAAATGGATGTGTAAGCATTTTCAGTGACACCGAATGCTCTGTGGGGGGACCCGTTTTCCTAAAAAGAACCATTGACCGTTTCTGTACTGAGGCCTGGCCAGCACCATCCTCTTCCATAATAGTTCCAAAATGGATGTGTAAGCATTTTCAGTGACACCGAATGCTCTGTGTGTGGACCCGTTTTCCTAAAAAAGAACCATTGACCGTTTCTGTACTGAGGCCTGGCCAGCACCATCCTCTTCCATAATAGTTCCAAAATGGATGTGTAAGCATTTTCAGTGACACCGAATGCTCTGTGTGTGGACCCGTTTTCCTAAAAAAGAACCATTGACCGTTTCTTGTACTGAGGCCTGGCCAGCACCATCCTCTTCCATAATAGTTCCAAAATGGACGTGTAAGCATTTTCAGTGACACCGAATGCTCTGTGTGTGGACCCGTTTTCCTAAAAAGAACCATTGACTGTTTTTGTACTAAGGCCTGGCCAGCACCATCCTCTTCCATAATAGTTCCAAAATGGACGTGTAAGCATTTTCAGTGACACCGAATGCTCTGTGTGTGGACCCGTTTTCCTAAAAAGAACCATTGACTGTTTCTGTACTGAGGCCTGACCAGCACCATCCTCTTCCATAATAGTTCCAAAATGGACGTGTAAGCATTTTCAGTGACACCGAATGCTCTGTGTGCGGACCCGTTTTCCTAAAAAAGAACCATTGACCGTTTCTGTACTGAGGCCTGGCCAGCACCATCCTCTTCCATAATAGTTCCAAAATGGACGTGTAAGCATTTTCAGTGACACCGAATGCTCTGTGGGGGGACCCGTTTTCCTAAAAAGAACCATTGACCGTTTCTGTACTGAGGCCTGGCCAGCACCATCCTCTTCCATAATAGTTCCAAAATGGACGTGTAAGCATTATCAGTGACACCGAATGCTCTGTGTGTGGACCCGTTTTCCTAAAAAAGAACCATTGACCGTTTCTGTACTGAGGCCTGGCCAGCACCATCCTCTTCCATAATAGTTCCAAAATGGACGTGTAAGCATTTTCAGTGACACCGAATGCTCTGTGTGGGGACCCGTTTTCCTAAAAAGAACCATTGACCGTTTCTGTACTGAGGCCTGGCCAGCACCATCCTCTTCCATAATAGTTCCAAAATGGACGTGTAAGCATTTTCAGTGACACCGAATGCTCTGTGTGTGGACCCGTTTTCCTAAAAAAGAACCATTGACCGTTTCTGTACTGAGGCCTGGCCAGCACCATCCTCTTCCATAATAGTTCCAAAATGGATGTGTAAGCATTATCAGTGACACCGAATGCTCTGTGTGTGGACCCGTTTTCCTAAAAAAGAACCATTGACCGTTTCTGTACTGAGGCCTGGCCAGCACCATCCTCTTCCATAATAGTTCCAAAATGGACGTGTAAGCATTTTCAGTGACACCGAATGCTCTGTGTGTGGACCCGTTTTCCTAAAAAAGAACCATTGACCGTTTCTGTACTGAGGCCTGACGAGCACGATCTTCTTTCATAATAGTTCCAAAATGGATGTGTAAGCATTATCAGTGACACCGAATGCTCTGTGTGTGGACCCGTTTTCCTAAAAAAGAACCATTGACCGTTTCTGTACTGAGGCCTGGCCAGCACCATCCTCTTCCATAATAGTTCCAAAATGGATGTGTAAGCATTTTCAGTGACACCGAATGCTCTGTGTGTGGACCCGTTTTCCTAAAAAAGAACCATTGACCGTTTCTGTACTGAGGCCTGGCCAGCACCATCCTCTTCCATAATAGTTCCAAAATGGACGTGTAAGCATTTTCAGTGACACCGAATGCTCTGTGTGTGGACCCGTTTTCCTAAAAAAGAACCATTGACTGTTTTTGTACTAAGGCCTGGCCAGCACCATCCTCTTCCATAATAGTTCCAAAATGGACGTGTAAGCATTTTCAGTGACACCGAATGCTCTGTGTGCGGACCCGTTTTCCTAAAAAGAACCATTGACCGTTTCTGTACTGAGGCCTGGCCAGCACCATCCTCTTCCATAATAGTTCCAAAATGGACGTGTAAGCATTTTCAGTGACACCGAATGCTCTGTGTGTGGACCCGTTTTCCTAAAAAAGAACCATTGACCGTTTCTGTACTGAGGCCTGGCCAGCACCATCCTCTTCCATAATAGTTCCAAAATGGACGTGTAAGCATTTTCAGTGACACCGAATGCTCTGTGGGGGGACCCGTTTTCCTAAAAAAGAACCATTGACCGTTTCTGTACTGAGGCCTGACGAGCACGATCTTCTTCCATAATAGTTCCAAAATGGATGTGTAAGCATTATCAGTGACACCGAATGCTCTGTGTGTGGACCCGTTTTCCTAAAAAAGAACCATTGACCGTTTCTGTACTGAGGCCTGGCCAGCACCATCCTCTTCCATAATAGTTCCAAAATGGACGTGTAAGCATTTTCAGTGACACCGAATGCTCTGTGGGGGGACCCGTTTTCCTAAAAAAGAACCATTGACTGTTTCTGTACTGAGGCCTGACCAGCACCATCCTCTTCCATAATAGTTCCAAAATGGATGTGTAAGCATTTTCAGTGACACCGAATGCTCTGTGTGTGGACCCGTTTTCCTAAAAAGAACCATTGACCGTTTCTGTACTGAGGCCTGACCAGCACGATCCTCTTCCATAATAGTTCCAAAATGGATGTGTAAGCATTATCAGTGACACCGAATGCTCTGTGTGTGGACCCGTTTTCCTAAAAAGAACCATTGACCGTTTCTGTACTGAGGCCTGGCCAGCACCATCCTCTTCCATAATAGTTCCAAAATGGACGTGTAAGCATTTTCAGTGACACCGAATGCTCTGTGTGTGGACCCGTTTTCCTAAAAAAGAACCATTGACCGTTTCTGTACTGAGGCCTGGCCAGCACCATCCTCTTCCATAATAGTTCCAAAATGGACGTGTAAGCATTTTCAGTGACACCGAATGCTCTGTGGGGGGACCCGTTTTCCTAAAAAAGAACCATTGACCGTTTCTGTACTAAGGCCTGGCCAGCACCATCCTCTTCCATAATAGTTCCAAAATGGATGTGTAAGCATTTTCAGTGACACCGAATGCTCTGTGTGCGGACCCGTTTTCCTAAAAAAGAACCATTGACCGTTTCTGTACTGAGGCCTGGCCAGCACCATCCTCTTCCATAATAGTTCCAAAATGGATGTGTAAGCATTTTCAGTGACACCGAATGCTCTGTGTGTGGACCCGTTTTCCTAAAAAATAACCATTGACCGTTTCTGTACTGAGGCCGGACGACCACGATCTTCTTTCATAATAGTTCCAAAATGGATGTGTAAGCATTTTCAGTGACACCGAATGCTCTGTTGTGCGGACCCGTTTTCCTAAAAAAGAACCATTGACTGTTTCTGTACTAAAGCCTGGCCAGCACCATCCTCTTCCATAATAGTTCCAAAATGGACGTGTAAGCATTTTCAGTGACACCGAATGCTCTGTGTGCGGATCCCGTTTTCCTAAAAATAACCATTGACCGTTTTTGTACTGAGGCCTGACGAGCACCATCCTCTTCCATAATAGTTCCAAAATGGACGTGTAAGCATTTTCAGTGACACCGAATGCTCTGTACATAGACCGTATTTCTGATACCTTCCAGTGACACCGAATGCTCTGGTGAACCATTGACCGTTTCTGTACTAAAGGCCTAGCACCATCCTCTTCCATAATAGTTCCAAAATGGATGTGTAAGCATTTTCAGTGACACCGAATGCTCTGTGTGCGGACCCGTTTTCCTAAAAATAACCATTGACCGTTTCTGTACTGAGGCCTGACGACCACGATCCTTCTTTCATAATAGTTCCAAAATGGACGTGTAAGCATTTTCAGTGACAGTACATTCACGAATTTCTGATGCATAACCATTTGGTGTCATAAAAGCGCAAAAACATTGTTTTGATTTTGAAATTTTGTGACCTGATCTTCTTTCATTTACGTAACTGTGGCAATTTCCAATGAGCACCCTGACGCTTCGTTTAAGAAACATTTTGAGAAAATCATGTCTCCGAAACTGCAACATTGATTTGGAGAATACCTTACATTGCTCCTGCAGTCTCGCGGACGTCTTTCGCGTACTTTACTCCCGCAGATTTCTGGTCGCCTGACAAAACATGCAGAAAAACACGAGAACAAACTTTCCCACGCTTCTAATTATTTCACAAAAAATTTATGAATCGTCTCCTTATTAACACCGAAGACTCGGAACGATAAAATATTAATATTCTTCTGATTCAACAACCTTTTGTTTACAATTTTTTGCTTTCGGTATTTACATACATTTGAGCAACTGATTGTTGCTCAAAATTAAGCATTTAACCATCCGTCTTTGATTTCATCTGTTGTCCACGTATTCTTCGACCTGGACAAGTTAATTCAAGTTTCAGGACCAATTGTGAATGCAGATTTATTTTTTTAACATTCCTATTTTGCAAATACAATGAGCAGTGGACTGAGCGATTGCTTTTGATCATTCGTCCGAAATAGGTCCGGGTTCGAATTGCGGTGAGGCAGGATGGTGTGTTTGTCTTACGGTCTCTCTTCCTTACCTGGAGCCAGTGACCCTAAATTAGGGTGGGGTGACAGCTTCTAAACTGCAAACGCTCGGCACACATTTGGAACACGTTGGGAACGCTTTTTTATAAATGCGTTCCAAATGTGTTTCGGTTGTGTTCTGCTGACGACAAATGTGTTCCCAATGAGCTCCAAATATGCTCCTCATGTGTTCTTCTCCTGTACAATGTGCTCTAGTGTTAATTTTTAGAACATATTATTTTCCAGATCACATTCGGAACACTTTGCGCGTGAGAATGGAACATTTTATGCATGAGAATGGAACACATTCGGAACACATTTAGAAAGCATTGGGAACACATTACGAATGTGTTCTAAATGTTTCCCGAACTGTTATGTCTCATATTTGCTTTCGTTTTGAGCAATTTTTCATCTCTTGGGCGTTCCCATATCAGAAATTTTTGTTCTGGTTGAAACACAATGAAATCATAGCTTAATATAATTTAACAAATCGGCAAATGAGATGGTTAAACAAACGCACCATTACGTGGGCTACAGCTCTCGTATTTGCCACCATACGGAGTTTTAATGGGGAGGTGGGCGTACCCCCCCAAATAATATATTTTTAAATCATATACTTTACGGTTTTTTTTTTTCGTTGTTTGTTTTTCTTATACGATTACATTAACCCATTATTTACACACGTTCAAGTCTCGGAATGTACTGTATACGAACAGCACATTCCGCGATACTGAGTTCTATTTGTACAGTGAGGAAAGACACAAAGCTCATGATCTGAATTTTGCGAATTTTTACTTTAGTAATTTTTTTCTCTCAATTGCACGAATAGATTATTCCATTTCAGCAGCGCTGCCTCGCACTCGCATTTGCCATGATATGAAGATTTATACAAAGTGCTCAAAACGTTATAATCCAAGTTTTATGATTTGTTTTTCAAAACAAAGAAAGGTATAATACTGGTTCGAGCTGCATACATACTGACTTTTCATGCCATTTATACGTACATACGCTCAGTGTACCTGCCTGTCAGCGAACTTTTGATAGAATAATTTATTGTTACTCAGTTTACTGTGAGTTTATAGTCACAACATATTGATTGATTCCTACGTAGACTTATTATTTGAAAATCAATAATCCAATCGCTGTTGAAAAGCAATATTTTCAAGAAATTTTGTAATTTTTTCTATTGTAAAGTGTCAGTAATATTTTTCATGAATTGAAGCAGGTGCCCATTTTATGAACTTCGTTTATTATGTATTTGTTCTTTTTACGAAATCTTGAGAATTTAATTTCGAGAGAGCTCAGCTGATGAAGGCATTAAAAACAGGGCCTGATTTAAGAGAGGTCATTCGGGACACGTGCTCTGGGTCCCGAACTTTGAGGGGCCCCTAAGATATAGCTATATATTACTTGCTTTGCAACAAAGCGATTCACACGGGATGCCGGGGGACCCCTGAAAGCCTCTTGCCCAGTGCCCCAAACTGTATAAGTCGGTCCCCGATTAAGAAAGCTAAGCATGAGATAATAATATGGCTTTTGCATAGACTACTATGCTGCTAGAATAAGTTTTGCGTTCCTCCTAATCCAGGCAGCACAGACGCAGGCTTGCAATTTAACGTAGGCCCAAGCAGGGATCGACCTAGGCTATAGTCAAGGCCCTGTGGACATATTGTGTATACCCTCCTCCGCTCGATTAAAGTTTTCAATCAATCGTTTAAAAGAATATTTGCTGATGATCTATATTATTATCAAGATAGTTCTGACCGCCCCCCCCCCCAAAAAAAAAGATTGAGGTCCTGTGCACGTGCAGAAATTAGGCTATGGGCCCAACACTGAGCTACCGTCTCTACTTTTCTATTCCTAAATTCGTTGGCACAGTGTTTCCGTTGTATGTTGACGTAGGTAGAACAGCCTACACTTTTCTAACAACCACGGTGTGGATTCACTAATCCGATTAGCAGCAAAGGAGCAAAGTTCCAACCTTTACCACCTGAGGCAACATGCAAGCAGCTTTTGTGGAGCAACATGTGAGCAACACGAAGGCTTTGGTTCCACTGTTGTCCAAACAGCACGTGCTACAACTGGATATTTCCACAATTTCAAGCAAGTAGAATGAATCTTATGGCTCGAGTTTTTTTTCATACTTTTACTATACATAAAATAATTTCAAAATATCTGTTTGAAAACTGACGACATAATTTTGTAGATACTGGATCTTTTTTTTTTTTATTGAAATGTTAACGACTACCCTGAGCAACTCGATGGGCTGTAAGCAGTTGCCCGTCTCTAATTTAGGGTCACTGGCTCCATGGAAGAGAGATCCAGTGCCGTAAGACAAACACATCATGCCTCACCGGGATTCGAACCCGAACCCCTTCACGGACGAATAGTCAAAAGCCAGCCCTTAGACCATGCGTCACAGGAGCAGCAGATACTGGTTCAAGTTGTGTATTTATTGTGCTTTATTTCTGCAGTACGTAACTGAATTTTAGAAGATAAACACATCGTGCATAAAATAATAATGATTTAAAAAGACGCTCCCCGCCACTCAAAAAACACATTCAGAGTTCAGACCAACGAATTTCAGACACAGAATGAGCGGTAAACTAAACAAGCTACTCCGTAAAGCGAGTTCTTCGTCACTTCCGCTATTCTTGAGAAACAGGAAGTTCCGCCATTGATGGAGGAGGATGGCTCACATGGCTGGCGTGTTGATGTGTGTTCGCGAGATTTGAAATATCACCCAGCTCTTATGGATATGTCATTTGTCAGGTAATTTAAATTGTTTCGCTCACACTGTCGTTTATACGCTGTTAAATGTGTAGATTAGCGTCCTTTTTAGATAGCAGTGTTCAGGCTTTTTATTCAAATTTTTCAACCACTCTGTAATAATTTCCCTCACTTCTTTTGCATCACTCCTATTAGTAAGAAAAAGATATTTTTAACCTGATCTACGAGAATTTATCGAAAAGCAGATTAATTCATTTCAGAAAGGTTGTGTTTCAGTAATAATTAATATTGCTAAATATTCATGATATCAAGATAACTAGTTCATATTGTGAGTTATGTGCCCTTCAAAATCCAAAATAGCATATCATGTCTTGCAGTGACTGTAGATAGAGTCTATTTCAAATTACACTGACTGTCCTCTGTAATATGCTTTGAAACTGATTTTTCAGAAAGACTACAGCATGTTCTTTAATAACAATAAGATATTTTTAACCATCCCGGTGGTGTTTACATGCTCATCACAAGACAGCTGGATAATTTCCAGTCTCACCCTACCAGATAAGCTTTTCTTACCTGGAAGGGTGAGACTGGAAATTATGTCCCTTTGACTTCCATTCAAATAATACATGGTTTTTATTTTCTTACACGTTGCGGTTATATAGGAAGATATTATGATCATTCAAGAATTACACATCAGGTTTTTGATATAATTTTATTAAAAATGTAAAAACTGAGTACTCAAGGACCACAGGTTGTAAATACCAAATAAAGTGTAAACGTTGTGTGAATGCCAACAACACAACACCCCACAGAAATGCATAGCGAAAAACAAACCAGTGCAGAATAAATGAGTACCGGATAATGCCACCCTGGTGGTGCAGTGGTCTAAGCTATGGCCTCTGATTATTCGTCCGGAAGGGGTCTGGGTTTAAATCCCGGTGAGTCATGGATGTTGTGTCTGTCCTATGGCACTGGCTCTCTCCCTTCCTTGGAGCCAGTGACCCTAAATTAGGGACGGGCGACTGCTTATAACCCATTGAGTTGCTCATGGTGGTCGTTTAAACCTTCAATCAAAAAAAAAAAGAACGTAACAATAGGAAAAAGCTTTAGGCGTAGGGCTTGGGGAAAATTCTGTTAAAGGTTAAACACTGGGATAGACTTCTTGCAACAGAGCACAAATTATAAATTAGGTCTTCATCCCAACTACATGTTTGAAAAGGTCATGGGGGTCAGGCATATCAGCATTTGATTTATGGGCTTCCACTGTTTTAGAAAATTCCTTTCCTGCATATATGAGGTATTCACACCTCATAGTGTATGTTACTCTTTACTGCATGGAATGCTGTATGAGACTAAGTCAAGTCTTTAAAAAGAAAATACTGAAGGGTATACCTATCTTTTTTAGTTAGAATTTATTATTTTTACATTTCTCAGAGCATGAATTTATGCCCCTGGAATGACCATTCTCCTTGCCCTTCCTGTAGCTATGGCTCTGCAAGTCGGTGGAGAAGGTATTCTTAATAAATACCATAGGCACAATACACCACAGAAGCAGAATATAGAAGCAAAATTTCTTTAAGCAGTGTATGAAGAACTTCCACGCAAAAGATTGCTTTTGAATTTCAAACACTATGATAAATATTTAAACTTATGCAAATTTATTAAAAGCAACAGTGCTTTTAATAAATTAATAGCAATAATAATGGACTATCTAGTTACATATCTTCCAGCTGGAATTTTTATTTTTGTCTTATAAAAACATGTTTTTAAGAAGAAAAAGAAAAGCTTCCTTTCTACCATTTTGTTCCTACTGCAGTCAGACCAATTTGCTGACACCGCCTCGGTGACGCAGTGGTCCAAGGCGGTGGCCTCTGATCATTCGTCTGTAAGGGGTCCGGGTTCGAATACCGGTCAGGCATGGGTGTTGTGTTTGTCTTACGGCACTGGCTCTCTCCCTTCCCTGGAACCAGTGACCCTAAAGTAGAGACGGGCGACTGCTTATAGCCCATTGAGTTGCTCACGGTAGTCGTTAAACCTCCAATCAAAAAAGAAAAAAAATCATTCTTCCGAAAGGGGTCCGGGTTCGAAACCCAGTAAGGCATGGATGTTGTGTTTGTCTTACGACACTGGCTCTCCCTTCCCTGAAAACAGTGACCCTATATTAGGGACGGGCGACTGCTTATAGCCCATTGAGTTGCTCACGGTGGTCGTTAAACTTCCAATAAAAAAAAAAAAAAAAAAAAAAAAATACAACTTGGTGACTTTTAGTTCATGTAAAAGATCGAATGATTGCAAGAAGAAAAACAGAACTTATTCATCACCATTTCAATCTTTCAGTGTCTATCCTATGCCATTTTCTTCTTTTTGATGTTTTTCAAGAGAACTTAAAAAAAATTGTGTTATAACTTGTTCCTCAGCAAAAAAAAAAAAAAAAAAAACAAAAAAAACACAAGTTTAGTCAAAGAAAAAATTAAATTTAAGAAAGGCATTACTACTTACATGTATCAGTTAGAGGGAGTGATATATTAATTGTTCACTTGTCTATTTACTTCATATGAACATGTTTATGGATGATCAAAATCAAAAGTGCTTGGTTATAAAATTAGATGACATTGAATGCTGTTTTGTTCATTCAAGTCATACTGTATGTAGAGATAGCTGTTAAAATTATAATTCATTGAGTATGAAAGTAGCACTGCAATTTGGATGTCTGAGGAAAAGCAGCGATGGTCTTGTAAACTTAAAACATTTATACCCCCTTTATTTCTTATACTATATGTAATATTTACTTTGCATCAGCTCATGGGTTAAAAATATTTTTTAATAACAGTTTTAGGAAGTTAAGAAAAATATGAGGGAAAGATAATACAGTATACTTAAATTTGTATTTCTGCAACTTCATGTATTAATGTTCATGCTTGGTGAGCTTATATACAGGGTGTCCGAGAAATATTGGACACATTACAAAATTATATAAAACAAAACATTAAACAGATACAAAGAAACTGACTGTACTAACTTATGTACAGTGTAACCACACAAGTTAATAAATTTCAATGTGAGATCCCTTGGTTGCTCGTAGTACGTCCAAGCGATACTCAATTTCATGCCATGTATTGGCAAGCATCTGAGGAATTATGGAATTAATAACAGCTGTGATAGGCTGCTTCAGTTCCTGCAAATCAGTACAAGGCGTTTGATAGACGCGGTCCTTCGCATAACCCCACATGAAATAATCCAATGGAGTTAGATCTGGAGAGGCCACGGAATTGGACCACCATGCCCAATCCATCCGTTGGGGAAATGCTTATTTAGGCACTTACGTACAAACGTTGACCAGTGCGGTGGCGCGCCGTCTTGTTGGAAAACAACGTCATATCTTTTGATCTGGGATATAGCAAAATTTTCTAGCATATCCAGGTAAATGTCACTATTTATGGTTATTTGCCGAAGAAGAAAGGGCCAATCACTTTTCTTTTTGATAGGGCGCACCACACATTAACTTTTGGAGAATCACGTTCCAGTTCAATAGCAGCATGAGGCAGTTCACTGCCCCATATCCTACAGTTGTGACGATTCATAATATCTGATACATGAAATGTGAATTCATCACTAAAAATTACAGTACTGAGAAAGTTTTCTTCGTTTTCCACTCGATGCAGCATATCCACAGTGAAATAGTATCGCAGAGTGTGATCATTTACATGCATCTTTTGCACTATTTGAATTTTATAATCATGAAACTTTAATTTCTTGTGCAAGATATCGTGAACTGTCAATTTCGGAATGCACAGTTCTCTGCTTGCTTTATTAACGTATTTCCTGGGGCTTCGTCGGAAACTTTCATTAACTTGGTCAACCGCCTCACCGCTGACGCTAGGCCTGCCGGCTCCTCCACGATGTTCCACATTGCCAGTTTCTTTAAACTGTTTCATCCACTGCTTAATTGAATTCATTGGTGGAGGATTACAACCATACTCTAAACGGTACCGTCTTTTAACTTTAATGACAGACTTTAATTCTGCAAGCCATAACATACACATCGCCTTCTGCTGTAGTGATGACATAACTACTGATTGCGCACTTCTCACACATTCCTCATCAGGCCCCACCTAGCGCCATCTAACGGATTCTGGGAATAACAATTCTGCAAAACAAAAATATAGAAACTGTGTTAGTAATACGTGACATAGAAAAACAGACAGCGCTCATAGGTCTTTTTTTTTTTATAACATAATTTTGTAATGTGTCCAATAATTCTCGACACCCTGTATAACCCCGTATTTTCTATTTACGATAATAGCTGATTTTTGTCGAAATTGAGAACTTGTTAATTGCAATTTGATTTTGAAATGTGTTCATACGTGAATATTCTTTCTGCATTATTTATGCAATACTTTATGAGTTGAATCAAATGCCGTACCTTTCCAATAGCCATGTATTTTCCACCAACTTCCACAATTGCAGAGGGCATTGCTAGCTCAATTGATTTCCTTCATTTTTTTTTAGAAGTGACAGCATTACATTTGCTCATCTACCTCCCTCCAATGCATTTGGTTTCATCCCATGGTTATTTTTTTTGTTATGTTCAGGAAGTAAACAACTGTACCTGTGCATGAGACAACTGTCTGACATGAGATGAATCTGCCTGTGTTTCAGCATTTCGTTTGGGTTACTTCGACAGTATCCAAAATTTAAATCAGGGTAAGTTTGTCAGTAATAATTTTGCAAGATTACTTTATTTGCTTTGGCTTTTTAGTTTTTTTTTTTCATTTGTGTGTCAGAAAACATAAAACAAGTTGCATGCTTCTCTTTCCCATCTGCTTTTTGATACACTATATGTGTAATGATGGCAGCAAGTTGCTTGTGCTGTCTGCAAGCATTTTACTGTTCTCAATTCTTGATATTCTGGCATAGTGTTGTCTTGCATCAAAGGACTGGCTGTAGGGGTTTAGTTTTCTTTGGGGAGAGTTATTTAAGGCTAAATTTTTTTGTCTTGAGTCTAAAATATAATTTTGAAGAAACTTATAAATAATTCATCTGACATAATTTTAGGATGGTAATTAGTAAATAAAAAGACACATTAAGGATTTATATCTTTAGGTATGTTTTGCACTGTTCATTCTTTCAAATAGCATGAATCCTTAATATTGCTTGTTTTAACGTATTATTGGAAGAGAAACAACTATATGCATCAAACTATTTAGCAGTGGCTACTATGCATTTATGATGTAAAACACTGTAGGGCTATTTTATCCATTAATAAGTGACAAGAAACAGTATGCTGAAACAACTAGCCAAATACAGATGGCAAATTAACTTGATTATCCACTTATATATATATTTTTTATTTGCGGAACGCAACTGATCAGATCAACTTAGAGCTGGATTCAAATGTAGTTTTCAACACCTGTTCAGTTAATATCATCAGTTGCAACACAATTGGTATTGAAAACAGAATCAAAACCCCTTTTCATGCATATTTCTTTACTTTCAGTGTGACTAGTTTAACCAATATACACACTTGAGTTCATGCAGAAGAAGTGAAAATTCACATAATTCGAAAAATTTTATAATCTTAGATTTCAATTCCTTAAAAAAATTGTGTGTGCTCAGTAAAAAAAAGCAAACATAAAATTAATTTCAGTAAATTTTAGGTTATTATGTGAACGGACTTCAATGATGCTGCATGCTTTGGAAAAGCCTCCTGTTTTAATATTACCTCGGTGAGAGAGATTTTTGCAAATTTAATGGTAATACATCTTTTGGACACAAAACATACAACTAAAAATATTTTCTGTGGTCAATGAAATTGCATTACTTTCATGCAGTCAATTATAGGAAATGTGAATATTTTTCTGTGCTGTCTTTAGCACAAAAGTGTACAGTATGCAAAATTTTTGAATGAAAACAGGTTTTCTGTGGTATTTTATGATATTAACACTGATTTGCTGACACAATTTATTTGAAGTATCTGCACAATCAGCCAATAATTTAGAACGTATCTGCAAAATCTGCTAATAATTTGAAAACTATCTGCGAACGCCTAAACACACAGCTTTGTTAAGTACAGTGTATTAACAGATAGTGTAACTTTTAGATCATCCTGCACAGACACACACATACACACTTTTGCAAGTGGATGTGGTCAGAATATTTTGATATGTGAAATATAAATAGAATGAAAATACCAACATTTACCACAATAAAAGGTTTATTATGCATTGAATATAGTTTCGCACAGCGTTTGGCTCAACATCATCAGGATGAATGAAGCATAAACATTCAAATCATTGTAACATTTTGTAAACATTCAAATCATTGTGGAAGATTTTTCCAACAGACGGAAGGCCTTGCAATGGGCAGCCCACTGTCGCCTATTTCATGCAAAGTCTATTTGTGTCACTTTGAGGACAAACTCTTTCAGCTTCTCACATTTGATCTGTAGATTCGATATGTAGATTATACTTTTATTCTCTGGAATAGCATGAACTCGGAAATACCTAAATTAGTTGAACTTATCAATTAAATTGATCCTCATACAGTACATATGTGAGACTGAAAATAATGGCTACTAACCATTCTTTGACGTCCTTGTGCCACGCTCTGAAGGACACTTTAGTACAACAGCTTATCGAAAACCATTTGCTGTTCCCTTACTCCCACATGCAAAACCAAATCACCCATGGAAACAAAAAAATCTCCGCCTTCTACATATACGTATATCGGGCAATACACATATGCCCCACTTGCTCACGGTAGTCGTTAAACCTCCAATAAAAAAAAATAAAAAAACAATAAAAAAACAACAACATATGCTCCACTGAGGATTCCTTGCAGAAAGAGCTTGATTTTCTTACAAATTGCAGTACACAGAGGATATAGCCTTTCCGTTATAGATAAAGCTGTCCAAAAATTTAGGAAACTGAAACCAGTCTGCTCGCTCATGCCAATAGACCTCGCAATACGAGAGAATAATTCGGCGGTTATCCCTTTTGCTCCTCAGATTTGCTTTGGAATTTCAAAAATTCTCAAAAGTTTTAATTTCAAAGTGGTTTTTAAACCCATAAACAAGATAAATTTTTACAGATCAAAAGACTACGTCGAAGACATAAATTCCTGGGGAATTTATCAGATACCTTTGGAATGTGGACTTTCATGTATAGGACAGACCCGCAGGGCTTACGTTTCTGTGTGAAGGAACACAAGGCTTGCGTACAGAACTGTGAACTGAAGAAGTCATCTGTAGCCCAACATTGTCACAAAAATAACCATACATTTTTGTTTGAAAACGCTACGCTTATTGATAAATCTGATTCGACTGTCAAGCTTAATGTATTAGAAGCTTTCCACATATACCGGAACTCTTCACGGCTTGTCACCAACATGACATCAACTCCATTTCTTTCAAGCGAGTGGAATCAACACACGAAAAACCGTGACTGACCAGAACTTTGATAATGTCACAATGATTTGAATGTTATGCTCCATTCGTCCTGATGATGCCGAGCCTAACGCTCTGCGAAACTATAGTCAATGCATAATAACCCTTTGATTGTGGTAAACATTGGTATTTTCATTCTATCTCACCACCACAAGTTCTGTAGTCACAAATTATATATATGTGAAATATAAATCTCTTCTGTTAAAAATGTTCATACCAAATTGTGATCTTAGTTTTTCATAATAAAAATGAAAAGCCTAATGCAGAGTATATTAATGTAAATAAATTCTATAACAAATTGAAATAGATTTAAACTAATGAAAGCTTCAAGAAGAATGTGATGAAGTAAGTGAAACTTTATTCCATTTATACATTGTTGCTAATGTAAGAAAGTTCACAGCTACAGTATATTTTGGTAAAGTAAAAATAAACGATCTTTCTGTGAAAAGAAATTAGGTTTCTAGGTGAAAGTGCACTAATATAAATGGTTACTAGATGTGGATGTTTTTTGTGTTCATTTATTGTTTTTATGTACTTCATCATTCTAAAATTAGATTTTGAATAGATTCAATAAAACCACACACACATCCAGCATTTTTTCAGATTCTGAAATGTCTTGCATTTACTTTTTCTGTGGAAAGGGGTGTTCTGTCAGAACTAAATAACGATAAAAAAAAGTTGATAATCAGAAAAGTTTGTTAATGCCCTTTTTTTTTCTTTTCTGTCCAGCAGCCCAGATGAAAAGAAATATTTATCAATCAAAATATCAAACCCTTTGAGCTTTTACCCAGGAATTTTTCCTCAGCAAAGTTATCTAAAGTTAGATTCGTAATACTTTGAAAATTCTTTTTGCTGACTCTCACAACAAACATTTTCTCTTCAGCTGTTTTTGTAGTAGTGTCTATACGAAAAATAATAATTGAGGTCTCTGAGATCCTAAACAGAAATATATTTAAATTGATTAACAGAACATGGCTTGAATTAATTACTTCACTGTGTGTACAAGGGAAGCTTTAATTCGTAACCATTTCTATGATATTTAACACCATGTGTGCATCAAATTGCAAAAATCTCTGATGCCGGATTGCCTGTGAATACATAAGTCATTTCTTTGTATTGTACAAATGAAGGCAGGAAATAGAATAGTGGTGAAATATTGTACATTAAGATTCTGTGAAAGCTTTTGGTAAACGTAGCCCCCAGAAAGAACATGTATGAAGTGCAAATATTATTTTTCTCCCTATACTTGTTAAACTGCAGGTTTAAAAGCATACCAGTTTGCTTCCATAATAGAAAGCTTGATTTGTATTGTTTATTTTTCATTAATGCCATTTAAAAAAAGGCATCAGTGAAATTATTTCCTTCATAGAAAACATACACGGTTGTATCAGATTAATATGACCACCTACCTGATAATAGGAATAACCACCCTTGGCCTGGATGACAGCTCGGCGAGACGGAGTAGAATGGACACAATGAGGCCCTGGAACATTGCCCGAGGCACACGGGCCCATCGGGACTGCAGCAGAGCACGAGGGTCCTGGAAATGGCATGGTTTGTGGGTCAGCACGTCAAACCTGTCAATCCAAATAGTTCCACAAGTGCTCTATGGGATTGAGGTCGAGCGATTTCACCGGCCAAGGGAGAACAGAGACACCACTGTCATGTTCCTGGAACCAGTCATGCACCCCCTTAGCGACATGACAGGGCACACTGTCCTGTTGGTAGACACCATCACCACCAGGGAAAACATCTAACATGAAGGGATGCATGTGGTCAGCGAGGATGGACAGGTAGCCATTGGTGTTCAGGGACCCATCCAGTAGTACCAGCGGTCCCAGGTCATACCAGGAAAATATATCCCAGACATGCAAACTGCCATTGCCAGCCTGTACTTGGCCAACAAGCGTGTCCGGGTGTTAGTTCTCATGTGTCCGATGTTCTATCGCCACTGCCCGTCACTTCTGGGGAGTAGAAACGTCGATTTATCTGAGAAGGCAACCTTTTCCCACTCTTCCACTGTCCAATGACAGTAATCCCATGTGAACTGCAGACCTTGTTGTCGATGGACCTAGGTTATCATGGGTGCCTTGACGGAGCGTTGACTCCAGAGACCCATGTGTGAGAGGATTGGCTGTACTGTTATTGGGGACACGTACCTGGGTGCCCCAGTGTGCATTTGCGTGGTCAATTGCTGCACTGGTGCGCATCAATTGCCCTTTGCCAGTCAACAGAGGCGACGTTCTCCATAGGGGTCGATGGCTTTGGGTTCCACAGTTATGACGTCGGGAGATATTCGGTGTGCCAGCGGTCCATCCTTAGTACACCCTTACTACAGCACCTTGCAAACAGCCCGCAAATTCTGCTGTTTCTAAGATGCTTTCACCTTTGGTGTGGTAGCCAATTATCATTCCCTTTGAACATCTGTCAAATCACTGCCTCTGTCCATTGTGTTTACTTAACACACTATGGCTCATCTGTCCTGACCGGCCGCTTATATCTCCATGTGGTCGTCCTTGTCACATGCACTCTGTGACACGCCTGGGTGGGTACACTGGTTTGTGATGAATTGTCCAAGCTGGGCCCAAGCTCAGCTCCTGGATACGGCACAGGTGATGTGTTTTACTATCTTACAGCATTGACTGTCTTTCCTAAAACCACTTACCAGTGGTCCTTAATTAGGGATGGAAAACTGTTTATAACCATCAGAGTTCCTTAACTGGTCATTAAGAACCTTAAAACAAGCTCGGAACAAAAGTATAAATTTTTTTCTGGTGTATTGTATGTACAGCAGGGCCGTAGCTAGATCTCCACCAGGGAAGGCTGATGATACATTGGGATGGGTTGGGATGGGAAGGGGGGAAGTTATTGTTCAAATGGCAAAGTACATTCATTCATGAATACAAATACAAGTTTTGCTTTGTGTTTTTATTCCTTTTATGAATATTTCACGACCCAATTATTTCTCCAGCCGAAAAGTAGGGGGGAATTAGAATAGGAAAAAGAGGAGAAGGATGAAGGAAACTTTGGAAGGGAAAAAATAAATTGCATTTTCAGAATTCGTTCAATGGTGGCTAAGTGTCAGGGTCATTATCACTGGAGGAAACATAACTTCCAATAGCATGAGAAAACGATTTTTTAGTTTACTATTCTGGTTTTTTTTTCATGAATACATGCAATGGCATCAAGGAGTTGATGCCAAATTTTAGCCCTTTCTTCTCCATCATTAATCATGCATTCTCCTTTGCTGGTGCTCAGAGGTAATCTCTTCTTAACTGGATGAACAGTCAAACATCCCTACCCCTACTCAAAAACCCGTAGATTCCTGCCGATAAACACTTCTCCCACACATGCATCGAAGAACTCGTACTGAAAAACAATCTACAGTAAGAAGTTAAAAGCTTTCTCTCTCTCGTACAAATAAAAAACCTCTTTAGTACTGTTCTACATCACCTAGAAGAATGTTTAGCTAAAACATCCCCATGACAACACTTCTTTGTAGGAGTATGAAAATAACCAACTGGAACTTTTTTAACAGCAGTCTAACATATGTCATAGTCAACTACCTAATGATGATGAAATGTTTTATTCATATGGCGAACTGTGGTTTTTTGCCCTGCCCCTTTTTTACGTTCTTTTACATTTCATGTTTCTCAAATAATAATAATAACATTAATAATAATGCTCTAAACAATGTAGGCTAGACTAAAATCATGCTGTAAGAACATTACAAGTGTAGCTTTTACCATCTTTGCATGATATTTCAGAAATGATTAAAACATTTAAATTCTAAAATTTAATGATAGTTAAAATCACGAGTTTTTTCAAAACACTTTGCGTTTCACCATCAGGTAAAATGACATACAAGCACAACAGGGAACACTGTTTTATAGATATCAGCCATGGGGTTCAAGAAATGCATGCCCACAGCTACAATCAAGATCTAATCTCATTAATCGCAAGGCGTTTTGAAGGATCTGATGATTTTAACTATAATTAAATTTTGGAATTTAAATATTGTTTTAATCATTTCTGAAATATCGTGTAAAGACGGTTAAAGCTGTACTTTTAATAATACTTTTTCTGACCCTTAGCAGCAGCAAGTCTGGTGCCCATATGGCAGAGAATCATTGGCACAGCTGTTCCTACAGATTCATTTCCAGAAGGAATTTTTTTCAGTTATCCATTGTTCATGGTGTATCAGTGCAATTTTGCTTTTTTTAAATTACATGAATATACAAAGCAAAATATTTGTGCTTATAATGAAATGCAAAAGGAATTTCCATAAACCACAGAAAATAAAATTGCAGATAATTTACGATAGCATCAACTTTCCAGGGGAACTTTGCTTGCCTTGTGGGCGGAGGGGGCTGATCTTCCTCTGGCTCCCTGCTAGCTATAGCCCTGATGTACAGTCAACTCAAATCTTTTTTATATTTACTGTTGATACTATATACTTAACGTAAAATTTATTTAAATGAAATTACTCTTTTCAGATACTATAACTATTGTTTATAGCCCTATGAGTTGCTTGTGGTGGCTAAAACCGCCACAAAAGAGGAAGGTTTGATTTGATAGCTGTTACATTCTAAATTAACTGGTCATAGTCCAAATACCTAGAAAGATATCAATTGATGGTGCAAAACTAGTTTGTCTGCTAGTGGTAAAGGAAGCATATTTCCAATAAATATTGCAATGAAAGGAAATAAGAGAGTTGGAATTAATCTGATTTTCAATTTTTTTTTATTAGTGCTGTTTGTTTTGTGCCCCTCCAATCTGAATACCTTTGGATGAATGACAGGGAAAAGGTGATGTGGAATAATTGCATGCCGACGTTTTAGTACTGGTCATGTTGGGTTTTAAAATACTGTGCCATTCATTTTTAAAGTTTGTATAGATATTGGCTGGTTAAAAAATACCTCTCATAAATATTTTTTGCAAATTATTTAAGACGCTTTTTTTCTGTGCAAGAAATGGGTTATTTATGTTAGAATAATTCTTGATGTTCACATATCACGCATAAGTTATGTAAAAATTACAAGTGGTGGGACCTTTCGGTAGTGACCTCTACCTTCATCAGCCATGGAATGAAACATGTGGTATAAGCATCAGTTGTTGCCAGATTTCAAAATAGCTTTACAAATGATAAGTATGTTAAAAGGTGCATCTGTATTGCAGGTGTTAGGAGTACAGAAGATTTCAATGCTTTTGCGGTACCAGAGGGCTTTTCGATTGCTGAACGGAGCGATACATTTAACATTTTGCCAATCGGGAATCGCGGACGTATCGCTGATAGTTAAAATTGAAAGGGCGGGGGGGGGGGTGAAGGGTTGCTTTTCTTAGCATCAGCGATATGTTTCACCAATCACAGGTTGATGCTTTGTTAAGTAAGCTACCAATATAGTGGGTAACGCCTGTGGAAGTGTTGACAGGGATAGAGTAGATACTTTGTAACTCTAGGGGTTTATTGGGATCTCTGTCATTAAGGATAAGGTTAAGAAGATGTGGAGGTGGTTTAACAGCAATCCTGTAGCCAAAAGACTTGAAATCAGAGCAAACTTTGTGAGTGAAGGCCAGGCTAAAGGGCAAAGTGCCAACAAACTGAGTGGTGGAAAGTTCAGGCAGTAAACTAGTAGATCTATTCTGTGATTCAAATTTTTTAATTAGCCTATGTGCTAAGAGAGGTGGAAAGCCATGTAATTTGCCAATGTTGATGATCTGATATTTGTTTTGAAGAGCTGAAGGGCTGTTACAAATAAGGTTAGCTCTGTGGATGTATGCCTTTAATACAGTCAATTTGTATTTTCCAAAGGTGCAGGAATGGTAAGAGATGATATTATGGGTGGCAGAAGGTTTCCTGTAAACAGAGGGACCAAGTGAGAAGTCTGGGTTGATGTTAACATCCAGAAAACTAATGTCGATCTGTTCTTGATACGATAATTTTATATGAAGGAATTTGGAAGTTATAGAGGATATAAGTTCAAACAGAGTGTTTCTGAAAATATTCTAATGTTTCATGTGTTACGTGCTTCACTGCCAATTATTATCACTAGGGTTTATGTTAAACCAACAAAGCATTTTCAACTTGAATACCTTGGATTTTCATGAAACTTTGCAGTTTTGTTAGCAGAAACAAGGCGTGATTGTGTGTTAAGTTTTCAGCGCCATAATTTTTTATTTAACAAACTGATGAAGTAAAAAAATTAGAAAATCTGTAAAATTCTTACATTGGAGAAATATAAATCAAGTTAACTTTACCGCAGAGTAAGAAAATTGGTCTCTCTTAAGTGCCTTTTTTCAGGCTTCAAAATGATACTTTAGTGCACAATTTTTTTATTTTAAATTCAGTGTCATGCAATATTAAATTTGATGTTGAGAGTATCTCAAAAACTGGAATTTTTTATTTTTTTTTATTTGTGTAAATACCCTAGAATGATAATTTGCCATAAACTGTGAGTTAGCTACTGAAAAATATTACAATTTATAGGGAATCAAAAAATTACATGATGGGGTCAACATGTGACAAATATGTTTAGGAGAAAACTACGTAATCTTAGGGAAAATGTAAAATCTGCTCAGTCAGTATCATGAAAGGAATATTTTAGCAGTTTCACTTGAAATCACAGTATGCATTGTAAAGTGTTGATTGTCAACATTATAAAGGCTTGAAACTTTGCACTGATCAGTGAATAATTTAAATCATGTTAAAAGCATTTAATTCCTAGAACCATGGTAATATTACAATGTAACTAAAGAACAATATTTGTATTATAAGTAAAGCAGGGAGTAAAGCAGGAAATTCTTGATTTTTCTTTTTCGTGTCCTGAAAAATCCTTAGATTTTACCATTTTGTTCTGAAATTTTGAAGATATAATAATTCACTCTTAAAATTTGACCTGTCTTTTTTTTTTTTAGGCAGCTACAAATAGCAATAGTGAAAAAAAGAACTTGCCCTAGATTAGAATGTTATAACTACCACTTGCAACACTTCCCACTTCCTCTCCTCCACAAGCAATAACAAGGAACAATAGTTCCTGCCAATAAAAGTGTCAGCATTTCTAATAATGGGCCAAAGTCTGGATAATAGTTTCCTCAAAACATGATGCTCCAAGCTATAATGGCAGTGTTTCTCTAAATAGCAACCTAAAATTTGTTTATGTGTAATTCGATAAGTTTTCATTGGATTTGAGTAAAAATTGAAGGTTAGTTACAGAATCTATAAAACTCAGAAGATGCAAATATCTGTAAATATTGGTTCGAGATTCCAGATATTAAAGATTCAGCTGGTGGGTCCTTATTACATCATCATATACATATCACTAAGCTGTTCTCTGGGATTCAGAGGTTAGCTCCACAAAGAAAAACAGATAATTTTTAACTGATTGCTGTATCAAACTTCTCCAAGCAGGTCTAACACTATTGCCTGCTAGCATACAGCTGGAAAGGAGCTTTTCATAAAACAATTGCATTGTTACAAAGGAAAGAATTTCTTTTGGATACATGCATTCACTCCGTATGTCTGTAACGATGCAATCTGACTGCATAAAAACTCCATTAATTCCATTCCAATTCCTAAACAACTCTTGAATTATGTGAAGCAGTCCCATGCTATATATATATGCTTCATACTTAGAACAGCTAAAAGATAAAGAAAAGTGAGAAAAAGAAATGGAAGGCAGATAAAATAGCTGATTTATGGAATGCAGAAAGGTTCTTAGTGATCTAGCAAAATGCGTATATCACGTTACCGGATTGCCTTTTTTTACTGTAATTATAACTAAGAATATTTCTATAGATACTAGAGAAACAACCTGGCATACAGTACATTTTAACATAATGCTTTATATGATATCCGAATAAGTTACAAGTGCAAAGCCTGTTAGTGTATATCCATAAAAATCATTGTATACAATTGTGGCAATGGAAGAAGTGGTGAAATGTAATTACATTAGCACATACTACTTCTCAGTACCACCTCATACAATCTATAACTTTTGTGTTTGTAAAAAGAACACATATTTTAGGGGAGGAGAAATAACACAAATGAATAGCAGTGTTGGATTTCACATAAAATATATGTATTTCTGTAAATATACTTAAGAGGAAACCAGACTATGGGAGAAGATCAGTTCCCTATTAAAGAAGTGATTTGCTCTTAAACCTGCAAATGCAAATTGTGATTTTTTTTATTTTTATTTTCTAAGCATGTTTGTCCTAAATTTTATTTTTAAAAAATGTCAAATTTAATTTTGCTATCCATAATTTCAAATATCTTAAGTCATTGTTCAGAGTGGCATATACAGCTTATTTGTTTGTCTTTTTTAATTTCAGGATGCTGTGAAATTCATAGAAAAAGTGCAGAGTGTGGAAGAGTATGTTTTACCCTATGCGATAGTACAAATAGAGTGGAAACAAACAACAGATGCTGCTGTTCTGTTCCAGGGGAATTTTATCGCTATTGCCCAGACGCTGTCGCTGTTAACTGTGCTGCTAACATTTTACTACACATTTGAACTGAACTACCTAAATAAAAAATTATATATATATATATATATATATAGGTCAAAAATCAAAAAGGCTATCAGCTCATTATCATAAAACTGACAGAACAAAAAGAAACCCCATATGTTGTTTGGGAAACTAAATAAAGTCCTTATTAAAAATAAAAATATTGTCAATAAATTATTTTGCTGTATAGTGGACTGTTTGTGTTACATTTATATGAACATTTATTTTTCATTCCTATTAAAGCAATATGTTATTACTTTATGGTGAAAATTCCATTGGTAAACAAAGTTCAAAATTTACCCACAAACATCCAAAACATATTTCATCACTCAGCACTATTAATTTCAAAAGAATAAATTTAGCTTGAGCAATTAACTGTCTTAGATGAACGTTACCCATCCTCAAGAGAAGTTTCAAAATTATCATCAGTTTCCAGAAGCAAATATCTGAAATAAATTTCTAATCCACAATGCACACTTGGAATTCAGAGTTTGCTGACATGGTACACCTGTATTTCACAGCAATCCATTTTGTCAATGAGTTGCCCAGAATGTGTTCAAAATACGTTTTGAATGTCCCCAATATGTTGGTAATGGGCTCCTAACATATTTTGCATGTATTCCCATTGAATTATGAATGTGCTCCTGATATGTTCTCAATGTGTTCTAAAATTTACACCCGATGTGTTCTAAATTCGAACACATTAAGAACACATAAAATGTGTTCTTAATCTAGCACAGAACGTGTTCTGCATTTTGCTGCTATTGTGTTCTGATTGAAACACAATGGGAACACATTTCAGAAGGCATTTAAAAATGTGTTCTAATAGTAACACATTGGGAACGCATTTCATTAATGTGTTCTCAGCAAGAGCACATTGAGAACACATTAATGTGTTCCTAAACTGGAACAAAATGTGCTCTAAAACTTACTCCCAATGTGTTCTAAATAAGAACATATTGGGAACACATTAATGTGTTCTCAAAATATGTTCTTAAAATGTGTTCCAAATATGTTCTAAATAAGAACACATTAAAGTGTTCCTAATCTGGCACACATTGCGTTCTAAAATAAGGTCCTAATGTGTTCTTAACGTGTTCCAAGGATTTGCAGTGTAGCCAATTGAGTTGCTCACGGTGGTCGTTAAACCTTCAATAAAAAAAAATACAATAACACTAGTAATCTGTACAATAGTTTTCGATTAGGAGAAGCCAACTTATTTGGGAGGTACAGAAATGTATCGGTGTGCAAAGAAAAAAATACCTAGAGACGTACAGCTTTTCTATTTTTGAGTAGTACAATTTATCTTTTAACGGGCTGTTTATAAAAAAACTTTGGGTGTCTCCTTGCACCGGTTCTGTAAATTGATCGGTGGGTTTAAAGGATGGTGAGAGTGTTTGTTCTGGGTTGAATATAATTTTACTCCTGTTCCCTAATTTGTAAGATTGGATTTTTGCAGGTAGAAATAGTTCCCTTTCCTGCAGGTAGTAATAGTTCCTTTTTGTTGCTTTTGTCAAGTAAGCGTTGCCTCATTGAATGCTCCGATCTGTGATAAAGTTCCTGACATATCACAAAACACTTGAACTTGGTATATAAATCCTTTCATTCTGGATATTTAGTGTTTCTTGTGACTTAAATAACCCAATTGGGCAAATATAATTCCAAAGATTAACTACAACACAAAGCCGTTCTATCTTACGAAATGCAGATTTAAAGTAACAGCGACTCGCTACGTAGTCCTATACGAACAACATCAAATTTTAAAGTAAATAAATAAACAAAAATATATCAAAATATTTCCAAATTTATTAGGAACTGTCATATAAAATATTTTCTACTGATCTGTTTGACATTATAAATTTCCGGAACTAAACATGGAAAGTTTGCGTAAACATAGTTTCATTTCGAGCTATCTGCAGTCCAAGAAATTATGTTTTGAACAATACGGCAGAACTGGATTTTAATGAAGAGCTTGGGACCGACTGAAATATTGTCTATCTTCCTCTTTGAGGTGAAAATTTTATCACGTAAAAATGCACAATACAGGAAAAAATTATGACCACCTGACTTATGAGGCCTGTTTGTGCCGCCAATACAGCAGATATACGGGATGGCATTGACTCAATGAGACTTTCAAACCTTTATATTGTGATGCTTTACAATGCAGACATCATCGCAGATCATCAAAAGTCATCGGCGGTTGATCCACACGTCAAACCATTTGGTCCAGATAGTCCCCACTGATATTCAACGGGATGGATATCCGCCGAGTAGTGCGTTCAGGAGGGTAAGCTAAAGTTACCAGAATGCAGATCCGTCAGTTATAGCACACGCATAGCAAGGGACATTAATCATTTCAGTGTATGAGTAGCGCACATGCTCCCTCTGAGCGTCATATGATAAGAGTTACAGAAAGTAACAAACGATTAAATAAAAACTAAATGGAATTTTGTATTTTATTAGTTGACAATTGAGCGTATGAACAAAGTTCTCTTAAGTAACCGTTAGTAAAGTAGAATATGTTAGCAAGACATTCACTTAAATGTTAAAATTTTAGGGGCTTTCATGAATACAAGTGTGTAGAACGTAATATAGTTACATTTTTTTTATTTCGTTTCAGACGGGAATTCAAAATACGTTTAAGCTTTTTTTTCTTGAAGCATTTCAGAAGCGGGATCAATTCGTTAAGCACTGTTCATGTGATATTTCAGAAAAATTCAACTTGCTCCGGCGGAGGCCAATTAGTACGAAGCGCACCATTCATCCGAGGTAGATCCATGCTGAAATGTCGGGAGCGGGGTGCAGAGTGGGTTTGTCTTACCTCACGAGCAGAGTCCCTCTATTATGCACGACCAGTTTCTCACAAAGTTGATCATCGCGGGTTATAAATTTCCAAACAAACCAACAAAGTTTTAATTTAGAAAATTCACAAATAAGATTTTCTTTCCCTTTTCTCATAATTTTGGTAAGAACTCAGAAAAAAAATACAATTTTCCGTAGGTAGCAAATGTTTGAATCTGATATTTTGAAATTGTATAACGAACTTTCGGACATACAAGGCAGCAATAATACTTTGTATTAAACGTTGATAATAAGCCTGTTTTGAAATATGGGAGCAGGCAAGCTGCTCTTCATTGTTTCGTAATACCAAGGCAGAATAAAACACAAACTTGTTGTGTTTTTAAATATATGTTTTTTCTCACTTACAACTAACCGTAGTCTATATAATAATTTTGCCTATGTGCGTCGCGAAAAAAATAGGCCTAATTTATCATTTGCCGAATGGCAACGAATAGGGAGTAAACAGAACTGGCTGCCTCATTTACCGCCTATTAGAGTTAATTACGTTTCCACATTTTTAAATTTATAATTGCCAAAAGGCTTAATTGCGTTTCCACATTGCCAAATTTTGATCGAGACTCCATTATCGTATCGCCATTCATAATTTATTAGCAACAGACATATGGAAAACATTTGCGATTGGTGCCCAGTTTAGTTCGTGACGCCAGAAATAAGTATCGCCAGTGACCTCAGCCTGCAGATAAATACCGTTTGCGTTTCTTTTTAATTTTTAATTATTCGTAAATCGTAATTTTTTTTATTTCACAAATGTGTTGCAGAATGGCAACGCACAGAGCGTAAACAAGCACGGCTGCCTCCGGATACATTACCCAAAAACCATTTAGAGAATTTCAGTTAGTTTTTAGTTATTCTTCAAATTCATTCGAGTGAAAAACTATTTAGAGAATCTTAGATTTAGATAATTTGTCGTTATTCTTCTAATCTGTATAAGAATATTGTTTATTCGAAATGTCTGTATGGCTTGAAGGTAGCATTATTTCTTATAATGCAAGGAGAAGAGCACAGTTTGCCAATGAACACCAGAAGAGACTAATAAAAGTAGATTATTAAGAAATGAAGCAGATATACTTTGTCGAGCTAGGGAAAGTTCGGAAAATCGCAGAAATCGATAAAACCAAACCAATGCAAAACGTTTCCGGACATGTGAATGGACAAGCGATTCGTAAATTGAAGTCGTCGTTGAAGAGTATAATTGTGAAAACATGACCGAGGTGTGTAACTTTTTGTAATGCACTTTATTGAAAAAGTGAACTCTATTACAGTAAAAAAGAAAAATGCTGTCATGAAGGTAAAGTTTCGTTGCAGAACTTGACTGAAACTCCTGATCTGTTGAAAGATCTGTTAAGTGATAATTCTAATGAAGCAAAAAACTATCGTCAGCATATCCGTGAATACAATGCAGCTTTAGCTTTTACTTCGATGGGTGCTGAAATAAAGACACCGCCTGGGATTGGACCATACTGCTTCCGTATATATGGACAAATATATCACAAGATTTCCCCCTTATATATACCAGTGGACAAAACAAACCTGGCTATGGACAATTGTACGTATATCTTCGATTCCGGTGAAGCAAGCAACATACGCATGGAGAAAAACCAAGGCTGTTTATGGACTGTGATAGAGAAATTGGATTTGTTAATAAGAAATATAAATCCTTTTGCCGATTCATATCTAAAGATGCATCAAGTGATACAATCCCATCCTGCATTGGAAGTAAAAAGTAAATTTATGGAGCAACCTAACTTAGATTTGCGAAGGCACAATGCAGCTACAGTACTTCAAAGACAAAAGTTGCAGCAATATTTGTAGGGGTTGATGAGGTATTACCTGCAAATCCAGATATTTGCATCCATCCAATTGGTGATAGTTGCAAAAATATATTACCCTTAAATCAATGCAGTGAGCCAATGGTTTATCATCTGCTTTTTCCTAGAGGGGAATGTGGTTGGTTCAATTGCATGGAGCATGTTGAAGAACGCCGATCAGCCAAGAGAGTGCGGGTAGCCCAGCTGCAGTATTATGCATACCATCTGTTAGTGCGCAGTGCTAACAATTTTCCGCTGCTGTGCGAAAGGCACAGCAGCGGAAAATTGTTTCAACAATATATTGTAGATGCGAATCCCGCCTGAACTACATACGGATTAATGAAAAAGACTTTAGAATTGAGCGGTAAAGAGGACTTCAAGATGCAATAGAGTCCCGTGTACAAAATGAAAATTTACGAGCGGGCAAGCTAATAATATTGAACTCCACTGTTCAAGGAAGCCCAAGATACAGGCAGCAAAATTATGAGGGTGCAATGGCTATTGTCTGGAAATTTGGGCGACCAGATCTGTTTATTACATTTACTTGCAATCCTGCATGGCATGAAATTTTGAATGCGATGCAACACCCTCGGAAACCTGAAAATAGGCCCTACATTATTGTCCGACCGAATTTTTAAAATGAAATTATCAGAATTATTAGATGATATTTTAAAGCACAATATATTTGGAGTTGGCATTGCATATATTTATGTAATTGAATTTCAAAAGCGAGGTTTACCTCATGCTCACATTTTACTTACATTAGATTCAAGTACAAAGATACGTATTAAAGATGATATTGACAAATATGTAAGTGCAGAATTACCAAGTATTGATGTAAATCCAAGGCTATTTGAAATTGTCACAAATTGCATGATCCATGGCATACGTCCACATCCGCAAGATGATGTTTGGAAGAACATTCCTCGTAGATTGGCATCCTGACTTGGACCGCATTGTTCGTACTATTTACACGTCATCGAACACATTTGTGATGCTGTTCAACGTACGATCAATACCTGGAATCCTCCACCTGCGGATATTACAAAACTGTGTGACGTTCTTTACGCACACATAATGCATGGCATGCGCTGTGTTTATAGTACTATAGTGAGCAGTTGAGTAATTGCCTCGTCGCTTTGCTTCCCTTATCCGAACGTCAGGGGATCAACGCTGTTTTACAGAGGTATACCCCTTTTTGTCGCATTTCAGTTTATGCCTGGTAATATGTATCTTACTATTTAAATTATAATATTCCCTGTTTCCAAAATGGCTCCACGTGTAAATTTGATGAAGGAAACCTTTTGATATATTTTTTAATCTCGCAAATTACTCTCAATATCTCAATAAATAGATGCCCAGGGGTCACCTTCTCCTGGTCATTACTTTTATTTCTTTTGTTTCGAATATTGCTTCTCATATCTTAGTGGAATGTCATTTGACTGTTACTATAATTATTATTTCTTCTGGATTATTAATTTCATCCAGTTGTATGCTCATGGAAAACGAAGTGAAATATATTTTGAATAAAGGGTAATTCAAAATGATTGCCCCGATTACAAATGACAATAACTGGCGGGATATAAATAGATCCCTGATATCCCTACACAAGAAAGAAGGAAGCTGATAATTTTATTGTAATCTACAGCTGTGTTACTGTGGTAACGTAGGAAAGTGAGCTACCTGGGGCCAAATCTGACCGTTGGATTGGTCGTTGTGGACAGGAAGACAGGGTTTTCTTCAAGTGGCCCTTCAAGTCTCCAGATCATCCTCCTTGTGACTCCTTTTTGTGGGGGTACGTCATATACCATGTGTATGTGCCACTATACACATGGTCTTTGAGACCACTGCAGGAACTAAGATTGCGCATTCAGCTTGCACTGGTATCAATGACTAAGAACATGCTACATAATATTTGGTATGAAATGGATTACCGTTTAGGTGTTATCCGCGTGACACAGACGAATCACATAGAACATTTGTTAGGTACCGAAACTAAATTCTAAATTTCCTTCTTTATTGTGCCACAATATGATCTCTGTACCTGTGTTCATAAACAAGGTATTATCATTTGTAATCTGGGGAATCATTTTGAATTACACTACATATGATACCCCAGTTATCTAAAATATATGACTGACTGTGAAACGTGTTTGATTCTGGCGTTTCGAAACAAATCCACAGTAAAAAAACTTGATTTCTTATCTCTTAACCAGGAAAACTACGTTCATCATTTTGATTTGCTAAATTAATACAAAAATAAATTACTACTTCAACGTGAGCTAATTTGTAGAAGGTAAATTGTTGTAAGGCATATAGGTATACAACCCCTACCAATTCCACTGAAGAATTTCGAGAGCGTAAATGGTCGCCAGCAAATATCAAACCCGTTGTAAAGTTTCCTACACTTCGGCATATCAAACTTTTCATGGAACAAATTTAAGGGTGCAATTTTCATTCCTCCTAATGGTTTACACAGGAAACATTTCCGCATCGCAAAACTGCTAATGATACCTTGTGTCGATAACCCCTACAGATGATTTGAATTACCGAATTAGCAAGCGAAAGCTCGCTGTTGCATTACAGAATGACTAAAATTGAAATTTAACACTGAAATCATTGTTTTATAAACTTTATTTTTCTTTCATTTTTCTGCCACCATCAAATGTAAAAATTTAAAATCTACTTTTTCTAGGAAAAATACGATCAATAAATTGCCATTTTCATCTTGTATCAAGAATGGTTGCTAACTATAAAAATTATAGTTTCTTGAAACTTTGAGTCACGCGGTAATTTGAAAGATTGCTGGAAAATTTAAATTTAATTTAATGCGGATATGCGTTCGCTAAAATTCCAGTCAACAGTTTCGAAGGTCTAAATGATCACCTTAACTTTCAAACGAAGTCTAAATTTTCGTGAACTTCAGTGAAGTGACTTATTCGAATTAAAGTCTGTTAAAAGTTCAGTCGTTAAATATATGGTATGAAGAACACACGCACTTAAAATGAAAAGCAGAGGGACTTGATTTGCTGCCGTGAAACATCCCTTTCTCTGCTTTACTTGCATTAGGATCTTGCACGGGCATACTTGTCCTATAAGTGCCGCTTCTTCTCCAAATCAGATTGTTCGTTTCTCCTTGCAATCATCAAAACATTTTTACAAGAAGTTATGCATATTGCGCTTTCGAATGGAAAATGCAGTGAGAAGCAAATTTAGCGACTACTGGAGATCGTTTCTCAGAGAGATTTAATCACAGCTAAATCAAAGTAAAGAGAATCAAGTCACAAAAGTCTACAAACATTGCTGGATGAACTGACCGGTGTTGGACCCTGTTGCTTTTTTGCTAAGAAAACGACGTCTAATGGACTCAGGGGTCTGACAGCGAATGAACGGAACTTAACTTCTCTGCTAAAGAATGAATATTATCATAAGTTAATATAGTAAGTACCACTGGTCGGACAGTCTTATTTTCTTAACTTACTCATACTGCTCTTCTACTGAGGAAACTATGTTTAAAGGACTCAGAGATTTGATTAAGAAGGAAAAGAACTTTACTTGTCAGATAATGAATGCAAGTCATCATATATTCATAGGATACTACATTAAAAAGTCTTAATGATTTTATTTTCTGAATATTTTGGGAAATTGTGGATAACCCTTCATGTTTCACACGAAAGCTCAACTTTATTTCTTCCAAGTTATAAAACTGAAGTAAAATACTGAATTAAGAAGATCCATGACTGTCTATATATTTCCAAAAATGTTTTCTTGTAAATTCACTCAATCATATTTTCGACTACATGTAGATTCTTAAAATGAAAAACAAGTAAACCTTTGTTTCACATGTGACACAAACTATTGATCATCTACGTGATATTGAAGTTTGTCCACAAATCATAAATTGAACGTTCGAAGCAATTGTTTTGAAAAAGTGAGAAATTGCAATAACACATTTTTGAAAAATGAAATCAAACATCAAACAGAGGTCATCGCTCTTTCAACGTTTACAAGTGAGTCATGGAAAAATTCTCATCGGCCGCCAGCTGGAATCCACTCCACTGGCGTCCAGTAACGCAGCGGACATGTTACCTGGTGCCGGTTGATGATAATTTTCCGTGACTCACTTATAAACGTGGAAAGAACGATGACTTCTGTTTGATGTTCCTAATCCACGTCACTTGTCTGTATTAATTGAAATCAAACATTGTGTCTTTTTGGTAAAAGTTTGAAATGTCTTCTATATTTCTTAACTTTATAATTTGAGTTAATTTTGTTTCTAAATGTATTAAACCATGTTAGTAAAAATTAGTTTAAATTTTAAATGTTGATGTAATCTCCTAGAAAGTGGAATTTTAATTTTTTTTTTATCTCTCTCTCTCTCTCTCGTTCTCATGTTGAGAAATAAGTTAGATCTGAAAGAAATTCTTCACAGTTTTTCGAGATCTTGTTAAAACCGTGTGAATTTAGGAATTTTTAATAAACACAGAAGATCAGATAAAACCATACAGAAATTGAGCAGAATCTTAGTACGGTCTGCCTTTTTTAGTGATGTATCAAAGTGCGGCTAACAATTTTATCAGTGGTATATGTTTCAAAATATGTAAAATAAAGACTATTCAATATTTTTTTAGAAATTGTCGTTTCCAGTTTTGAGAAATTGTCATTTCGTAAGTTTTTGTTGCTTACATGGTAAAAGGTAAATGACTATCTCTCAGTTAGAGCGTCGTATATCTTTGTTGACATTAGTATTGGCTAAAATATTTCCTTCTATATTTTTCAAACTAAATTATTTCTACATACACACCGAAGGGTAGAAACATTACATCCTCCTGCCTAATATAATGTTGGGCGTCCACGTGGAGCCAAGACAGCACTTGTGAAGATTGGATGCATAAAGGTTTCTGAACATGTATTGGGGAATCTTATACCAAAACGTTACAAGGAGATAATATAGTTCTTGTAAGTTATGCGGCTAAGCCACCGCAAATCGTATTTGATGCTCCAACAGAAACCACAGATGCTCTATCGAATTAATATATTGGGATTGTGGAGGTCAGGGCAAGAACAAGATGTCTGGCTCATGTTCCGTGAACCATTTGCAAAGATTCCGGAAAGCGTGGAATGGCGCATTATTCTGATGAAAGAAGGTAATACTAGAGGGGACAATCGTTTAGATAAAATGATGTTTCTTGTCTACAATGATGCTTTGGTAGGCAGCAGAAGACAGTTTCTTTAAATGAACGACTGAACTCAGGGTTTTGCAGCAGCACTTTGCTCAAAACATTTAACTTCCTCCAATGGCTTGTTCTACTCCAACGATGCAACAGAAAACAAGATCCAATGGACCTGAAGACATTCTTCCAAGGATTTAACATTCAGATTTGATGCTTGCAAGCCATTATATGCGCTTTTGGCGCTTAACCGAGGTCAGTATAGGCATTCGCAGCGGTCTAAATCTTCGTAACGCCATTTTCTGAATGATTCAATGTACTCTCTGTTTTGACACTTTACTCATGTTACCAGAATTCAAATTATAGGCGATTTCTGTCACAATATCTCTTGTGTTACTTCGTACCATACGGACTAGCCTTCGAATACCTGTAACATCGATGATCTGGTGCCGGCTCATATCTTGCCGATTGTTCGTCGTTTCCGCCTCCTTGGACCACGTTCTGAAAGTTCAAACCACCAGGGAAGCTTTGCTGACTCGGAAATGCTGTCACATTGTCGTATGAATATTACAATTTAACCTTTGTCAAACACACCTAATTCTGATTTTTTTCCCATCGGAAGAACAAGAGCAACACTGATTAACATATAATTTTTTTTTGATTAGAGGTTTAACGACCACCGTGAGTAAAATTCAATGGGCTCTAAGCAGTCACCCGTCCCTAATTTAAGGTCAATGGTTCCAGGGAAGGGAGAGAGTATTATATATATACTGTATATATACGTATTATTATATATATATACTGTTTATATAATACGTATATATACAGTATATGACAGATTCCTCATAATACAGGATATAACTGATTACTCTGCAGAGCAATACAAGACTTTTCGCTTCAAAACTCAGTAGAGTGGGAAGCCAACTTAAGCAACAATAACAGTCTCTAGACGTCTGTTATGTAGAATGAACACTTTTTTTTATACGTCCTGAGTCGCCTGTCAGTATACTTCTACGAGGGACCAGAGTTATTTGTGATAACAGGCGGAGACACTTAACGGGCCAGTCGAATAGTTATAATGTACCAGATATATTCGATCGTCGATATATCAGGTGAACGTGCCGGCGAACGTGCGAGCCATGTAAAAAGAGATATGTGTCTTGCATTAAAGAAATATTGAAAATTCAAGGCCACATGTATACGAACGTTTTCCTCCTGGAATATACCGCCGGGATTACTCTAAAGGAAAGGTATCATATCTGCACCCAAAACAACAATGGCGTATCGCTGGATGTTGAGACTTTTCCTGCACTACTGTCTGCGCTTTTATTTGCAGATGTATACAAATAGTCCTTTCTCCAAGTACATTTATTGGAATTGCTTCTCTGGATCCACCTTCTTCTTCTTCTTGTAACTGAAATGTCAGTGATAAAACCCGTAATACTCCGAATTATTCGGGTATTCACTGACGTATACACTTCGTTCGAATTCCGGTTCGGGTCATCGTACACAGACATACATAATATGATTATACTGCCTATGTTTCAATACTTTGTAGCTTCAGCCGATGTGCGCCACTCTCACGCAATGTACCAAGCGACTCATCCTTTATTAGAGGCTTAGATGTCAGTCTTACTTTAGATTTGTGTAGTCTTGATAAGTATTGTGGCCTGCATTTGTGATTTCAAAGATAAACTTTTTTTTTCTTGGAATTGGCGCGGTGATCTAAAATTCAAATTCCAAAAATTATCACAGTATTAACACTGATTGAGCGCAACATTTACTATCTTAAATACATTACGCAAAATGTGTCCTTCACAATGAATTTTATAGTGTCCTGCCCTTATATTATGTTTAGTGAACCAATAATGTTAGGCAAACTGGTCAAGCAAATGAGGGTGAAATTCTTGGATTACACAATACCTACGTATCTGATCAGTCACAAAGAAAGTAGGTCCTTTTCTCGTAGCTTTCAATTTTTTCTTTAATCTACCAAATGTATTGTTTCCTTAATGTGATCAGCAAATCTACTAACTGTTGCTGGCCAAAAATCTAGTATAAGTTTATGAAATTAGTTTAATAACCTAGAATGTCTTTTGATAATATATATGAAAGTAACATTTTTAGCTGTGATCAAATATAATGCCCATACCCTCAAACGTTAGAATTCGTGAGCATTAGCTAGCAGGTTCGCAGAACGTTTCGAATGCGTCAGTTAAGGGCGTAGTTTTGGAAAATTTAAGGTTTCGATACAGAGGAATGTTGCAGTACAAGAGACATAATCGATTAAATTTTTCCCTGATTGACACCCTGTTTGAATACCATGGGTGATAAAGAGTTCGCTGGCAGTTTCCCTCGATATCAACTTACCAAAGTCGAATTAGGGAATTTATATCTTTTAATGGTCCGTTTTGCTCTAGATATAAGACTTCAGATGAAGTAAATATTTTGATTGAAAAAAAATTCAACATCCGAGATCAGAACAATGTAAATTATTATCAGACAAAAACAAAATGCTAGTGCAAAAAAGAAGAGAGGTGAGGACAACTAAAGGAGATGTGATTTCCAAAGTGAAATATACAGATTTATGCAAGACGGTACGAAAAAGTGTCACAGAAGATGTAAGGAAATTGAACTGTGTATTAGTGAAGAAAGCAATTGAAAACAACCAAAGCCTGAAGAAAGTAGAGGGACATCGGATTAAGGGAAGTAAACAGATTATGACTCTGAGAAAATAAGATGATTCTGTAACAAGAAATAGAGGTGATATTTTGACAAGAGTGAAAAATTTCTACTCAAAACTATATGAAAGGGATGATACATGTACTCCAGACATTAGTAAAGGTACCAGTACCAGAGTTCTTTCAGTCCTCCCAGCATAAGTTGCACATGCAATAAAGAACATAAAACGGGAGGAAGTTCCAGGAGAAGATGGAATTACCGTAGACATCATAAAAGAAGCTAGTGAAGAAATTGAAACAGTACTCTCGCAAGTTTTCACTCGATGCCTTAATGAAGGAAAGATTCATGCGGATTGGAACATGCTACAATGATCCTGCTACATAAAAAAGGTGACATTGAGGATCTCAGGAACTACAGACCTATCAGACTCCTACGAGTGGTTTATAAGATCTTCCTTAACCTTACTTCACAATGCTTGAAGGTCACACTGGACATGGCTCAACCGAGAGAAGAAGCTGGATTCAGTAGTGGCTACAGCACAATAGATCATATCCCCGTACTGAGAGAACTAATTGAAAGAGCGAGGGAATATGAACTTCCATTGTGCATGGATTTTATCGATTATGAAAAGGCATTTGATTCGGTGAAAACATCAGCAGTTACAATGGCTCTGAAATACTGCTGTATTGAAGATGCATACATTAATATTATTAATAACATCTATGAAAAGGCAAGTGCAAAGATTCGGCTGTTTGAAAATACAATACACACAAAAATTGGAAAAGGGGTGAGACAAGGTGACACCATATCTCCGAAGCTCATTAATGCCACATTGGAAAATGTCTTTCAATCACTGAACTGGGAAAACAAAATGATAAAGATTAAAGGAGATTTTCTAACCCACCTTCGTTTTGCTGCTGACGTAGTCATTTTTGCAACTACCCCATCAGAGCTGCAGAGTATGATCCAGGAACTTGCTGACAAGAGTAAAAAGTGGGATTAAGAATGAACTTTCAGAAGACAAAAGTGATGTACAATGCTTTTACAAGAAATGAAGATTTATCGATTGACAGAGAAAAGCTGGAGGCAACAGACACGTACGTTTATCTTGGACAGCCGATATCAAGTGAAGGTCACATTGATGAAGAAATTAATCGGCGTACAAAACTTGCCTGGAGAGCTTTAGGAAGAAAAGCATAATTTTCAAGAGCAATATGCCATTATGTTTTAAAAGAAAAGTGTTTGATCAATGCATCTTTCCAGTGCTTACGTATGGTGCAGAGATGTGGACCTTAACTAAAAGAGACATACAAAGACTGCAGACACTTAAAGAAGCATGGAGTGGTGCATGTTTGGTGTAACCAGGAGAGATAAGAAGAGTAACTCAAGGATCAGAAAAAAGACAAGAGTGGAAGACATCATGAACAGAATAAAATCCCCAAAAAGGCGATGTGCTGGACATATTGCCAGAAGGACAGGCCATCGATGGACAGCTGAAATTTTAGACTGGATTCCAAAGGGACAGGAAAAAATCCAGAAGGAGACAACATGTGAGATGGGTGGGTAAAATTCGAAAGTATGCGGGAGTGACATGGAGGAGACTGGCACAAGACAGACCGTTGTGGAAGAAACTTGGGGAGACCTTCGTCCAGCAGTGGATTCATAATGGTTGACAATGATGACGATATCATCATCATCATCATTGTCAACCATTATCAATCCGCTGCTGGACGAAGGTCTCCCCAAGTTTCTTCCAGAACGGTCTGTCTTGTGCCAGTCTCCTCCATGTCACTCCCGCATACTTTCGAATTTCATCCACCCATCTTCCATGTGGTCTTCTTCTGGGTCTTTTCCTGTCCCTTGGAATGCAATCTAAAATTTCGGCTGTCCATCGATGGTCTGTTCTTCTGGCATTATGTCCAGCCCATTGCCATTTCAGGGATTTAACTCTGATCATGATGTCTTCCACTCTTGTCATTTTTCGGATCCACGTGTTCCTCTTCTTATCTTTCCTGGTTACACCAAGCATGCACCTCTCCATGGCCCTTTGAGTTGTCTGCAGCCTTTTGTATGTCTCTTTTAGCTAAGGTCCACGTCTCTGCACCATACGTAAGCACTGGAAGGATGCATTGATCAAACACTTTTCTTTTAAGACATAATGGCATACTGCTCTTGAAAATGATGCTGTTTCTTCCAAGAGCTATCCAGGGAAGTTTTGTACGCCGATTAATTTCTTCACCAATGTGACCCTCACTTGGTATATATCATCATCATCATCATCATCATTGTCAACCATTATCAATCCACTGCTGGACGAAGGTCTCCCCAAGTTTCCTCCACAACGGTCTGTCTTGTGCCAGTCTCCTCCATGTCACTCCCGCATATTTACGAATTTCATCCACCCATCTCCCATGTGGTCTTTTTCTGGGTCTTTTCCTGTCTCTTGGAATCCAATCTAAAATTTCGGCTGTCCATCTATGGTCTGTCCTTCTGGCAGTATGTCCAGCCCATTGCCATTTCAGGGATTTAACTCTGATCATGATGTCTTCCACTCTCGTCATTTTTCGGATCCACGAGTTCCTCTTCTTATCTCTCCTGGTTATACCAAGCATGCACCTCTCCATACTTCTTTGAGTTGTCTGCAGCTTTTGTATGTCTCTTTTAGTTAAGGTCCACGTCTCTGCACCATACGTAAGCACTGGAAGGATGCATTGATCAAACACTTTTCTTTTAAGACATAATGGCATATTGCTCTTGAAAATTATGCTGTTTCTTCCAAAAGCTCTCCAGGCAAGTTTTGTACGCCGATTAATTTCTTCATCAATGTGACCCTCACTTGATATCTGCTGTCCAAGATAAACATACGTATCTGTTATCTCCAGTTTTTCTCCATCAATCGATAAATCTTCATTTCTTGTAAAAGCATTGAACATCACTTTTGTCTTCTGAAAGTTCATTTTTAATCCCACTTCTTTACTCTTGTCAGCAAGTTCCTGGATCATACTCTGCAGCTCTGATGGGGTAGTTGCAAAAATTACTACGTCATCAGCAAAACGAAGGTGGGTTAGATAATCTCCATTAATCTTTATCCCTTTGTTTTCCCAGTTCAGTGATTGAAAGACATTTTCCAATGTGGCATTAAAGAGCTTCGGAGATATGGTGTCACCTTGTCTCACTCCCTTTCCAATTTTTATGTGTGTTGTATTTTCAAACAGCCGAATCTTTGCACTTGCATTTTCATAGATGTTATTAATAATATTAATGTATGCATCTTCAATACCGCAGGATTTCAGAGCCGTGGTAACTGCTGATGGTTTCACCGAATCAAAGGCTTTTTCATAATCGATAAAAGCCATGCATATCATCATCATCATCATCATTGTCAACCATTATCAATCCACTGCTGGACGAAGGTCTCCCCAAGTTTCCTCCACAACGGTCTGTCTTGTGCCAGTCTCCTCCATGTCACCCCTGCATACTTTCGAATTTCATCCACCCATCTCCCATGTGGTCTTCTTCTGGGTCTTTTCCTGTCCCTTGGAATCCAATCTAAAATTTCGGCTGTCCATCGATGATCTGTCCTTCTGGCAGTATGTCCAGCCCATTGCCATTTCAGCGATTTAACTCTGATCATGATGTCTTCCACTCTTGTCATTTTTCGGATCCACGAGTTCCTCTTCTTATCTCTCCTGGTTACACCAAGTATGCACCTCTCCATGCTTCTTTGAGTTGTCTGCAGCCTTTGTATGTCTCTTTTAGTTAAGGTCCACGTCTCTGCACCATATGTAAGCACTGGAAGGATGCATTGATCAAACACTTTTCTTTTAAGACATAATGGCATATTGCTCTTGAAAATTATGCTGTTTCTTCCAAAAGCTCTCCAGGCAAGTTTTGTACGCCGATTAATTTCTTCATCAATGTGACCCTCACTTGATATCTGCTGTCCAAGATAAACGTACGTGTCTGTTTTCTCCAGCTTTTCTCCATCAATCGATAAATCTTCATTTCTTGTAAAAGCATTGAACATCACTTTTGTCTTCTGAAAGTTCATTTTTAATCCCACTTCTTTACTCTTGTCAGCAAGTTCCTGGATCATACTCTGCAGCTCTGATGGGGTAGTTGCAAAAATGACTACGTCATCAGCAAAACGAAGGTGGGTTAGATAATCTCCATTAATCTTTATCCCCTTGTTTTCCCAGCTCAGCGACTGAAAAACACCCTCCAATGTGGCATTAAAGAGCTTCGGAGATATGGTGTCACCTTGTCTCACTCCCTTTCCAATTTTTATGTGTGTTGTATTTTCAAACAGCCTAATCTTTGCACTTGCATTTTCATAGATGTTATTAATAATATTAATGTATGCATCTTCAATACCGCAGGCTTTCAGAGCCATTGTAACTGCTGATGGTTTCACCGAATCAAAGGCTTTTTCATAATCGATAAAAGCCATGCACAATGGAAGTTCATATTCCCTCGCTCTTTCAATTAGTTCTCTCAGCACGTGGATATGATCTATTGTGCTGTAGCCACTCCTGAATCCAGCTTGTTCTCTCGGTTGAGCCATGTCCAGTGTTACCTTCAAGCGGTGTGAAAGAACTTTAGTGAAGATTTTATAAACTACTGATAGGAGGCTGATAGGTCTGTAGTTTCCGAGATCCTCAATGTCACCTTGCTTATGTAGCAGGATCATTGTAGCGGTGTTCCAATCCTCAGGAATCATTCCTTCATTAAGGCATCGAGTGAAAATTTGGGCGAGTACTGTTTCGATTTCTCCACTTGCTTCTTGTATGATGTCTACAGTAATTCCATCTTCTCCTGGAGCTTTTCCTCGCTTCATGTTCTTGATTGCATGTGCAACTTCTGCTGGAAGGACTGGAGGAACTCTGGTACTGGTATCTTTCATGATGTCTGGAGTGCATATATCATCCCTTTCATATAATTTGGAGTAGAAATCTTTCACTCTTGTCAAAATTTCGCCTCTATTTCTTGTTACAGAACCATCTTCTTTTCTTAGTGCCATAATCTGTTTTCTTCCCTTACTGAGATGTCCCTTCGCTATCTTTAGGCTTTGGTTGTTTTCAATTGGTTTCCTCCCTAGTTCACAGTTGAATTTTCTTACGTCTCCAGTGATACTTTTTCTTACTGTCTTGCATAGCTCTATATATTCCACTTTGGAAGTCACATCTTCTTTAGTTGTCCTCATCTCTCTTCTTTTTTGCATCAACATTTTCGTTTTTCCTGATAATTTGTTCACATGCAACTTGTTCTTAGACCCAGCTAATTTTGTTGCTGTTTCCATAAGAGCTTTGGTTACTTTTCTGTTAACTTCAGAGATGTCCACTTCTTCCGATGTTAAGCCTTCTAAAGCAGAGAATCTGTTCTTCAGCTCTAACTTGAAAGTATTATGGTGTTTTTTAAGGTTGGTTATGTCAATACATTTTGTTTGTCTTATGAGCTTGCCACGTTCAAGTTTAGTGTTGAGGTGCATCTTACATCTCACCAATCTATGGTCACTACCTGTGTTGAACTTGTTTAGCACACTGCAGTCTTCTATGACGAATTTTTTGTTACACATAATAAAATCAATTTCACTTGTCGTCCCATTTGGATGTCTCCATGTCCATTTCCTGTGTGGCTTTTTCTTGAAGAAGGAGTTCAAGATGAAAAACCTTTCTGCCTCTGCAAACTCAACGAGAGTATTTCCACGCTGGTTTCTGTTGCCGTGACCGAATTTACCTACTGAAGTTTCATTCTGTTGCCGTTGCCCTATTTTTGCATTGAAATCTCCCATAATTATTTTCAAGTGCTGCTTACCTTTATTATTTAGATGACAAATTTCCTCATAAAATTCTTCAATTTCTTCTTCAGGATGACTTGTGGTGGGTGCATAAGTTTGAATAATCTGAGCCTGGTATCTTTTCGAGAGTTGGATAACAAGTCGTGCAGCTCTGTCAGAGGAACTTTCAACTTCTACAACTTTATCCTTCAGTTTCTTGTTTATTATAAATCCAACACCACTAGTTCTGCCAGTATCTGTCCCACGATAGTAGAAGAGATGTCCACTTTTCAGTTCGATGAGATCTTCTCCTTTTCTCCTTACCTCACTTAGCCCCACGATATCCCACTTGATCCTTTGTAGTTCCTCTTCCAATTCAAGAAGCCTTGAATCAGAAGATAGGGAGCGTCCATTGTAGGTAGCCAAGGTCAGCATCAGATGGCAGCCTAGTCCGGTCCTCCGGGGATTCTTAGCACCCTCTGCCTTCATGTCGCACTGGCCGCTGCCTTGGCCAGGTACATTCCAGCTGCCGGAGACTGAGGGCCAAGATTTAAGTTGTGGAATCATTTTGGAGGGGTTTGGCCATAACTCACCACGCTGGCCAAGCGGGTTGGTGAGTGTGGGATAGAATTTCCTCTAATCCCGATGGTATAGTTATACCGCTATTGGCGGTCGTCAGAGCCCCTTTAGTGGGAACAGGATGCACCACGAGAAGGCGGGGTTGACGAGAAGGCGGGGTTGACTATTTATATATTTAAGCTTTTCGGTTATTTGGGAATCGTAAACTAACGGTGTAACTGTGATAAATATATTCGTTGAAAAGTAATGAATTATGGTTGTGAGAAATAAATATGTGATACTGCATGCATAATCAGAGCTGTTTTTCGTTTTTACAATAATTTTTCTTCTCTAAAGATATTGTCATATGTTTAGTAGATCGTTTTCTACAGGTAAAAAAATTCGTATCCCTATCCAGATTTACGCCAATCGCAAACATTTTTTGCGATAAATGGAGATGAGGTCATGTGGTGCACTTTATGTAGTATCTAAAATTTAATAGTCTAGAATCTAATTACATCCTCCACTTGTTTTTGTACATCACTTATGGGTGAGTAATTGCGTATTTTGTTAGTATTTTCTTGAGTATTCATATGACAACCAGAAGCTGCTTCAGATTCTGAAATAATATCGGTATGTTTTGCTTTTCCGCTGAGTAAAATAAACATGGTTAAAAAAATAGTACAGCTTAGTTCACAGTGATAATTGAATGGCAACTTGCTTATTGTAACGGAAAATGTAAAAGCCTGGGATAATAATTCCTCCACAGAAAACACTTTTTTGATTGATTCTTGTTAACATAAGGAGCTTTCGGAATTCACCAATACTCTGATCCCAAATGTCATATACATTAATGGCTGACGTTTTGTTCAAGCTAGCTTAATTTGAATGATGACAGGTTTAGAAAAACAATAATGATTTCACAGAATTCACTAGTAATTTTCCCAGATTATAAATTCGTTGGTACCGACATAGAGATACGGACACCTAAAATGGTACTTATATTCGCCAAGCTACCTATATAGATTACACAATATCATTATCTCAATTCCTGATAGCTGAAGAGGAGGTATAAAATGTTGACTCGCATATGTAAAGATAGATGAAATAAAGTCACTGTTATTTTAAAACTTAATGAACTTACTATTAGATTTTGCACGGGTTTCGTTATGTTAGTTGAGGGAGCTTTTAAATTCCCTTTCGAAATTAGAAACTCAACTTCGAAATACTACAAAACACTGCGAAAGTTGTTTAATATTATTTATTTTTCCAATGAAATACTGCAAAACTCATACCTAGGAAGTTTTCCACTTCTCCCATTTACAAGTTGTTTCTAAAATCCACTTAGAACGTTTGAAAGACTGAACTTTTTTCTCCATTGCATGTAAATAATTAAAACGAACAATTATGTTTAACTAAGAGTTAATTTTAAGACGAAATAGGGAACAGAATATTCGTTATATGCATATTTTTGTCATAACCTCAGATACTTAAAACTCTCAACATATCTCTAAAATTTCAGAAAAGCAAGGAGTTATTACTTTCTGTACCTTTTTATAAAGCCTAGAAGACAATTATTTTTTTTTACCTTTTTATAAAGCCTAGAAGACAATTATTATTAATAAGAACAATTGTTTTAAGCAAATGAACATCGGAACACACACGGCTATAAATCTTTAGATTTTTTTAGAAACTTGACACTATTTCTAAAAATGCGCATCTGGAAAACAACGAATATTATGTATCCTGCGAGGATATTAAATTTATTATTTAGTTAGCATTCTTAGAAGGCTCGGGTTCAATGTTTTTCATACCGTCTCAGATAAATTTCAGTGCAAGGAAACTGAAACAAAGACCTTTTCGTAGGAAGATGAAGGCGTATTTTAAAATTGTTCTTATAAATAATACAATAATATATTTAACGCAAAAAGTTTTTAAAAATAAAAACGTGTAAATAATTTGAAATATTTGATTCATAATATTCTACCCAACGTGAAGATTAATTCGATTGTTCTATTCCCAAATTTCAGGGTTGCATAACGATTTTCGACAACGTTAAAATTCTGCATAACAACTAATGTATGAACCCATTTATCACATCCTGCTTAGTATTATAGATAACACCATAAAACAAGAGATGGATATTTATTTAAAGAATTGTCAGTCATTCCGATGGTCGAATCACTTATAGTTTTGCGATCCTGTGTTTAAAATTCATTACTTTCCTGTCACAATACATTTTGAAGCCGATTTAAGGAAGTTCCTCAAAAGTTTGTGTTTCTCAAAACAGAACTCATTATTTTGTGAAAAGCATAACAGATTCAAGCCAAGCTGAATGCTTATCTCGACTTCGTGTTAGTAGTCAATCTTGAATCCACCTTGTTCCCTCGGTTGAGCCATGTCCAATGTTACCTTAAAGCGATGTGAAAGAACTTTAGTGAATATTTTATAAACGGCAGAAAGCAGGCTGATTAGCCTGTAGTTCCTGAGGTCCACAATGTCATCTCTTTTATGTAGTAGGATCATTGTTCCAATCATCAGGAATCTTTCCTTCATTGAGACAGCTGTTGAAAGCTCTGGCGAGGTTAGTTTCTATTTCTCCTCATACTTCTAGTACAATGTCCACCGTAATTTCATCTTCTCTTGGAGTTCTTCCGCGTTTCGGACCTTAATTGCATGTGCAACTTCTGCCAAGAGGACAGGAAGAAGTTTGGTATTGGTAACGGTTTTAATTACTGAAATAGGTGAGAACCTTCCAAATACGTGCAGACAATGTAAATAGACATATTCATCGGTATTTCCATATTTTTTCTTTAATTAATACACAGCAACCGAAAAAATTGTGTTGCGACACCGGTGGGATCGAATCCCATATCCCTCGATAACTAGCAGAGTGCGTTCGCTTTACTTTACAGTGCCAACGATCCACGGCGCCACGTGTGCTTATCTGTGAGCATCTGACTTCACAAAAAAGTAGGGATTGTGAGACCTCAGGAACTACAGACTCATCAGGAAGTTTGGTATTGGTAACGTTCTTAATTACTGAAATAGGTGAGAACCTTCCAAATACGTGCAGACAATGTAAATAGACATATTCATCGGTCTTTCCATATTTTTTCTTTAATTAATACACAGCAACCGAAAAAATTGTGTTGCGACACCGGTGGGATCGAATCCCATATCCCTCGATAACTAGCAGAGTGCGTTCGCTTTCTTTTACAGTGCCAACGATCCACGGCACCACGTGTGCTTATCTGTGAGCATCTGACTTCACAAAAAAGTAGGGATTGTGAGACCTCAGGAACTACAGACTCATCAGCCTGCTTTCATATCTTGTACCGAGAAGCCCCACCAGATGGAGACGTCTCAGTTGCTGAGTCAATCCTTATGGATTTGTGAAGCCAGATGCTGACAGATAAACACACATAGCGCCCTGAATTGTTGGTACCGTAACGTAAAGCGAAAGCATTCGGCAAGTCATCGAGATATCTAGGATTCGATCCCAGTCGTATCAAAATACAATTTTTTTGGTTGATGTGTATGAATTAAAGAAACAACTTTACAGAACCATCTCCTTTTCTCAGTGCCATAGTTGGATTTCTTCTTTTAAGGAGATCCCTCTCTGCTTTCTCCTATGTTTCGTTGTTTCCAGTTGATTTTTTCACTCGTTCACAATTAAATTTTCTACTGTCTTCAGTGGCATTTTTCCAAACTGTCTTGCATAGCTCTATATATGTAACTTTAGAAGTTAGATTATCAAAAAAAAAAGTATTTTCAAAAAGTTATATTTTTCTTTTTATAACGTTTACTTCCGCTGTAAAAAATTGGAAACCAAAGCTTTCAGATCTATACAGCATATTATTTTTCTTTCTTTTTCATTGTAAAGAAATTGGGTTTTTTATTACATTGTGTTCGGTAGAAGAACGTTTCCGCTGAGAAAAATCATAAAATACTTTTCCGCTACGTCTTCAATTACCCCATACCTTAAAACATCCATTATATATTAGAGCTTTTGGAAGATACACCTGTTATATTAACATCGGACGTTGTAGGAAGCATCGTCGGTGGAACTCCTAACGAGCATTTTGAAATCGATATTGAAATCCTACCATTGTTGTTTGACATTTTGGTATTTAGTCCTGTTGAAAAAACACAAATAACCCTAAAATATAACTTATGACTACAAACTTGGTGTGTTGAATAAAGTAAAAATATCAACGTTTACCACAATCAAAGGTTTATTATATATCGACTCTAGTTTCGCAGAGCTTCTGACTGGGCTTCATCAGGACGAATGGAGCGTAAACATTCAAATCGTTGTGACATCATCACAATTCTGACTGACCCGGTTTTGGTAAGTTGTTTCCACGCGCTTGAAAGAAATGGAGTCGACGTCATGTCGTTGACAAGCAGTGAAGTGTTCCGGTATATGTGTTCAGTGGGACTCACTTTCAATGAGTCGAGGGCTCCATTCAGTAGGATGCTTGTGAACATGGATTTCACATCGAAGGATAACATGAATTGATCTCTGTAGGGATGCCGTTTTAGTCGATTGGCAAATTCTATGGAATTTTTTACAGTTGTTTTGTTCGAAGAAGTCGTTAAGGCGGATAATTTTGAAGATAGAAACTTGTCCAACTTATGTGTAACTGAGCCAATGTTGCTGACTACGGGACGGAAAGGGATACCAATCTTATGTATCTTCTGAAGTGCATGGAAACGCGGACAACGGGCATATGAGGTCTTTAGACGACATTTTGAACTTTTGTCAAGAGTTACACAACTTGATATCACTTTACGAACTACCTTTAATTGTTTCTCCGATGGATCCTTTTTTATTTCTTTATAGGGTACTTCGGAAATAAGTTTTTCAACTTCTGTCTCATAACATTTTTTGTCGAGAAAGACAACTTGTCCTCCTTTATCTGCTTTAGTAACGAAAATATCTCGATTTGACCGTAATTCTTTTAAATCATTATATTATTCTTTGTTGAGATTGGGTTTAAATGGTGGAAAGGACTTTGATGTTATTATCTGGCTGACACAATGTCTAATTGTTTCTTTTTGATCAATGTTTAGATCGCTTTTTAACAGGGACTCCTCAACCGACGCAACTATATTGGATACAGGTACCTTTTTCGAAATCGCAAAATCCGAATTGTGACGTAAAATCATTTTTGAATTTCGCTCGGCTTAAAACAAGAAAGGTTTGATATTACTTCATTATCCGAAAAGGCATCCTGAGTTCGCGCAACGGAATTTTCTTTATTGTTGTTGTTATACGATAGTTTTTAAAATTTTCTTTCTAATGTCATTTTCTGAGTAAACGACATATTGTAATTCGTACACCAAGTTTTGCCGTCCAGGTCAGAAAAATCTGGCAACGTTTTAGCCAGTAAAAGATGTAGGTCATACAGTTCGACCTCAACGTTTGCAATATTTTTCCTCGTATCTTTAACAACAGCTCTTAATAATGCGAACGAAGCATTAGATATGGCTTCCTTGACGTTATGGGATGTTCGTAAGTTGCAGTTCACAGATATAAAATTTGGTAATATCTGGTATCTCTTACATCGAAGCAAGAAGTTTAGGTGGTTCAGTAATCTGAAATTCTTTGTTCTTGACCTTGATTATGACGAACTCACTGTCTGCGACCATCAACCGTTTTTCGAAGCTGAGGATAAAGAAGTTCAGATTACTGAACCACCTAAACATCCACATAACGTTTATTTATTAATGGTTGCTCTGTTAATGTATCTATTATCCTGCTTTCAAGTTATTCCAAGATTATCTCAGCAAATAAACAAGAGAGAGGTGATCCCATTGGGCCACCCCTTCCTTGAACATATATGTAATTGTTATAACAAAAATATTTATTTTTTGAAATATATGATAAAATAGTTTCTATTTCTCCAACCTGTTTATTAGTTAATTATTTTTGTTCTCGCAAGATTTGTATAATAATTTTATGGCACCTGATATTGGTGTATTTGGGTATAGACTTTTCACATCCATACTGGCCATACTAATATTTGGTTTATTTGTTTTATCTATATCTTTAATATATTGTATAAATTCAATGTTATTCTTTACAATATATTTATTTTCTAGGCATCTCTTTGATAAAAATTGATATAGATTCTTTTCAAGATGTATTAATGGAGCTTTTCCTGTTGTCACTATTAATCTTACTGGCATATCTTCTTTGTGAGTCTTAATCGTCCGTAATAACAGTGGTGCATTTGCTCCCATAAGAGGGAAACTTTTTTATTTCATCTGGTAAGGCTCTATAGTTCCGTACTTTGGATAAATAGTTTATTTGTCTGTCAGTTGGATCATATTTAACAACATGGGCTTATAATTATTCTATTGCATTTTCCATTTTTTGTATTACATTCACTTTGATGTAAAATAATAATTTGATCACTATTATCTGCAGAGCAGATTTTTAATTCTTGATTATTTCTTAGTTCGAGTAGTTGATCTCTCTCATATTTTAATTTTTTTCAGTTAATATGAGTCTTTTTTGGGTCTTATTATATTCATTCAACATTATATGATAAAATTTAAACCTTAATTCTGGTCTGTTCGCTATTGGTAAATGGTTGACTATAGTATTTGATCTATTTGTGGATATATAATTGTTACTATGAACTTTCGGTGTGAGTTATCAACGAGGACCCGAAACAAAACTTTTGTGGTTCTACTCAGATATTTTATAAACATAAAAGACTTGACAGAGAAAAGACAGAGAGACAATACAAGTTGGTCGGTGTTAATCAAATTATGTTCCTGCGCTTTAGTTGTTTTCTATTATTTTTTCAATTTCGATGCAATTGCTTTTCTAGGTGGAAATAGAACTGCAATTGTCAGTTCTAGGTCCACCAACTCTCTGCAGGAGGTAAAGCCATTTTTCCACCAGAGCAGTTGAACTAATTTTTGAATACTGCCAGTTGCAAACTAATGTTTTCTTAATCCTAGTGTTCTTCTTTACGAATGATCTTCAGTCCACCAATTATTCCCTTCTATGTGTCCATTGGAATTTTGTTCACGTAAAAGGAATGGCATCCCATGATGGTCCTGAAAAGAGAGATTAAAAGCACAGTGGAAGCCGGATATGACGAAGTCGGTTATACCTAAGAATGGGATATAAAGCGAGTCTGATCGTGTTTCCAAAACAAAATACATACACTGACAAATACTTAGTACCCTGATTCGACAATACTGACAAGACTTAGTACTTAGTACCCTACCTAAAAGAAAAAAATGAGGAACTTTGTCATATCGTCAAATTAATCAAAACAATCACGGGAAATTACTTGTGCTTTGATGTGATGTAAAGCTTTACGCAAATCAAACAGAACTATAATATTTCAATGAGTTCAATTTTATCGGGAAAACTAGTTTCTTAAAATGATAATTGACATTTAAATTTTATTACGTAGTTAAATGAACCTTCTGCGCACATAACACTACGGAGATGTATTTTGTTCACTCTGTTCCCTTTCCCAATGCAGTGTTCACGATCTCTGCAGGGATCTATTCCTTTCGATTAAGTAGACCATGCTTACATTCATCTATCAAGAGGATATTATACCCAACATTAAGAGCACAGTCCTTAACACAGTCCTAAAAAGTGATAGCTGTAAGTTATATACTGTTATCATCCACATGTGCGTTACTACAACACAACCAAGTAAATGTGTATAACTTGTGATTGAGTAAATTTTCACACAGTTGAAGTACACAGATATGCACATCCAAACATTAGAATATTTTAGTTAAACAGCCTAATGAAAGGCTTTCTATAAAACAAATATAAAGAATGGCAACAAGTAATATAGTATTCAATTATTTATAAAACATTTATTTTATAATAATATTCGCAAAATACTTTTTTTTTGTTTTCCGGTGTAACACATTGTCCAAACAGTAACATCATCTTTAAAACATATCCCGCAAATGAAAATTTTACAATTCTAGTCCTTAGAATGGCATTTATGATTTTCCCATATTCCGTGCTATGCTAAAAAATCCTTTTGTCTCCTCGAAACGGAGAAATGCAAAATTATATTCTGCATTCTTCGTGTTCGAACAGCATATTTATTGAGTGCTGCTGTGAGACAACTCAAGGCAAACTGCTCGCAATGTTATTGGATCAAATTTGCCCTCGGTATTCGTGGATCAAAAATCCAAAAACATTTTTCTGGTGCTGCAAGCGATGTTCCTAATTTTTACTGTTGCCCTAGATTCTCAGACCGTAAAATATCGTGACCTGGCTGACAAGATGTATCACTACGTATCTCACACACACAGGCAAATATTCTGCATTTTTAAAATCAATTTACCACTGTAATTTTCTTTTCTTTTATACTATTTTTATTTTTTAAAACATGTTTTTAGTTTTCTTTAATTTTATCTCTCTAAATTTACATCTGCTTTAAACGTTAACCAATCCACCTATGAATAAACCCTTGTACACAGAGCATAAATAACCTTTCAGGATTAAATTTATCCAAGCAAAATATATTTGTGAGTAGAACAAGAAACGCAAGATCTCGAGAATACAGCAGTTATCCAAATAAAAATGAGCACCAAATTAAACCTGTAGTAATGTACACTAAAATCAAGCACAGTTGATTGTCGAAATTTCAGTCGGTTTATGGAACCCTTCGACGTTGAAGAAAGGTATTATAGACATCATGATGAAACACTGCTGGAGAAAATCGGTAAATGTCCAATGAATTTGTGTGGCGGAGGAAGCAAGGAAGCAAAGAGGTATCAAAAATTGCAAATATAATAGTTGAATAACTGCCAGGATAAATAAGTAGGTAATCCATATGATAATTATTGACATTTTTATGAATGTGTCCGACTAGAAACATTTCAGCAAAAATGAAAAGAACACAGTTGGAGATAAGGAGAATATGGATTTTCTCTCGCACTCTTTGTTGTCCGCGGTTTGGAAGTTCACATGTATGAATTTATCAAGGTTGTGGGATCAGTTGAAATATTTTGCTGTCACCGCAGTTATTTGTACCAAAACAAAACATGTAAGGGTTTTAATTGGTTTTAAAACACTTGAAACTGTCCCAGTTGCAGGATGAAAACAAAACAGGGCCACTGGTTCCAGCGAAGCGAAAGAGACAGTGCCGTAAGACAAGCACAACATCCATTCCTCACCGGGAATTGAACTCGGATACATTCCGGACGAATAATCAGAATCCATCTCTTAGACCACTGTGCAAATTCGACGGCCTTGAGTGCTGCTGATGGTTTAAGTAGTTTATTCGAAACAACGTACGGAGGTTATATTTCGTGTTTAACATGGATGAAGCGTGGTTCCGTCTTCTTGGTAAAGTTAATATTAAGAACTACAATTTGTGACATACCTAAAACGCACGTGGGTTTGATGAGTCTCCTCTACATCCGTAAAAAGTACCGGTATGATGTGCTATCTCCAGACGTCGAATAGTTGGACCACTGTTTTTACACAACACTTCGAACGCAGAAGCGCGCCAAAAATTGTTCATCAGTTCTTTGCTCTGCTGGAAGCGGATTAGCGCTATTGCTGGTTGCAGCAGCACAGAGAAATCTGCCACAACGCGACATCTACTATGCAGATGCTTTAGAAAGTTTTCGGTGAAAGATAAACTATTGGACTATTTCCACCCAGGTCTCCTGATCCCAGCAGTCCAAACATTGTTCTGTGGGGATACCAAAGACCAGTTTCACGTCAGCAAGCCACAAGCCTTCGTCGATTTGATGACAAACGTTGGCTTTGCTGTTCAGGGAATAAATGGTCTAAGGCTACGATAGGTAAGCGGTAGCATGGTCAAACGTGTTGATATATGCACTGAAATATTTGGTAGTACTTTTAATAATATATTTACTAAAAATTAGATATTCGCTGGCACGAAACACATCCAATTTTAGTTTAGGTAATTGAAGATTTCTTATGAAAAAGGCTATTACTTAGAGAAACCATTGGTATTAGTCCCTGCGATTTATCATAAAAGCTAAATAATGCGAAAAAGATTAAGATGAGCTTTCAGTGTAATTACAGCTTGTAGAAGAAAATTCAAAGTGCTGTATAATAGCTTGCGGTAACTTATTCTTATAATTAGCACTATATAATATATCTGAGCATTTGAACCGAAGAATATCTGAGAAGTTAATGCTCGGTAAGACGTAACTAACCCGCCATATCTTAAGATGTAAAATGCAGTGCACGGATGCTAATACACAAGCTGATGACTAAGCAGACTGCGTATGCGTATTTCTGTTGACTTCAATTCTGGCAAACAGTTAGCCCTCAGCAACTAGGACACAAGATGCAGTGCACAAATATCAACCTACAGGCTGATGCCGGAGCAGACTGCGCATGCGTATTTCTGTTGACTTAAAATTCTGGTAAAGAACCGGAGCTGTGTTTCTGTCGACAATCACGTGCTGTGAGTAGGTGGAGCTACTCACAGCACGTGATTGTTACCTTCTCGGGAGCATAATCACTTCGCAAATCGGATAAGTTTTGTTACTCCAATCGGGTTAGTTTTTGTACTTCAGATTTTCAGAAACATTTTCAATAACGCCAAATACTAGGGAATGTCTGCATTTTGTACGGATCCTTGGGCCTCACTATAATATTTGCTTAAATATTATTTAAATAGTAATACTAATAATATTGCATATTTTTCTCACCAAAATAAGGGACGTGCGAAATATCAGACAACATTAACAATACAAACACTGCTCTAAGCAAATAATCATCAGATCGAAGGAAACCATCGTGGATCAAAGAAAAGCTTCACTAACCTGTTTAGCTCCTGAATGTTTGCTTTCCGTCAGAGAACATTACCTCTTTGGTTGTGGTGGCTGTCTTGTCGCCTGCTTTACGTTATCTTTACGAGAATTGGTGTTCTGCACGCGAAGCTTTATATTCTTTGTCTGAACCAAGAATTTATGCAGTTCATATGTAAGAAGCTTTTTGCCTTATTACCCGAATAGTTTAACACAAATGTTACAGGCGTTTTACAAGTTCTTAACTAAAAAGCAGAAATAACTATGACAACCTCATTCATTTAAAAGAACTCATGAATTACATACAATTAAAAATTTAAATCTAAGACTAATTTTTATAGACCAAACAAAAGCTTTTGAAAAAATGAATAAAACACAAATGTTTAAACATAAGAGCATATAGATACCAACATAAAATAACTATCCTCCTTCAAAAGTTATATCACAACATTAACCCATCTCTTTTATTTGGGGAACAAAGTTAGAGCTTTTTCCAAAATACTGCTGGATTAAGACAAGAATACTCACTATTCGCACTCTTATATACTTATAAATCGAGTTTTACTTGCAATAGAAAACGAAAATAAGATAGCAGTGCTCACCATTCTGAGAAAAATGTGCAAAAGAAACATTAAATATATTATTTTATGCTGTCGATATCGTGCTATTTGCGAAAGATAACCATTAGTTCGATTTGACTTTGAAAATGCAAAACCTGCAGCACATCATCGGGCTCTGAATTAAGTAGGCAAAACAGCCGAGCAATAAGTGCTGATATTTAAGAGCTAAATATTATTTTGTGTGGAATTAGATATTGAATTTAAACAAAACTGTTCTGATTTGAAGGATGTTTCCTGCTTACATTATAAAATGTCATAACACATGTATGCGTGTATATAAATGTGCGAACAAACGTATGCACACTAAACAAAATATGTTTATTCATGTACTACGTCGAGCAAAGGATGCGGGCACGACGTCCGCATGTGAGTACACAGGGTTAAAACGTTTGAGAACCACTTATCTAATGGATAATCCGTAAACATATCAACATTGCCTTTGGCTATATCATGTTCATTATTATTCAAAATTCTGTTTGGTATATTTCAAAATTTTGCCATATATGACAGGCAAGGCAACATTTATCTTTCATTATTAAGACTATATTTCACAAATCGCTCCGTAAAAGTACATAGAGAACGGAGAAAAATGCTTTATCCTATGAATGAAATCATGGCATAAGCATTATTTCATTCAATAATCATAATCTGGAGGACAGGATTCTGGAGGTTAAGAATCCTACCCTCTGGGCAATCACGGAATATGATTTTTAATCTCCAGATTAGCTAAAATGAATGCAGTTTGCTTCGACTAGCAAATGGTTATATTCAAATTAATCGGAAATTTGAGACTTCGCCGTTCTGTGTGGTGTAGGGGTTAACATAGCCGGGCGCTGTCTGAGAGACGCGGGTTCGATTCCCGCTCCAGTACGAAGAAATTTGTAAGTTTTTGGAAAGTATCGGATTTAATATTCTTGTCATATTTACCCCAAAAAACAGATTGTCATCTTCAAAATTTGCTTTATGCCATATTAAGATTATTTACCTGGTTGTTCAGTGAAATAAATAGCGTCAATCTTAGCATTTATTCATAATTAGCATTTCTAGTTTTCCCAAGTTGCTAAGTATAAATAGTAGCCGAGATATCTTTGACAACTTGAGGTATTTCTGTTATTCGTACCGCAGTGCTACTTATTAACACTAATAGTGAAATTCTTTCGAGACATAATGTTTTGGAAAGATTGATAACTTTCTCTGATTGGTGGGCTGATATTCAGTTTATAACGAATACATTTTGGTTAGGTTCTTTTAAATTTGCTCGAAATATTTTGTATTCTAAATAATGCACGCAAATAACGTTCTGCGTGGGATTTTCGTGGTTTTGCGCAACGGTTTTTATTTCATTTTATTTTGTTATCCACATATTTTGTCTATTACCACTTACCTTTGTTTTAGTCATTGGAAACAATAGTGCCATTAATATATCTGCCCATTGAGTTACTCACGGTGGTCATTAAAACTACAATGAAACCAAAACAAAAAACCAGTACTCAAATTTCCCCCTGTAGTCTTCCCAGACTAGTTCATGGAACACCTGCATTCCTTCAAGATAGAACTTAACATTTTTTTGCAGCACAGTTGCTGAATATAAAGAGATAGTCTGTTGCTGGCTTAATTTTCTTAACGACTTCTTAGGATGTCGCTGTATTGCTTCTTCAATATCACGCACAGCCTCCGGCGTTAGCATAGACCTTTGTCTGTTTCGTGTTTTATAAACAACCTGACCTGCGGCAAAAAAATTCACCAAATTTTCAATCACTTTTTGGATGGTGATTGCTTCCGATACTTTTCGCAGAACCTGGTGATACGAATGATTTGGCGACAGATACGTTTCAAATACAAACACGCGTTTTTCAATTTAGAATGACATGAGGTACACAACAGGAACACACAACTAATAGCTTTCGTTCACTCCAAATTTTTTCAGTATGAAATATTGGGCTTTGAACCTGAAATTTTCCGTCTTTAAACTGGCCCCTTCGGCGTTGAGAACAAGAAATCAGCAGGCAAAATGCACAAAATCTAACTCATTCGTTTTCGAATTTTTTAAAGACAAACTATCCTTTTTATAAATAATATCTGTTTAGTTTAAATTCAAAATTGCGTCTAAATTCCATTATGAGGACACAACAGACCAGCAACAGATATACGAGGTATGAATTTCCCTAACGATTTCAAAATAATCACTAATAAACCATCAAAGAACACCGTATTGAACGCTTTCTGATGTACCCAGGTTGATCTAGTGAAATTTTCACTTATGGAAATGTACTAGGTTGATTAAAAGTCGCTCTAAATACATTTTCTTTTTCAGTATAAAATGTATTAATTTCATTTTATTTATTTCAGACTTTAAGCTGTGCCTACATACATACGTGTACAGTATATACCATGCCCAATTCGTTAAAACGAAATAATTAATTTTTACATAGGGCTTTATATCGTTTGGGATGAATATAAGACAGCCTGTCAAATGAGAGGCCTGAATTTATCTGTTTTTGGAAAAGTGTATTTCTGAAATTTTCTTTTTCCTTTCCAATTTCTACATTCTTCAATCATATTGACCGAAGCTTCAGAATGAAGAACCACAGAACATTTAACTTATCATGCGAATCTTAGGGTTGATACAGCAAGTTTAATAAGATGATGTCCAAAAGATTTGCTTCAGAAAAGGTAATGCAACTAGAAATGATGCATTGACAATTTGGTCTGCTACTGAAGGAAATTAATTTTCTTTCGTCGGTGTATTTCTTTCAATAAAAGTTTGAGGTGAATACGTTTCCTCATTCTTGTAAACCGTTCTAAACAAAATTATTTCTATCATGCGATTTAAAAAATTCTAAATATGTGTTATACATAAGTCGATTTCAAAAAGTTGAAAAACATCAGAACTTCTTAACATTATGCCTATAGTTCAGAAATTTTCAATTTGAATGAAAGGTCGAGTATAAATCTTAATCGCGATTTCCAGTTCTACGATAGTGCAGGGCGTGTTGCGTGGTATAATTAATTATGTTACGAAGAATTGAAATATGAATAGCTAACCTCTTAAATGTTCGTTGATTATTGCAACTAAATCCAAGTGAGAAGTTCGTTTTCTTCGCTTTTTCACTTAAAAATAAAACACATTACACCTGTTGCACAAGACATTAGTCACCCGCATAGAAAAAACCAGAATGGTGAAGCGTTCTACACTTGTTTTCCCAAGAGGCACTCACATGTTGACTGATATTTGTTCTTGTGGACACGCCTAAGAGACTCAGGAGATTAGCAATTCCTCTTGCACTCATTTACTCTCCTCTAGTATTAGATAATTTAAAATTAGAAGTTTTCTTAAATTTTAATTACACGAAATAGCAAAAATGGCATAGTAAAAGTACTTTAATCAATTTAATTTGCAATAAAAACTTCAGATCTTCGGTTCAAAAAAAAGGAAGAAAAGGACATTTGTTTTAACTCAACCACATTTAATAAAGAAAAATTACAGTATATTTTTTAGAAACATTATTATTTAAAATCATCGTAATTAGTTTTTAAATTCCTTATATCACATGAACGTGATTCTGAGAAAGGCGAAATTAATCTCGCCGCACACAGTAAACGCCAAAAGCCCTTGTGATGTAATATATGGTAAAAGGAGACTGCGGCTAAAAGCCCATGTGATATAAAATATGGTAAATGAGCTATGTACCTTTTCTCTGAAATGTGATATAAAGTAGCCTTAGAAATTTTCAGTACCAACGTCATTGTTAAATTTTTATATAAGTTCTGTTAAATAGTGCTGCCCGGAATGTTTAAACCACAAGATTAACACACAATTTATACTTCGAAATAATGACCAATGAAACAGTAACATTATTTTAAAATGGAATGGTTTCTTCCATCTGAGATAAACAGCGACGTGTATAGCACTTTGTTTTTGTATTTTGAATATCTTACTTTATTTCGCACAATCGTTATTCAGAAAAGCTACACTACCTGTGCTTATAATGGCAAATATTACTACAGAATTTGCTACGTACTGAAATATATTGTTGATTTATTGCGGCAGTAATATCTATAAGAGACAAAGCTATTAATAGCAGTGACTAATATGCGATATAAAAATAATAATAAAAGGCAAGGTGTAAAATTTATTTTAAAAGAGAGTAGAAAGTGTCTGGAACAACCTGCAAGAAACGCGCTTAAATCATATTGCGAATTAGAAAGCAATAACATTTACCTGAAAGGTTTGAAACAGTTTCCCTTTGCTTTTTAACGGTAAATGGTAAGGTTCAAAATCTCGAAGACATTTTTTTACTTGGAAATGAGATGACAGGTAAACGGGACTGCAATAATATTAAAATATATTCTTGAATTTGAACTTTAAATGATGTGGAATTTTTGCTGCTATAAATAACTTAAGCAATGATGTGAGAGTGCAGTATACCTGCTGTATAAACATTTATTTCATAAGCCATTGGTGATAAATATAACTCCCTAGTCATAACTGAAACCTAGCCTTCTTACTCTATATTATTTCTTATCAAATGTCTTAAAATATCTATATTATTTCTTTCTAAATATAATTCAATCTTATTATTGTTGATTTCTAATTTTATTTGCAATGTTCAGTAATTTATCGTAAGGTAGTCCGTAAAAGTATTCTAAACCGCGTTTTCATTAAATTTACAATTTCATATAATGAAAACTCTTATAACAAAATTTAAAGAAAAATTTAAGTGAGCCAACTTCAATAAATTTGACAAGCTTTCACTTTCCATTGGGAGGCTTTTTTTAATGCAATAAAAACTTAAATTGCTGGGAATAAGAACACGTAAGAAGTAAAGATGATTTACTTTAACATAACTTGGGTGACGTCACGGGCAGTATTACATGAGTTTTCATCATGCGATGACAAGATGTGCCGCTATGTTTTTCTACCTTTTATGAGAATAATAACGCATGTCAAACTATTGGTAGTACGATAGAGGCCATATCATTTCATACTAGTTTGCTGGAAAGGATTGCGGCTGCTTCCCTAATTACAGTCTCTTTAAAGTTCGTGTAAGGGGCAATTTTTCTAATCGATACAGAAGCGCCCGAAGAAGCCTGCATTTTCTGGCGAGGGCTGTATTCTACAAGTCCTAGTTGACACTTTGCATGTGTTCTTTACATCCAGTATCCAAGGATCGCTTTGTCATTCTGATATACATCTTTCTCATCTTCTCAAGATACACCAGTGGTATGGCGTATACACCCGTCTTTTGTTTCTCACACTGTCTCTCCTTGTAGGTTGATATTATATGTGATAACTGGTCTCTTGATTTCATTGCTAATGAGATGTTGTCCTTACGCAGTAAATTTTTCAATCCATCTGCAAAGGCCAGGGAATATGGGATGAATCCTGCGCATCTCTATCATCCTCAGTAGGTTTCGCTATAGCAGACATACATATATATGTACATACGATTCCATACAGTTCTATGGATTCTGTCTGTGTCATCTTTCTTGTATCCAGCGTTCAGATCTTTGCAATAAATGTTCACAGTTTTCTTATTATTTAAGCATCGAGTTTGCCTTTCAGAAATAGCTTGAGCTCAAACATGAAAAATTCATTGTTTTAAATCCAGCATGGAAGACTAAATCAGCGAAAGTAAAATACGGGGAAATACACTGACGGGAAAAAAATCCCTACGTTACGAAAAAATACTTGTAGAGGAATGAAATGGCGGCAATACATTTGTATAGGTAACATATTTAATCGATTAAAGTTTCAAGATCACAGCTTAATGTAAGCGCGAGAAGAGCCATTTTAAATGTGAAATGCTGGTACATTAATAACCGGTGTAACCGCCAGAATGTTGAATGCAAGCACGCAAATGTTCATGCATTGTGTCGTACAGGTGCTGGATGTCAGTTTGTGGGATGGCGTTTCATTCCTGTTGTATTTGGTCGGTCAATACAGGGACGGTTAATGCTGGTTGGGGTGACGCTGGATTTGTCGTCCAATGATGTCCCATACGTGCTCGATTGGTGAAAGATCTGGTGATCTGGCAGGCTACGACACTCTGTAGAGCACGTGGGTTTATAACAGCGGTATGCGGGCCAGCGTTATCCTGTTGGAAAACACCCCGTGGAATGCTGTTCATGAATGGCAGCACAACAGCTCGAATCACCAGACCGACGTACAACTGTGCCGTCAGGGTGCTTGGGATAACCACGAGAGAGCTCCTGCTGTCATAGGAAATTGCTCCCCAGACCATAACTCCAGGTGTAGGTCCAGTGTGTCTTGGCCGTAGACAGGTTGGTTGCAGGCTCTCACCTGGCCTCCTTCTAACCAACACACGGCCATCACTGGCACCCAGGCAGAACCGGCTTTCATCAGAAAACACAACATATCTCCACTCCGTCCACCCATGAGCTCTAGCTTGACACCACTGACGTCACAAACGGCAGTGGTTTGGAGTAAGTGAAATGCACGCTACAGTGCTTCTGGCTCGCAGCTGTCTTTCAAGTAGCCGATTTGTAACAGTTCGTTGTGTCACTGTGGTGGCAACTGCAGCTCGAATTGCTGCCGCAGACGCGGTACGATGCGCCACGGCCATACGACCTACACGGCGGTCTTCCTCTACTGAGAGGGAAGACCGACCTACACGGCGGTCTTCCCTCTCAGTAGTGCCACGTGGCCTGTCGTAACCCGGTCTTCTTGAGGCAGTACCTTCCCTTGACCACCGCTGCCAACAATCATGCACAGTGGCTACATTCCTGCCCAGTCGTTCTGCAATATTGCGAAACGAAGATCCACTTTCTCGTAGCCCTATTACACGACCTCGTTCAAACTCCGTGAGCTGTTGATAATGGCTGCTTCGTCTTCTTAAAGGCATTCTTGACTAACATCAACACACTACGTCGAATCTCAACGATAACTAACGCTCACGAACGTTACAGTGCGTTTTTACAGCAAACCTGCTTTGCATGTTCCAAGGGGCGCTACTAGAGGCACACGTATGCTCCGAGCGCGAATTTTGCATAGACGTCATCTTATAGATGTACTCTCACCTCCTATCAACTGTCGTTTATCTAACACAACCCCTTCTTGGTGTTGGGATTTTTTCCGTCAGTGTATTACTCGAAAATCCAAAGCTAAATAGAAACCATGAATGAATTAGGAGATCACACCATTATACAATACACATTTCGAAAGTGTAATTCTGTTTATTGGTACAAATATGATATGAATGGTAAGTCAGATAATATCCGAAAACTTGAAAATTTCGTCGTCCTGGATCGGGAATCGAACACGTGTCTCCCAGCCAGCGCCCAAGCCTAGACCCCACTACACTACTTAGAACGAATAAGTTTCATGTTTCCGATTAAGTTGAATATAACCATCACAACATTCGCTAGTTGAAAAAACCGGCTTTCATATATAGCAAATCTTGGTGGATAAGTATTTTTTTCCCGTGAGTGCCCTGTGCAGCAGAATATCAATGAATGAATTAAGGTATTAAACCCTTGTACAATACAAATTTTGAAGTTGTGAATCCGTCTGTTTAATACAAATTTTTCAAATCTTCAGAATTTGTATCAAACAGAAAAAAAAATATTGTTGAGGATTTAAACATGTTCTGCATAATATGTAAATATGATTTTGACGATTACTTTTAACAACACTCGATTTTTGTCTTAAAGTTCAGTTTTAATCTAGCACAATAAACTCACAAATTTTATTTTAAGTTGCTGCGCATAAAATGTCAGATTTCACAGGCTCGTATAGTTGTTAGGATTTTTCACATCATGAGATGTTAGTTGCCATGTGTAAATGTATAGCGTCCCGTAAAACAGTGATGATTTCACCAGAGGCACGTAAGGGGACAGACACTGCTATAATGAAGTGCATGGTGAACCATGTCAAAATTCATGTTATTTCCTTATATGAGTTTAAACTGGGCAACATGTATCTGAGGCAGCACGCAACATGAATACATCATTTTCTGTAGGAATTGTTAGTTAAAGCGTTTGATTGGTTAATTCCGATCGGATGATACCACTCCCGATAGTGAACAAGGCAGTTGATCTAAGGATTGCATCGTGCGGTTCGTCTTGTAGAGAAAAAGGGTAATAGAAGTAGAGATGAGTAAGTCTTTTTCTGTTTGATTTGTTATGCCATGAACAAACCTCTAAGCCTAAATTGAAAGGTAGCGCATTTTTCTCATTTATATTGAAATTATATGTAGCATCTCTTATATTAAAGAACAAATAAGCATATATGTTGCAAATGTCAAAATATAAGGTTTTAAAGAAACTACCCAGAAGAAAGACAAGCATGTATTTCGAACTTAAAAAATCGTACGAAACACTTACCCCACCGATCTCCGAGTTGAAATACTTCATTGAGATAGAAATATGACAAGCGCTGCTGAAAAAATCATCCATGCTACGTTTTACATTTCTCAGAGATAAAATTTGACAAAGAGCGCAAGAGATGAACGTTGGACTGGCCAAGATCCGGGAAATACGCAATTTTTGTTGGATCCGTAAAGCGACATAAGGCCGTGCGTTATGCTGGTGAAAAACTATTTCACGGCAAATAATCAATACTGGGCGATTTTCTCGCTGCGCAGCATCAAGATTTTTAAAAATTCTTGAAATTCTTCACATAGATTTACCCCATTAAAGCAGTAACATGCTGACAGAAAATTAACTTAGTTGTCGTCAGGAGCTAGTTTTTGTCAACGTAAAAAAAAAATACTTTTTTCCTTTTTGCGGAAGGCTACCTGCTTTAGGTACAGGCGAACTATAGCGCACGTGTGTTTGGGGTGTTATGCATTATACTACATAAATGATTAAAATAAATTCTTCCTGTTCCCCTGTAAATAGAAAAATTACAAATTGAATTGTGTAAGGAAAGAAACATCCTAATCTAAGTACTTAAATTATTCAGCCCGCACGGGGATAACTGGTTTTCCAGTTATTTGGGGAGCGGCGCCCCCACGGCCCGAGCTGACCTTGTGACTGGTCAACATCTGATGTCATGCCACCGCTTGTTTTTTATTTTGGTGCTGATGGTGTATGCAGGGACGGCTGTTCATCCAGCTGTTGGGGAGTCGCGGCCCCACGATCCCGAGCTGGTCTTGTGTCTCGCTTTTTCGTTTTTATTTATTTTCTCCACTGGCTAGTTGCCCGTGTTGTATACTTTACCTAATCGCTACCACGTTATGCACTAACACCCCGGTCTTGTGGTTTTGTTACCCTCCACCACTAACTATATTATATTAACCGCTCAGTTCGTAGGTTGCTGAGATTCCGTTTAGGTTCCCTTCCAGGATTTGTCTTCTTTGGATTTCTTTTTTTCCTTTTAGCTGGTTTGGGTGCTAGACCTACCTGCATGTTTGCCGCGATGCGGAGACCCGTGAGGCGGAAATGGGATGTCTGGCGGCTGAGGTCGCAGGAGACCGGATAAGTGCCTCCTGTGTACCAACACTCCTCTTCGACCCCGGCTTCGCTGTAAACGGGAGGCTAGAGACTAACCCACCTCTAGTCAGAAGTCATGTACCAAGTTGTGTGCAGGGCTTTAGCGGCTTTTTGTCGTATGGCACGGCAGGGTGAGCCCGGGGGCTGTGGGATCATGCCAAAGGCGTTGGCATGACGGTACCCGGAGGCCGAAGTGTCCGCCGAGTGCGTGTGATCACAGCCAACGGACTATATCTGCAACGTATAAGCTCCAGAACTGTGTCCAGCGTCGTTTTCTTGGCTTGCGGACCTCCAGTTCTCCCTTGTAGGGCTCGGTGGTGGGTGGAGTAGTCTGCAGACGAATCTTCCTCCTTTTTTTCCATGGGTAAAAAGAACAAAAACTCCAAATTTAAGTCACCTGACAAAATGATAGTTGACAACGACTGTCCTTCGTCTTCTCAACCTACCAAGTCTCATACCCGTAAACGGTCTTTAGACCTTGACCTGGACCAAGAATGTGGAACCTCTTCTTCGGCAGCTGTACCAGTCGCTCCGAAGCGTCGTCTCCCTCGATTGCTGTGACTACGCATGCTACTCACTTGCTTGTAGAATCCATCGATCCGCATGAGAGACTGTCCACCAGATCTCCCTTTTTCATTTCTAAAGCTTTGGACGCTGCGGTTGGCCCCTTGAAGTCTGTGAGGAAGCTTCGCTCTGGGGACCTGCTTGTCCAAACTTGCAGTGTTTCTCAGAGTAACACTTTTCTGAACCTCACTAGTCTTCAAGGCATTCCTGTAAAAGTGACACCTCACCCGTTTCTTAACACCTCTCGGGGTGTTATTTCGGAGTTTGATCTCTTGCCATGCAGTGAAGACGAATTCGTGACTGAACTTGCTGATCAAGGTGTTATTGCTGCACGTCGTATGATGTTCCGGCGTGATGGTTCCATGATTAAGTCAAAAAATGTCATCTTGACTTTTAACTCCCCGAAAGTTCCGACCGAAATCAAGGCTGGCTACTTGGTCTGTGGAGTTCGCCCGTACATTCCCAGTCCTCTGCGCTGTTTCAGGTGCCAGAGGTACGGGCATTCACAACGTTTCTGTAAGAGTTCCGCTCGTTGCGCAAATTGTGGCTCCAGTGAACATGACGGGGAAGGTTGCACTTCTGCGGCCTGCTGTGTTAACTGCGGTGAGGCCCATGCAGCTTACTCCCGCAACTGTATGAAATGGAAGGACGAGATGGCGATCCAGCGCCTCAAGACCCTGGAAGGCCTCTCGTACCCTGCTGCCAAGGCCAAGTTGGGTATTCCCAACACCCGCCAGCGTACTTTTGCCGCAGTTGTTCAGTCTCAGCCACAACCCGTGCAGCCCTTTGTTCCGCGCCCTGTAGCTCTCGCAGCGCTTGCCAAGCGATCTACAGCTGACCAAGCGACACAGGTGTTTTTCCCCGAGCTCGCGATTTTTCGACTACCTGATTCTGGGCCTTCTCTTTTGCAGCCGACCCTCTCTTCCAGTTTAAAGCAGAAAGCCTGCACGTGCGGACGACCCGGCCCTCAATCCGCAAAGGTGTGCAGTGTCCATCCAACTGTCTCGGCCTCAGCGAGGTCCCCACCCTCAACCAACATTATAGAGGAACATAGGGAGGAGAGTGACAGTTCGTCCCCAGCCTCAAACAACATTGCAGAGGAACATGGGGGGGAAGAGAGTGACAGTTCGTCCCCGCCCTCTGCCAGCATTGCAGAGGAGTGTGGGGGGAGGAGAGTGACTCATCCTTTGTGTAGTTGTGTTTAAAAAAAAAATATAATTATAATAGTAAATTAATAAATTTTTATATAAACCTAATTAACTACCTTGTCTTCACAGCTTTCATCATACTCTTTTTCAACTTTTACCAAGCCTGTCTGCTCTTAATCATTTTCCACGTTTTTAAAAATCTGTGGCTGATAGTTCTTTGTCTGGCGCTCTTTGGCCAAACCTGGCCCTTGCGCCAATAAAATCCAACAACCAACCAACCAACCAAATTATTCATCTTCTTTCGACTCTACAGGACTTTCTTTCAAGTTATAGCGCACATTGAATCCACTAAAACAAGTGAAAATTCTCTTGAAAATAAAATCACGGCCTCTGTGTGCTGAAAACAAATAATTATGTAGCTTTCGGTTGTTTCTCCTATCACTTAAGAGCAACTTAACTGGATATCCAACACTAATTTAATATTGTAATATCGCTAATTTAATATTGGAAATATGATAAACCTGGTGAGAGTTTGTACCACAGAATATTGGTGCCACTGCTGTGTCCAGTTGAACAAATTAGACTTGTTATGCTGGGTGCAATTCTAAATGTAGTTCAGAAGCAAGAAATTTGAGTTCAATTGTAACAAATTCCTAAGTTACCCAAAACAGCATAAAACTAAAACTTCGGGAGCAAAATCCTTTCTATTCCACATATCAGTCAGTATACAGTAAACTGGCGTGAAAGAATTTTGCACTTATCTAAAAAAATCAAATCAAGTCGCTTACTAATAATCATGCGTGGCCACTGAATACTAGACAACACTTTGATATTTCGCTACGTTCATCTCGTAATTAAATGTTTAGGAACATTTTAACTCGTGATAATTTTGTAGAAACCCCGTTGAGAGAGAATTAACAGCCTATCTGTATATGCAATTTCCACAACAGTTGTACAAGGAAGCATCTCTTAATTTTAGCCACAGCAAATTTTCATTGAAATAGTCTTTAAGGCAACATATATTGCCATGTCAAAAATAAAAAGGTGTTTTGACTGTGAGCTTCATCGTTCCTCATTTAGAAATTAATCTGACATTATCTTGACATCAAGTAGAAGTACTGAAACCATACATTTCTCTATATTCCTGTAAAAAAATATATAATAATTTGATAAACACGGTTTAAATGCATACTTAAAACCGCTTAATAACTTTACTGATACCCTTGTGAAAGAGGCAATTCAAAATTTTTCTTCTGCATAAAATGTTTAGAAAAATTCATTTTTATATAATTTTTTTGAAAGTATTGTGCTGAAAATAATTCTATACTTTCTGTGTAATTTTGCTTTTTCGTAGAGGTAGTTTTAGCGTTGTTCTTTTGCATTACAAACACATCTTAAAACTTTTCATATGCCATCTTTAAAAAGTTTTAGTACATCCCAGTATCTTGCGTTAGAATTGTGCGCGCATAATCTATTTTATAAAAAAATATGTAACCTTCTGTAGATTTTAGGAAGCTTCAGTAAGCTGTGATGCAGTCAGAATTGATCTGCTTAACGGAAACTTTCCATCATTTGTTTCTTTATTTCATAAAATGAGTCTGAATTTATTAAAGGAATGTTAATGTTTCCTCGTTTGCTTGGTGTACAAAAGTTACAGAGTTTAGGTCTCCATCCAGCTGTAGAAAAAATAAAGGCTCTCCATATTGTATTGAATGATGGGACTTTCCGATGACGCAGGCAATGTCTCACATACAATGTATGCTAAATTCTACTATTTTACACTTTTCGTTTTCAAAACTGTTCAAACATTTACGTACAGCTAGGTAAATAGAAATTATTAAGCCTTCCGTAAACTGCTTCAGTGAATTGTATGTTTTCGAGTTGGCGTTCAGATAAAGAGTGGAAGCTAGCTGATTTACAGTTGTAGTTTTTTGTTGAAAAGATGCTTAACATATATTATTCCAAAACGTTTGTTACATTCATTTCAGCCCTAACCAAAAATTGCCATTTCGCCTTTCATTAGGTCTAACTTAAAAAAAAAATGTATATTACCATAACACCCAAGTGTTTTCAAATAAGTTGCCGGCTACTCAGTGTGCCACCTGCCCTTTGCGCCAGTATTTCCTCTTTACGCCAAACATTGAGGTTCACACCGACACAACGAAGAAAAGTTCCCGTTTCTACCGACACATCAAAGGTTTTAACAAATACAGTGAAACCTGTAGAAAAGGGAATCATTCGATTCGATTCCTTTTTTCTTTTACACAATGTGATACATTAAAAATTACATGGATTAGTAAAATGCTATGACAGAAAAAACTGCATAGAAACCGTACAAACTGTATTTTAAAAAGACAAACTGCATAAAAAAAGTAAAATAATGGAACAAATACATACGTAATGCAGACAGCTTACTTTGCAGTTATTTAAAAAAGTTATCAATACTTATTTATCGAACAGTTTTAGAAAAGCTGGTAAATACAATTTCCTTCGCATCTTGCAGTATGTTCAAGGGTTTGGGATAATTTTTATTGGCCACAAATTCCTCTGGGTTATTAATTGCGTTATTGAATGTCTTTATTTTTAACTCTCTTCTTTCTTCGTCACACCCATATTGTCATCTACTTTCACTGCTACCTCCGTCATTACATCAACAGCCTTGCCAACGTCTCCAACCACGGGGAGGTGAACATCGAAATGTAAAACTACGTCAGCATCAAACTCAAGATTGGCTCGTGGGCACAAATCAGAAACTTCAACTCTATTTTCTTAATTGAAGATATATAAATATACTTTAAAACTCTATGCACATTTTCATTACTTGTAGCGAAATGAAGGTATCATACCAGTGGCAAATGGACTTTTGAATAAATGAGCCAACTTTCCCCTTAATCCATGAAACGTGCAGTTACTTCAATTATGCATGACCCGTAAACACATGTATACAAGTCATTTAAATGGTGAAACTATGAGATAACTGCATTATATTCATTCTAAGTGAAGTGAAAATAATTGCACACACTATTGCAGTATATCAAACCAGTGTATTTCATTGAAACATAAAAGTTAGAAGTTAATAAATCATAAAAACCTTGTTCACTCTGGCCTCGGATTAACTCTCCGTATCTATGGTAAGTGTTCCAGTAGACATCACAGGTGCGGTCGACAGGACATGACAGCAAATGATATGCATCGAGAGGTTATAGTTATAAATGCCTAGGTGCTTCACTAGCAATAATAAGAACCGCTTAATAATGGTTTTGCCGATACACCAAAATTCATCGCGCGTGTCAGACGGATCATACGAACGTGTTTCTGACGGGATGATATGGTAGTGTCGGTGTCAGTGTGTAGCTTTATTTTTTCAATAGACTTCAACTACACGAATAAATTTCACGGATTAACTACAGAACAAGAGACTGGAACATCTACCATAGGGCCTGATATCAGATACGGAAAGTTCATCCGAGCTCAGAATAAACACAGTTTTTGTGGTTTAATGGCTTCTAACTAACTATAATGTTTCAATGAAATAGACTGGTTTGATATAATGCAATAGTGTGTGCAATTGTTTTCATTTTACTTAGAATATAATGCAATTATCTCATAGTTTCACAATTTAAATGACTTGTATACACGTGTTTACGGATCAGGTACAATTAAAGTAACTGCACGTTTTATGGATTAAAGGGAAAGTTCGCTCATTTATTCAAAAGTCCATTTGTCACTGTCACTGTCACTGGTATGATACCTTCATTTTGCCACAAGTGATGAAAATGTGCATAGAGTTTCAAAGTATATTTAAACATCTTCAATTTAGATACCTTTCAGCACATTAAGTTTGCCAAGTAATGTTTGGTCTTAAGATCTACTTTCTCCTACGCCATTGTAATTCTTGACGTCTTCTTCCATGTTTACAAATCCTGCTTTAATGAAAATTTCTTCACCATTTCAGAAAGGATGTTTTTCTTTGCCTTGCTTATTCAAATAACTGCATCGAGTACGTTTATGGATTTCCATAGCTCAGAAACACTGGAACAGTCTTGAAGTTCGTGGGTAAGTGATTATAACACACACATCCTGTAAAAACCCTGGGAATTGGAAATCACACCTTGCTCTAGCGGCTAAGTAACTGACGTCGTCTTAGGAAGAAAATAGGCTAGTTTTACCTTAGATGAAGAAATGCAGTGATGACAAGTAACGTAATCTAAAAACAACAAAGCCTTTCTGTTCTGTATTTTTATCCTTTCGTTAAACATGTTCAGCCATTCCTCCATAATGGCACCTTGCATCCATGTTTTTTTTATTTAATCTCCAATGAACTGGAGATTCGAGTTTTCAGAATGACCTAGTACGATCAGATTTACCTATCACAAGATGTTTTTTAAATTCCCCTTTCATGCTGGCACACAGATAAACAGTCACTTTCTTTAGATATTTTGCTTCCAACGCATATTTCACAATTCCCAACAAGAGACTGGTAAGGTATTTGGCGGTAACTTTCGGGGTTTTCGCAGAATGCTTATTTTGGTTTTATTCCGAAGCATTTATTAAGACGGAAAAAAACGTATTTCTTTATGAATGGGAATGTGTCTTTCAGAGATAATAAATCGGTTGATTGCGTGATTATAAGATCCAATTAATTACGTGGAAAGACTTGGAACGGAAGAACTGTTTGATCACACCTTTGTTTGGTGTAGGCGTGACAGGAATTGGTACAATCCGCCAAATTCCCAAACATTCCCGCCAGATACCTTACCTGGCTAAAGTAAAGGACGCTTTCTCAACCGTGTTTTCCGATATACTCACACACAAATACATCCTGACATCTCTGATACAACTGTTTCGTTTCACTGCAAGTTGGAAACGCGTTTTAAATCAAAACGCCAATATGTTTATGTTTATCTGTTATCTAATGTGCCTTCGCCACTTCAGCTCCATCAAAGTTTCAAAGTTTTTAATCTATAAGTTCGGACTCTTCTCTCTGGATTTTCATTTACTGTCGCACCAAAGTTATATCAACGCCTACCCAGTTAGCACAGCCTTGTAATTTATCGTAGGCTGAACGCTGAGACACCGTTTTTTATTCTTAAAATAAGATTGTTTAGTGTCAGGCCTACGTTAAATTGCAAGTCTATGCTGCCTGTGTTAGGTATATGCTCATAGGTGTGTCGGTAAACTTTATATAAATCGCAAGACAATGCTTCGCTGGCTTACCTGAAGTTGTACAGGTGGTTCTTCTATCTGACGAATTTCACGTGTCTTACAGTATTTTTTTTTATTGTCGCTGCCATCTACTATATCTAGATATTTTCTAATATATGCTTTCTCATGTACATTGAAATATTTTCCTGTTCCCTTTGAAATGGAAAACTCGTTTTATGCGGTGTTTCGCTAAGCATACATCATTTTAATGTTCATTCACAGATAACCAAGCTATCGTAAGTTTAATTTTTAAAGAGGTATCTTTAGAAATCCGTATTTCAGTTTCGTGATATAAAATCCTCTTTGTAACATAAACCACCGCCGCAAGAGAAGACATTTTCAGGATAAAAGTTAGGTGGTCAAAGTCAACTTACATTCAAAAACGCAGTAGAATTTACAAAAGTGTCGTTCTAGATAATGCAAAAGCGACGCTTATAAGATGAAGAAATTGACTTAAAGTATTCGTTTCGTTATTGACATATTATTTTTCTTACATTGTTATTTACCAGCCAATTAAAACGTAACTCTTGTACTTAGAAATTTCCCGATTTTAACAAAATTTATAGCCAATTCCTAACTTTCCTTTTGAATTAAAAAAAGAAAACTAAAATGTTCTATGAAATATGTTTAGACCAAGATTTATATGTGTTGTATGACATTTTCCAGAAACGTTTACGCCTTCTGTTGCTGGAGAAAGAGATGGTTGATATTAATCAGTATTTTTGCCTCTTCAAAAAATTTGTACTTCGTCATATTGCTTAGTGCTACATAATATATATTTTAAAAATACGTACCTTTTTGAATTTTTTTGAGAAACCCGAATATACCCGATGTTCTACAAGGAAAAAAAAGTTATTGGTACTGTGAGAAGTTTTATTTTTCCATGTTATGTATAAAAGGTACGTTTCAACTAAACAGCAGGCTTAAAAATTACTATAAAAAAGCTGATTTCAGTTTATTGTTCGAAAATTAAATTTACAAAATATTATTTTTTTTTTTTAAATATGTGTTTACTCAATTTTGTGTCTTTTCATCAGCTCATCTTTTTGAAATATAAAATATAACTGTTAGCCAAATGCTAAAATATAGAGAAATAATTTTCAATTTTGAAATACATTTGTAAGATTTCGGTTTGCAAAAACTTGAGGATTGCATACTTTTTAAGGTGCTCCAGGTTTCAATATCATTTTGAAGCATGGCAATTTCGTGCTAAATATTATTTATTGTCCAAACATTACCTACGTTTTTGTGTGCTAATTCTGTTCAGCACAAAAAGAAAATGGTGTGTTGCAATGTTAACTGTACCTTAAAAGTAAAACTGTAGTTTTAAGTTCAATATTAACTTTTTTTTTAAGAAAACACGCTTTGTTGGGTTTTTTTATATGTTCAAAATTGTTTTTCCAATTTTTTTAGAAAATAATTTTTTCTTTGTACTTTTAGCATAGTTTTTTGCTTTCCTTTTTCTTTTTTTTTTTTTTTTTTGCAAAATAATTTTTAAGTACGATCGGATAATTATATATCCTTTAAGTAAATATAGAATATAATGTCACTTTTCACTTACGATGGCATTAGAATATTTGCATACATGTAAGTGATGTATAAAACGACGGCTTTTGTTGAAATAGACGGATACAATCCGAGAATGTTCATATAAATGACATTATGTTTAATTAGATGTATTGGGAAAAATAACGTTATATTGTTTTTTGTTGAATATAAAACACTTTTAGTGGAAACGTCAGCATTGTTCTCAAAAAGAAGAAAGATCGTATGAGATATAATATATTACAACTTGATCAGAGCAATCAATGAATAATTTGATGCATTTCGGTGCCTACTTCCACAATTGCATATACACTATCTACCAACAAGTAATTGTACACCTGTGATAGCAAAGGAAAACGAAGTTTATTCACCTTCAATAGTTAGTGGAGCCTCCACGAGCGGCGATTACAGCTGCGACTCTCCGGGGCATACTCTCAACCAGGCGTTGTACGACGGCTAGCGACATTTTCTTCCACTCGGTTTGCAGTAGACAGGTCAGTTCCTTCACCGATTTCGGACGGTGGGGAAGCTCCAACTCGTCCTAAAGGAGCTCGATAGGGTTACGGTCCGGGCTCTGCGCAGGCCAGTCCATTCGATTAACCCCATTGTCACCATACCAAGCCATGGTGGACCTCGCAACATGACAGGTAGCATTGTCATCCTGAAAGTAACATGGGTCCACCCTGTAAAACTGCCACAACGTAGGAAGCACATGGTCATCCAAAATATTGCAGTAGGTCTCGGCGTTGAGTCTATCAGGACTTGCGACCAAGGGTCCCGTGCCATACCAGGAGAAACACCCCCGTATCATAATTCCACCGCCGCCGAACTTCACAGTTGGCACAATACATTCCGGCAGGAGGCGTTCTCCAGGCAGACGCCAAAGACAGACCCTGCCATCACAACGGTAGATGGTGAACCTTGATTCGTCGCTCCAGAGAACCTGTTTCCACTGTTCAACGGTCCACTGTCGACGTTCTTTGCACCACGTTAGCCGAGCAGCGCTATTGGGCTTGGTGATCAAAGGCTTGTGGGCGGCCGCACGTCCATGATAACCGAGCAGGTGGGCTTCCTTGCGGATGATATTCATCAAAAGAACACTCCAGGAAGCCTGTTGAAACTCCTCGTGGCTGTGGCCCATCGATTACGTGCGGTTCTTCCGAATTTCTCTGGCCAGAACCCGTCGGTCTCTAACTCCCAGTTTTTTGGGTCTGCCGGGTCGGGTCAACATACCGACAGTCACCTCTCATCTTCCACTTGCCAATCATGTAGGCCACCGTCGATTTTGGGTACTTCAACTCACTGGATATGTCACACATGGTTCGGCCATTTCTGTGATAACCGACAATTACACCTTTCTCGAAATCAGAGAGCTCCGAACTGCGTGGCACCTTGCATGCGACTGGTTGCGTTGTTGTTTCCCACACGATATTTAACGACGGCAGCGGCCGTGACGTGTATCAGTACCGCAGATATCGTCGATTACAGGGGTGTCCAATTACTTTTTGGTAGATAGTGTATATCCAAAGAGAAAGGCGAGAATCTAAGTATTTAGAAATTTACAGGATCTTGCACACATCCGTTATTATTTGGCTATGTGAAGATTTTTTTTTGCGAAAATGAGAAAACAAATTTCGTCTAACAATGTATCAATAAATACCAATTTATTTTGGTTTACCTAATACTTGAAATGTACAATGGCAATAACGTCAAACCTCTGTTCTTCAAAAACCAAGAAATGAAATTTTACATGTTATTTTACGGTACTATAATAGAAAAAATTAGAAATACGGTGGCATTAAAAAGTGAACTTCTTGTGGAAAGGATGCATTTTCCAGAACATAAGATTGAAATATCATGATGTAAAAGGCAAGAGAAGCGTTGAGCAAAAAATTGTGAATAACATAGTGAAGAAGTAGCAGCTCAATTCAAGCAAGATAAAGTGGAAAAAGATCGTGCATTATACAATTAAAGTGGCTTAATGTTTAAATATTGTATTTTTTTCTTCCCTGCTTTGAATGTGGTTTGCATAAAGGCAAATCGTGTGAAATGGAAATTAAATTATTTCATAGCCGTCATGGAACAAAAATGGAGTAATGTTTAATAGCATACCAGAAGTATTTAAAAAATCGCTTTGCTTAGCGGATTGTACGCTTGTACCATGAACGTAACTATTAGATTTTTCAAAGGAGCAATTACAGCGGATATTACCTAAAGCACAATGCTTTCTCTAAGGTTAGGAAAGGAACACAAATAGATATTTAAAGTAGTTGATAGAAATTCATGTTGCATAAAACAGACGTATGGACAGTTAAAAAAGCAGTGTCATATCGGAAAAGTCGCGATAAATCCAGCTATTAGAAGGAAATCACGAAAGCATGTAAAATGGTTTTGGCCAACTGAATAATTCGATGTTTTTGGATTGTGGGAACCTTAAATTTTTGAGTCTCCTGTTATAAGGCGTTTTGCACATAACGTGTGTCATTAATGAAATTTCATGCATTTAAATGACATTTTGCTACAACGGGTGTCACACATGTCATTTTATGAATTATAATATCGATCCATAAGCGACACCAAGATAGGAAAGATATTTTAATTCGATCATTTCTGTTTTTCCGATTTTTAGCTAATGTAAAACATAATGTAACCATGACGTTAAATTGCAACTTTAGTTTATTAATATTTCGCTACGTGCATGTCAGGTACGAAAAAGAGCACGTTATGCCTTGCAAGGGATTTTCAGTGGAGATATAATCCGTATCATTAGTACTACCAATTTCAAAAGGTCCTATGTGTGTGAGGGCGCACACATTTCGACCTCAAAAAACATCTACACTCATTATACCTTGCAGAAATATTGCGCCAATAACCACGAAAACATAGCAACTTTTGTAACGATGATGGACTTTCACGTGATGACGGAGACATGCTTTTGGCATTAAATAACTTAAATTCGATTAATATGTTCTGATTTGTACCAAGTAAATTTTCGCTCACGAAAATCTATTTCTTTAGGTATTAGTGATATTGTTCAACTTTTCATATACATTTTTCATGATTCACTCATATAAGATTTTCTAGTAGGCACCAGATTTTAATGCTCAAAATGTAATAAAAATAGTTCTCTTTTCGCCTATGATGGCTAATATCTTTCGGATATCAACCATCATTTTTACGGTGCAAATATAAGTCAATGAACACAGCAAAGTCAGGGAGATATCACAATCCCGTGGAGAGTTGTAAGACGTTTGCGAAATCTGAGATAACGTATCTTGATTCAAATCCTCGTGGGATGTGTCGGCGATACTAATTAATTTTTTGTAATTAACTGAGCGAATAAAATTTAGATTTATAACTATCCTGTAGCACAGTTGCTGAATAGGTACGGTCGATTTGGCGGGATCTTGACAATATTGATGATCCTCAACCAGCAAGGCGTCCGTCTCCGAATTCTGCAGTAGAACGTTTCGGGTCGTGCAGTACTTCATGGATGTGGACAGACACTGAACGGCACGCTATATGTGGAAACGTGTGTTCAACTCAGTAATTCCACTTTAGAGACCATTCCGAAGCACATCCTGGGCAATGAAAGAAAGCAAAATGTTCGTTCGCGCGCCATCACATAGGGTTACAGTAAAGGCATTTATAACAGAAGACTCCTTAAAACACTTTTGCACGGAAAAAGTAAAGCACACATTCTCCAAATGAATTTTGCACAATTTTACAAGACATATTTCCCGGTCTTTTTTATCTCTGCTGCCAAGGTGAATGACATAGAGAGCGGTTACTTTCTTTTCTTTTTATTTTTGGGTAAGAGGGATCTGTATGTACTGAACCACAATTTCTTCAATAATTTCAGTAAATATACGTACAGGAGAGATCCGCGCCAGAACATTATTATCATCATAAAATATGATATATATATATGTATATATATATATAACTAAAATGGGATGTAAGGTCAGGTGATGCGTAACATCACAGCCTCTCCTTGACAAATGTCAACCCCGCCTTCTCGTGGTGCATCCTGTTCCCACTAAAGGGGCTCTGACTACCGCCAATAGCGGTATAACTATACCATCGGGATCAGAGCAAATGCTATCCCACACTCACCAACCCGCTTGGCCAGCGTTGTGAGTTATGGCCAAACACCTCCAAAATGACTCTACAACTTAAATCTTGGCCCTCAGTCTCCGGCAGCTGGAATGTACCTGGCCAAGGCAGCGGCCAGTGCGACATGAAGGCAGAGGGTGCTAAGAATCCCCAGAGGACCGGACTAGGCTGCCATTTGATGCTGACCTTGGCTACGTATAATGGACGCTCCCTATCTTCTGATTCAAGGCTTCTTGAATTGGAAGAGGAACTATAAAGGATCAAGTGGGACATCGTCGGGCTAAGTGAGGTAAGGAGAAAAGGAGAGATCTCATTGAACTGAAAAGTGGACATCTCTTCCATTATCGTGGGACAGATACTGGCAGAACTAGTGGTGTTGGATTTATAATAAACAAGAAACTGAAGGATAAAGTGGTAGAAGTTGAAAGTTCCTCTGACATAGCTGCACGATTCGTTATCCAACTCTCGAGAAGATACCAGGCTCAGATTATTCAAACTTATGCACCCACCACAAGTCATCCTGAAGAAGAAATTGAAGAATTTTATGAGGAAATTCGTCATCTAAATAATAAAGGTAAGCAGCACTTGAAGATAATTATGGGAGATTTCAATGCAAAAATAGGGCACCGGCAACAGAATGAAACTTCAGTAGGTAAATTCGGTCACGGCAACAGAAACCAGCGTGGAAATACTCTCGTTGAGTTTGCAGAGGCAGAAGGATTTTTCATCTTGAACTCCTTTTTCAAGAAAAAGCCACACAGGAAATGGACATGGAGACATCCAATTGGGACGACAAGTGAAATTGATTTTATTATGTGTAACTAAAAATTCGTCGTAGAAGACTGCAGTGTGCTGAACAAGTTCAAAACAGGTAGTGACCATAGATTGGTGAGATGTAAGATGCACCTCAACACTAAACTGAAACGTGGCAAGCTCATAAGACAAACAAAATGTATTGACATAACCAACCTTAAAAAACACCATAATACTTTCAAGTTGGAACTGAAGAACAGATTCTCTGCTTTAGAAGGCCTAACATCGGAAGAAGTGGATGTTTCGGAAGTTAACAGAAAAGTAACCAAAGCTCTTATGGAAACAGCAACAAAATTAGCTGGGTCTAAGAACAAGTTGCATGTGAACAAATTATCAGGAAAAACCAAAATGTTGATGCAAAAAGAAGAGAGATGAGGACAACTAAAGAAGATGTGACTTCCAAAGTGGAATATATAGAGCTATGCAAGACAGCACGAAAAAGTATCACTGAAGACGCAAGGAAATTCAACTGTGAGCTAGTGAGGAAAGCAATTGAAAACAACCAAAGCCTTAAGATAGCAAAGGGACATCTCAGTAAGGGAAGAAAACAGATTATGGCTCTGAGAAAAGAAGATGGTTCTATAACAAGAAATAGAGGCAGAAATTTTGACAAGAGTGAAAGATTTCTACTTCAAATTATAAGAAAGGGATGATACATGTACTCCAGACATCATGAAAGGTACCAGAGTTCTTCCAGTCCTCCCAGCAGAAGTTGCGCATGCAATCAAGAACATGAAACGGGGGAAAGCTCCAGGAGAAGATGGAATTAATGTAAACATCATACAAGAAGCAAGTGGAGAAATCGAAACAGTACTCGCCCAAATTTTCACTCGATGCCTTAATGAAGGGAAGATTCCTGAGGATTGGAACAATGCTACAATGATCCTGCTACATAAAAAAGGTGACATTGAGGATCTCAGGAACTACAGACCTATCAGCCTCCTATCAGTGGTTTATAAAATCTTCACTAAAGTTCTTTCACACCGCTTGAAGGTAACACTGGACATGGCTCAACCGAGAGAATAAGCTGGATTCAGGAGTGGCTACAGCACAATAGATCATATCCACGTGCTGAGAGAACTAATTGAAAGAGCGAGGGAATATGAACTTCCATTGTGCATGGCTTTTATCGATTATGAAAAAGCCTTTGATTCGGTGAAACCATCAGCAGTTACAACGGCTCTGAAATCCTGCGTTATTGAAGATGCATACATTAATATTATTAATAACATCTATGAAAATGCAAGTGCAAAGATTCGGCTGTTTGAAAATACAACACACATAAAAATTGGAAAAGGAGTGAGACAAGGTGACACCATATCTCCGAAGCTCTTTAATGCCACATTGGAGGGTGTTTTTCAGTCGCTGAGCTGGGAAAACAAAGGGATAAAGATTAATGGAGATTATCTAACCCACCTTCGTTTTGCTGATAACGTAGTAATTTTTGCAACTACCCCATCAGAGCTGCAGTGTATGATCCAGGAACTTGCTGACAAGAGTAAAGAAGTGGGATTAAAAATGAACTTTCGGAAGACAAAAGTGATGTTCAATGCTTTTACAAGAAATAAAGATTTATTGATTGATGGAGAAAAACTGGAGATAACAGATACGTATGTTTATCTTGGACAGCAGATATCAAGTGAAGGTCACATTGATGAAGAAATTAATCGGCGAACAAAACTTGCCTGGACAGCTTTTGGAAGGTACAGCATAATTTTCAAGAGCAATATGCCATTCTGTCTTAAAAGAAAAGTGTTTGATCAATGCATCCTTCCAGTGCTTACGTATGGGGCAGAGACGTGGACCTCAACTAAAAGAGACATACAAAGGCTGCAGAGAACTCAAAGTAGCATGGAGAGGTGCATGCTTGGTATAACCAGGAGAGATAAGAAGAGGAACTCGTGGATCCGAAAAACGACGAGAGTGGAAGACATCATGATCAGAGTTAAATCCCTGAAATGGCAATGGGCTCGACATACTGCCAGAAGGACAGACCATAGATGGACAGCCGAAATTTTAGATTGGATTCCAAGGGACAGGAAAAGACCCAGAAAAAGACCACATGGGAGATGGGTGGATGAAATTCGAAAATATGCCGGAGTAACATGGAGGAGACTGGCACAAGACAGACCGTTGTGGAGCAAACTTGGGGAGACCTTCGTCCAGCAGTGGATTGATAATAGTTGACAATGATGATAACTAAAATGGATTTGAACTCCTTACCTTGAGATGTTGCTGCATAATTACGGTAAACCAATAATAATAATAATGCCAAATATACCAGGTATACTTATTTCTTTTTCGAATTTACAAAAAATCTCAGAATACAAAGCTCGATGTGCAAGTGTTTTTAATGAAAGGTTATTTGTTTCATTTTCCTACATTTCATTTTTTTCCTTTAACACCACGTTTTCAACAATTCAGACCGATAAGGGTGACGCATTAATTTTCTTAAGATGTAAATGAAACTGAATTGTTTAAGTCATCCCAAATTCTTGAAATGTATTGTAAATATCGTGAGGTTTGCTGATGTGGTGGTAGGGCCCATCGATGCCTGAAGTTACGCTTAAAGAATACATCCCAGCACACTTTCGCTGATTTGTGACATATTTCATGCCAAAGGAACAATGATTTTCGCGTCATTTTCAGATATGTATAATCGTTTTTGTGATAATACGTATTTTCTGCTGTATTGCAGTATTTTGCTCAATTACTGTATTAAATGTGCATTGTATGCGTGAAAGCCCTTAAATCATAATCAAAGAATTTCACAAAATAATACAATAACTCGTATTTAAAAGATGCCTAATCAACGGCTTATTGGAAAAGGAAGAGAAAGCAGTTCGCAACTCTTTGGTGGGAAATATTTTACCTTAAAACTTATCTTTTTTTATATTTTACTACAAACTTTTAGAATGAATTGACATGATAATTATTTATTATAAAATGGAATAACTGTAATGCATAACATATTAAATATCATTCGTAAATCAAATTGATTACATTTCTGCCATATGTACCACGTCATTTGGAAAATAATGTTACATTGGAGGTAAAAACGAAAGATACATACCTCATAGAAGACAACCTCGTTTTATTCGAAACAGGAACCTTCAGCAACTACACACCTTTGCCAGTGAGTACCAAGTGATGCAGTACCATCCTAGAATAATTCTGGTTAGTGTATGCATAGAAGACGCGGAATGCGATTTCGGTCTCCTCTCGGTTTCTGAAGATCCTGTCCTTCAGGTTATAGTTAAATTAAAAGAACTGCTTGAAATCGGTAAATGCCAAGTCAGACAAGTATATGGGATGGTTTCGAAAATCACTTCGATTAGTTTCTGTTTCGTCATTTGTTCCACGTGTGGCCTTGCGTTATGATGGAGTAGGATAAGACCCTTCCGAGTAATCAAAGATGCTGTTTGGAACAGGAGATTCTGGTGCATTCAGTCAATTTCTTCACAATTAGTTACTGAGGTAATGCTTTTTCCAGCGTACTAGGACCTGTATTTTATAGCATACTGAACAGTTCGCAGCACTGTCAACAAAACCTTCTTTGTCCTCAGGATTGGTTTAAGACGTTGTTTCGGTGGTTCACAATGGTTCAGGCACTGTTCAGATGGATTTCTTTGTATATAGCATCCACTTTTCAACACAGTTTACAATGCCATAAAATTAGGGATCCTTATCGTTGCGAAGTAGTAGGTTACTGGATATATCAAACTGTTTTTTTTTTCTTATGCTCCGTCAGTTCGTGTGTGACTCACGCATCGACCTTTTTGACATTACTATTCACTGGAGATGTTTGGAAACTGTTGCCACCGACAAAATGTACGGTTTGGAGAGTTTTCTGACTGTAACGTGAGGATTTGGTTCTACATTTGCCTTCAGAGAGCCGTTATCGATGACCGTATGTAATCCCCGAACCTCTTCACCTTTTTGGCTAGTGTCGCCGGAACGAAGCCTTTCAAACCGTCGACGAACGATTCATTCAGATGTTACCTCCGCGCCACATGACTCGACCACATTATGCTAGGATCAGGCGGCATTACGACCCAATTTGAACTCATTAAGCAGAATCACTCGCAACTCCCTCCTTTCTTTCGTGTACTTCAGACCACTATTAAGCGAGTAGCAACGACTGCAGCTCAACGGATTATGGCCTGTGTGTGGCGACTGAGTCGCGCGTGGACTTGTATGCATGTTGCTGCTAGCGGGTTGATTTGCAAACCTTGTGAGGGAGGTAAATATGGCACGTCAAAAATTGGCCATTATTTTCCGAATGACCTGATACTTATCTTAAACCTAACGGAAATCGTATTTATGTACACATAAATTAAAAAAATAAGGACATAAGTTGGTGAGATCATGCGGAAAAATCTGTTTGATGAATTGCACTCGCATATGGCTATTTTAAAACTGTGGCAACGATATAATTATAATTTCTTCAAAGTATTTCATATAAAAGTTCGACTTGTGCAAATGATTTGGAAAAGTTTGATGTAACTAGCAAATCGGCCATATTTTTAAGCTTTCCTATGCTTATTGACGATATAACTCTAATTTCTTCAAAGCTTTTCAATGCAAATAACAAATATTAATTTATACAAGTAAGATATTGAACAAGCAAGGCCACCAAGTTTCGAATTAATAGTCGCGACAAAATTATTGTCTTCACAAAGTTGGTTCTTTTCATATTTTATGTTCAATTGAAAACTTACCAAGCATTCAACATAATGTGAAAAAAAAAACAACTAAAATGATAGATACCATACAGGACCTTCCCATTTCCCCTTCTCCAGTTATTTCAAAATCTACATTGTGTTATTGATAAAGATGGGCTCTTTCGTACAGGTAAACGACTCAGCAGGACCGGTATTATTGAAAGCGACTGATTCAGTTCCGTTGGTGTGGCTCTTAGAATTGCGAGAACCTTGCGTTTCGTCGTTGCCCTTCGCCGTCTACTGCTCGCTGTCTGCCTGGCTGTTAACCCTTTCGTCCTATTGGCACCAACATCGTCCGATTGCCGCGTCGCTCCGATACAAATCAATGACGATACGGTGACTTGACGAACCGGGCACTCTCAGCTAAAATATATCTGTTCTCTGAAATTCGTTAAACTGCTCGTATAGTCCATGGATCCGACGCGACGTCGAGGGATCCTCACAGACTTTGTAGGTTAATTCAACTGTAATCCCGTGTGACAGTTGCATATGCGTGTGAGCTTTCGTGTTGTTGCACCTTGTTTTGTGGTGTAGCAACAGCAAAGCTCGCACGCAGTATAATAAGATACGATATATGTATTTGTTAAAAAGCATAGTAAAAATGAAGTAAAGTTCTTAAAGTTCTTACCACTAAAATTTGCAAATAGTATATCCAATAATAATAATGTGCAAAAATCAGCGATAATTTCCAAGGAGCTATTCTACGAGAAACGTTTCAAAGAGTATAAAGATAAATATTAGTACACTTCCAAATTACCGTTTGTTTTCTTCTTTAGTTTGGAGGTTTAATGAAAACGGTGAGCAAAAAACAAATTCCATGAGCTATATGCATTTGCCTGTCGTAAATTTAGAGCCAGTTGCTCTAGGGAAGCGAGGGAGACAGTTCTGTAAGGCAAAAATAACATCCATGTCTTGCCGATACTTCAACCAGGATGTTAAGGAGTCTGCTACACTGAGGCGGTAAAGAAATATTCGTCCAATTATTTTGTAAAGTTCCGTAAGTCACACTAGTTATCTTGAGAATCAACCGGTTTGAGATCTTGGATAGAACCCACCTCCTCTTTCACCCCGAAATGTTTTTACAATTACTGGCTGTATAAAGAAATTATAATTCAAGAAAATATGCATCCTTTACTTCTGATTATTTTTTAATGTTACTTATTGGTTGCAGCACGTGAAACCAAAGCTACATTTTGATTTTGCACTAAAACTTCATTGTGATTCTCTACAAAAAAAGAAATCTGAAGCCGGAAGTTTACAAACACTGAGAGGAGAGAAATCATGGAATACCTGTATATTATTTCTGTGAGCAGGAATATTCCAAGTCCAACAACTTCACTTGAAGACACAATTTAATGAAACAAAGTACTGAAGAAAAGTTGTAGAACTATTTATGGAACCTACCAAATGCAACCAAATCCAGCATCAATTATTTATTTAAATATAAAAAAGTGGCCGCTGAAAAAGGTGAGATTTATTCCTCAACCTATAGATATTTTAATTAAATCCAGTTAAATTAGAAACGAAATAACACCACGTTTATCGATGTGAATTTTTTCGATGTTAACCTCTCTTGATGATGATGTTCCGGCTTCTTTGAGTATCACGAAAGTTTGATTTTTTTAATTGCCACTATTTCAGTTTTTTGGGAGAATTTCAAACATTTAGGACAGAAAATAAGAAATAAAGGGCATTTGACGTCTTTAACCAGTTTTTACGGAGCTGAAGACAAAGCACTGAAGTTGAAAACTGTCCCCGAAAATGAGGATGTCTGACCACCATATGCCAACATGAATATTTAGTAGTTTAGTCACTTCGAAAACAGTGTTAATCCGACGGACACTGGTTATTAATCCTTTTCAGTAATTAAGTCGTCACCTGCTTTTCTCCCTGCTTGCTGTCCTCTGCCCGTGTGGTGGCTTTCCTATGGGGTGAAACTTATTTGTCTCTCCGTCGCTTCGGCCCTCATACCTTACATAAGGTTTTTTCGGTCTCAAGACGACAGTTCCGTATGAAATCCTGGGATGAATTTTAAGTTTCCGAAATTCTGACATAAGATTATAAAAAAAAAATATATCTTCCAGACGTAAAGGCAATATACATGTATATTCTGGGGAATTACGTTACGGATATGGAACAACAAAATCCTGAGAGCGGATTGTTAGGTCGTACCAAATATTCATCCAAATGATCTGTCCATACACAAGTATGTGTGTGTGTTTTAGCGTAGGGTGGAAATCGAGGACTCGCATATGTTTACAAACCTTCCAACCGAGGACTGGCATATGTTTACACACCTTCCAACCGAGGACTCGCGTATGTTTACACACCTTCCAACAGAGGACCTGGTTCACACCGAGGACGTCCTTAGTTAGACGAAACGCAAAAATAGGTTCTACGGCGTTAATGTACTATGTATCTGAGTTGTTTCGAACTAATATGAGGTTATGTCCTCAATGGTCGGTTAGACTAATCGCTAAAATAAATTGTACGGCTTAATTTACTGTATTTGAATTGTTTCGAACCGAGTTGAGGTATGTCCTCCGTTGTTGGTATTTTCATGCGGTGTGTGCATAGCGCGGCTGCAGTGTGTATCGGGTCAAAATGACGGGTCCTCGATTCCATGGTGAAAAAACAAGTTATGGTCAGTGGTTCTTACGAGCTTGGGAAAAAGCGGTGTAAGCTTTACGCAAGCTTCTAACGGTTAAGGAATTTTATTTTTATTATTGTTATTATTATAATGACTGAATTTATGACTAACGGTAAAATATTTTTTTTTATGCCTGAATTTGTGACGAATTGAAAACTTTCAAAATCTTTTGATCTTTGATTAAATGGTTATAATTTAAATCAGTTTTCTATATCTCATACTCCTCTCGTAGTTTTAATGTTAATCTCTTTCTTAAAACGCCGACAGATGTGATCAGAAAAATGAACAAAAAAAAATACGGCAGTGAGTGTAAAAGTTTTCATATAAACTTGAGTTTTTGGCTTTATTCCGAAGCTCTCTGTATCGAATAATGGCAATGTGTGTGATATTTGTACAAAATACCACTTTCATTACAACCCATGAAAAACCTCTTTTGTTATTTAAGTTAATCGCTTTGGAAATCTTTATTCACTTGACCAGAAAAAAAAATTCTGATACTGTCGTGTTAAAGGTGCTTCCTTTCAAAATACAATATTAAAAAATTGCCATGTACGTATTATTAAAACAACAGCAAAACCCTTATAAAATAATATGCAAATATATATAATAAAATGGTATATTTTATTTCTTTTCTTTTTTCCCCTGCGAATGTGCTTTTATGATCAAGTTTAGTTCTGCCTCTACTCTTTTTCAAGGCTGAAATAATATAATAAGGTTTTCTAAGTTGAAGTTGTTTCCCCAAAATTTCCCGTACGTCATATATGCTCAACGCAATTCTTGTTTATATATGTAGAGCGGAAATCGTAAGTTAGCATCATATAGGTAAGTGATTGAGGTTTTTTTTAAAGAAAACGAATGATGTTCTCGTTTGAAGGTGTGTATGTGAGGTCCTCGGTTAAACGTGTGTATATGAGGTCCTCGGTTGAAGGTGTGTGTGTGAGGTCCTCGGTTGAAGGTGTGTATGTGAAGTCCCCGGTTGAAGGTGTGTATGTGAGGTTCTCGGTTGAAGGTGTGTATGTGAGGTCCTCGGTTGAAGGTGTGTGTGTGAGGTCCCTGGTTGAAGGTGTGTTTGTGAGGTCCTCGGTTGAAGGTGTGTATGTGAGGTCCTCGATTGGAGGTGTGTAAGTTTAGTCCTCGGTAGGAGGTGTGTAAGTTTGGTTCTCGGTTGAAGGTGTGTAAGTTAAGTCCTCAGTTTGAAAAAAGCGTTGAAATCTTTGAACATGGTTTATAATACTGAGTGACCAAATCTTTTTCGGTACACTATCACGTTATTACTATTAGAAGAAATATTCATAGTTCAATAACTATTTAAATACCATTAAAAAAACGAAAAAGGAAGACCATAAAGCTGGGAACTATTTTCTCAAAGGGAATCATTTTTTAAATTATTTTTATTATTTACACATATATATTCGGGCCTGGCCATCAGATTAAGAACTGCTTGTGACGTCACGCTAAGCGACGGGCATGTCCATGGGTAGCTGAAGACATCAATGTGAAAATATTCATTATTTGCTTCAATTTATTTAAATTCCTTTTGACAGATGATTGTGAGCAATTACTCCATGTATAAAATGTAAAATTTGTGTTTAAAAAAATTAGCGGCAAAGAAAGCTGAATAATTTAGAGATGAGTTCGGGCTCAATTTTAGGAGCCCGGTCACGGATTCTTGGAATATTTTGCCTATCAGGGCTTGCATTTAAGCATTATAAACTGGCCAAAGATATAACATTTGATAACTATCATTACAGGGAAATTAAATCCAAGTCCCAGTTCAACTACCCTAAATCCTATACAAATAAATTTATTTAAGTCCTCATTTTGTATATTTTCATTCTTCATTTTTGTTAATTTTCAATCTTCATTTCATGTGTGATAAAAAATTATCAAGCATGCATATTCTAACACATGCTTATAACCACGGGGGCAAAATCTGTACAAGGTGAGTTCATTTTTCATTTATTTATTTCGGTGTGTGTACATTGTGCTGAGAGTTACACATTCTCAGTATCAATTTAGTTTAGTTGGCTGCCTCAAAACTTTTTTATTTACTTCTGTATACCCTGCACATTATGCAAGTAAATATTAAGATTATATCTCTAAGTCCTTCAATTTTAAAATAGACTAGGGGAGGGGGAGCGGCTAAGTTGTTAAAACCACACATAAATATAGACTGTAGCAGCATTTTTAGATTCTTTGTCACTTACTTTTCAAAGTATGTTTTCAGTATTAATTTAGCATATAGTTGGATTCCCATTATTTTTAAATTTATTTCTGGATGTACTGCAACATTTACCTGATGCAGGATTATTATAACTTTACTTTTGTGAATTACCTTTTCAAACACATTCTCAGTATATTAATTTTGGAACACTTTGCCTGTGCAGATTCATTATTTTTGGATGAAAGCAATGTTATTTGACAAAAAAAATTTAGGGTTTTAAAACACAATTGTGGAGGCTGTTTTATTAAATTTTCGTCGGTGTTTTTTTACATATGCAAATTGCAATGTAACACATGCAATTGCAATGTATGTGAACGTTCTAATAGATTACGTTTCAGTTATTTTCTGCGTCTGTTTAAAACTGCGCTAAGAGAGGTTTTTGGTATAACCGTTTATACTCATACGGGGCAGAGAAAGCTTAATAACTGAGAAAGGTAAAACAGACGCAAATTTCTTTCCTTCTGGAATAATCCAATATAATAATCGTCACTGTCACTGCGCGATTTAAAATCGGATTTAACAAGATCCCATTAAAGATTTATTAGATTAAAATATATTACTTGCAAGTTAAAATCCATTGGTTCTTTCGTGTCGATAAGTATCAACCAGATCTTTAATGTATTAAATCTTTCAGTGTCGATTACTATTGAATTATTCGAGTGATGCACGACAACTAATTCTGATTTCTTCCTTTCTCTTTTTTTTAAATTTCGGTAGAACTAGCATTTTAAAGTAATATTTCATAAAATAATATGCAGAAAATTAAAATATAAACCTTATTAAGCTGTTCCTTGAAGCATTAAGTACGACTGAATACCCAGAAACGTAAAAGAGAAATGAAATTTGGGAACTTTGGGTTTTCCTTTCTTACTAAAAGCGAAGAAACTTGCCGTTAATTCTGAATGCAGCTATCGCAATAAAATTCGCACACAAATGGAATCCAATCTCCGGCAGTTTATCGTAGAGTAAGAACTATGGCCATTGCTTGGGAAAAGAAAGTGTTTTATTTTTTATATTCAGATCCAGTTTTGCTAGGTGTATCTTCAGCTGCGATGCAGAAACATGAGTAAAACCTAATTTTGCAAATACAAACAATACAATAATTACTATAATTATCAGACTTTTGCTGAAAAAGACTATTAAAGAGGAAATGGTGTTGTCAGCATACCACTAACTTAGGTTTGGAACACTTGGATATTTTTTGCAATGAGTGAGATGCAAAAAAATCTGCTTCCCGGGCTGCCAGTCCGATACTGAGCGTTCGTATGAAGATCTAAAATTTACAACAGCAGTTCCTGCAGATTTTTAAGGAATAATAATTCCGGGTACGTATAAAATAATCTATTAGGAATTAAAAGAGCAATACATGAATGTAGGAATGTTTTCTGGGGAATGATAGTTTCTACATTTTCTAACCAATTGTTTTTATGTGGTAGTAATAAAGTCAGGGTATAAATAAGCTATTCTTAAAAATGGCAAATGAATCAAATCCATATTATTATTTTATATTTTGTGGAGATTTAAAATTCATGTGGGAGAAATGCGAGACCCCAGACACTCGTTCAAAACACTAAAGTTCTGTCGCGTTCAAACTGAAGTGCGTACTTTGATACAAAGCAACTTCTTTTACGGTGTAGAGAAAACGCACACCGTAGTTCACGTGATGGTCGCAGATACTACCTGTTTCGTCACACCGCATCGTCAGCAGATTCCTCTCTCCTCTCCCGCCCTCCATCTGACCTCCTTTCTTTCTTTCTCCATTCCCCTGCGTAAAGCCGATTGCATATACCGTAGTACCATTTCAACCCAGGTCGCAAATACGAATGCTTCATTCAGACGCCTTGACGATCGTTGCGGTATAAGTATACCAATTAGGAAAAATGCTATCCTATACGCACCAACCCGCTAGACTGGCGTCGTGAATAATGGTAAAGCCTCGCTCTTTACCTATTCCCTAAAATGACCACGCGTTAGTTGGGTGGATGAAATTAGAAATCAGGATGTATAGGGAGGAGACCGACTGAAGACTGACAGTTGTGTTAAAAGACAGGGCGAGACATTCATGACAATCTTAATGATTGCGGATGATTACTAAAGATACAAGGTGAAGATACCCCATGTTTCTGGATTGCATATGAAGATACCACACGCACACACAGACACACACACACAGACACACACACATAAACCACGCCACAGCGGTGGTCGTCGTCTACGACCTAACTTCAAACCATTCGTCCGAGATTGGTCTGGGTTGGAAACTCTGATGCGGCATGGGTGTTGTGTTTTTCTTACTACAATGGCTCTCCGTCATTCCCCTTTCAAAGGTAGTGGCCCTAAATTAGAGTCAGGCGACTGCTTCTTCTAGCCTATTGAATTGCTCTATGAGGTCGTTAAACTTCAGTCAAAAAAAAAAGATTTACAAGAGTGCTGCTTTGCTATTCTGGCTGACTCAAATGAGTTACCGCATATCCAACTGATTTGTAGTGGAGAATTCAGAATTTTATTTCTGGGATTGAGGCGACAATATATGAATATTGGTTTGCAAGCGCTTCATTGATGGTAAACTTTTTTCCAGTGCTTTAAAGTTTCCAGAGACATACGTTTTTCAAGAAATTAGGTTGATGTGAGAGGGATACAGGATGAGAATGTTTTATTTCAAAAACAAATTAATGATTTTTCTTTTTTTTCTTTTGGATTTATTCCTCTTTTAAATGCGTATTTTGTTCACTGTGCACTCTGTTTCACGTTAATTTCACAGTACTCTGCAGTGGTTTTCTAGATTTATCCACATTTCTGCTGTTTAATAATTTTAATGTCATTTGTCTTGCCTTTCCTGAACACATGTCCTGCGAATCTACTCCCCTTTTCCCTCCCATGTTTGAGAGTTAGTTTGACCATATTCCTAAGATTTCCGTCACGGGTAATCCGCTGTTTATCAGGAACAACATACCGCACTTTCGTCATAACCGAAACGCATTTACATAAATTATCGCTCAGAATGGCGCTTATGTGGATTCCCTCTCCTATGTCTTGACGTTTGGTGTAATTTTCAACGTTTGCAGTTGGGATTGTCCCTAGCAACATATTTAAATTATGTCGTAGCGCACCCTTCTCTGGCGCTGACGGAAAAAGTTCAGAGAATCTTGAGTCTACGGTTGGAAAGCATTAACTATAGTGTATGGGGAAAGAATGCCCACAGAAAAAATACTCATTTCTCGAAAATAAGAAAAAAATACCCACATACAAAATTAGGCCTGTCTTATTTTCATGAAAAAATATCTTAATTTCAACGAGGCAATAGACAAAACTAATCAGGACACTTTCTCTGCGCATCCACATAACGTTATCTAGCCAGTATTATAAGATCATCGTACTTTGTTTCCAAAATGGGGAAGTCGTCCATTGTTCGAATCAACACACGTATGTTAGGCTCTTCCAAGAAGCGTAGTTACTCTTCTTAGAAGAGCTTAACACACGCACACTCGCTCCAACACACACAGACTTTTACCGAGGTTTTTCTACGTCCAAACCGTCGCACGCTTTTAAACCTGTGTGTGTGGAAAGGGTTTAGCCATAAGCGCCCTCAGGCGGCGCGTGAGAGGGGTGAAGATGTTTTTCAGTTTCGTGGCGGCGTTCGAATTTTAGATCTGAGACGGAAGTTTTTAACGCCTGTGTGTTGGCAAATCCCTCCAAAGTGAAGTTTTGTTTTCTTCTATACCCACGGTACCAGTTGCGCACCGAGGAATTCCTGTTGGAGGGGGGCTACATGTGTAGGTATGTGTGTATACGCACTTAGTATATATGTATATATATATATATAACATATAGACACTATCTACCAACAAGTAACTGGACACCGGTGATAGCAAAGGAAAACGAAGTTTATTCACCTTCAATAGTTGGTGGAACCTCAACGAGCGGCGATTACAGCTGCGACCCTTCGGAGCATACTCTCAACCAGGCGTTGTACGACGGCTACCGGTATTTTCTTCCACTGGGCATAAAGAAGACAGGTCAGTTCCTTCACCGGTTTTGGACGGTAGGGGCACCCCTTAAGTCGACGCTCCAACTCGTCCCAGAGGTGCCCGATAGGGTTAAGGTCAAGTGTAATATGATGCCCTAAAATGTTTTTTCTCAGTCGTGCATTTGCTTGAAAGAGAGATTGCTGCTGAAGACGTAAATCAAGCTTGGAAGACCTTTCGTAAAATCTGGCTGTTTCTTTGTTCGGTGAATCAAAATCAAGTTCACTTGATGAACAATTATTTTCAAAAGGTCAAATGCGCTCTTCAGGTTCAAGATGGCATTTAAAGAGATACTTTCATGTTTCTTGAAATGTAATTATTTAATGTCAACCAAAAGAATTGAAGACTTTGATCTTTCTCAAAAATTCAACTTCCTAAAACACGAATCAATATGTTAGGGAGCTTGCATGCCAATTACATTCGAGCCACTGATATTACCCCAATAAAGGCTTAAAAACATAATTTCTTATGCGATGTTAAAAGTATTCCTACTCAGATTTGAGATGAAGTAAGATACAATTCCAATGATTAAAAAATGCGTGACCGTCAAAACTATGATGATGTCACAGTGACTTGAACGTTTGCGCTCTATTCATCATGATGATATCGAGCCAAACGCACTGCGAAACCACAGTCGATGTATAATACACATCTTATTGTGAGAAGCGCTGGTGTTTTTATTCTCTCTTAACACCACGTGTTTAGTAGTTATAAATTATTGCATATATAGTAAATATTTGATCAATAAATATCGAAAGTAAATCGAGATGAAGAATGGCCCGTTGTGAAACATATGTGATGAGAATAGTAAGCTGAATACAATTCTAGAAAAAGAACTGAAGTATATGGTAACGTACAAATTGCTTATTTGTGGAGTATATTATATTCCAAAATATCGAAATATCCACAAAATACGATCTTATATCTTTCATTGAGTAAATCCACCATTTTTGCAAACCAGAGAGAGAGAGAGAGAGATTATAAGGCATAGCTTCAGTTATATGAGGCTCTTGAATTCTTTCTCGTCAAAAAAGTAGCCTGTCTTGTAGCAACATAACGAGCGTACGCTGTTGTTGTACAGACAAGCAGAATTCGAGTCTAACCCCTGAAAATCGACGCGCTTTTATCTGAAGGGAACCAGTGGCATGCAATAACCCAGCTTTTGAGCAGGAAACAACGTATTTCGGTGCACATAGATCAGTGGTCTCTAAAGGCATAAGCATCCGTGAACGCATGGTTCTGTACGTCATCCCAAACGGGAGTCTGAAAACCCAGATATATAAAGACAAGATAATGAAACCTATTGTCATGCCGTATGGGGCAGCAGTCGGTATTTCGTTCCTTTTCACGGAACAAAATACCGACTGGCACGCACGGAATGTACAGTTGGTTCCCGTAACCCTGGGACTCACAGGCATGTTCAATTTTCTTTAAGATGCTTTGAAGCTTTGCCGGCACTTTTGATGACTCTTCGTGAACTGGATACCGCGTTCATCGAGAAGAGGAGAAAATACGACAGCAAACTTTGACAGTAACCTCATCGATTCCGCGCCACACAGATATGTAGCGGTCTTAACAGTTCAAGGAGACCACACACTCTAATAGACGTCAGTTAGGATTTTTAATAGTAATTTTTTTTGTTGTACATGTATGCATATTGTTGTATAACATATCTCCGTATGTGCTTTAAATACGACCATAAAAATTCACTAATGTTAATTTCCTTTCCCATGTTACTGAACATTCTATTGCATATTACATAAAATAATATTTTACTTCCAGCAATGTCAATCGCACATATTTTTACTTACAATTACTCTTATACCTCTAATTCTTAAACCACTGTACTTACTGTTTCAGAGTACTGTGAGTGGATAAGTTATGATGCTTCTCATCTTCCGATGTCTAGTTTTTAGCTCACTTTAGAAAGCGGAAGGGACTTATAAAAAATTTCAGACTCTTAGAATATGTGATCTGAATTTATTTGTACTGTATAATACCGTGGAAAACTCAGTTACCGTGATGGACAATAATGTGACTATTTCACCTTGGCGCTAATATCTTGCGAAAAATATTTTCGATACAAAACTTTTAAAACAAAATGTGCTTAAAAAACAGTAAACAAAAACAACTAATGCGAAAATAAAAGTTCTTTTTTTTTAACGTACCACAGCTTTCAGTATATTATTCGTAAAATAAATATAGATAGAAATGTATAATAATTGATTCATAACTCTTCTAGAAAAAGGATTTTGTTGGTTACAGCGTTTACGTGGGCTATGATGATATCAAGGTGTTTATGAGGAACGTTGAGCATCTCAGACATGTTCACAACGGATCATGTCCAGGTTGCGGACTGACGTATCCGCACTCTGAACATCTACTTTCTTCAGGTATTAATCGACCAGCTGAGCCTTGTGCGACCGAGAATGGTCATCTATTAAAAGAGACTGAGGATCACTAACTCCCCGAAACAGTCAGGCATATGGCTCTCAGATGTCGTACATTTAGCGCTTATCATTTACTTTGTGTCCCGCGAACACCTCATGATGTGTGCGTCCGTTGAACATAAAGCGACCTCTGACACAAGCAGATAGCGGCCTCTGACGGATGATCGTTACGAGACGTTTGCATGAACCTTATGCGTTTCCTGTACTACAGAGATTAATGCCGAAGAAAATCCGAAAATACAGAGATTGATGCCGAAGAAAATCCGATTGTAGACTCAATTTTTCTGCAAGAAGAAAACAAGCCCAGTAGTCTGGGTTCTGGGAAGGGTATTGCCTACACCTTGTCAATAAGAATACACATGACAGATGCTGCTATCGAAACACAAACCATACATTTGTTCCTGACATAAAGGCTTATTTCATTAAGGCTTCCATTTTTTGTTCACTATGATACAGTAGTTTCCAGTGCGGAAAAGCTACGAAAACAGTTGCAGGTTTATATATAGGACTTATGACGCCGTGCGTTGAAAACTGCATCACAATCCTCACGAGGGGTTGTATGCTATGAACGATTTTGAAAAGGCCTTCCTGATACCCGACCGTGTTTTTGAATTGCTCCCGTTACTGCTAAATCAACCTGGGGTGGTTATTCAAGCCCATTGCAATCTGGCCCTTAGTTTGGCCTGCATCTAGTCGTTCTATTACGTGTCACCGTCCAACGTCAGAAACACATGTATGAGAAACAAGGAAAGAAAAAGCAGCCGATAGAACGCTTCTTACAAGATCTGACAACAACAAATGGCAGTAGTGTCTCTCGTTAACTGTGTTTAACTTAATTTACTTATTATGAGAAACAATTTGCTTACGGATATGCAAATTTCACTATTTGCACTTCTTTCTTCTCTCCATCTTCAAGTTTGGGTACTATGTGACATTATATTCATCGTTCTGGAATAACTACCTGCTAAATCTTTCAACACGTTATTCGGACACCATTGTAGAATTCACAAACTGCTGTGCGTCCGTTGTTCAAAAAGATAATTTTTTGGAGGCCCGGAAACATCTACGATGATCTTCATGCGTACACGTCCTTGAAGTAAAAGAATATTCAGACAGCAGTGAAATGCCAAAATCTAGATTTTTGGTTTCTCAACTCGAAGAAAAATTTACAGAAGTGTGCCTCTTCTTTTGTCCTAGAGAACAAAGAAAATTAGATTGCGTTGAACGATTTTAATTTTCTAAAATTAAACCTATGAAATATTTCCAGAATTTAATTCATTTATATTTAATTATATTCAGAGTTATTAAATTATTTTTAAAATTTCCTTCGAAAAATGAAAAAAATATCCAGAGCAGATAACATGTTTTTTTTTTGTTTTTTTCTTTCAACTAAATCAGAATTCTCTGCAGCTCCTATAAAAATCGCAGACACGTCAAAACAAATTTCTTCATCTTTGGACACGACCTCAATCTATATTGAATAAGTTGTTCTTCAGACATTGATTATGGATAAATTATTTAAGTTATTCACAATATTAGATGCCAAAATACTTAGGTGAAGTGAATTTAATTATATATAGGTTTACCTCATATTTTAGTTCAAAACCGCGACAAATATTAGAAGAAACTAACGTAACCTATACAAAATTCTGTAAGATAATTCTAAACGATGTCATCGAGTTATCCCAATATTCTTATAAATCATTTGAACCAGTGTAATTTCCATCATCTCTATAGCCCGTATTTTCAAGCAACGGAACTTAAGCATGCAGCTCCTCGAGTAAGAATGCTTTAAAAAAATATTCATGTTGTAACTATTTTTCATTATTATTTACTTTACAAAAGTAAGTCCTGTTTCATTAGATATTTGACAACGAGAGTTTTTATTGTAATAAGTAGTCTAAGTTAAAAAACAGTGCCGTCTTACGCAAGATTTAAAAATGTAATGTTAAAAAGATATGTACAAATTAATATATACATGTTTTACACCTTTCGATTTTACCAGAAACTCCTCAGCTGTAATGCAATGCACAAACACAAGCGACGAGGTGTTAATTATATACGCAATGACAGTATTTTCACAAGTGACGTATGTCCAAAAAAGGAGTTTAACGCATGTACAGAAATAATTGGTCAATCTCAATTTCTGAACTCTGGAATTTTTCCCTGGTCCAATAAATTGTTCCTAGCAAGGGGGGCAGTCCAAGGGGAATCTTCATTACAGCAACGATGACGAAATTTATAAATCGGCAAACTTTCTGTGAAAAGAATAGCAGAACGACGTCTAGGGGTATACAGAAAAATTGCAGCCTCCCAAATAGGGCTTGGCTTACCGACAAAGTAGATCCAGGAGAGAGCTGTAAAAGTTGAGGAGGTTTTTATGTTATACTTGGGTTCCGAAATTTTACATTTCAAGGAAAGAAGTCGAACCCACATTAAACATATTCTGCACTTCTTCGAGCAAAGCTTTCAGTGGTATGGCATAAATGCCTTGCCAATTACCGAGCTCAACTGCTTCAGAAGAAACATGCTGCGTGATACTCACTGCATTCAGAAATAGTCCACCCTTATTAGATTGGAAGAAACGATAAGCACAATACGTTCTATTGGTAAGTCAGTACGTTGTAATGTCAACTGCTTTTCATTGCTCTTTGGCAATTCTGTGTCATACGCAGTACTGCTAGCAATACTGGAGAAATGTCGCTACTTTTTAAAACCAACTCTAGGGATCGTACGTTGACTGTCGTCAGACAGCATCTTTGAGTCTCAGAAGGTCTGGTGGTATTGAAACCGTTGCACATTGTAGATAGAGGAAGATTTCAAATAATGCGATGTTTCTGTTAAAGTAACACGATTTAAACTATGAAAAACGGTAGTATTATCATCCAAAGATATATTTTAATCGCACCGTAGGAATATGCCACAATACTCATTAGAATGTTTCCTCGGAATAAGGTAGCGATGATGTGCCATCCAAATGCACAAATGTCGACTCGTGATTCTAAGCGGTTTCTCTTAAGGGAAGAAAGAACTCCCGCCCACAGAATGAGGAGAAAGTTTTCAAAATGGTGACGACCACATGTTTATAAACACCAACGGATAATTCGTCGACGGTCAGAGTACGGTGCCAGTGCCGTAAGACAAACACATTATCAGTACCTCACGGGGATTCGAACCCGCACAACTCTCTGACGAATCATCGGAGTGCAGTGATTAGTCCGTTGCGCCACCTGAGTGTCACATCACATTTATAACCACATGACTTGTTAGTATCTACAAAGCAAATGCGACATCAGTTTTCGATTTCTCTCCTCTTGAGCGATTGATGTGAGAAAAGTAGAATAAGCACGTCTATCAAAGGAACGACCCAATGAAACGAGTGGAATATTATATATTATCTCAGACGCCTATTCGGGAAAAACCGACGTGAAGATCTTTCTCACGTAAACCCACTGCGAATTATATTTATCAAAATACATATTTGCTGTGCTAAAAAAAAACATGGACACCGTTTTACACTGCTGGCCACCCAAAATGCAACACCAAAAAGGAAGCATCCGATTGGCCTTAAATACGCAGCATGCGTTCCCCGCGAGAGGACATTCAAACGATTATCATTGCAGGGCATATACAAATCATGTGCGCCCGGCACGCCACCGAGAAGCACTTTAAGAAGGGTGCACAGAAGGCGGTGTGAAAGTAGTGGAAGTGTTGTGATGCTGGACCTGTACGTGGGAAGCTTCCTGATGTCTCGTCGCGGAATACGGCAGTCATTCCAACATGTTTCGAGTTCGACAGAGGACGAATAGTGGCTTTTCGCGGGAGCGGTTTATCGTACCGAGATATCGGCGCCCGTGTGGGACGACATCCAGCCACAATGTGGCGAGTTATTGATTCGGTGGGTGCAGGTAGGACTAACGGGCCGACGTGAGCGATTGCCGCAGCCACGGCACACCACCAAGCGAGAGGACCGGCATGTTGTGCGGCGGGAATCGACGACTTGCACCGCCACATCACGAACGTTAGCGCAGGAATTAGGGTGTGTTGCACAACAACCTGTGTCAGCACGTACCGTTCGACGTCGTCAGCGGGAGCGGGGACTTGTCTCACGGCGCCCATTGCTCCAATTACCATTGACGTTACACCACCGGTGAGTGAGGCGGCAGTGGGCCGTTGAACGCTGCACCTTGACTACGGAATGGCACGACATTGTCTTCTCCAACGAATTCCGCTTTACCTACAACACCCCGATGGTCGGATCCGCGTGCGGCGGCACCGCGGCGAGAGACTGTATGATTCCTGCATTATGCTTCGCCATACCGGTCCGTCGCCTGCACACCTCTGGTACGCATGGCCGGTACACCCAACAGCCATAACTACATCTCCGCCGTTTTGGAGCCTGTAGTCCTCTTTTACCTGCAGGACCTACCAGCGGCCACGTTTCAACGGACAATGCGCGCCCGCAGGTGGCACGCATCGTGCAACAATTCTTCACTGCCCACCTGGTGGCATTGATGCCGTGGCCCGCCTGTTCTCCCGATATATCGTACAACGAACTCGTCTGGTTGCTGATCTACAAGCGAGTGGCCCGACAAGCTTTACCGGCGGCTACGCCTAATGAACTGTGGCAACGTGTGGAAGTAGCCTGGACCGACATACACCAAGCCCACATCCACAGCCTTTTTCGTTCGATGCCGCGGCGTGTAGCGGCCGTTCTTGCCAGCCATGTGGGCCACACGAATTATTGATGTCTGCGTGTTCCGCAAGTCGCACCGGCTTGTAAGCTCAATCGTTTTATCTTTTTATCTGTTGTTATGTGCCCAGTAAATCTGGCTTTGCTATCTCGTGTCCTTCTTGGTGTTGCATTTTGGGTGGCCAGCAGTGTACCTTGAACTATTAATTTATAGTCCTTGAAAGTTCTTCCATTTGCTAAAATACGTAATGGGTTTGCCGGTCTGCTAATATACGAAAAGGTCTAGTGGAGGTAAGTACCGAGATTTTTTTTCGCTGTAATTTGTGGGTAGTCGAAGAAAAATTTCTGAAATAAGAGGATCTAAGTATTAAATTGAACTATTTTGTACCGAAAATTATTGTAACAATTCCGAAATTGTAGAGAATAAATGATCTGTGTGCTGGAGCAGTTGCACTACTTTCAATATTTTGGAGATTCGTTATGGTAGTTGATTTGTTGGCGACCCCACAGGGTGCTTTTTATGCTGTACTAAGATCTAAATATTCCTAGGTCTATGCATATGGCACCAGTAGGTAGGTTAATTTTATAGTTAATGGTCTCTGCCCCAAAGTTATCAGCTTATCGAGGCATATGAACCTCAACGCAGTTGAACTCGAACGCAGCAGGTACCGATGTAAGAACCCTGACCGCTCTGCCACCGCAAAGTCTGTATACTGAAACATATTTAATATTCCAAATAGAACAGTGTTCAACAAGCATGTAATAGCTAAAAAGTTACCGCATTTTTTCAAGGCACAAAAAAGCAAAACTTCGGTACCATGATTTCTGATTATTTCAAAATTCATTATTACTTTATTGTGTTTGCAAATTAGAAATTGCAAGTGTTTTGTATTTTTTTTCCATACAATAGGATAACGAGTTACTATTATAATGCTACTGTAAGTACTATATTTATGTGGGAAGTGACTACCAGATAAACGCTGATATTTCCCTTAAGTGGATAATAGTAAGTGGATTTCAAAATGTTCCATGTTTTTCTGTATTCCCCATCTGAGTAGATGAAGCGAGAAAGGGACACACCTGCGAAACGTTGTTATTCTGTGCATAATCACTCTAAAATCAACCCAGTACCTATCAATGTTTTTGAGCCAATTTTTCGAATGCTTGAACACGTACCAAGCATAGAGGGATAGCATTTATTTTCTTCTCTACGAAGCCGCCCCTGCGGCACAGTGTGCTACGAGATGGCTCATGATCGTTTGTCCGCGAAGGGCCGGCGTTCGAATTCCTGTGAGCCATGGACGTTTGTCTTACGGCAGGGGCTCTCTCCCTGCCCTTGAACCAGTGACCCTAAATTAGGTAAGGGCGACTGTTTATAGCCCATCGAGTTGCTCACGGTAGTTGTTAAACCTTAAATCAAAGAAAGAATGATCAGAATTGTCGTTCTTCTTTTTCTTTGTAGTTTACACTTTCGGGACAAACGGCATAGAAATAACACAGGAAAAGTAATTAAGGAATAATCTCACAACACTATAATGCACTAAATATCTCAATTAAAAGGAACACAAATTTAAGAGAGTCCTTATGAGTCATAACTCGGAATGTTTACTCGGAGCAGTCAAATGGACGATTATTGTACGGTCCCTTAATATCTTTGTGTCCAGTTCTCTGTTAGTCAGCTCTCCGGGAGGCCAGTTCTCCGGTGGACACTTTTTCTACACCCATATCATCATTGTCAACCGTTATCAATCTACTGCTGGATGAAAGTCTCCCTAAGTTTCTTCCACAACGATCTAGCTCGAGCCAGTCTCTCCATGTCCCTCCCGCATGCTTTCGAATTTCATCTATCATCTCCCATGCGGTCTCCTTCTGGGTCTTTTCCTGTACCGTGGAATCCAGTCTAAATTTTCAGTTGTGCATCGATGGCCCGTCCCTCTGGCAATATATCCAGCCCATTGCCATTTCTTGGATTTTACCCTGATCATGTCAATTTTCACTCATGTCATTTTCCTTATACATGAGATCCACTTCTTTTCTTTCCTGGTTACATCAAGCTCCTTTTCAGTTGCCGTATTGTTTGTGTGCCTTTTTTCGTTGAGGTCCATGTCTCAGCTCCATATGCAAGCATTGAAAGGCTGTATTAATTAAACACTTTTCTTTTAAGATATAATAGCATATTGCTCTCAAAAATGCACTGTTTCCTCCAAAAGCACTCCAATCAAGTTTTATAAGCACATTAATTTGTTCATCAATGGCACCTTCGCTTGATATCTACTGTCCACGGTGAATGTAGGTATTGGTGAGTGTACATATTTAGCTTCTCCCTATCAATCAATAAATCTGCATTTCTTCTAAAAGCATTGTACATCATGAATGAAATACAGGATTACAACATATTTAGAATACAAATTTGGAAGACGTGAATCCGTTTTTTGGTATAAATATGGCATGGATGGTAAATCAGATAATATCCGTAAACTTGCAAATTTCGTCGTCCTGCAGAGGAATTGAAACTGCGTCTCCCTCCGGGTGACGCGGGTTTGATTCATCAGGAGAGGCGGGTTCTATTCTCGCTGCAGGACGACGAAATTTTCAAGTTTTCGGATATTATCCGACTGACCATCCATGTCATATTAAAGAACGGATTCATATCTTCAAAATTCGCATTGTACATCAGTGGGGTTTTTTTCTGGAAGTTCATTTTTAATTCCACTTCTTCACTCTAGTCAGCAAGTTCTTGGTACATACCCTGCAGTTCTGAAGTGCTAGTTCCAAAAATGACTACGTTTACAGCAAAACGAAGGTGAATTAAACAATTTCCCTTAATCTTTATCTCTTTGTTTTCCCAGTTCAGTTACTGAAGAACATTTGATATGTGGCATTGAATATTTTGGGAGATACAAACACCTGATGACTGATATATTGCTTCAAACATGCGATCATTGATATATTGATATCTATTTATCACTTTTTCTTATTTATTTAAACACATCAAATATCATGATTGTAACAAGCTGAAAAAGCCTAGGGGCTTTGCACGAGTTTCATGTGTTTTTTATTGGTAATTAGCATCCGTATACATAAATGAAATATCAAGCATTTAACGGAAAGCGTCGTAAATAGGCCTCAGGCCTTATTGTTGATGCGCGCATTTAAGAGTTGATGTACTGTCTCTCTTATACCAATTTTAGAATGTGTGTTTGAACACACCTCACTTCAAAACTCCACTGTAAAAGTTAAATTTTGTTAAAAAGTCCAACGCATAAGAATTTTGTAAGCGTTTTAGGTTTAGTGCGTTACTGCTTAATGATAATATTTGATTTCAAGTTCACACTTACGAGATATTAGAATTGCTGCGTTTCTTTTAACAAGGCTGTTGTGAAATTATATATACATCTATAGACAACTCAGAGAGGCATGGAGAGTTGCATGCTTGGTGTAACCAGGAGAGATAAGAAGAGGAACTCGTGGATCAGAAAAATGACAAGAGTGGAAGACATCATGATCAGAGTAAAATCCCTGAAATGGCAATGGGCTGGACATATTGCCAGAAGGACAGCCGACATTTTAGACTGTATTCCAAGGGACAGGAAAAGACCCAGGAAAAGACCCAGGAGAAGACCACATGGGAGATGGGTGGATGAAATTCGAATGTATGAAGGAGTAACATGGAGGAGACTGGCACAAGACAGACCGTTGTGGAAGAAACTTGGGGAGACCTTCGTCCAGCAGTGGATTGATAATGGTTGAGAATGATGATGATATACAGCAATAGAGTCAACCACAAGTAATTTACATTCCCAATACAATATTATCGAAATAAAACCCTGAAAAGAGAATCAGATTCTTTTTTAAGGATTTTTAGGGTTTTATTTCGATAGCATTGTATTGGGAATGTAGTTGACTCTACTGCTATACTCCTAACGTTTGAAACCTGCACCTAGGCACGGTTTTGCAGTAATCATGTTACATTTGTATGATTTCTACTTATTTTTTAAGACTTGTGATCCTCCAAAATGATTCCACAACTTAAATCTTGGCCCTCAGTCTCCGGCAGCTGGAATGTACCTGGCCAAGGCAGCGGCCAGTGCGACATGAAGGCAGAGGGTGCTAAGAATCCCCGGAGGACCGGACTAGCCTGCCATCTGATGCTGACCTTGGCTACTTACAATGGACGCTCCCTATCTTCTGATTCAAGGCTTCTTGAATTGGAAGAGGAACTACAAGGGATCAAGTGGGACATCGTGGGGCTAAGTGAGGTAAGGAGAAAAGGAGAAGATCTCATCGAACTGAAAAGTGGACATCTCTTCTACTATCGTGGGACAGATACTGGCAGAACTAGTGGTGTTGGATTTATAATAAACAAGAAACTGAAGGATAAAGTTGTAGAAGTTGAAAGTTCCTCTGACAGAGCTGCACGACTTGTTATCCAACTCTCGAAAAGATACCAGGCTCAGATTATTCAAACTTATGCACCCACCACAAGTCATCCTGAAGAAGAAATTGAAGAATTTTATGAGGAAATTTGTCATCTAAATAATAAATGTAAGCAGCACTTGAAAATAATTATGGGAGATTTCAATGCAAAAATAGGGCAACGGCAACAGAATGAAACTTCAGTAGGTAAATTCGGTCACGGCAACAGAAACCAGCGTGGAAATACTCTCGTTGAGTTTGCAGAGGCAGAAGGGTTTTTCATCTTGAACTCCTTCTTCAAGAAAAAGCCACACAGGAAATGGACATGGAGACATCCAAATGGGACGACAAGTGAAATTGATTTTATTACGTGTAACAAAAAATTCGTCATAGAAGACTGCAGTGTGCTAAACAAGTTCAACACAGGTAGTGACCATAGATTGGTGAGATGTAAGATGCACCTCAACACTGAACTTGAACGTAGCAAGCTCATAAGACAAACAAAATGTATTGACATAACCAACCTTAAAAAACACCATAATACCTTCAAGTTAGAACTGAAGAACAGGTTCTCTGCTTTAGAAGACCTAACATCGGAAGAAGTGGACATCTCTGAAGTTAACAGAAAAGTAACCAAAGCTCTTATGGAAACAGCAACAAAATTAGCTGGGTCTAAGAACAAGTTGCATGTGAACAAATTATCAGGAAAAACCAAAATGTTGATGCAAAAAAGAAGAGAGATGAGGACAACTAAAGAAGATATGACTTCCAAAGTGGAATATATAGAGCTATGCAAGACAGTAAGAAAAAGTATCACTGAAGACGTAAGGAAATTCAACTGTGAACTAGTGAGGAAAGCAATTGAAAACAACCAAAGCCTAAAGATAGCAACGGGACATCTCAGTAAGGGAAGAAAACAGATTATGGCACTGAGAAAAGAAGATGGTACTGTAACAAGAAATAGAGGCGAAATTTTGACAAAAGTGAAAGATTTCTACTCCAAATTATATGAAAGGGATGATATATACACTCCAGACATCATGAAAGATACCAGTACCAGAGTTCCTCCAGTCCTCCCAGCAGAAGTTGCACATGCAATCAAGAACATGAAGCGAGGAAAAGCTCCAGGAGAAGATGGAATTACTGTAGACATCATACAAGAAGCAAGTGGAGAAATCGAAACAGTACTCGCCCAAATTTTCACTCGATGCCTTAATGAAGGAAAGATTCCTGAGGATTGGAACACCGCTACAATGATCCTGCTACATAAGAAAGGTGACATTGAGGATCTCGGAAACTACAGACCTATCAGCCTCCTATCAGTAGTTTATAAAATCTTCACTAAAGTTCTTTCACACCGCTTGAAGGTAACACTGGACATGGCTCAACCGAGAGAACAAGCTGGATTCAGGAGTGGCTACAGCACAAATAGACCATATCCACGTGCTGAGAGAACTAATTGAAAGAGCGAGGGAATATGAACTTCCATTGTGCATGGCTTTTATCGATTATGAAAAAGCCTTTGATTCGGTGAAACCATCGGCAGTTACAATGGCTCTGAAAACCTGCGGTATTGAAGATGCATACATTAATATTATTAATAACATCTATGAAAATGCAAGTGCAAAGATTCGCCTGTTTTAAATTACAACACACGTAAAAATTCGAAAGGGAGTGAGACAAGGTGACACCATATCTCCGAAGCTCTTTAATGCCACATTGGTGGGTGTATTTCAGTCGCTGAGCTGGGAAACAAGGGGATAAAGATTAATGGAGATTATCTAACCCACCTTCGTTTTGCTGATGACGTAGTCATTTTTGCAACTACCCCATCAGAGCTGCAGAGTATGATCCAGGAACTTGCTGACAAGAGTAAAGAAGTGGGATTAAAAATGAACTTTCAGAAGACAAAAGTGATGTTCAATGCTTTTACTAGAAATGAAGATTTATCGATTGATGGAGAAAAGCTGGAGATAACAGACACGTACGTTTATCTTGGACAGCAGATATCAAGTGAGGGTCACATTGATGAAGAAATTAATCGGCGTACAAAACTTGCCTGGAGAGCTTTTGGAAGAAACAGCATAATTTTCAAGAGCAATATGCCATTATGTCTTAAAAGAAAAGTGTTTGATCAATGCATCCTTACAGTGCTTACGTATGGTGCAGAGACGTGGACCTTAACTAAAAGAGACATACAAAGGCTGCAGACAACTCAAAGAAGCATGGAGAGGTGCATGCTTGGTGTAACCAGGATAGATAAGAAGAGGAACTCGTGGATCCGAAAAATGACAAGAGTGGAAGACATCATGATCAGAGTTAAATCCCTGAAATGGCAATGGGCTGGACATACTGCCAGAAGGACAGATCATCGATGGACAGCAGAAATTTTTGATTGGATTCCAAGGGACAGGAAAAGACCCAGAAGAAGACCACATGGGAGATGGGTGGATGAAATTCGAAAGTATGCAGGGGTGACATGGAGGAGACTGGCACAAGACAGACCGTTGTGGAGGAAACTTGGGGAGACCTTCGTCCAGCAGTGGATTGATAATGGTTGACAATGATGATGATGATGATATATGTATATATATATATATATATTTGGGATGTAAGGTCAGGTTATGCGTAACATCACAGCCTCTCCTTGACAAATGTCAACCCCGCCTTCTCGTGGTACATCCTGTTCCCACTAAAGGGGCTCTGACTACCGCCAATAGCGGTATAACTATACCATCGGGATTAGAGGAAATTCTATCCCACACTCACCAACCCGCTTGGCCAGCGTGGTGAGTTATGGCCAAACCCCTCCAAAATGACTCCACAACTTAAATCTTGGCCCTCAGTCTCCGGCAGCTGGAATGTACCTGGCCAAGGCAGCGGCCAGTGCGACATGAAGGCAGAGGGTGCTAAGAATCCCCGGAGGACTGGACTAGGCTGCCATCTGATGCTGACCTTGGCTACGTACAACGGACGCTCCCTATCTTCTGATTCAAGGCTTCTTGAATTGGAAGAGGAACTACAAAGGATCAAGTGGGACATCGTGGGGCTAAGTGAGGTAAGGAGAAAAGGAGAAGATCTCATTGAACTGAAAAGTGGACATCTCTTCTACTATCGTGGGACAGATACTGGCAGAACTAGTATTGTTGGATTTATAATAAACACGAAACTGAAATATAAAGTTGTAGAAGTTGAAAGTTCCTCTGACAGAGCTGCACGACTCATTATCCAACTCTCGAGAAGATACCAGGCTCAGATTATTCAAACTTATGCACCCACCACAAGTCATGCTGAAGAAGAAATTGAAGAATTTTATGAGGAAATTCGTGATCTAAATAATAAAGGTAAGCAGCACTTGAAGATAATTATGGGAGATTTCAATGCAAAAATAGGGCAACGGCAACAGAATGAAACTTGTACCAGTCATGTACCAGTCTCCTCCATGTCACCCCTGCATACTTTCGAATTTCATCCACCCATCTCCCATGTGGTCTTCTTCTGGTTCTTTTCCTGTCCCTTGGAATCCAATCTAAAATTTCGGCTGTCCATCGATGATCTGTCCTTCTGGCAGTATGTCCAGCCCATTGCCATTTCAAGGATTTAACTCTGATCATGATGTCTTCCACTCTTGTCATTTTTCGGATCCACGAGTTCCTCTTCTTATCTCTCCTGGTTACACCAAGTATGCACCTCTCCATGCTGCTTTGAGTTGTCTGCAGCCTTTGTATGTCTTTTTTAGTTAAGGTCCACGTCTCTGCACCATACGTAAACACTGGAAGGATGCATTGATCAAACACTTTTCTTTTAAGACATGATGGCATATTGCTCTTGAAAATTATGCTGTTTCTTCCAAAAGCTCTCCAGGCAAGTTTTGTACGCCGATTAATTTCTTCATCAATGTGACCCTCACTTGATATCTGCTGTCCAAGATAAACGTACGTGTCTGTTATCTCCAGCTTTTCTCCATCAATCGATAAATCTTCATTTCTTGTAAAAGCATTGAACATAACTTTTCTTATCTGAAAGTTCATTTTTAATCCCACTTCTTTACTCTTGTCAGCAAGTTCCTGGATAATACTCTGCAGCTCTGATGGGCTAGTTGCAAAAATGACTACGTCATCAGCAAAACGAAGGTGGGTTAGATAATCTCCATTAATCTTTATCCCCTTCTTTTCCCAGCTCAGTGACTGAAAAACACCCTCCAATGTGGCATTAACGAGCTTCGGAGATATGGTGTCACCTTGTCTCACTCCCTTTCCAATTTTTATGTGTGTTGTATTTTCAAACAGCCTTATCTTTGCACTTGCATTTTCATAGATGTTATTAATAATATTAATGTATGCATCTTCAATACCGCAGGTTTTCAGAGCCATTGTAACTGCTGATGGTTTCAACGAATCAAAGCCTTTTTCATAATCGATAAAAGCCATGCACAATGGAAGTTCATATTCCCTCGCTCTTTCAATTAGTTCTCTCAGCACATGGATATGATCTATTGTGCTGTAGCCACTCCTGAATCCAGCTTATTCTCTCGGTTGAGCCATGTCCAGTGTTACCTTCAAGCGGTGTGAAAGAACTTTAGTGAAGATTTTATAAGCTACTGATAGGAGGCTGATAGGTCTGTAGTTTCCGAGATCCTCAATGTCACCTTTCTTATGTAGCAGGATCATTGTAGCGGTGTTCCAATCCTCAGGAATCTTTCCTTCATTAAGGCATCGAGTGAAAATTTGGGCGAGTACTGTTTCGATTTCTCCACTTGCTTCTTGTATGATGTCTACAGTAATTCCATCTTCTCCTGGAGCTTTTCCCCGCTTCATGTTCTTGATTGCATGTGCCACTTCTGCTGGAAGGACTGGAGGAACTCTGGTATTAGTATCTTTCATGATGTCTGGAGTCCATATAGAATCCCTTTTATATAATTTGGAGTAGAAATCTTTCACTCTTGTCAAAATTTCGCCTCTATTTCTTGTTACAGAACCATCTTCTTTTCTCAGTGCCATAATCTGTTTTCTTCCCTTATTGAGATGTCCCTTTGCTATCTTTAGGCTTTGGTTGTTTTCAATTGCTTTCCTCACTAGTTCACAGTTGAATTTTCTTACGTCTTCAGTGATACTTTTTCGTACTGTCTTGCATAGCTCTATATATTCCACTTTGGAAGTCACATCTTCTTTAGTTGTCCTCATCTCTCTTCTTTTTTGCATCAACATTTTCGTTTTTCCTGATAATTTATTTACATGCAACTTGTTCTTAGACCCAGCTAATTTTGTTGCTGTTTCCATAAGAGCTTTGGTTACTTTTCTGTTAACTTCAGAGATGTCCACTTCTTCCGATGTTAGGCCTTCTAAAGCAGAGAACCTGTTCTTCAGTTCCAACTTGAAGGTATTATGGTGTTTTTTAAGGTTGGTTATGTCAATAGATTTTGTTTGTCTTATGAGCTTGCTACGTTCAAGTTTAGTGTTGAGGTGCATCTTACATCTCACCAATCTATGGTCACTACCTGTTTTGAACTTGTTTAGCACACTGCAGTCTTCTATGACGAATTTTTTGTTACACATAATAAAATCAATTTCACTTGTCGTCCCATTTGGATGTCTCCATGTCCATTTCCTGTGTGGCTTTTTCTTGAAGAAGGAGTTCAAGATGAAAAACCCTTCTGCCTCTGCAAACTCAATGAGAGTATTTCCACGCTGGTTTCTGTTGCCGTGACCGAATTTACCTACTGAAGTTTCATTCTGTTGCCGTTGCCCTATTTTTGCATTGAAATCTCCCATAATTATTTTCAAGTGCTGCGTACCTTTATTATTTAGATGACAAATTTCCTCATAAAATTCTTCAATTTCTTCTTCAGGATGACTTGTGGTGGGTGCATAAGTTTGAATAATCTGAGCCTGGTATCTTTTCGAGAGTTGGATAACAAGCCGTGCAGCTCTGTCAGAGGAACTTTCAACTTCTACAACTTTATCCTTCAGTTTCTTGTTTATTATAAATCCAACACCACTAGTTCTGCCAGTATCTGTCCCACGATAGTAGAAGAGATGTCCACTTTTCAGTTCGATGAGATATTCTCCTTTTCTCCTTACCTCACTTAGTCCCACGATGTCCCACTTGATCCTTTGTAGTTCCTCTTCCAATTCAAGAAGCCTTGAATCAGAAGATAGGGAGCGTCCATTGTACGTTGCCAAGGTCAGCATCAGATGGCAGCCTAGTCCGGTCCTCCGGGGATTCTTAGCACCCTCTGCCTTCATGTCGTACTGGCCGCTGCCTTGGCCAGGTACATTCCAGCTGCCGGAGACTGAGGGCCAAGATTTAAGTTGTTTAGTTATTTTGGAGGGGTTTGGCCATAACTCACCACGCTGGCCAAGCGGGTTGGTGAGTGTGGGATAGAATTTCCTCTAATCCCGATGGTATAGTTATACCGCTGTTGGCGGTCGTCAGAGCCCCTTTAGTAGGAACAGGATGCACCACGAGAAGGCGGGGTTGACATTTGTCAAGGAGGGGCTGCATCACCTGACCTTACACACACACACACATATATATATATATATATATATATATATATATATATATATATATGACCGATTTATTAGTAGATATGATAACAACATAAACGAACTGCATAACAGATAATAAATAACGAAAAGCATAGCAGATGTGGTCAAAAGCATCCTAAAGAATTGTTGTTTCTTCACTATTAGAAACACACTTCGTACAATCGAAACTAAGCTGCTGAGAGGTGAGAAGTATTTATTTGCAAATCATTATAGCTAATAAATTTTCAAGTTCCCATATTTGTAATCAAGATTTATTATATGCTGATATCATTCTTAGTGAACTGTTTAAAATTAGGAAATTTTCATTTAAAATTTATGCATAAGTCGGTTTTATAGTAAATATTGCAGAAACGGATGAATTTTGTTGTGTCAGTAATTAAGTTATTGTGATTATATTTTATTCAGGAAGAGGCACTTACCTTCGATTCGGAAATTGCTTTCACAACAGCAGTTTCTATAATTTTCTGTGAAACGTTTATAGAACTGCGTAGTTTATCGCGACACAGCAGGTCTGGGATGCCTTGTAAAGATTAATTGCAAGGCAGCAGCCATCTCTCAAAAGTACGCTCCCGCGATTCCACCGCGCCATGGAGGTAGAGTTGCAATTCTTACCTGAAACTTTCATTCACATCCTTGTAGGCATCATGAGCGGTCAACAAGGCTGTGAATATGTCCGTTTAGTCATATTTGAAATGATTGTTCAGTGTATTTATATCCTTACTTAAAACAACTACAAATTAACTATGGAAAATTTTGCCGTTTCTCAGGCTCACTATGTTCCGTGTATTTTATCAGGGATATTTTGCATTTCCCTGATAATTTGAAAAATATTTGGAAAAAATTTGCCAAATGCGTATATGTATTTGGTGGTCCTGATTTGGTTACATTTTAATACTTCCTTCATCCCTAAGATTTCCAATTTAATGACATAGTCAGAGCGCAGAAAATATGCACTTATTCATATATTTCGCGCATAATGTACTGTATACAACATGCTTTTGAAATGAAAGTTAATCTCTAAATCCGGTGTGAAAAAGGCAATGATTAGTTTTCATTTTTCGTTAAGAAAAGAAATTGTTACAATCAAATATTTCAGCAAAGGAACCTGTGCAGTTCTACCGCGATTGTACACATTCTCTTTTAAATAGGCTTTAAGATATCCAAGAGTAATTCCAGACAACATGCTATTATGACAATGTCTCAAATGTAACTTATCCAAGTTATATACGCAATAGTTCTGCGTCTGCAATGCTTTACAGCGACATGGGACAACGCACGTTACCAACGAGAATAATAAATATTTACATTTGTATGCAAAGGATCGCTAGAAGTAGATGGCGGAGAGAAATTCACACCTCATTTTTAGAGAATGTTCGTGATGTGTTTAGTTGCAGGATCTGAGCATAGAAGGTAAGTGCTGCAGATAATATTTATCTAAACCCTGCTGTTCTGTTAATATTTCTCTTATAACAGGCACAGCTACCTTTAGTGAAGAGTGTATAATCCACATCGTCTACGAGATGTACCCAACTACGTAAGTTCGTTGGTAACCAAGTGGGGTTACTTTAATGCTCTCACTGGACAATGGTATATGCAATTTCTCCGTGATACTGTACCACTTCCACTTTATTTATTTCTCATATGTAGTTTTAAAACTGCACAGCACAGGCAGACTTGAACCACTGTTTCGGAATTTTCTCTTCGCAATATGCCACTGAGATGTCATGGGCTACGGTGAACGACGAGTTCAAAACACGTTCTCCACTGGAAACTTCCTTTTACGGTCGTAGCTATCTTTATTAATCGTGTATGAAGTTTCACATCTTGGGTACGTTTCCTGCGACGTCGACCTCTGTGTACATGGTCAAAGGATCAGAAGCAGTTTTTTGTAACCGATAAATACAACAAATGCTTCTTTTTTTTTTTTTTTTTTTTGATTGGAGGTTTAACGACCACCGTGAGCAACTGAATGGGCTATAAGCAGTCGCCCGTCCCTAATTTAGGGTCACTGGTTCCAGGGAAGGGAGACAGCCAGTGCGGTAAGACAAACACAACATCAATGCCTCACCGGGATTAGAACCCGGACCCCTTCGGACGAATGATCAGAGGCCAACGCCTTAGACCACTGCGCCACCGGGGCGGCAAACAAATGCTTCTACGTCTTTCTTTAGTAAAACGCTGTTTTAAGCACATGTTTATCAGGTAAAGCTTCTGCTACAATGAACAGGTTGTGCTCTGCACTGAAATGCGTAATGCACCGCGAGTATGCCAAAACCCAAAATTTCAATTTTTTCGTTTGTGAACCAGAAACTGTATTTATGTTATGATTCCAATTTCAAATCTCTGCATGTTGCGCAGCAATGTATTTTTACGTTCCGAAAGAAGAATAAAAAAGATCTCACATGCACGTAACTTGAAATTTAAAGCAGATGCAGGCTTGAGAGGTACGCCAGTAAATTGAACACAGAACAAAAACCTGAGGACTAAGGACAGAGAGTTTTGTGTTTCTGTAGTTTTCAGTAATGTAGAGTTGCAGCTTTTTTAGCAAATATTTTCCCCGTGCACGAGGAATTTTCAAACATTCATATTTACTACTAGGTCAGTAAGAAAAACCTAAACCTTTCAGGAAATTTAAGAATTAGAAGTATATACATGTGATTAAAAACCATCACTAACAATATGGGATTCTGAGGAAATAAGTTAACCTTTGTTCCAGTTAACATGCAATAACTCAGGGTGAATCAAATAGAAAGCAGGAAGGATGAAACTCAGTTGCAGAAGTCGAAATGTTTTCCATGGATTATTTTCCACTGTCTTTTAATTTATAAAGTACTGTCCCTGTCCTTGTAACTGCATAGCTAGTCAACAAACAAAAATCTGCAAACACCAAACAGAAGTCATCACTCTTTCCACTCAGTCACTTGTTCTAGAATTCAGGAATGACTGAAATACGACGACAATTTTTCCGTGACTCATTTATTAACGTGGAGAAAGCGATGACTTCTGTTTGGTTTTCCTGGTCCACGCGGAGTGAAAGAATTAAACATCTGCGAAATTTGCGGTAAAGTCTTCATAGAAAACGTTTTGAAGAAAATTACTTCCTTTGCGTAATTTTACAGCTGCAATTACGATGATAAATACAAATGACTTGAAAACAGTGAATAACACCAGGAATGATTAAATTCTTAATTTTGTGCTTACAATTTGAAAATTTTCAGGTCGAATGGAAAGCGGAAACAAAAATAAATTATGATTCCCACTTCTACGATTCTGCAAGATTGGTAGTACAGTACACTTACGCAGGTATGTTGTCTAGCAATTGAAATATGAATCAGTGTGACTGCTAAAGGTTAGATGCTTGAAGAAAGTTTCGTCTTCCTTTTTTCCATTTAAAATTAGAACATGTTAAGCTTGTTTCACAACATATTGATTACACGCGTAGGAATAAAAAAAAAAAAGAAAGGATAAGGTACTAGCACTTATTCTTTGTATGGAAAACTGGGCTAAAGACGGTTTTTGTGAGTAAAACTGAGGCACAAAGAACATTAGAATACTGCATGCATACACTGTTTCTTTTCTGATATAACTTACAAAATTCCTTTTTCACGCAATATATTTAAGAATATTTGCACCGAAGTCATTTTGTTCTCGAATTCCGGAATGACTGGGATATGATTTTCTGATGACAAGATTTATCCTCTTCTAATTTTCGATAGTGCATATGTAGATCCACATATTCCAAATATATTCACACTAATTCCAAGCTAACAGTACTACGTCTTTAATGCATTCATTGCATGTCGCGATAGATAGAATCTGTTCGTCGCATTTATCATGTCGGAAAATAGATAGATAGATAGATTCAGAAGAGATACGGAGGGTGTTATTTTCATTCCTGAGAATACTTTTTTACCCTTCTTATATTTTTGTTTAAACCCTAATCGCCGCCCCGGTGGCGCAGTGATCTAAGCGAAGGCTTCAGATCATTAGTCAGAGATGGGTCTTGATTCGAATTCCGGCGAGGCATGGATATTTTGTTTGACTTACAACACTGGCTTACCTGGAGATACTGGTCCTATATTAGGAACGGGAGACTGCTTTTAGCCCATTGAGTTGCTGACGGTGGTCGTTAATCCAGCAATAAAAAAAACTAAATATTTAATATTATTGAAAAAGTTTGATGTTTTCGATAACCTTCAACAAATATAAATAATACTGAAAGAGTGAAATATTAAATAATATTAAAAAACTGAAATATTAAATAATATTAGAAAAATAAAATATTAAAGTAATATTGAAAAAGTCGAATGTTTTCAGTAAAATATCAAAAACAATAATTATATTAATGTAAAGATGGTAACACTCTCTATTTCCAATTGAAGCTTTAGTGTTTTTGTTTTTCTAATTCGCCTTTCAGTAGGCTATAATATGAAACGAAGTTGATTACTCATGTTGGTATGCTCAGTTTTTTTCGTGAAATCAATAAGCTTTTTTAAGCCCTGCTTTTCCTTGCTTCTAAATGTAAGCTGATCAATTCGCGTGCTGCAACTGTCGCAGTGCGCTGAAAGTGAAAGTGGATGTGTATCCTGTGATCATACGCCATGTGGGTATTTCATCTTCGAATACAGTGTGGAAAAAGTGTGAAAAAATCAATTTTTCGACATAATGTTTTTTAAATTGCCTCCACTTCCGAGTGGGAGTGGTGCGGAAGTTTCGTAGGGGAAAGGTATGGAAGTTTCGTGGGTTGTCGGAAAACTTTAGATTTCTCCCGGAGACCTGTTCCAAGTACAGTGCCTGTGGACGTGGTGTGCCAAGTGCTACTTTCGAGAAGTGCAGCCATTGTTGTGCCGGGAAATACAGTGTGCCCCGATTGAAAAGAGTGTGAGATTCTGTAGGAATAATTGATCATTTCACGTGTTGCAACTGTCGCAGTGCGCTTAAAGTGAAAGTGGATGTGTATCCTGTGATCATACGCCTTGTAGGTATTCCAACTTCGAATACAGTGTGGAAAAAAGTGTGAAACATTCCAAAGTGCTTCAGAGTGTTTTTCTCCGATCTACAGGGTGATATAAGTGCAGTGGGGCTTTGCCCAAAGTGTTTTTTAATCAGTTTGTGCTAGTGTTGTACATTTTGGATTACCCTACAGCAATGGAAGTAGGTGAGTACTTTTTCAACTCTTTCATTTTGGAGGTAGGACACTAACACCAAAATGCAACAACTGAACAGTGTTTCGGTGGCCCATCCCCAAGGTATGAGACCGAAGGAGGTTGGAAGTGCTTTTTGAGAGTTCGTCGGTAAACCTCCCGGGGATTTGTTTGTGACTGTGCAAGTAATTACCAGTAGGAAAACAGATTTTCAGTTCGCTGAAAAATTTAAAAGTGTTGTGGATCTAGTCGTTAAACAAGAGAAATTTGAATATAAAGGAAATACTTTTACGGTGTCGAAAGCGGGAAACAATGTTAAACGAGTATTCGTGAAATTGCTCCCCCTAGAGATCCCAGATATTGAGGTATCTAATGCCTTAAAAAATATGGGACAATTTTTAATATTTACAGAGAGAAAGTGAGAACAGAAGAACGTGCACAGTTCATGCAAAATGCCTTTTCTGGTACAAAAGTTGTTGTGATGGACATGAAAGAGGCTGTTCCTAATTTCATTTACATCAAGGGTCTAAGAGCTATGTGTGTTTATGCCAGACTTGTTCGAATTTGTAGACGGTGTAATCAGCCGGGTCATATGGCTTTTACATGCAAAACTAAAATTTGTGAAAATTGCAAAGCACTGGATCACTCCTTGGGTGAGTGTTATTTTTCATGCGGTATCTGTGGATCGGTGATGCGTAACATCACAGCCTCTCCTTGACAAATGACAACCCCGCCTTCTCGTGGTGCATCCTGTTCCCACTAAAGGGGCTCTGACGACCGCAAATAGCGGTATAACTATACCATCGGGATCAGAGGAAATGCTATCCCACACTCACCAACCCGCTTGGCCAGCGTGGTGAGTTATGGCCAAACACCTCCAAAATGACTCTACAACTTAAATCTTGGCCCTCAGTCTCCGGCAGCTGGAATGTACCTGGCCAAGGCAGCGGCCAGTGCGACATGAAGGCAGAGGGTGCTAAGAATCCCCGGAGGACCGGACTAGGCTGCCATTTGATGCTGACCTTGGCAACGTACAACGGACGCTCCCTATCTTCTGATTCAAGGCTTCTTGAATTGGAAGAGGAACTACAAAGGATCAAGTGGGACATCGTCGGGCTGAGTGAGGTAAGGAGAAAAGGAGAAGATCTCATTGAACTGAAAAGTGGACATCTCTTTTATTATCGTGGGACAGATACTGGCAGAACTAGTGGTGTTGGATTTATAATAAACAAGAAACTGAAGGATAAAGTGGTAGAAGTTGAAAGTTCCTCTGACAGAGCTGCACGACTCGTTATCCAAGTATCGAGAAGATACCAGGCTCAGATTATTCAAACTTATGCACCCACCACAAGTCATCCTGAAGAAGAAATTGAAGAATTTTATGAGGAAATTCGTCATCTAAATAATAAAGGTAAGCAGCACTTGAAGATAATTATGGGAGATTTCAATGCAAAAATAGGGCACCGGCAACAGAATGAAACTTCAGTAGGTAAATTCGGTCACGGCAACAGAAACCAACGTGGAAATACTCTCGTTGAGTTTGCAGAGGCAGAAGGATTTTTCATCTTGAATTCCTTTTTCAAGAAAAAGCCACACAGGAAATGGACATGGAGACATCCAATTGGGACGACAAGTGAAATTGATTTTATTATGTGTAACAAAAAATTCGTCATCGAAGACTGCAGTGTGCTAAACAAGTTCAACACAGGTAGTGACCATAGATTGGTGAGATGTAAGATGCACCTCAACACTAAACTGGAACGTGGCAAGCTCATAAGACAAACAAAATGTATTGACATAACCAACCTTAAAAAACACCATAATACTTTCAAGTTGGAACTGAAGAACAGATTCTCTGCTTTAGAAGGCCTAACATCGGAAGAAGTGGATATTTCTGAAGTTAACAGAAAAGTAACCAAAGCTCTTATGGAAACAGCAACAAAATTAGCTGGGTCTAAGAACAAGTTGCATGTAAACAAATTATCAGGTAAAACCAAAATGTTGATGCAAAAAGAAGAGAGATGAGGACAACTAAAGAAGATGTGACTTCCAAAGTGGAATATATAGAGCTATGCAAGACAGCACGAAAAAGTATCACTGAAGACGTAAGGAAATTCAACTGTGAGCTAGTGAGGAAAGCAATTGAAAACAACCAAAGCCTAAAGATAGCAAAGGGACATCTCAGTAAGGGAAGAAAACAGATTATGGCTCTGAGAAAAGAAGATGGTTCTATAACAAGAAATAGAGGCGAAATTTTGACAAGAGTGAAAGATTTCTACTCCAAACTATATGAAAGGGATGATATATGCACTCCAGACATCATGAAAGGTACCAGAGTTCTTCCAGTCCTCCCAGCAGAAGTTGCTCATGCAATCAAGAACATGAAGCGGGGGAAAGCTCCAGGAGAAGATGGAATTACTATAGACATCATACAAGAAGCAAGTGGAGAAATTGAAACAGTACTCGCCCAAATTTTTACTCGATGCCTTAATGAAGGGAAGATTCCTGAGGATTGGAACAATGCTACAATGATCCTGCTACATAAAAAAGGTGACATTGAGGATCTCAGGAACTACAGACCTATCAGCCTCCTATCAGTGGTTTATAAAATCTTCACTAAAGTTCTTTCACACCGCTTGAAGGTAACACTGGACATGGCTCAACCGAGAGAACAAGCTGGATTCAGGAGTGGCTACAGCACAATAGATCATATCCACGTACTGAGAGAACTAATTGAAAGAGCGAGGGAATATGAACTTCCATTGTGCATGGCTTTTATCGATTATGAAAAAGCCTTTGATTCGGTGAAACCATCAGCAGTTACCACGGCTCTGAAATCCTGCGGTATTGAAGATGCATACATTAATATTATTAATAACATCTATGAAAATGCAAGTGCAAAGATTCGGCTGTTTGAAAATACAACACACATAAAAATTGGAAAGGGAGTGAGACAAGGTGACACCATATCTCCGAAGCTCTTTAATGCCACATTGGAAAATGTCTTTCAATCACTGAACTGGGAAAACAAAGGGATAAAGATTAATGGAGATTATCTAACCCACCTTCGTTTTGCTGATGACGTAGTCATTTTTGCAACTACCCCATCAGAGCTGCAGAGTATGATCCAGGAACTTGCTGACAAGAGTAAAGAAGTGGGATTAAAAATGAACTTTCAGAAGACAAAAGTGATGTTCAATGCTTTTACAAGAAATGAAGATTTATCGATTGATGGAGAAAAACTGGAGATAACAGATACGTACGTTTATCTTGGACAGCAGATATCAAGTGAGGGTCACATTGATGAAGAAATTAATCGGCGTACAAAACTTGCCTGGAGAGCTTTTGGAAGAAACAGCATAATTTTCAAGAGCAATATGCCATTATGTCTTAAAAGAAAAGTGTTTGATCAATGCATCCTTCCAGTGCTTACGTATGGTGCAGAGACGTGGACCTTAACTAAAAGAGACATACAAAGGCTGCAGACAACTCAAAGAAGCATGGAGAGGTGCATGCTTGGTATAACCAGGAGAGATAAGAAGAGGAACTCGTGGATCCGAAAAATGACGAGAGTGGAAGACATCATGATCAGAGTTAAATCCCTGAAATGGCAATGGGCTGGACATACTGCCAGAAGGACAGACCATAGATGGACAGCCGAGATTTTAGATTGGATTCCAAGGGACAGGAAAAGACCCAGAAAAAGACCACATGGGAGATGGGTGGATGAAATTCGTAAATATGCGGGAGTGACATGGAGGAGACTGGCACAAGACAGACCGTTGTGGAGGAAACTTGGGGAGACCTTCGTCCAGCAGTGGATTGATAATGGTTGACAATGATGATGATGATCTGTGGATCTGGACATAATATGAGACCGGCATGTAGTCGACTTACCTTTGCAATGATCACAAGAGGTAATGAGAAGGAAGACGCGGAAATAGATGATATTGAAGAGTTACAATTTCACACAGAGTTGGAGGGAAAGCAGCTTGCTTCAACTTTAGAGCAATCTGCCAAAAATCATTGAGGAAGCGGGGGATAGCGAGAATGAAAAAGACAAGCGTGAGAAAATTCCAGGTATTGACTCGTCGTCAATCGACTCTGTGGAGTCAAATGAGGGAAATGCAAATGTTTCTTTTGAACCTTTGCCCCTACCACAACGACCGCATTTGTCGGCTTCAGCTCCTCTTAAAAGCAAAAATTGCGCGGCAGAGTTTGACAGCGAAGCTATTGACCTCCTGAAAGTTAAAGAGAAGGGTAATTCAAGTCTAATCACGAGATCCAACTCGAAAAACGTAGAAAATAAATAAAAGAAAATAAATTAAATTCATGATTTCTGGATCCAAACACAGGAGACAAAAAAAAAAACAAAAAAAGAAGCGGAGGAAAGCAGCAATAAAGAGAAGGCTGACCGAAGTGGAGAAGGTTCTCGAGAAAAAAGGGTGACAAATAGCCCCCCCCCCTGGAGATTCAATCCTGCAGTGTAGCATGAACAACAGTAGAGGATGAAAATTCGGAGGAGACTGACAATAGTCAGGAAATTTTGCCAGTGCCTTCGAAGAGGGTCTCTCATCTTTCTGAGTCTTCTTCCGATGGAGGGGCAAACCAAGAAGATGCGGAAATCTAAAGAATTATATAGTAATCTTGTAAATAAATAGATAACATAAAATTCACTGTAAACATGATTTCATTGAATATCTCTGGGCTAAAGAAGGCAGAAAAACTGAACTGGCTTGAAGGCTTTCTTTTCTGAATGAAACAGACTTTTGTTTTATTCAGGAGACTCATTTTAAGGCCTTTAGCGGTGTTTCAGCATTCAAACAATTAACGACATTTAAATGCGTATTTTCCCTGGCGAGTTCAAGTTACAGTGGTGTCATGTTGTTATACCGCAAAGCTCTTCTGGTGAATTTCCAGTTCGATGGATAAAGAAGAGTGGTTGCGGCTACTTTGGAAAAAAATGGGTTCCTCTTCAAACTCATTTATGTATATGCACCTCCGTCGACTCCAACGCGGAAAGACTTCTTTCGAAGCCTTCCGTACTACTTGAGCGGAAACTATGGCTCTTTGTTCATTGCAGGGGACTTCAATACTGTTATGGATACCAGTCTTGACCGCAGGAGTCGATCTGTGTATTCAGATGCAAGCCGACCGGCTTTCAGGAACTGGGTACAAGCAAATGACTTGAAAGATGTTTGGAGGACTCTCCAAACTCACTACACCAGGTTTTACGTGGGAGTCAAGAGGCTTGGCCTCCAGGATTGACTATGCGTTCACATAAGAGACAAATGTCCTCAAGAAAGTTTCCGTAATTGTTCCGAATACTACTCCCGTGCATATCTCGGATCACCATGTGCTTAAATGGAAAATTGTTTTTTACAGCTCGATTCTAAGGCAGTTAATGCCCTTAAGAATTAACACTTTACATCTAGAAAGCGAAGACATAAAGCAAGAAATAGTGTGATATACCAATGGTCTACTGGAGAGTTCTGAAAACCAATCCTATCGATGGTTAGAATTCAAAGGAAAATTGAATAGGTACCTTCAGGGAAAAGGCAGAGAATTTGCAGAGGAAAAAATAATCAACTTTAGATGGCTAAATAGCGTACTGAGAGCACTGATTAAAGGTAACATTCAGGGTTGTAACGATGAAGAGATAATTAACATTAAAACTGAATTAATGGAAATTACAACAAAAGTAGGCACTGGCATTCGAGAAGGGATTGCCGTAACAGACTTGGAAACTGAAGAGAATATGGTTAATGTATACCAGAAGAACAAGAGAAAATATAGGGCAATGGGTCTCCCCTTGTCGTATATTGATAAACATAACAAAAAACATAACACAATCACAAAAGCACATGTTTTCTTTCAAGATCTCTATAGAAAACAGGTGACACTCTCAAACAATATCTCCGGATAGGTAGAATTTCCAAAACTAGAAGAATTTGAGAAAGAGATGTTGGAAAACGAAGTTACGTTAACTGAAGTTAAAAAACACGATTCAAAAGCAAAAGAATCAGAGGTCCCCAGGACCGGATGGTATAATGGCAGAATATTATAAAATGTTTGAAAATGAAATGGAAATGTTCTTGGTCCAGTTGTTTAATGAGATGATCCTGCAGGGAATTCCGAAATAATTTAAAGAAGGGTATATCAAATTGATTAAAAAAGAAAATTCAGAAAACATTAATTTTGATAAAATAAGACCAATTACATTACTTAATGTAGATTACAAAATTTGTGCAACAATCATTAATTCCAGAGTTCGAAGCGCCATTTAGAAATTGATTGATTGCCAACAGTATTGTTCGATTCCTGAAAGAAATATCTCCCGGAGCCTATTTCTCACAAGGGATATCATCCATTTAATAAATGAAAGAAAAAGAAAATTTGGACTATTTTCGTTAGACCAAGCTAGGGCATTTGATTCCGTAGATCAACAGGCGCTTTTACGTATTTTGGTTAAGTATGGGTTTCCTGAATCCATGGTGAAAATCATTGAAGATTTACATAGAGAATCATATGCTCAAGTTTTGATAAATGGGCATAAGACAAAGCAAATTAAAATAGAAAGAGGTATTAAGCAGGGTTCGCCACTGTCTCCAACTTTGTTTGTGCTGAATATAGAGCTATATTTAAGGAAAATTTTGTCTAACACCAGAATCCGTGGATTTCCAATCCCTGCTCTGAATGATGAGTAAATTAAATTTTCAGCATATGCAGACGATGTTCTGCTCTACCTAAAAGATGAACAGTCTATAATTGAAGACCTCCGGGACTTTGAAGAATACGGTGCAATCACAGGTGCCAGTATTAATGTCACAAAATCCAAAGCACTCCTTTGGGAAAAATGGACATACCAAGGAAGAATTCCCATTGTGAAAGAGTTTAAGATTCTAGGGATTCACTTTGCCTATTTCGAGACAAATGACACTACCTTTCAAGAAATAATTGTCCAACTGACACAAGTGATACAACAGTGGCAGATCCACAGAATTTCTTTCAGCAATAGACCTAAATTAGTCAATACATTGCTGCTGACTAAATGTGCCCATGCGGGACTCCTCTGGGACCTCCCAAGAGCGATAATGGTGCAAATGACTAGACTCCTATTCCAATTCCTTTGGAATAAAAAATTCAAAGAAGATATTGGCCGAAAAGTGATGTGTCAAAGAATTAATAATGGTGGCCTGGAAATACGAAACTTAAAGATATGGTTTGAACCCATCCGATTTTGGCTGATTCAGCATTGGCTTGTGGAAATGAACTACCCGAACTATAACTTTCTTAAGATTTTAACTGGCCTGGACTGAAAGAAATATGTGACAAGCGAACCTCAGTGGCATGGTCCGGTGAAAAACACTGTCCCTGTTTTTGACAGGGAAGAACTTGGTTTCTTACAGTGCAATAACTTTGAAAAGGCTAAAAATGTGAAAGATTTGTATTTTTTCATGATTCCTCCAAGTAATTTTTAGATCCATGAGTTTCATGTACCACCGCCTTTTTGTAATGAAAAAGCTTGGGAAAACGTGGCAGGTCGCTTCTTGTACTCTACAAGAAGGGGCTTTGTCTTTAACCTGCCGCACGACGCGCTTCCCACAAAACAGATAATCTGCCGTTGGGCAAAACGTTTCAATTTTCACTGCTGGCATTGCGGTTTTGTAGAAGACAGACTTCACCTTTTTTGTCAACTGTCGTTTCGCTAAGCGAGTTTGGGCGGGAGTATCGTCGTGGGCCGGCTTCGCTTCCCCGAGTGCTTCTCAGATAATCAAACTACATCCAATCCCCTCCGGGAAAATATTGTATATCTAATCATAGTAGTTAAACAAAGCTATCAGATTTGACAAGAACGAAACAAAGTTATACATAGTGAAAAAAAAATTGGTCACACCCAACAAGTCATTTGGCATATTAAGAGAATGATCAGAAATCGGATGGTGACTGATCACGTCCGATTACCTGAATCACAGTTTATTCGACGATGGATGCCTTGGAGGAGAATAATTGGTGGTTCTCCGCAAGCTCCATACTTCATATGGAATTAAAAGTAAATTGCGGCTTCTCCAACATGTACAGGTCAGTGTCAGACCTCGGGAGAATGGACCAAAATGTAGAGGGTTACTTGTTTTCAGCATGTAGTTATAATTAATATAATTCGTTTGTTTAAAAATTAAAATAATTTAATAGTTTCTTGTTGATTAGTAGTTCGTTAGTGAATGTACAAGTTCGCTGTAACTTTAGGAGATTAATCTTGTATCTTCCTGTGTGAAAAATTAGTAAATTTGTAGTTAATTAAATAATACGGTTGAACGTCCTGTAAGATTGAGTACAGGATTTCGGATAGTCATAGTTCTTTAATCGTAGAAAATACTTTAGTGTTTATCTAACTTTAGTTTAGTGTTTAGAAGTGAGTGCTTTAAAGTTGCTAGTTTTTTTAATTTTGATGAGTACTAAGTGTTGAAAATCTTGAGTGTCACCTTGGTGAAATTTAACAGTTAGAGGAAAAAGTGTAGTAGTTGAGAGATGTCTTGAGGTCTTGACCTCAGGGCTTCCTGAGGAGGGTTCGCCCTCTCCTCAGGTTTTTTTTTACTTTTTGCTTTCAGAATCTGCCTCTAAATCCACTTCGGAGCTGCTTTCATTCCATGTTGCCAACCGGGAGATGCCTGCCTGCTTTCGATCGGCTGGATGGAGGAAATGAAGGGTGAATAAATGCTGTATGGTGTGTGTATGATCGTTTGTGTTGAGTAAAAGAGAATGAAAGTTGGGTGAAAGGTTGAATAAATGTTTCTGAGGCATAATATCTGTGGCCCCCTCGCTTTTTGGGGAGAGGGCTACGGGGACTTTAGAGATCCTCACTGGGGCACACTCTGTAGTGTGTCCCAAGAGATTGCTTTATCTTTGAAAACAAAGTTTCTCAACAGATTTAAATCGAAATCTCCCTATTTAGCCATGAAGTACCTAAATGAATAACCTCATTCAGTGGCGTAATATGAAATCGTTATAAATTAATAGTGAATAAACAGTTTCAATATTTATAATATTTTTTTCATGTTAAACTGAAACTTTTGAAATAATCTTTTGCAGAATTTTTAATCTGCAGCAACCTGTAACACAGGCACACATAAATGAATGAATTAAATAAAAATTTGCAACATGTGTTATGAATATAAAGCATGAGAAATAAGAAAAATGGAAATATAGAGTTTTCTATAGAGGTTTTAGGTAATTCATATTTTATGGTAGAAAGTGTTAAAGAAACGTAATGGGTTGGTGTGAATGAAATGTCCAGCAAAGGACAAGCACATGTGGACAGCAAGAACTAAAAAGTAGGACAACTTACCTAGGTAAAATAATTTCCTTCGGCATACATATAAAGATATATAGTTGCCACCAGTCCGGGAATGCCATGAACCCGGAACGAAAAAACGTATTGTGGCAAGGACCCGAAGAAGTCATAAACTGCGCGTTGAACGTGGTTACTGTCGTGAACTGTTTCGCCGACAGAATGTGATCCAGGAGACCAGACAGATGATAGTCCGTCGACAAAAAAGCCGGGAAATAGGCAGGTTGGAGCAGTGCTCCATAACTTAAGGCACATATTGTCAGCATCGTTCGTTGTGCAACATGAGTGCAAGCGTTGTCCAGGAGCAGAAGAACACCATGTCTGTTGTTTGCTTAACTATTGTGCAGATCATTTTCGATTATCATAAAGGATCCACTTCTCGTCGCAGGTGACGATTCGATGCAGTAGTGGTTTCTGTGTATTCCTGGCAAGCAGCGACGTGCAATCTTCCAAACGTTTAGTCTTGTTGTCAGTTTTCAACGTATGCGACAGCAACATGTCCAGCGTTTTGAACTTACCCAGCGCAGCCAGATGCCGAAATACTGTCAGTGGTTAAAACCTACCTATGCCGCTATCTCATGACACATTTTTCGGGATTTCGCTTCAACCACACGTAACAGAACATCGTCAGAAAGAGCCACAGGTCGGTAACCACGTGCTTCGTTCTGCAGGTCGGTGACCACGTACTTCGTTCTGCAGGTCGGTGACCACGTGCTTCGTTCTGCAGGTCGGTGACCACGTGCTTCGTTCTGCTGGTCGGTGACCACGTGCTTCGTACTGCAGGTCGGTGACCACGTGCTTCGTTCTGCAGGTCGGTGACCACGTGCTTCGTTCTGCAGGTCGGTGACCACGAGCTTCGTTCTGCTGGTCGGTGACCACGAGCTTCGTTCTGCTGGTCGGTGACCACGTGCTTCGTTCTGCTGGTCGGTGACCACGTGCTTCGTTCTGCTGGTCGGTGACCACGTGCTTCGTTCTGCTGGTCGGTGACCACGTGCTTCGTTCTGCAGGTCGGTGACCACGTGCTTCGTTCTGCAGGTCGGTGACGACGTGCTTCGTTCTGCAGGTCGGTGACGACGTGCTTCGTTCTGCAGGTCGGTGACCACGTGCTTCGTTCTGCAGGTCGGTGACCACGTGCTTCGTTCTGCAGGTCGGTGACGACGTGCTTCGTTCTGCAGGTCGGTGACCACGTGCTTCGTTCTGCAGGTCGGTGACCACGTGCTTCGTTCTGCAGGTCGGTGACCACGTGCTTCGTTCTGCAGGTCGGTGACCACGTGCTTCGTTCTGCAGGTCGGTGACCACGTGCTTCGTTCTGCAGGTCGGTGACCACGTGCTTCGTTCTGCAGGTCGGTGACCACGTGCTTCGTTCTGCAGGTCGGTGACCACGTGCTTCGTTCTGCAGGTCGGTGACCACGTGCTTCGTTCTGCAGGTCGGTGACCACGTGCTTCGTTCTGCAGGTCGGTGACCACGTGCTTCGTTCTGCTGGTCGGTGACCACGTGCTTCGTTCTGCTGGTCGGTGACCACGTGCTTCGTTCTGCAGGTCGGTGACCACGTGCTTCGTTCTGCAGGTCGGTGACCACGAGCTTCGTTCTGCAGGTCGGTGACCACGAGCTTCGTTCTGCAGGTCGGTGACCACGTCCTTCGTTCTGCAGGTCGGTGACCACGTGCTTCGTTCTGCAGGTCGGTGACCACGTGCTTCGTTCTGCAGGTCGGTGACCACGTGCTTCGTTCTGCAGGTCGGTGACCACGTGCTTCGTTCTGCAGGTCGGTGACCACGTGCTTCGTTCTGCAGGTCGGTGACCACGTGCTTCGTTCTGCAGGTCGGTGACCACGTGCTTCGTTCTGCAGGTCGGTGACCACGTGCTTCGTTCTGCAGGTCGGTGACCACGTGCTTCGTTCTGCAGGTCGGTGACCACGTGCTTCGTTCTGCAGGTCGGTGACCACGTGCTTCGTTCTGCAGGTCGGTGACCACGTGCTTCGTTCTGCAGGTCGGTGACCACGAGCTTCGTTCTGCAGGTCGGTGACCACGAGCTTCGTTCTGCAGGTCGGTGACCACGAGCTTCGTTCTGCAGGTCGGTGACCACTGGTTTTCTAAACTTGAAGTAAATTTAACGGCACTTTCTGTTACTTTCCACTTTTCTGTTTGCTGATGTTCTCTCATTTTAATAAGATGGTTCCCGGAACGTTTAGCGGAAACCATTAATTATAGATTTGAATCTCTTGGAAACAGTCTTGTTTTTAAATCTAGGTACGAGGTACCTGTATTGAATTTTGTGCGGTTATGTTTCTTCTGAATGTTTTTCAATTTTGACGGCGAAAACTTTGCATTGGGATTTAACACGGTTTTTCATAACAATTAATATCGTTGATTCTCCTGGAGCACTTTGAAATGATTATCGTACGGTGATAACGTTTACAACAAAAATCACAAACGCACCTAACGTTATCTCACATGGTATCGTGAATTTTTTTATAAAATATTAGATCTATTAATTTTAGCTTTGCGGTTTATTGTAATCGTTTGCAATTTTTTTTATATTTCGATACATCACGGTATTCGTAAAAAAATTGTAGAAGTCGAATTTTAAAATTTACTCTAAAAATAAATCGATAGAAGAAAACGATTATATTAATATTGCTGGTAAAATATATTTATTATTATAAAAAAATAATATGGATGTTTCATTAGCTGCAGTTTAATTAATTTTCCGTATAAAATGATTTTACTTGCAGGAGCGTAGATGTGTAAGGTGCAACATGTTTGGATTGAAATATTATGGACATAGACATTGGTGAAGTAAAGTGTTTTGGAAGAGCGACTTTACGATCATACGTGTGACATCGACTAAACATTTCACTGTGTCCAGGTTAGGGATTTCCTTTTTTTTTTTTTTTGACCTAAAGTTTTGCGACCACCGTGAGCAACTCAAAGGGCTATAAGCAGCTTCCCGTCCCCAATTTAGGCTCACGGGTTCCAGGGAAGAGACAGAGAGCCAGAGCCCTAAGACAAATACAACATCCATGCCTCATCGGGATTCGAACCAGGACTCTTCACAAACGAATGATCATAAGCCAGCGCTTCGACTACTGCGCCACCGGGGTGGCCATGTTCGTGATGAACATCACGACTGCACTCTTTTTCAGTCGTAGAATGTGAGGCGGAAGTCCACTCATCTCGATCGTGTGCAAACCTTGAACCGGATAGCGCCCTCTTTCATTCTCATTTTCAGTCACAACTGTGTTTGTAAATGTTGTTGGAAAAGAGGTTCGCATTGCGACTACTCTACATTCTCTCTTGTCAGACACATATACATGTATATTTGTAACCCATTGATCGCTCACACCTTCCAGTAAAGCTCTTACGTTTTCTTTTTTTTTCTGTGGGAGAGACATTATGTTAAGGGTAAATATGCAAAATAGTACTTACTTACTTTAGGACTGATCATACAACACCATGCACAGACCAATTCTAACACTGAAGTGAGCTCTTGATGTTGATAAGGGCGGAATTATTTGCCGCTCTAATGCGCTCGAACGGTTTGCTCCGATCTCAGTTTTCTCTTCGACTGGCACATCTACAACGGTGAAACCTTTTTTTTTTTTGATACCTAAACCATATTTTTACGTTCAGCCGTTCTTTCAAAACATGTCTCACAGTAAAAAACCTTTTACAATGAATATATAGATGGCGCAACTAAATATTTACCTTCTAAATATTTTCACTAACAATGGTCAGTGAAATGTTTGTTTACTTCTTTACATAATGGGAAACGTAACAATCAGCCGCTTGGAAAAATTCAGTTGAAATAATCCTATCTATTGAAGTTTAAAATGAGACTATCCACATTAATTAATTCAAAATGTTCAGTCGGGGACTTATATTCGTAAACATTTTTTGTTCTAGCTCTCCTAAAAGTGGTCTGCAATACATTCAGTGATAAAAATTCGATTGAAATAATCCTATCTACAGCAAGCTTTTCGCTACTGTAAATGCAAAAAATATTATTCAGATCAAATGATTCTGTGTTTCACTCAGAGACTTATACTCTCAAAATAATAATTTTCTCGAACTGCTCTTAAAAGTATTATATGAAGAGTGCTTTTTCAATGACATACCTTGCTCTGCCAGAAATAGTTTGTCAATGTGTTTTTCTTAGTGTTAATGCAAGTTCTGACAACACATTTCAAATGTATAAATTTTAATTTGAAATAATTTTCCCCTCTCTAAATCCCGATAGAAAAATATATTTCTTGGTAGTGTCGTCATCAGTTTATAACATATTATGAGCTCAAATTCATGCTCCTATAACTCATAGTTTAAGAGCTAACGTACGAGGAGGTATTTGACGTATTTTTTCATACATCTGCTTCAAATTCTACAAAATAAAAACTACACAAATTTAGCATGTCTCCTTGTATGAATGAAGTTATTGTCCAAAGCTCTGGAGCTATTGGGGTTATATTGTATAGCCAATTTATAAAAGTTTTGTGGAATTCATTAATGTGTTTGAAAGAAAAATGTCTTCAATTTATTCCTTCCATAGTGAATGACATTTCGAACAGTTTTCGTTTATACACGTCTTATAAATGCATGGTTACCTATATGCCGCAGTTTTTTAATTTTATTTCCTCTTATTATGACTTTCTCGAAGCTAATTCTTCTGGTACTTCAGTGGGTGTTAATCGTCTTTTGGGGTGGGCATGGGATCTCTGTTTTGGGACCGAGTGGTGTTTCGCAGCGCAAACATTGTCTTAAACGACCCATTTTCCGTCACCTGCCAGAATGCGGCCAAAGAACGGATCAAATTGGTCACGTGCAAGCAGGGAAACTCATCTACTGATGTGATTTGCTTTCTGCTCAACTGTGAGTTGATGGTTTTCCTAAATTTCCCCTCTTGCGCTCCTTCCCAAGTTCGTGTGTGCCATCCTCAGCTCTTCAGCCGCACCCTGGTGATCAGACGGGGGTCGATCTCCACTGCCGACCCATGTGTAATCACCCGGGAGTTGGCTGAAGAGCTGAGGATTAACCGGAAAGCTGCTGTAGTTTTTCAGCTTTGACTGTGAGAATCGTTTGCAATGATTCTCGAACAGGTATTAGACAAGCAGAAAATATTTATTTGAGAGATCTCTGTGGCTAGAATCATTAAAAAAGTTGCAGAATTGCTCCAGTAGATGTTTTCTGTGAGGTAGACAAGCTAGAAAACCTTATTTTTGGTTCTTCAGTGGCTATCGGTTAATTGACATAGTTTTACAGCGAATACCGTATTTTAACTTTTTTCTAACTGCTCTGCGTGTCGTCGAATGAGGTGAAAATTTTCAGCCGAGTAATGACTTTCACCCAAAGTAAAAAAAAAAAAAAAAATTTTGCTTTCTGCATATTTTGTAGAGGATGGATCTGAATTTGCGAAATGTAATCCTGTCACGAAACATTATATTTTCCGAAGGTGTTAGTAAAGTAAAGTAGTGTAATGTGACTATTTAAACAGTACTAACCCAGTGTTAAAAGATCAGGTACGGCCAGTGTATTTAAACACCTTCAGGATGTTCCAAATTTAAACTCACCGGTTTTGTACATTCTGTAATTTCTTAAGCTTTTTGAGTCATTAATGAGCTGCTTAAATTTTTGTAATGGTTATTCGATGTGCCACTGTTCCCGTTTTTTGTAATTAATATATCTAAAAATAACATTTTTTTAACGAAATATGTTATATTCTTCCTTGTAACTGCAGAGCCATCAGTTGTGGATGTCGGCAGAACCAAAAATATTTGTGTCAAGTTAATTTGCGTCGAAGCCAACGTATAACAAGTGTAATTGCTTACGCCTAAGCACTGAATTTGATTTTAATGTGAATGACCTAGAAATTCTTCTCAGGTCTAGCTGAACTTTCAGCCTTCCGGGTTTGGGCAGTCCGACAGGTCAATGTTTACCTTAAACGTGAAATAAAATAGTTCTTCAAATATTACCAGAATCAAAAAACTGTTTGCATCAGCGCGTTTTCCAAATAATTATCTGCGAAGTTTCTAAATTTCATACTTTTGTCTTTAATTTTTTTTACGCTTCGAAAAAGAATGCGCGAGAGTCGCAAAATTCCTAAAGCAACAATTGCGGCGGCGACGGCGGGGGCAACGGCAGCAGCTGTTACTTTTTTTTTCAATAGAGTGATTTGATCCAACATGAGATTTTTTTGTCAAGGTATAGTGGATAGTCACTTTTGACAAAGTGCTATGATTGCTACAAAATAAGAATCAGCCCATTTAAATGATTATATAAAAATTCTTCGTTTTCCCAGAAAGTCATAAAAATTATTAGAGTTACTTCATCTTCAGAACAAATTATAAGAACAAATAGGCGGACTTTGGAATTTTATTTACATCTAATAATAAGATTACCCGCGTGGGATTTTCTGTTTAACTCAACATAATAAAATTAGGAAACCAATGTGTTATATTTTCAAAATCATTTAGAAGTTTTGTGAATTATTTATTATTTAAATGACGAAGTCGAGCTCAAAATATTTTTCAAAGATTTAGAAATTATTTTAAACCGACTTGCAAAATGCGGTGAAGCAAAGAGATGAAGACCATATTTTATAATGGACACTCTGTTTAAGTATATATTTAATTATCTTTACTTACAAATTTAATTGCATGCGGATTCAAATATTTTGCATAATATATTAGGGATGTAAGGTCAGGTGATGCGTAACATCACAGCCTGTCCTTGACAAATGTCAACCCCGCCTTCTCGTGGTGCATCCTGTTCCCACTAAAGGGGCTCTGACGACCGCCAATAGCGGTATAACTATACCATCGGGATTAGAGGAAATTCTATCCCACACTCACCAACCCGCTTGGCCAGCGTGGTGAGTTATGGCCAAACCCCTCCAAAATGATTCCACAACTTAAATCTTGGCCCTCAGTCTCCGGCAGCTGGAATGTACCTGGCCAAGGCAGCGGCCAGTGCGACATGAAGGCAGAGGGTGCTAAGAATCCCCGGAGGACCGGACTAGCCTGCCATCTGATGCTGACCTTGGCTACTTACAATGGACGCTCCCTATCTTCTGATTCAAGGCTTCTTGAATTGGAAGAGGAACTACAAAGGATCAAGTGGGACATCGTGGGGCTAAGTGAGGTAAGGAGAAAAGGAGAAGATCTCATCGAACTGAAAAGTGGACATCTCTTCTACTATCGTGGGACAGATACTGGCAGAACTAGTGGTGTTGGATTTATAATAAACAAGAAACTGAAGGATAAAGTTGTAGAAGTTGAAAGTTCCTCTGACAGAGCTGCACGACTTGTTATCCAACTCTCGAAAAGATACCAGGCTCAGATTATTCAAACTTATGCACCCACCACAAGTCATCCTGAAGAAGAAATTGAAGAATTCTATGAGGAAATTTGTCATCTAAATAATAAAGGTAAGCAGCACTTGAAAATAATTATGGGAGATTTCAATGCAAAAATAGGGCAACGGCAACAGAATGAAACTTCAGTAGGTAAATTCGGTCACGGCAACAGAAACCAGCGTGGAAATACTCTCGTTGAGTTTGCAGAGGCAGAAGGGTTTTTCATCTTGAACTCCTTCTTCAAGAAAAAGCCACACAGGAAATGGACATGGTGACATCCAAATGGGACGACAAGTGAAATTGATTTTATTATGTGTAACAAAAAATTCGTCATAGAAGACTGCAGTGTGCTAAACAAGTTCAAAACAGGTAGTGACCATAGATTGGTGAGATGTAAGATGCACCTCAACACTAAACTTGAACGTGGCAAGCTCATAAGACAAACAAAATCTATTGACATAACCAACCTTAAAAAACACCATAATACCTTCAAGTTAGAACTGAAGAACAGGTTCTCTGCTTTAGAAGGCCTAACATCGGAAGAAGTGGACATCTCTGAAGTTAACAGAAAACTAACCAAAGCTCTTATGGAAACAGCAACAAAATTAGCTGGGTCTAAGAACAAGTTGCATGTGAACAAATTATCAGGAAAAACCAAAATGTTGATGCAAAAAAGAAGAGAGATGAGGACAACTAAAGAAGATGTGACTTCCAAAGTGGAATATATAGAGCTATGCAAGACAGTAAGAAAAAGTATCACTGAAGACGTAAGAAAAATTCAACTGTGAACTAGTGAGGAAAGCAATTGAAAACAACCAAAGCCTAAAGATAGCAAAGGGACATCTCAGTAAGGGAAGAAAACAGATTATGGCACTGAGAAAAGAAGATGGTTCTGTAACAAGAAATAGAGGCGAAATTTTGACAAGAGTGAAAGATTTCTACTCCAAATTATATGAAAGGGATGATATATGCACTCCAGACATCACGAAAGATAACAGTACCAGAGTTCCTCCAGTCCTTCAAGCAGAAGTTGCACATGCAATCAAGAACATGAAGCGAGGAAAAGCTCCAGGAGAAGATGGAATTACTGTAGACATCATACAAGAAGCAAGTGGAGAAATCGAAACAGTACTCGCCCAAATTTTCACTCGATGCCTTAATGACGGAAAGATTCCTGAGGATTGGAACACCGCTACAATGATCCTGCTACATAAGAAAGGTGACATTGAGGATCTCGGAAACTACAGACCTATCAGCCTCCTATCAGTAGTTTATAAAATCTTCACTAAAGTTATTTCACACCGCTTGAAGGTAACACTGGACATGGCTCAACCGAGAGAACAAGCTGGATTCAGGAGTGGCTACAGCACAATAGATCATATCCACGTGCTGAGAGAACTAATTGAAAGAGCGAGGGAATATGAACTTCCATTGTGCATTGCTTTTATCGATTATGAAAAAGCCTTTGATTCGGTGAAACCATCAGCAGTTACAATGGCTCTGAAAACCTGCGGTATTGAAGATGCATACATTAATGTTATTAATAACATCTATGAAAATGCAAGTGCAAAGATTAGGCTGTTTGAAAATACAACACACGTAAAAATTGGAAAGGGAGTGAGACAAGATGACACCATATCTCCAAAGCTCTTTAATGCCACATTGGAGGGTGTCTTTCAGTCGCTGAGCTGGGAAAACAAGGGGATAAAGATTAATGGAGATTATCTAACCCACCTTCGTTTTGCTGATGACGTAGTCATTTTTGCAACTACCCCATCAGAGCTGCAGAGTATGATCCAGGAACTTGCTGACAAGAGTAAAGAAGTGGGATTAAAAATGAACTTTCAGAAGACAAAAGTGATGTTCAATGCTTTTACAAGAAATGAAGATTTATCGATTGATGGAGAAAAGCTGGAGATAACAGACACGTACGTTTATCTTGGACAGCAGATATCAAGTGAGGGTCACATTGATGAAGAAATTAATCGGCGTACAAAACTTGCCTGGAGAGCTTTTGGAAGAAACAGCATAATTTTCAAGAGCAATATGCCATTATGTCTTAAAAGGAAAGTGTTTAATCAATGCATCCTTCCAGTGCTTACGTATGGTGCAGAGACGTGGACCTTAACTAAAAGAGACATACAAAGTGTGACGTACCTGCCAGAAGGACGCACACGACATAAAGGCAGATAGGAATCAGAATAAAATGTCCGCGTAGCTCAACTGGTAGAGCAACTTATTCCGGAATGAGTGGACCCGGGTTCGAATCCTGGCGCGGATAAAAATGACGGAGAAATTCACTTCGTTATAAAAGGCTGCAGACAACTCAAAGCAGCATGGAGAGGTGCATACTTGGTGTAACCAGGAGAGATAAGAAGAGGAACTCGTGGATCCGAAAAATGACAAGAGTGGAAGACATCATGATGAGAGTAAAATCCCTGAAATGGCAATGGGCTGGACATACTGCCAGAAGGACAGATCATCGATGGACAGCCGAAATTTTAGATTGGATTCCAAGGGGCAGGAAAAGACCCAGAAGAAGACCACATGGCAGATGGGTGGATGAAATTCGAAAGTATGCAGGGGTGACATGGAGGAGACTGGCACAAGACAGACCGTTGTGGAGGAAACTTGGGGAGACCTTCGTCCAGCAGTGGATTGATAATGGTTGACAATGATGATGATGATGATGATATTATAAAAAACTTATATATAATTTTATCTTCAAAAGTGATGTTTTTAATCAAAAGTTGGTGTAACTAAGTTTTTCGCCTCTCGGTGGGCTCTTGTTAAAAAAGATTATATCGTCTATGTGAATCTACTGGAAGTTGTTTAAAAAATTACCGGAAATATTTGCTGAACGACTGAAATCAGGACTACTTCTTGTCATGGATTTTCGATTGTTCTAAGTTACAAACTGAACATCAGATACAAAAAACAACTTCACCCGAAAAGACATTGCACTGTGTAGGTATTCACAGAAAAGGAAAGGAGTTAGCCACCTGTTTTTCTGTTGAATTTAATTATCGGGTACATATGGTTGATTATATTTAGGAAAATTGAAGGTCGAAATTCAAATTATCTGTTTATATTTACAACACACTCTTTGACGGTTGCGTGCTTCTTTGGGTCATTGATCAGTTTTTCAACCAAAAAGGTGTGTAGAGGCCTCCTATTACTTTTGTTTCCCTTATTTTTACATATTTTCCAAGTACCCAACGAATCCCTTAGTAATACCAGTTTTTTTTCCATCTTTCTTACAACTTAAAACCAGGTATGTAATGTCATTATGGTAAACATGTAATTTTAAGTACCATCAATCTTTTAATGAAGCTGGAAAATTTTCACAGAGGAGCGTTAGTAAATTAATATCTCAAATACAATTTAAATGCTAAACAATACTCTTATTCTGGTTAATTGCAAGGACAACTATTGATTTCATGATTGAAGATGTTACGTGGGAATGCTTCGGCTTTCCACATTCATTTTGAAATGTAAAGGGAAGCCATGGTGTATGATTCTTTTTTGATAGTTGAGGCAATTACACCAGAAACTGATTAACTAATCGCATTTTAGTCCGGAAATGTACTTTGTAATAAATTAACAGTTGGTCTTCCTCGAAGTTCAACATACGTAGTAGAAAAATAAGAAAAAAAATGGAGTAAATGTTGTTTTCTGCTGCTTTTCTATTTATCGCCCTGATATAGGCGCGGAATAAAATTTATGTAGGAAAAGCGGAATGAAAAAAAAGTGGCAAGTTCACCTTACCCGGTTCTGATCATATCCGTTGCTCTGACATTTTCTAATTTGTCAAGCCTTCCAACCAATGTGGAATCCTTAACATCCCATGCGTTTTTAATGCTTAACACTATTGACATGCAACTTGAAGCGCTTTGAAACAAAGAATACTTCAGTTGAATGTTGCGTTTTAGCACTAGGATACATTTCCTTGAAACGTTGGAGCCAAAATAATTTATCTTCACAATGTATCCATTTTTCAAATAAATATGTTTTCAGTTCTCCTTGTTCGAGATAGGCGTTTGCTTTCTTTCCTTAATTGACGTGATTACCGTTTTCCATGGTCACAAATGGCATGAAATAGTTATTTTAGTAAACGACAGACGTCTAATTTAATCGTCATAAACACTGCTCTCAGCTCATGATTATTATTATTCATAATTCATTCTATCAGCCGATTAGGTTCATACAAGTGAGATAGGTGGTTCAAGTAATACATGAGATATATGAAAAGGTACGTTAAAAGTTTGACCGTGCGCATCTACAAATTTAATGATGAAAAAATAACATACACGCTTATCTCAATCTAAACAAAACAGGCCGTTATTTTTAGTCTTACTTTGTAAAAGTTCTCGCAGGACCTCAACACTAATGCGCCAGAAACCGGCTGATATCACACACGAAAGATTTCTGATGCTAGATTCTGCATCCAATCTTTAAGCAAAAAAGCTGTACTTTTAAGAAACGCGACAGCAAGATAAAGATGTGATAGTCAAATGGGTCAAGCTTTGGGTTCTAGGATGGAATTGATATGAGCTCGACTCATTTAAATTCCTGCAGTTTTCGCTAGGCCACTGGAGAGGGAGGAGTTGGGAAGATGCCCACTTGCAGCCACTGCCGCTTCCTATTTATGAGCCCTAAGTAGAGTTTGCGGAGAGCATCATGGACCTCCTACAGTTAGTTCTTCTGCAGAGAGATTTCTTTCCACAGCGTGACTCTCTGGAACGAATTTCAAGGGAATAGAACCCACACAAATCCATCAAATACACCACGACCTAGTGGGGCGGCGCATTGTTCTTCTGATATAGACTATAGGCCGAACGATATGCAAATACCATAAACCGTGTAGGCGATTAGCCGGCATATCCTGGTGGTGCGAAGCAGTTAAGGACCTTTCCACACACAGTAACGGACCTATTGTGTTCAACGAGGAAGCACTCCAAATCAACACTCAGCCGACCTGACACGACGGGACCATGCCCTCCTGCTGTCGATATCACATTCACACCATTCCGTAAGTACGGTAAATCTGAAAATGGGATTCACCTAATCTTGGATTTGCAGGTTAGGTGTTTACGAACCTGGGTAGTCCATGTTGACCGTAGTAATTATCAGCGTATGGTCTGCGACCGCTTGCCAACTGAGCGCTGGTACCGCCAACTCTCTCGCGGTACACTCTCTTGAGACATAATGGCATACTTCTCTTAAAAATAGTAGTGTTTCTTCCAAAAGCTCACCATCCAAGTGTTATACGCCGATTAATTTCTTCATCAATGTGACCCTCACTTGATATCTGCTGCCCAAGATAAATGTAGGAATCGGTTGTCTCAAGCTTTTCTCCATCAAACGATAAATCATCGTTTCTTGTAAAAGCATTGTACATCACTTTTGTCTTCTGAAAGTTCATTTTTAATCCCACTTCTTTACTCTTGTCAGCAAGTTCTTGGATCATACTCTACAGCTCTGAAGGGGTAGTTGCAAAGATGACTACGTCCCCAGCAAAACAAAGTGAGTTGAGTAATCTCAATTAATCTTTATCAATTTGTTTTCGCAGTTCAATGATTCAAAAAGATTTTGCAATGTGGGGTTAAAGAGCTTGGGAGATATGGTTTCACCTTGCCTCATTCCCTTTCCAATTCTTATTTGTGCTGTATCCTCAAATATCCGGACCTTTGCACTTGCATTTTCATATATGTTATTAATAATGCTAATATATGCATCTTCAATACCGCAGGATTTCTAAGCCATTGTTACTGCTGATGGTTTCACGGAATCGAAGGCCTTTTCATAGTCAATAGGGAATGTATGCGGCAGAAAATCCGCTGGTTGATATTTGCTGATACGTTTTAGAGTTGTGTTGAGAAACAGAAGTGAGCCCATCCATTTACATATAGGAAATATTTGCAAGTGAATTGCAAACGTTAGAAGTAGGGAGTTTTCATTGTCGTCTCTCTACGCTATGTTTTTACCCATGAATGGATGAAGGTCTTCTTGGCTTATCTCCATTTGTCTATCAATTTTCGTTGAAAATGTGTTCACATGATGTGTAATTTTCTGTGTCACTGATATTCTTAGGTATCCAACGCCCTATACGGTAATCTCACAGAACAACACCTTTGGTCCGAGCAGAGATCGTCGTCCTCCCTCTTCCACTTCAGAAAATAAAGACGTGTTATGCTTCCAACTAGAACTGCTCCTGCGATATTCATGTCAGCGGTAGCGTGCTGCCATTTATGGGCTTCTCGGACAGATACTTCAAGTGAGCTGTGTAATAATTCGGTTCCGTGATTATTTTGAGTAACCCTTAAAAATACTTTTATGTGAATACTAATTGTGCCATTACTTCGAAATATTTATTACGACGCAAAAATGTTGGTACCTCACGAAAGATAAAGTGTCTATTTGGCAGAATAAATCAATTAATTACGTGAATAAAACCATTTGATTACGTGCCAGGAAAGAACTGTGTGATGATGTGAATCAACACTTGAAAGCCGTGTACATCGAAAAAATGACATTACCGTCTGAATAAATATTCCAGAATATGGACCATGAAATAAACATTTGATCTCCCTGTACTAGTTTGCGTTTGAAGGGAAGCAAATTCGTTGCCTGTAACACTGATACCAGTCGCTAACTGTGTCAGTCTACGTGGTAACTTCACCCCATGACGATTCTTCAATATTGCTTCAACGTAGAACTCTCCTTTTCCAAAAAAATGAACTTGAAAAATCGCAATGTCAGCAGAAATATGAGCATCATGGAACCACTTTCTAAGTATACCGGGTCGCCTTGGTGGAGAAATCGTCAAAGCGATGGCTGCTGTTCATTCGTCGGACAGGGGTCTGAGCTCGAATCCCGGTGAAGCATGGATGTTGTGTTTGTCTTACGGCCCTGGATCTCTTAATACCCTGGAACCAGTTGCTCTAAATTAGGGACGAGCGACTGCTCTTAGCCGACTGAGTTGCTCACGGTGGTCGTTAAACCTCCATTAAAAAAGAGTGTACCGGAACACCGCTCTTCCTCCCTTAAACGTGCTTCTTTCTACACCTGAATTGTCAAAAACGATGAGACGTATCCAGTCTGAGAGTTATTGGGTGACACCCTCAGCAAATCATGATATTGGTAGCAATCCTTGGCTTTCCTATCACGAAATAAACGTAACCCCATCACTAACAATTTCATCCAAAAATCTCTTTTAATTCCATATCTTTGGGCACAGTGAAAGGGAGCCCAAAACAAAAAAGAACTTGCTAGCTCCCGCTTCAAAAGACGTTAAAAAAAGCACTAGAACTATAGTGATAACTAGCTAAGTGTTGTGTGGATCTGCAAATCTGTATTCAATCTGAAATTATATATCACACCATGAAACAAAAGTAGATTCATCCCTACCAATTTTATCATAAAATCTCTTTCAATTCCATATCTTGAAGCACAGTAAAAGGACGCCCGAAACGGAAAATCAGTTACTGCTTCCGCTACAAAACACAATTTCAAGAAACATACTGGAACAAACGGTCGGGCAAACGTGCTAAGGGAAAGCCAACGGGACAGCTAACGCGCAGCCGTCTTTCGGCAAATCTGTAAATTTAAATTTAAATCTTTCCTGAAGAGCCCCTTGTTGGTAGAATATAGTCGATTGTTCTGTGTCAATAAACTTGTATCCAATCGTGTTGAACATTCAGAAACAGGAAATTATATACTGAATGTTTACTGAAATACGACCACCTACGTGCGACCTGCTTTCACTAGGAGAATGGTAGACACATGGTGTGTTAGCTACTCAACGAAGTACGTTTGTAATAAGTCAAATACATATCAATTGCAATAAATCCCTCCTTTGAAATATGCCATTAGGCAATGTTAAAGCTATTATACTCAGATGGCCATCAAACGCAGCATTTACGTATACTTACGGTAAACTCTTGATAGGGTTGCCCTCGGGAGCTTTATTGTTTTCTCCACTTATATGACAGAATGACCTATCTGTCATACCCGGACAATGCGTCCAAGATTAATGTCGATCAGAAAACCACGTTTACTCATGTTCGTCGAGTGCGATACATTGTTGTCAATACCTGCTGTCTACCTATCCCTCAAATGCGTTTGGATTGGGTCTGTTGCACTTTGCGCGGGGGGATGACGCTGTCAAGTGCCCATCACCACTATCTCTATGTCTCGTGTAATAAGTAAATATCATATCATTAAAATGCGTAAAATTTCAAATAGAATCATTCAGTATAATGCGCAAGTTATTATTCTATATTACTATGAATACTTCTGAAGATTTGGCCCATACCGGATATTTTATTTTACAAAATGTCTGCTGTAAAATTTATCCCTAGAACCTGTATAATAGCAGATTCTCCGTTATGATAATTCAGGGGTACAATATCCTTAAAAAGGCGTCTTATTATTTTTCTCTGCGCAAAATTCCTTCAATATCCGTAGGCCGAAAAGGCATTGGTAAGTGGTTTCGCATTACGAAAGTATCTAAATTCTAACAGAATAGTTAGAAAGCATCTACTAGAACACATTATTGGCAATTACATTGGCTTTTCTGCCATATTTTCAAAATTCTGCGAATTCTCTTGAAAATGGTTTCAGGTTCCAGTAACAATGAAAATTCATTTTTGTTTTATATTTGTATATTATACAAGAAATACTGAGCAACTGTTCTCATATTTTTAAATGATATGATATCTGCAGAGAACTTGGTGTTCAACTAAATAATGTGCAGCTATGGGGTTTTATGCCAGAATTAATTTCTATTTGCAATGTTATATTGGAAAGAACAAATATGAAACGATCGAGATTCCTTAAAAAAGAGCTTCTGCTTTGTAATCTTTTAGATTGAAAATCATTTGGAAAGCGGCCATACAATATGAACTTTACGGACTTTCGATGGGCTTGAGAACACAGTTTTGTGTCAATAAAGAATACTTTTGGTTTAAAACACTGGTTTGGTAAAGACTTAAATCATGGCAACGCATATGAAATGTGTCAAGGAATTCGATTTTCATACATTGGTTTGAAAAAACAATCAGTACGCAAGTTATTAGTGACCGGAAAATTAAAAAGTGTGTGTCACTCATGCTCTGCCCGTAACTACGCCAAATATATTCAAGGATATTTCGGGTGACGTTTTTATGTGTATAGTAATAAATTCCATTCGCAGTCACAATTCAGGGAATTGACAAAGGGGATACGGCCATGATTTTTACTTTTGGATTTGATGTGGAAAACTTAAAATTTCTGTATCTGGTGTTGAAGAATTTTATGTATTTGGGAAGGGGGGGTGTTTCAAAATTGAGTAACTCCCTTAATATTACACAATGAGAAACTCTCTCACAGGCTTCATTGTAAGTGTTTACTGACAATTCAATAAATCCAAGACTTGTACATAGATGGAAATATAAAAATTAAATGCTGCTCACTATCTTATGATATCGAAATTCCGTTTTTTTTCATTCTTTTCCTCTTCTCCATGTTGTGTCATCAATACTACTTCTATGATAGTTGCTTTCCAGATTTCTTTTTGCTAATGGAAATGTATTTTGGCATCTGAATGTGCGTACTCAAATGTTTGAAACGGAACAAAATTAGCGGGCAACTTCCTGAAGAGGTTTCAATAGTGTCTCCTGCGTTTTAGTTATCGTTTTAGCTGCCGAGTGAATAAACTTATTCTTGTATTAATACATACTTGCGGTGAAATTGATATGTTGTATATAGAACGGATTGTGAGTTTTTACATTTGTTGATTATTCTGAATATCCTTTCGTTCAACTTTTGCTGTAACTAAGTGGTCCTTAGATATTAAATTCCATCAGTATATCATGTGAACTTATGAGGTAGCCGTACTGTAGATGGCTTGACAAATAATGAGCTGCATAGTAACATGTAGCACCACAGAATTTGGCATTCGAGCTTTCGAACAAGAACTCGTGTCACATATTATACAAAAAGAAAAAAATGTTGCTTTGTGTATTTCCTTTCTACTTCATAAGAAATAAAGCATATCAGTTTTTCTATTATGAATTAAGCTGACATTGCAGTATTCAAGATAGCACCAAAGACAGCAAGTCTGATAACAAAATTTAAAAAGTTTTTCTCTATAGATAACTTCCTTTTTTCCTTTCAATTATGTTTTGTGCGTAAAGTTGAAAACAATTTCTATTTAAACACTTTGAATTTCCTAAAATCCTACAGTAAAACGTTTGTTCGTAAAAAAATTATCTAAGAAAGTTAAAACCACATTGGAATTTTGGAACATTGATGAAAATTACTTCAGAAACTTGCATGAGGAACTGTATATACCACATATGATATTTTGTTTACTTTTTCAAAAAATAGATATTGAAGTTATGAATTAGGCTTTACAACATCATTTCAAGTCTGTAGGAACTGTTTCTTACATCTTCTTTCGTGGAAATACGTGTTGCTATGTTATTCGGAGAAAGCAATATACCTAGCAAAAATCTAATGGCAGCATATTTATTACGTGCCGCAGCAGGCTGATATACTGCAGCATGTATTTAAAGAGATGTAATGTAAAGTTTGAAAATTTTGTCGTTTTCTTGAAACACGGTAAGAGAGATTTGTTTAACAAAAAATTTATATTAAAAGTCTCACAGCAAAGCAATATCCTTGCAAATTTTAAAATTTTGCTGAAGAACGTAATGTCCATTCTTATTTTCTTTTTCAACGACCTGTAAATAATTCCTGTTATATATGCTATTGTTAGTGTCTCCATTTTGATAGCTCTGTTGCATATAATAAATAACGGTTGTCTCAGACAAGCATACGCAAGTTCTTTTCAGATTTAAATTTCATAACACATATTCGTTTTACCAAAAGATTTCCAAACATGGGTGATCATTCGTCCCTTCCTTTAATTTCTGTAAGCGGCCATTGGCTTTAGAAGCAAATACGCAGTCGCTTTTTTATTACAATTCCTGAAATTTAGAAACTGTCGTTTGTGCTGAACTTTAAAATTTACAACTAAGGATTTTGCTTTCAAGTTTACAATGTTTGTGATTTTTTTATTTACAAATTCCACCACCTCACACTTTAATAACATACATAAATTAACATTGACTTTATGGGGAAAACCAACCCTCAAAGTAGTCATGAAAAACGGACATTAGTATTTCTGCTTTACCTATGGTTGCCCTTCCACGGGAAAACTATTATTGCTGTTGATGTGTTTTGGGAAAGGATGCAGAACTCATGAGCAGACACTGAAAATTTTATATTGTGATTGTTTTTATAGCGTTATCATGTCTTACCATGTATGAACAGTACCATCACACGCTACATTAACGGATACGACGGAGAAGCTTATGCCAAAATAGCTTTATTCCATTTTCTTTCACTACATAGAAAAAGTCACCGTGGATTACGTCCTGACCTTGATCGTCAGTATTATCTTTTTAAATTTAGGTTAAAATTTGAACTGAATGGAGAGGTTTGATTAAAATCAATCTTTCAGTCATTCAGACATGTATATTAAATAGGTGTTCTCTTAGGAGTACTTCTACATCATTTTGCAACCAAAATAATGTCCAAGCACATGCCGTACGGTAGATATCAAGATATTTTATTCGAAATTATTCCGAGCAGACACATATGCATGAGTAACGTTCAAATAAAATTTTCTCTATTGTATCCTTATAAATGCATTCTACGATAAGTCTTTATTCCTTGTTACCGTCATATTTATTATTCCAAATCTGTATCTCATAAATATTTCACATGATGAGTTTTGTTATTACTTGTGCGTTATTAATTAGTATTAACAGTAAATATATGGTTATTACTTTTACATTTTCAAAATTACGGACAATATTTCGAATTCGATTCCATGAACATGTATTTGCCAAGTCACAGGTTTGGAGGGATGATTTCTTTTACTATCATTATTTCCCTCGTAAAATATTTTACATGGAACTGAAATTTCCTTGGAACGTAGTTCTGTTGTGCTTTTATATATCTTTTAGCAGGGTATTATTGAAAGTTAATGAGAATTTTGATTCTCTTTTAGGCGAAGCGTTAGATAAACGCATACTACCTTTCACAGTGATAATGGATCAACATAAAGTTACGAAGTCTTGATAATAGGGCTGTGGCTGAATGTAATTATTCCTTATTTAAAAGACCAAACGCAGCGTCATCAATTATCGAGTGGGGTAAGGAGAAACTAACAGCAGAGGAAAGGCGAACAGTCTTGCGTATTCAGCTTACTAAATCGTATGTCTTGATAAATTGGGTTTAATTGACAGGAAGCAAATACAATGTTAAAAAATCTGCATTAACCAATTCTAAAATTAAAAAGTCAACAAATTAACATTATTTTTTCTTTTTATTCTAATTACATGTAAGAAAAAATGTGCTCCAATGGAAATATCCTGCAGAAACGTACTTTGCAAAACTTGAATCTGTAAACCATACTGTGATAGGGATTAACTGTAAATATATGTCTTTACAGAAAAAAAGTCGACACATTTTAATTCACGCCCACCGTAGGATGCGTTTCCATATAATTAATGCTCCTTTATGATAAAATGCTGTGTTCTCGGTGAGACAAAGTAATCATATGCCCTTTACTGTACCGTTTCTTCTCGCGAGGAAAATTTCGATCCCTTCTTTAAGTGTTATTCATTGCAGTGGAGGCAGGCCTTAAACAACATTTCTTATATTATATATTATTTTCTTGAAAAATTACTGTATGGCTAGCAACCCAAAGAAATTATACAATAAATGTTAGGAATTTAGGTTTTTCAGTTCTTTTCTTTTCAATTTCAGAATAAAGTGTTTACTTGATAGCGCTACTAAACTGATGGTAAAGGTTTCGATTATATAAACTTGAAAACATTTCGTGAAAAATAAGCAGCAGTATACATATCATCGGTATGCAGCGATGGATTTTGAAAGGATATTTCTACGTGTTGGTAGCGTCAGGTTGGAAGTTTGATTTTCTGAAAAAATCACAAATTCCAAGTTCAGGAATTTCTGTCATTATGACTCAGAACATGCCCACGTTTTTATAAAAGTTAGACGTTTTCTTTTACTCATGGAAAGAGAAATTTCAACAATAGCTTTACTAGTTTTTTCTATTTTTCAGCTTTGAAATGGGTAAGAAATTAAATACAAAAGATAAAAGAACTGAGAACTGTTGATCCCCAAAGATCCTCTGTTTAGGGACACAGAATAATATGTGAAATTGTTTGAGAAAATTTTCCAAAATTCTTGAGTAACGAAACCTTCGAAATTTCTAGAGAATGGGAAAGGGATTTTCAGGCTCAAAAAAAAAAAAAAAAAATAGAGAGACTCACCAATGTGTGTAACAATATTTCATTACGACCATAACCTTATATATTAAAGTGTGTTCGTAAGAGCTGTTTCCCACGTTTACTGAAATCCATAAAAATGCTATAAAAGGAATATGTGGAAAGACGTGAAGTATCTAGTTTTCTATCGTTCCCAAATAGATTTTGTTTTTGGAGGAAATAATGTTCTCCGTCTCATAGAATCATTTTTATTAAACTTACGAGGGAAGCATGGAAATTGATCAAAATATCGATTCAACTACGCTGCTGTGCTTTTTATATCAACAGGAGAAAGCAAATTACGAAATCTACGATATGATCACGAGTTTAAAGAGTAGGTAAATATTTACCGGGGTTCTCCTCTACTTTGCGCCCAATCTGTGTTTTCGGAAAAAAATGTTCATTGTAAGAAAACCCTACGCATTACAAAAAACTTTATTAACTAATATAGATAGTAGAAAACTTTCAGAACCATTATCTTTACCATAGAAATGTAGACATAAAGCGAAAGTTTTGGGCTACACATATTATCTCGTTAAGTTTGTTGTAGACCACATTCGGTTGCGATGATTATATACTGTATGACAAAGAAGAAACCACGTTTACGCACAATTACTTTTATTTTCATATGGATCAAAGTTTCACTGTTATTTGTACTAAGTTTACTCAGAACGAATGGCACATAAATCATCGAATCTCATATGACATCTATAACCGAGTTGACGGTCACCTATTTTTAATATGCCAGGAATTTGATATACAGGTATGTTGCTTGTACCTACCTTCTTCTAAGGACAATGCAGGAAACACATTTATTTTTGTCGAGAACATTTCTTGTTTCATTTTCTAAGCTCTTGTTCTGGACTCCTTTGAACGGAGATCGGATTTAACTCAAGCACCAATATATGGAGGTATGCCTGTTTTACAAGATGGAGATGTCGTCGTGCAGCCAGTGACTATCTCCACTTAAATGTCAGACGGACTTAAACATTATTTGCAGAGCCAGCATGCCAACTTCCCTGTATGAAAGATATGGGTTCTGCAACCGAAATATTATGTGTTCCAACCTGATGCGTAAAACAGTAACGAGATAAATGCAGCTGCTTTTGTTCGATATTTTTATCAGTTGTGACATATGTATTACAAATACTCACAATGCGATATTCCAAATTTATTTCGTAAATTACAACAAGATGGAATTAGCACGTCCGTTACAAATTGTTTCTGCCATTTTTCTACTGTCTTCGAATTCAGTAGTATTTGCGTTATACGCAACGGTTCCTCTCCATTTGCTACGAAAATGAATGAAATTTGCAGATTTTCAAAAAGCAGTGTTTTGTATTCTAATGTGTAACGATTATGGAATATTTTCTTGGATGTTTTCAGACATGCATTTCTGTCGACTGCCCTTTAGAGTCAACGGGGTTACACTGCGCTAACTGAAAATTAATTGTACTTCGAACGAGGAAAAACACAACGTTGTCTTGTTTCCCATTTGCAAGGACGCAACTTCGACTAATTTCCTAATAGCTGCGAAACATTATTTTTGAGAACTGTTAACAAACAAAAACTGGGAAAATTCAATGATCTCTATGATGAAAAGCGTGAGCAATCGTGATGTGTGCCAATAAATAACCCTAGAAAACTTAAAGAATTTTTTTAGTATCGTATTTCCAAAACGTGCAGATATCTTATTGAACACAGCGATTATTTCAATACAGAGGTATCCCTAACTTGTGGAATTTTGGGAAGAATACTTTTCTTCCTTATACAAGAGTAGAACAGGAATGACTGAAATTCCCGAAATTAGTGCAAGCTAGTGTTAATAATATGTTTCCAAAAAATGTGTGTTTTGGACAAACGATATTTAAAAAAAATACAACAATAGAACAGTGATACATACAACAGTAGTTCAGTGACGTGGAAATTGAAAATTCAGCTGATTTCACTTGTATTGAAGCAGTCCCATATAATGAGCATAATGTCAACATTTTCCGTGTTTCTTTCTTTATACAGGGACACCAGGTGTACTTCTGTATACAGAAAGTTTCTACTACCCCATACTTAACAAAAATTCTTTAGAGCGTTTAAAGCTATTAGGAGGACAAAATTACTTTAACAAAATAATATTTTGTTAAAATATTTAAATTTGTCGTTAGATAATTAAATTTATTAATTTAATTAAAATATTTAATGAGTTAATTAATTTAGCAAAATTAATTAATTTAACAAAATTAATTAAATTTGTCATTCATCTATCTATCGACATATATGAGACTTCGGAATTTACTAATTAAATTTGTCGTTAGTTTTATTTATTGACACATATGAGACTTCGGAAGGTCTAGCCTGCCCTACTCCTGCATTTTGTTTATTACAGTCATTCACACAGGATTCCTGCTGAGTTTTCTTTTTCCGCCTATGATGGTCATCTCAGGATAATTTTCAAGATCTGTAAAACAACTGTCTGTAGTAATTTATAATATGTATTTAATATTTGAGACAAGTGACTAGAAGTTGAAATGCCATGTGACTGGCGAACATTAATTTTGTTTTATTATGATATCAATTAACATATTCAAAAAATAAATCTGCTTCTGATTTTTTCCATGTATGTCATACATCTGCTCATAATTTTTTAATGACGTATAAAAATATTAAGTAATTGCACTCTGGAAATTTGCAAATTAAAAAAATATAAACCGAGTCCATTTTGTAATATAGTCACAAATATTAAATCCCTAGCGAAATTACATTACATTCATCTAGAAAAATATGAGGCGGCAACATGTTAACTTTAGGTTTGCCGGTTATGTACTAATACAGATAACTATCAAATCCATCGGTAGAAGCAGCTATGTCCGGCGGCGTAGGCATCTGGTAGACACGGCAGCTTTCTCCGCTGACGACCTTGATCCCTAAGATACCCGTCTTCCAAATGCTCTTGTAACCGTAATCTAGGAAACACTGACATGATTGTCTGGGGGAGGCATACGAATTCAAATATGACATACAGCTTTGACAGAAAGGAATTTACACTTTGTCATAGTGCGACGACGTCTTCCACCACACCCTTTTGCATGTACTTCTCATTCCTCATATATTTCACTTCAGACGCCATTGTGTGGTCTTTGTCCACATGTAAAGACTGAATAATATTTGTAACAAAGAACATTTCCGCAAAAAATATTGCTTGTGCATCCTGTCTCAAGCATTATGCACCACCCGGAGACTTACTGTGTTTCTAAATGTGCCACATTAATTAATTTGTTAACAACAGCAATGAAATTCAGTTTTTGAGATGTCAGCCCGGCAGTGCAGTGGTCAAAGCGCTGGGTTGAAACCATTCGTCCGAGAAGGGTCTGTGTTCGAATTCAAGTGAGGCATGGAAGTGGTGTTTGCCTTATAGCACTTGTTCTCTTTCTTCCCTTGAACCAGTGGCCCTAAATCAGGGACGGGAGAGTGCTTATAGCCCATCGAGTTGCTCACAGTGGTCGTTAAACCTTCAACCAAAGAAAAGTTTGTCGTATGATATTGTTTTAACAGGCGGTTTAAAGTAGACTTTGCGCAATAAATTTCAAGATTGTTTTTTATTTTATACTATTTTAAGTCCTCATTTCGAATGTACCTCTCCGAACATTATGTGCTGGATGTTTTATATACTCACGACGAAAACTTTACAATCAGTGCGTTTCTAAATAAAACGCCATTGTTATCAAACGGAGGGTGTTGTAGTTTCCATTTATTATACTGTCATAAATGGAAACTACAACACCCTCAGTTTCATTATGATACTGTCTTAACGTAACTTTTGTTTTTAATAATACAAAAGTGACGTTAAAGACAGTATCATAAATGGAAACGTTTTAAATATATGGGGGTATAAAATATTTATAAAAGAAACGACCTTATGAAAGGAAATATCATTCCATATGTTTTAGAGTGTTCTGTGCAAATTGTAGTGTGCATTCCAGTTTTTTCTGTAATTTCTATGTTCAAGTTATTTAATTACTAATTTTGCTTACATCAAATTGCTGTCACTCCATTTCTTTCCATTTGTACATTTCAAATAGTGGAGGAATTTTACCACAAGATTCTGAATTAATAGCAAATTTGTAGAAACCGTTGTACCCAAGTTTTCCACAGGAATCGAGTGATTCTTGCGTTATTTTCAAACGGAAGTGTACAATTAGACAAGGATCAGTTTCATAAAAGGTATCACAGAGATAATTCAAATGTTTGTTGTAGAAACAGATTTTTATGCACTTGACAGTGCATTACCGATTATCTTTAGAATTTTCAGTTTCCTGAACTTTGTTGAATTGGAAAATTTTTTCTTTTAAAAAAAAAACAGTTAATTTATAATGATATCAACTTTAACTGAACACTGTGGGAACCAGCCTGGTTAACTTGTTTATTCAAAACAAAAAAACGTTTACTGGTACATCTGGAAACAAGCGAATCGTTTAATAAATAAAAACATGAAGAGATAATTAATACCAAAGGAACGATATAGCGGGAAATTTTCAGTAGAAATACAGTAAATACGTGGAGGAAAACATACAAAAGTCTAAAATTACATATGCGATCTGATGATAAAACACAAAAATGTAGTTCAATTCCCGAAATGTCGAAACATTTACTCTTAAAAAAGGAATCACGGTGAAGGAAACACGCCGCAAAATAATGTGGAACAATAAACATCGTAAGGAATGGTAAAGGGTATGCATTAAACATTAAGAGTGTGACGACATTTGCTGCGTCAATTCTTTTAGAACCATGCGAAAAGGTGTTGAAAAATGTCGCATTGGCATCTTGACGAAGGGCATGGGCTGATATGCACGATAGTCAGGATAAAACTGCAGAACAAAAGTAGGGGACTACAACTGTGATTGTGTGTCCACGAGAGACCGACGAGAAGAACAAATGGAAAGAACATAATGAAATGTGGTGCATTTCTCGAGGATGAAAATATATGGGATCGTAAGGGGACGATAAAGTTGAAATGGTGGAGAGAATAAAATGTAGAACAGCATTGAGAAATAGTGTGGTACAACATGGAAAACAAAGTAATTTTCACAGGACATGAATTATAAACACAGGTAAAGTTTACAAGTATATATCATTTTCGTCTACTTCCTACTTTTACCAACTTCACTTCCACACCGTATTCAAAGATAACTGATCACTGGGATTAATTGTGGTATGCTTTTCATAATACAAGGATTGTCCCAAAAAACTGAGAATATTTTTATAAAAAACAAATTAGCACTTTAATTATTAAGGAAATGGTCAATTTTCTCAAGATACTATCTATTGCATCGAATACATGTATATTTGTAAACCGAGAACATTAATGTAATTTTTCACTGCGATTTGCAGTATTTTATCGCAAAAGTAAGTTAAATAAAAATTATTAAACCTGGTTTTTGTTGAAATAATAAAAAATAATTAATATCTCAAAATAACTGAAATGGGCGACAGCTCATCCAACGTACTAAAACAGGTAAATTGAACAGTAACCAACAAGGTAATCTTTTTTATCATGCTCTAAGATTATGTAATACCCACACAACATAGAAAGGTCGATTTACACTGGCGTATCAAACGAACAGTCAGCAGTTAATATTATTGGAAGCTGCAAGATTAAAGATTAACAGGGATCTACTCTATATGCAGGATACTTATTTAAAGACGAGATTGTAGTGAATTATCATGAGAAATCAGATTAACGCTCTTTCCCTAAAACAGTACCTGTCTTTCTATAATTTTAGACCCATTATAATGCAGATGAGCCTTTCGCGCCATGTCATGATTGCATAAGAAAATGAAAATGCGGTATTTCAAAACCTATCTGCATAAATATTCGATTCAAAACATCCTAATCCAACCCGTTTTTCCCTTGCTTAATGATAAAAAGACTGGTATTTAAATATTTACAAAATGAGTGGTAATACATAAAACATCACTAAAATACAGCCTGCAGTATCTTCTTTCCTTCGTTTTTTTAACCTGGAAATTTGCTGAAATTGTGACTCTGTCATTGCATGCCATATCTTTGTTTTGCACGCATTCGATTCAAAACATTACGAAACATTGTGATACGAATAAAAGACAATAACTCTCAATATATCTAAATGTGATGTTGACATTTGGATGTAATGCTAGCCATTGATGTTGACACGTGCTAACAAATACAGGCAGATTACATGCAGCCGTGCTTGGTCAATCCTATATTGAATAGAAATCGTTATTTTGTCCCTCATACGAACTGAGTTTTTGAATTAAATCTGTAAGGCAGTTGTATCATTACTCAGAGGAAAGACGGAAAACCTTATGAAAAATGTATTCTTTTTTGCTATGAAATTATGTACGATAAGGTAAAGATCATCCCACCTATACGTCTCAAGTCAGAACTGAACACATTCTAAGAAATTAACTTGTAAAGGATAGCACAATGCAACATTTTAAGGAAAAGGCAACCAAAATGAATTTGATGGTTATTTTTAAAGTCACGAACAAGTTTGAATTGTCAGTGTGTACGAATATTTCCTCTTTCTTAGCATGAAGCATAGCAGTTTTCTCCCTGAAAATCGTCATATTTCCTTCATTGTGATACTGCTGAAAACTGAGCAACAATAAAAACATGAAAGGCTTGTTCTATATCAAAGTGGCTTACTAAATATATTTAAACAAAATAATTAAACAGACCATATAAAAAAAAACATTGCTTAACTAGATAAATGTATAGGTTTTTCGAATACTTCCCAATGTTAATATTGTTGTTAGAAAGCAGAATGTCCCCCAAAGAGCAACCAAGCGTAGAAATCAATGCAAATTCGGTTGAAAAGTAATTTGTGACACAGAAAGGATCGTAAGCACATGAGATCATTTCTGCACTAGGCGAAGTATTTCCTTTCAGTGAACAAGTTACAGAGATAATTTAGAAGTATGTTCAAAAGTTGGGGGGAGATATTTCATTTGCAATAGGGACGTCGGATACATCAAACGTGTTACAACTCTCTTTTCTTAGTATTAGGACACCTATTCGTAGAACATGCATTTCTCTATTATTTCAGTATTTTATTTGTACATTTCCCATTCCGTAGTTATGTTCGAACGATATGTTTGAAAAGTAAACAGAAATTTGAGACTCACATGGAACTGACAAAAATTAATTTGTCTTATTAATGATAGATTTCTTTTTACAGAAAAAAAAGTGAGAGCATCCGAATCTGAAGAAACGATTAAAACAGTACTGGAAAATGAGTTTTGGTATCCATTGTACACTATCTACCAACAAGTAATTGGACACCCCTGCAATCGACGATATCTGCGGTCCTGATACGCTTCACGGGCGCCGCCGTTAAAAATCGTGTGGGAAACAACAACGCGACCAGTTGCATGCAAGATGGCACGCAGTTCGGAGCTCTCTGATTTCGAAAAAGGTGTAATCGTCGGGTATCACAGAAATGGCCGATCCATACGTGACATATCCAGCGAGTTGAAGTACCCAAAATCGACAGTGGCCTACGTGATTGGCAAGTGGAAGATGAGAGGTGACTGCCGGAATGTGCCCCGACCCGGCAGACCCACAAAACTGGGAGTTAGAGACCGACGGGTGCTGGCCAGAGAAATTCGGAAGAACCGCACCAAATCGATGAACCACATCCGCGAGGAGTTTCAACAGGCATCCGTGAGTGTTCTTTCGATGAATACCATCAGTAAGGAAGCCCATCTGCTCTGTTATCTAGGACGTGCTGCAGCCCACAAGCCTTTGATCACCAAGTCCAATAGCGCTGCTCGGCTAACGTGGTGCAAAGAACGTCGACAGAAGACCGTTGAACAGTGGAAACATGTTATCTGGAGAGACGAATCAAGGTTCACCCTCTACCGTTCGGATGGCAGGTTCTGGGTTTGGCGTCTGCCTGTAGAACGCCTTTTGGTGGAATGTATTGTGCCACCTGTGAAGTTCTGAGGCGGTGGAGTTATGCTATGGGGGTGTTTCTCCTGGTATGACATGAGACCCTTGGTCGCAATTCCTGGTAGACTCAACGCCGAGACCTACTGCACCATTTTGGTTGATCATGCGCTTCCTACGTTGTGGCAGTTTTACGGGGTGGACCCATGTTACTTTCAGTATGACAATGCCACCTGTGATGTTGCGAGGTCCACAATGGCTTGGTATGGTGACAATAGGGTTAATCGAATGGACTGGCCTGCTCAGAGCCCGGACCTTAACCCTATCGAGCACCTCTGGGACGAGTTGGAGCGTCGACTTAAGGGGTGACCCCACCGCCGAAATCGGTTAAGGAACTGACCTGTCTTCTCCAAGCCGAGTGGAAGAAAATACCTCTAGCCGTCGTACAACGCCTGGTTAAGAGTATGCCCCGCAGGGTCACAGCTGTAATCGCCGCTCGTGGAGGCTCCACCAACTATTGAAGGTGAATAAATTTCGTTGGTAGATAGTGTATGTCATGTATCTATTGGGATATCCATTGTTTCAATTGTGAGATTTCAGTATCTCATATTTTTACCGTTTATAAATTGTGTTTGCTGTTTAATTTATTAGATGGAGTGTAACGTGAAATTTTATTCCTTTTTCCTTTCTCATATAGTTTCCATTCGGACAATTATTGCACGATAAGGTTTATGTTAGTATTTCATTTTTAAGAAGTTTAGAAATAAAATATGCTTTTTGAAGTGATTATTTTTGTGCCAAAGTTTCAACTAATCTCCAATCGGAAAAAATTTATTTCATGGCATATTATATTCTAAACAAAACAGCAAAAGAAGAAAAGGAAACAAAAATGTCGTGAAGAAACTGCAGTGATCACGGAAACAATTTCACTACCAGGGTAATGGACTCTGCCTCAGAGAATATTTTAAATTGCGCACCTGTAACATTTTTTTTTCGGCTTACCGATCTATCTCAAAAACCTTTTCTTATGTGATTCTCTTGCCATTTCAAAAACCTTTTCTTATGTGATTCTCTTTCTGTTTCGTAATGTTTGACCGCGTAATTTTTTTTTAAGTTCCACTTTTCTACAGTTTATTAGAAACAAGAAAAATATATTTGTCTTTGCACCGAACGAAAATAAATACGTTAAGCATTACTTTTTATTGTAAACCAAACGTTCACTGTTCACTTTCCTCACCTTTCGCATCTTTAAGCAACAGGACAGAACGAAAATAAACTCGGGGTTAGCAAAATGGAATACAATCAGGTAGAAATGATGTATTGGCTGTCGTAGAATTAACGAGCTCGCCTGGAACGTATTCATTCGAGCTGTATTTTTTGGTCCCTACGCTGCTGTAACCGGTGAACAGAGAGACAAGAAAATCAGAGATGTTGCTTCCCCTCTTTGCTTTGTTATTAAAAACGGCAATTTACGTGGATGATTTTCACTGCTCCTTTGTGAAGCTAAAAGGGTCTAACGATTACCAGGAACCTAAGAAAGGAGAGAGAAATTTTTTGAATGATACGATATACGTGTCAGTGTAACTAATCCTTCCCCATTCATGCTTTTGTCACCGAGCAGATCATAAACGAGTTGATTTGACAGCTTGCAACGCTCCTAGCCATTTCTTCCCCAGCAAAAGTTACTGTGCCAAGCTAACTATCTCGGTAATCTGTCTCTCTCTGGATTCGAACGCACGACTAGGACGTTAAGTGCAGTGGACATATTTTGAAATAATCTTACAAAAACAAATAACAATTCCTACACATTTTACTCTGCTAAACCTCTTTTATCATTCAATAATTTTAGTACCAATACAAATCAATTATTTCAGAACACATTAACCTGAAATTAAATTCAAACATACTGTAAATGTTCACTCTATTTGCTTAAATTATTTTATGACCCTAAAACAGGCAATACAATTCCAATAACACCAACTATTTAAATCCCATGAGAATACACTAATTTCAAAGGACTTTCAATTATGCTACAGCCCTACGTAAACTTTGCCAGCAACTATTAATTAAACAAAAGGGGAAAAAAAGAACTTTTACGCTCACGTACTGGGATCTAATGGCATAAATTCAGAGTCCCTGCAGCATAACAGACCGGAAAGCAACTTCACTAGCAGAACGCACGGCAACTTCGTTACTTCTGATACTCAGGAACAATCAGATAAAGGTTCCGAATCCTGACAGCATGGCAGAACGGAAACAACTTCGTTACTCTTAATAATCAAGAACAATCAGATAAAGGTTCCGAATCCTGACAGCATGGCAGAACAGAAACAACTTCGTTACTCTTAATAATCAAGAACAATCAGATAAAGGTTCCGAATCCTGGCAGCATAGCAGAACGGAAGCAACTTCGTTACTTCTGATACTCAAGAACACTCAGGTAAAGGTTCAGAGTCTTTGCAGCATGGCAGACGCGAAATAATTTCACGTCTTCTGATACTCAAGAACAATCAGGTTCCGATTCCTGGCAGCATAGCAGAACGGAAAACAACTTCTGCCCCTGCAGGTTACACACAGAGCAAATGTGCAACGATCATATAAAAAGGAACCAGCTGCAACAGCCACGAGAAACAAAAAATCACCAATATATAGTGCCAAGAGATCCTGAGCTCCAATCAGGCCACTCCACTACGAGGGGAGTCAGCTCCGGTACATTTTTGCATATAAGAATCTTCCACTCTCAGATCCTCAATCATTACTCACTTAATAAATTCTAATTTTAACAAATAAAATACACAACAATTTCCTTTACCATATAAACCATTTATACAATTATAATTTCTAACTTCAGTACGTGAGCGACTAACGTTTTCTAATGACGTAAGCAACTACAATTTTCTAATGACGTAATTTCTATCCCAACGACTCCAGGCTATGATCCCAGGACGTCACAAACTTACCACCACAGACAGGTACTGTACATACTGTTGCTATGAGAGTAAGCAAAAGAATTGTTTTACCGCAGAAATATGCAGCTTTCCTAAACCCCACACACATGTACTGCCTTGTGAACGCAGAAAGTTGTACACTATTGTATCCGCATGGTAGGGCTCATTTTGTTACCATGTGATTCACGTAGGGCGGCCGTTTATGTGGCAAAAACAATATGGAGGCTCACCAGAATTTTGAAGCATCACTGGACCACAGTTTATACATTAACCATCACTTACAAATTATAAAAAACGATGCTGGGCTAACGAAATGCCGGTAAATTCACATTAACGTAGATTGATGTTAATGCAATATTAATTTGCGATGCACGGAATTTCTATCCTGCATGATTAACGAATAGTTTCTTCAATAATATTCTCTCAAATCTTTATTCTCAACAATATGCCTCCATTTATTCTGTCTTTCTGTAAGGTGCGTAAAGAGCAATCAGGAAAGTATATTTTTATGATTATTTTGTTCTCAAAACATCCAAGAAGTCCAATGCGTAATTCAAAAATTAGAAGGAACGGCCACTAGCAGTTCGACCTTGACTCTAGGAACTGTATTTCTAATAAAGATGAGACGGTATTCATTTAGGATTTCTATGACCACATCTGCTGAGCAGTTAGCATTATCACATCTGCTGTGAAATTAACGAACACAGGTCAATAATATTTCTTTCGTACAATCTGAATCAAATGTTTTATGACATAAAAAACATGCAGTCGAAATTAAAAAGAAAGATTATGTCGAAGATAATAAGAAAAATAATTGTACTGCCAGGTATTCAGCTACAGACGTTTCTCCAAAAAATATCGTAATGATAGAATCAGTAGAAAATTATGTAACTCGTAACTGTTCTCTACAGTTACCTTTTTAACACAGAGTTTGCATTCAGGCATCTTCAAGATAACATTACGGATATATTTTGTTCTTTCGCTAACTTTCTCAATGAGTTGACACGTGCGCACTGAGATCGGGCGTGCAAGCCTTTCGTCTGTTTCTAAATCTTCCTACTAATTCTAAAAACGTGCATGCCCTCAGATTATATGTGCACGACATAGTCAAATGGCCCCATACACACTACGTAACACTTTAACGGCCTCAGATGCAGTTCTACCGAGTTTCAAAACGAACCGGATACTTTCTTTCTGCTCCATGACAGAGCTGTGAGATTGTTCTTTCATCGAAAGATGTCATGTTCAGCGTAATCATCTGCACAGTTCTCATGCAAACGCTGTTCCCAATACATAGCTGATAATGACTTACGGAAATACCATGCCTTTCCGACACAAAGGTTTTAGGACGATTGAAAAAAATCTGTCTGTTTATTTAATTGCCATACTCTATATTTACTTTAAAAACAGTCTGAAATCATCTTTATATGCAGGAAGTAGAAACAAAAGATTGTCGTGAAGTGGTTGTTTGCCAATACATATCCTGGTGAAACATTATAGATATTTATTGTCTGAAAACATTTATGATTTTTGCATTCTGGAAATGCTGGTATAAAATATTTTCCTGAGTTATCCAACTGTGCGACTGAATCTCTATGAAGTTTAAGAATGTACTCTTCAGCTTCATTGCGTTTGCTTAAAAACAAAACTCGTCGTTTCCGAGCATCTGCAACATAAATAGATAAATCGAAATGAATGCCTTCAAGCTAAATTAAATTTCGATTAATCCAATAAAAAAAATACCAACGACTACTTGTGTGAAAATTCAAATGCATCATTTAGTCTTCAGCTAGAGTAAACTTTTTCGCAATATCTAAACCACCTGAGAACTAGTTGGCAGTGGTTCACTCTATCAACTAAGAGATTATAACTGAAGCATGCGTTTTAATTAGATGGACCAAAAATCTTAGTGAAGATACTATACGAAATGCTAAAAAAGAAGGTTTTTCGGAAATCTCCTGTTAAAGCATTGTAGGAGAGAAATAATATTTTCATATATGTATTGGAACTTTGCCGTTAAGGGGCTTATTACTTCCTCCAACCCTCCGACGTGCTGATGAAAACAATACATTAGCCCTAGTTTCCTTTCAAAAGGAAATGTAAAAGACAACAATACAAGATGGACTTCAACGGTAACAATGTTCAAATAATCTGTGTAGGACAGTAGTCTTACAGCAATAGCAACGGTTCTCTTACGTACCAACAGAACATTCCCGACACCACAGCACCTCCTCCAGAAACATGCATTGTGTAAAAATGTTAACTGGGTCCATTTTTTCATGGGGCTCTCGCCAAACTTTCAGCCCATCTTTTGATGAAGAACAAGGGTTTCCGCTACTTACAGGACCACATCACTTTTCCCAGTCTTCCAATGTCCAGTCATAGTGTTCTTGGCACCAATGTAATTGAACTCTCCGATTCTTCGAACAAATCAGTGGTTTCCGTAGAGGCATGCGACTGCCAACACCGATCCTCTTCAGTTAACATCAAATAGTTCATTGAGATATGGGTCGCGAATGTCAATCATTGAATGTTTTGGACAACTCCAGTGTACAAGGAAAATTCTGTTTCTCAGTACAAGCCATTTCAGACAACGGCGATCTCGTTCTTAACCGATTGTTTTTGCGTCGCAGTTACTTACGCCTCTTAGACAAACAATGTGGGTCACCTTTCATTGATAAAAGACCCGCGATACCTCACGTTTTGAGAAATCAGTCAGTTTTGTTGTTTTAAAAGACTTCACTCCAGTCAGACAGGCACTGCTGTATAACAATCGAAACTACTTTATACACAACTAATTTAAAGTTGTGATTCCTTCTATTAGTGAACATTATAACAACGGTGGTAAGTCAAATAATATCCGAAAACGTGAAAATTTCATCGTCCTGTAGTTGAAATTGAACCCGACGGTCCCGAATATGCTAACCACTGCACCACCCAGAATGATCAAGTCTCAAGTTTCCTAGTAATTTGAATTTAACACATCACAGTAATAGCCAGTCGAAGCAACGGCATTCATTTTTAAAACTCAGATTACTCGGAAACTTGAGATTTGGTTGTTCTGGATGTTGTAGTAGTTAGCGTACTCAGGTGCAAACCAGTAGACATGGGTTCGATTCCCTCTCAAGGACGATGAAAAATTTAATTTGTCGGATATTATTTGACTTACCACCCTTGTCATAATTTACACCAATTGACGGAATCACAGCATCAAATTTGTATTGTACACTGGTATAATCCCATATTTCATGGTTCGTTCTTTATACACTGTATATCTACTTATCCTTTACTAAATAAAAATGGGAATAATTTGTTTTACCAGCTTCTATAAAACTAAATTAGTACTTTCTTTTCTGTTACCAGGTAATGCACATTTGAAAACAGACAAAAATAATTTCCATATGTGACTGCTCTACAGGTGACTGCATTGATGAAATACGTATTTCACTTATCTGAGGAATATCAAATCACGTAGATGCAATCCCCAAAGGTAAACTCATTGTTCTCTATTTTCAGTGTTTGCATAAATAGTTTCATATTTTGTTTTACGCTCTTTGCCCCTACCGACCGAAAACATTTGACTGAAATCAAATCTTTCGGCCTTTATATTTATGAGAGCGATGCTGATAGATTTTTTCAGATGAAAATAATATTATGTGTAATACAGTATTAGGCATTTCCTACTACCTTCAGAAAAATCTTTAAAGTTTCCAAATTTGATTTGCTCTGTCAGATAATTTTTAGACATTTCTACAAGCAATTTTTAACAAACTAAAAGGAGATTATTCAAAAATCATTGCGAATGCTTTAGATTCCTTATTTGTTGATTGAAATAGGTTAAGCGTCGTTTTTTATTAAATCCGCTCCAGTTCCCCCGTTAAGATTGCTCTTACTTCTCCCCATTTTTTTTTGCGCCGTTTTACAATGTCTCTCATACGAATTAGCAATGCACTTTATGGAGTTCTGATCACTGGCGGAAAGGACCAAGTGATCATCAAAAGCGAAAATTTTAAGTGACTTCCGCCAGAGCGACAGGAAAAGGAACACTTTAGTATGTCTCAAATGTTCGGTTCTCCCTTCTTAAGCATCAAACTTTTGGACATTCGAATAAGAACAACTACGTGTTAATTTTTAAAAGACTGTAGAAAGAGGAAAATTCTGTCTAATTCACAAATGTTTGTGAAATGAATGAAGTCATTTCTACAAGCATTAAAATAATGTTTGTATCAGAATAAAATTATTTGTAAAAATCTACGGAAACCTTACCGTAATATATCAAAGCTGAGAAAAAGAGGCGTGAAACATAATCTCTAAGCTGAGGAACAAGTATAGTGTTTGAAATTTGTGTAAAAGGGAATATTACACACTCACAAACACACAGAGTGGCAAATTCAAACACCTGCTTAAACATTTTGCTCTTGATTCGCAGCGATATGTTTAGTTAGGATAGCAACAGGTTAATTGCCAACAATTATCATGGAAAACGGGGTAGAATATAGCACATTTAATATGAAACTGTAAAGTGTACGGTTAAAGTTTTCCCTTCTTAAAAGCATTTTTCTGGTCACTTAATTGTCGTATTGTAAAACATTTTAAGAAATTTTTAATACAATATTTTTTCTGACTAATAAAGTGCAAACTTTTGCTTTCATAGTTCATTGGTTGTAAATTTATCATATACAGGTTTTAGCCTAAGAATTTTGCAGATATATACCTTTGATAAAAAGGTTATTATAGCAAAGAAGATATTTTTTTCAAGACTAAATGAACACAGGTTGTCTTAAAATGACAGATCATGTAGAGAATAAAATATTTGCGTAGTATGTGATCCCTTTATGTTTTCCAATTATACAAGAAAGACGGCTGAAATTTTTATTAGTTCATGAAATTTATGAACACGAGGAATATTTTATCAGCACATTCACGCGAATCTTAATAGTTTCAAATAAATATCAAGCACGACAGTACTTAGTTTTCTATTCTGAAAGCCTACGTTCGGCTACTCATACGGTCACAACCTTTTATCCTGGAAGTTTTAAGTAACACTTGCATAGGCAAATCTCGTTTTTTCAACGTTGTCCGAAAATACAATATGCATTTATGAATATAAAATTTCGTAATTCATGGCTGCATTGCACACAAAAAAAACATATAATTGTTTAGATACATATTTTATATGTATAAGTTTCAAATTTCGAAAAGTGGAATTAGTCCTTCATAACCCAACGTTTCGACGAAATTCCCCCTACGTTTTAAAGACGAAACAAATTATTCTACATCGGAAATCTCCTAAAGACATTATTCCAGGCATACGAAGCATAGCAGTATAAAATGTGCATTTTTCCTTTTTATTTCAGGAGTTTAAAGACCACCGTTAAGTACACGTTTGTTATGATCCCGTCCCGAATATAGTGCAATTGGTTCCAGCAACGGGACAAGGACAGTTCGGTAAGGCAAACGCAACATTCTCGCCTTACCGGCGGATTCGAACCCGGAACTATCTTCCACGAATAGTCTGAAGCCAGCTCTTAGAAGGCTGCTCATTTTGGGATCTACTCTTGTCCTGGGGAGATAACTGCCAATCACTAAAGTAGAGAACGGTTATCGTACACGTACCACTCACAGAACAGCCACATGTTGCAACTCCAGGCAGGTTCAATGTACGCACAGTATGCTTAAACAGAAAACTATCAGTACAGGTTTTTGTTTACCCTATGACAATTTAGATTTCGTAGATGCGCAGGGCTACATTTAAAATCAATATTGGAGTTTCAAAATTCGCCGCAAATACTATGCTTGAGAAAGGAAGATCAGTTTTTTGTAAATTTGTTCTGTACGTTTCAAAAACTCAATGCGTACGTGTGTGTGCAGTTTTTTTTTCATTCTGCATAATACTACATGATAGCCCATTTCTTCCAATCTCAGCTTTTACAGTTTGAATGGCGTTTGCGATACGGACGTCGAGAAGAGGCGGTAAAACAAAAATTCGATTTTTCACTTATTCTCACTGAACAAAAAATCACACACATTTTAAAGTCTGGGAAACAAGGCGGCTACAACAGGAACGTCTGATCAACGTTGACCCAAGTCCGATCCATCACTGCTGTTAAGTACTGGTTTAAAAATTCCCTGACTTTATTTTATAGTGGGGAGAATTAAATTGTCGGAGGGCTGGTTATTTCCAGATTTCGTGCTGAATTGCTGCTGGACAATGAAATCGGACTTTGATTAAATTCGATGACGCCAAAAACTTTCTCCTTTCCGTCAGGTGACATCTCCCAAACACAAAAGCTACTGGCTGACGATACGCTGGCCTGACAGTCAAATGCCATCTAGTGGCTCACTAGTAAACCACTAAATGGCGGGAGCTTCGAAAAAATTCTTCAAGAGATTCGTTCTCCTCCAGTACGGATATATTTGTCCCATGTAGATTTCATTATCCACAAGCAAGTACTGAAACTGCGATAATCGTTTTGAAATGCCCTCTTCTTTATGGTTTTTCTTCTTGCCCATTATTTTCCAGTCGTAAGTTTTCAAACTTATTCATACTGATTATTTATTTTAATCGTGGTTTAACAACCACCGTTATCAACTCAATATCCTATAAGAAGTTGCCCTTTCCAACTTGACGGTCACTTGTTACAGGGAAAGCAGAGAGCCAGTGCCGTAAGACAAAGACAGTATCCATGTCTCACCGGGATTGTAACCCGAACTCCCCGAGGACGAATGGTCATAAGCCTTAGCTTAGACCACTACGACTGCAAGACGGCAACATATGGTTTTCACAAAACACTCAAGTAATCATTCTGTTTGGTTTTCACAGTTAAAACAAATCTATTTAGTAACCCGACAAACTTAGTCATTGGTAGATGCCCTACCTGCGGCCACATTGCGATCTTAAAAAACAGATATCTAAAAGCGCAACACAAACAGTCAATGCCTCGTATTTTTTTATTAAATGAACAAATAAAAAAAATTGTTTATTCTGCAAAACCGTTATATAAATTTGTTAGTTATTTTTAAACCTTGACGTTTTTAATGCACTGAAGTGCCAAAACTCATCGAATAGCAGTATACAAAATTGTAACTGGCGCTCCTGTCGTATAAATGCTTCGATGCGCGTCACGATTTTTATTGGTTGCGAGATGAAATCACGTGACCCAGGGTGAACAATCTCGAGTAGAGTTATGGCAAGCCGACAAGCATTATCTGAGTTTTAACGAGGCATGCAATGGTAGCCTAACGGATGGGATAATCAATTTCCGAAGTAGTGCGAACATTCAAAATTCCTCGATTCACGGTGTCACACGTGTATCAAAAATACCTCATGGAAGGCCTTAGCACACACCGTGGACAGCGCAGTTGCCAACAAAGGGTGCTGAATGACGGTGACAAGCTGTGTCTGACGAATATTGTCTGTGCAAGAAACATCCACATTCAATGCAGGAGATACCAGAGACATATTGATCAAATCAGTGGAGCGTAATTTAGCGCCGATTAGGTCCAAACCCTTTAATCAGAGTAGAAGAAGAAAACCCACCAGACTGCCTTTATTAACACCACGACTCCAACAGATCTCCTCACCTGCTCTCGTAAACACGGTAATTGGACCCTTTAAGACTTGCAACATGTGGGGTGGTCCGACTAGGCACGCTAACTATTGTTACGAGGTCAATGTAGGGTTCGGGTGTGGCATGGACCCAAGCTGTTAACAAAGGATCATGCAAGCGGATGGTGGTTCCATAGCGGTGTAGGGTGTCCTTACGGGGCATGGTTTTGAACGTCTTGTCCACCTGAACACGTCATTAGGCGGTAATTGCTTTGTTGCTCTTCTGGTTGACCATTTGCAGCCCTTCGTGCACTACATGTATCCCAACAGCAACGGGATTTCCCAGGAGGACAATGCCCTATGGCATCGTGCCCACGTTTTAAAAATGTGTTTGGGTGGCGTTCTTGAGAGTTCCAACGGATGGTGTGGCCACTATGTTGGCCTGACATAAAACCAACAATCTATGTGATCCTTCTCAGATCGTGTAAGTGCATTAAGTGCATGGAGACTATGTGTGCGCGTATTGGACGTGGTGGAAAAGTCTATTATCCCCCAAGATCCTGCACCTACATATACCAGAAACAGAGGCGACTGTTCAGCTGGCATGGCTCAACATCTCTCCAGAAGTCTTCGGGGCAATTGTGGAATCAATACCACGTCACGTTTCTGTACTTTGCCCCGACTAGAAGAAGTCCTACACGATACTAGGTACGAATCCCATGACTTTTAGAACTCCATGTGTCTTTATACGTGGATGGTATGTATTAAACTTTGATTATAGTATGCAGTATTTTATCAATGAAAATCTTTACATATAAAATTAATCAGTGAAACATTTAACTTGCGTTGACATATCAATGAAATTGAGAAAAGCCGCTACCTAAGGCTCATTTGTATAAATTATGTCGCACGTCTTTGCATCATAACAATATTGTATAAGAACTTTTGCAGTCTTCGCTTTGTGGCTTGTGAAGTTCTTCTGTCTTTTTTAGCAAAGAAAAGCTGAAATTCCGTAAGAAGCATTTAGTGACTTCTATTATGACACTGTAGAAATAAAGCTGCCACTTTGAGAGTTGGCTTCTGGTCATCCGTCTCAGATCGGCCCAGGTTAGAACCCCGGTGAGGCATGGATGTTAAAGTTGAGCTTTTCTTACGGCGCTGGCTCTCTCCGTTCCCTGGAACCAGTGACCCTCAATTAGGAACGGACGACTGTTTATAGCCCACTGAGTTGCGCACGGTGATCGTTGAACCTCAAATAAAAATATTCTAAGGCTTCTATTCACTTAAACGATCTACCCTGTATGACAAATTTGAAATGTGAGGATATCCCGATAATTCTGCTGGGGACAGAACTACAGAAAATAGGTTCAGTTGTGACAAATAGACAAAGAGCGACTGCAGAAGCTCTTATACGGTAATGTAATGATGCAAATATATGGATCACAATTCTTATATTCATACGTATCATGAACTTTGGATTAATATCTATGTTCTTATTGTGTTACCTAAATTAACTATGAATTGCCGCTTTACTGCAATACAAGAACAAAATCCTATAGAAATCATTTGTTATTTAAGAAACGTGAGCTACAGTACTTTTCCAGGCAATTGGTTCCCAATCAACGTTTCATGTGTAAAAATTCAAAGTTTATCGAAACAAAAATAAGAAAAATATTAAACACTCTGAAAGTTCTAGCGCTTCATTTAGCTTTATTTTCAGATGAAAATGAATCTAGATGCCAGAAAGCTCTGGTATGATTCGAACAAAAAGTACATGATGTGCATTCTTTGTTACACATTTGATCGAAAATAGTCATTTTAACTCTATGAAGGATCACATAAATTGCACTAACACATTGCGTAGATTAGGTTTTCGGGCATTTTGATCTTATCACATGAATACTTCCAAGTGTTTTATCTTAAAATAATAAAAAATAATTTTTAGATTTAAAAGATTATTGAGAACAGATAAAAAATGTACGTAGTGCAAAAATGAAAATAGGAGTTAAATAATAATATACATTATAAACCTAATATCATATATTCGGTTACATTGTATTTCAAAGGTTTTTTTTACACTAACATTAAAACAATAAATCCACAATGCTAATTATTTGTGCAATCAATAAAGCTTGTTTATACTCTTTTTGTGACTATTACTTCAGAAGCTAAAATTTGTCTTCGGTTTGTAAAAACAATTAGTGTGTATTTTTATCTAATGATTGGAAGAGCAATAGGATAAAAGATGTTAAGCCTGAAAAATGGTTCTGTTGATAGTTTCCAGCCTCCGATGGCTTTACTACATTACAGGGAAATAAATTTTAAAGATCTCAAAATTTCAATCAATATAAATATTATATATTTTATGTTTTAAATATAAATCTATAACATATCTTTGTAAATCACCAGTATCTCATGAATACGCCACTTGAAAATTTGAAAAAAAGTCCTGATGTCCGCGGATGGCCCAGTGGGCAACGTTCGTGACTGCCACCGAAGCGACCTCAAGTTCGATCCCAAGCAGGTACGAACTTTCGATCCCCAGCAGGTACTGGAGGACGATCAAGGGGTTCTGCTGTTCGATCCACTAAATATCCGCTGTGCGTCGGATGGGAACGTTAAGCCGTCGGACCCTGGGTACTGGCCCCCCGGTAATAAATAAGGGCGTCTTCCTCCCCCTTTCTACTTCTCTTCCCTGTCACTTTCCTATCGGGGCACTCTAGCCTAAATCTCCTAGCTTCCTATTTCTAAGGGTTGTTTAAGACCTGGGGTCAGACTCTCCCTCCCTAAAAAATCCTCTACATATGATATGATATGATAGAATAAATTCTTGATAAAAAAATATGCACTTATTAAGAAAATATGCGAAAAAGATCATATATATATATATATATATACACAAGACAGACCGTTGTGGAGGAAACTTGGGGAGACCTTCATCCAGCAGTGGATTGATAATGGTTGACAATGATGATGATGATGATGATATATACGTTTACTATAATTGTAGCACTATATATATAGATTTGCTACATATACAGGGTGTTTCAGAAAATTTGATATCATTTGAGATGTAAACATCTGAGTAACTAACTAATTTAGGCAAATGAAACTAAACAGACGCAATGTTGTGACAAAAAAATATTTATTCATCAAAATTTGAATGAGAAATTCAAAGGTATGTGAATTTCACGAACGATTTCACACAATTTCAATGTGCGCACTGCCTGTGACACGGCACACGTTAACTCGGAAGTCCAGCTCCTGCCAAACACGATGCAGCATGTCCCTCATGTGCTTAAATGTACCAACTGCAATGAAGATTTGGACATGGCAGAAAAAATTCAAAGAGAAAAGCTGTCTTTGCAGGGCAAAAGGATATGGAAGACCATCAGCAGCGGAAGAGGAATGGTGGAGCGGGTTCGGTAAACATTTCTGCGAAGCCCCAGGAAGTCCATAAGAAGAGCAAGTATGGAAACACAGATTCCTCCAACGACAATTTGCCGTGTCGCAAAGAAACGCTTGCGAATGGCACACTGCAAGCTACAGCTCATTCAGGTTTTAAAGAAAGATCACAAGAAAAAGCGTATTCTGTGTCGATGTGCAAGAGTAACGTGAAGAAAACAAGTTTGAAAATCATCTTGTTTTCAGTGATGAGGCCACATTTCATACCAATGACAAAGTCTACAAGCATAGTGTTCGCATTTGGGGCGAAGAAAATCCCAATGCCACATACCTGCACATGGGGGACATGCTGCATCGTGTTTGGCAGGAGCTGGACTACCCACATGAAGTGTGCCGTGTCACAGGAGGGTGCACATATTGAAAACTTGTGGTATCGTTCATGAAATCCACATATCCAGATACCTTTGAATTTCTCTTTCAAAGTTTGATGAATAAATCTTAATTTGCCCAACATTTAGCCTGTTTAGTTTCATTTGCCTAGTTACTCAGATATTTACATCTCAAATGATATCAAATTGTTTGAAACACCCTGTATATTAAAGGTTTTGTTATTTATTTATACAGGAATATCAAATCACAGAAGCCATGGCAAGCGAACATTTCAAAGGAAACTCTCAGATACATTATCAAAGGAACTTAAAGCATTAACAAAAGAAATTTCAATGTTCGTCCTCTAGATTTTCCGTATTTTAAATAATACGTGCTTTATAGAGAAAACTTCTGTTTTACATAAAAAGCACATCATACCTTTTTAAAAATATATCAAATCCTTGTCTTTTACACCTATTATTTTGCTGATAAATTACACTAGAAGACTCCTTTCTCTCGTACGTGTTTAATTTTATCTAGTCTTTTCTGTCATCCAACGTAAATAAATTATATGATGATTTTTGTTGAAAATGCAACACGAAGAAAAGCATAATCGAACAGATTGAAACTTGAAGAATGGGAAGGTCACGTGAGTATTGGGAAATGCTTACAAACGCAGCACACTCGGAAATCTTTTGTGCCTTTGATGTCCTCGTAGATGCACCACAGGAACTGTAAAAGAAGGACACGACGGACAAATTGAAAAACTCGATTCGTTCGAATTCTGGCATTAATGTTGTAATGAAAACTACCACCCACCACATCAGAGGAGGCACGTGTCGTACGTACTTACATTGGACGAACTTTGAGCGAGGCTGATGAGTTGGACTGCGATTAGGATAGCAACGTCATGGAGATTCATGGTCGTTAGGAGATAGTATTTTGTTAATCTACACTGAGTGGATTTATTGAATTTTAAATTGTTCCTAACTGCACGAGTCAGTATTACCAATAATAAAAGGTACACAGAGACTATGAATTTCATCATTTTCTGATTTTGAAAGACATACATCTTGAACGAACGTTCAACAAAAAAGATGACACCATATTGTCGGTTGTCCTGATCACGTATTTTGAATCCTTTCTCATGCGAGTAAAATCAAGAAATTATCAAAGTTATTCTTAGTCAATCTACCCGGTTAGAAAAAAATGTCACAACCGGATTTCTAAGGTCGATTAAGCATCGAAAAAGAGAAGAGCGATTTATTTCCAACGGCGCTAAACAGAATGCTACGGGAATAAACAAATCCTGCACAAAATGTTTTTACAAAGGGCATCCTGAAATTAATGCACGTCCCTCATAACAGAATTATTTGCAGCAGCAAAAATGTGAAAATGTTTGTCAAAATAATGGGACATATTATTAATAATGCTAGCCCATTCAATGGGTTGAAAATTTTCAACTCAGTGGTAAAATCCATTTTGGAAAAATTCCTGAAACTTTCGTTTCACCCATGAGTTCACAGCCAGTTTAAATTTTGTCACATCGTCGAAAGGTTTCCCACGAAGGATGTTTTTCAAAGAGGAAAACTGGAAAAAGTCTAAGGGTGCCGAATCACGACTGTAGGAAGGTTGGGACATCACCGTTGACGCATATCTGGCAATAGCCTGTGAAGTCTGCATTGAGGTGCGGGGACGTTCGTTATCATGGTCTGAACTCTAAAACAACACTGTGAAAAGCAATGTAACGTCTTCTCCTTCTAATAGCTTCCTTTAGTTTTTTCAATGTCGGCACATAATTTACGTTACAACTTCTGGATGGTGACACGACGATCATCTGTGTTGAGGTCTTTCAATCTTTGCCTGTTGGCATCTCTCTCTGCAGTTGTGGGTCTTACACTCCGTTGTTTGTCCCACACTGGACTTTCTCACTCTCAAAACCTTTTCATACGGATTCATACACCTCCAGGAGTGTTCTATGAATGTCTGGAGACTCACATCCTTCATTTTCCAGGAATTCAATTCCAGCTCGTTGCTTTTCTCTTTTATTCATGACATTTATTTCCGACTCTGAAAAAAATTAGTTCCCACATTGGTTACATATCGTAATGCATGTCACTGCAGTATCATTAAAATCACTTCGAAATTTTAAAAATTATTAAACAGGAGGCATTACGTTTATGATGCTCCTTATAATAGTACAATGATGTCACCAGAAGCAAGAATATTTTCAAATCGATCAGTTCAAAGAAGACCGAAACGTGATGTGACCCCATTTTTTTTTCAAATCAATCATTAACATAACGAAACGTGATATGACCCGACGCCTCCTTGCGGGAGAATTTCGCATAACGGAAAAGTTGAAAATTCGATAAAAGTAGACTTCACGGCAAAACCTTTGTTAGGCAAAAAGAACACTTAAATATACCCATTCCGGAAGGTAAAGATAAATGGCCTTTTGACATTTATGCTCCTAGTAGGAAAGCTGTTTATTCTTTAAAGAGGACTGCGTTCCCCATCTTTATAAATTAAATTGCGTACAGGAGAAAAAGGGAATTTTTCTGTGGCGTTGTTAGAAGCGGAGATACAGCTACACACAGAAATACACGAACACCACCTAGAGACAGAAATTTAAACTGCAAGACTCGCCTCCAGAATAAACAGAAAGTTTTTTCACAAATTTAAATGTTTTCCGGAGTTAAAAGGGTTTCTTTTAAATCGGACATTTAGAAGCACAGATATCAAGTAAAACATATTGAAATATGCGTCCCGAATGCACAATTCTCTGAAGAAATGTAACATGCAGACTTATACGCCAAATAAAATAATGCACTGCAGTTTCGCTTTAGAGGAAATGATCGCTAAAGAATTTCATTATCCGCTGATCATTCGTGCTGGTGTCTGGACAGCTGAGATTTCTTCTTCTTCTTTTACAGTTATTTAAAAAAAAGTATTTCAGGCATTCACATTCCATGATACATAGAGTATATAGAGTGGTGATTTGTAGCCATACTACACCTCTTGGGCAAGGAGGAAATGATTATGAATAACAACCTCTGTTCTCAGTAAAAAATTCTAATACAGAGATGCTTGAAATCTACGCGATTAATACACTGGCGGAATGTGAAAAAAGAACACCAAGAAGGAGACGTCTGATACCAACGAAATTTATACAGCATAATAACGGAATACAGAGGATAACGTGATTAAAACATTATGGCAAAATACAGCTGTATTTTCTGGTAAACAGAAAAATAATATTTCCTTGTAACATGGTTAGTACGAAGTTGAACCGCGATGAACTGCGTCACACTGAGCAATTCTAGCAAGGAGTCTGTCGTACAGATGTTGGATGTAAGTTTGGGATATTGAATTCCAAGCATCCTCAACCTGGACGCGTAAATCGGGGATGGTCGTGGCTGGCCGTGGAGATCGGATAAATCGTTGTCCCATAAAATCCCACACGTGCTCAATAGGGGACAAATTCAGTGAACGTGAAGGCCATGGAAATTGTCTCACACCCTGAAGTGCATGGTGCGTTGCACGTGCCGTGTGTGGGCGTGAATTATCATGCTGAAAAACACCACGATGGACAGACCTTACAAATGGCACAACAACGGGCTGAATGATGTTTGTTGATGTAGAAGGTGCGGTTTAACGTACCCGCAACAAACACCAGTTGTGTACAGGAGTGAAAACTGATCGCTCCCCACACCAGAAGACCAGGTGTAGGCCCTGTGTGTCGCTGGCGGACGCAAGAAGGGTGGATACGCTACCCTGTGCGCCTGCGAACAGGCATACGACCATCGGAGGCTCCCAAGCATAATCTACTTTCCTCGCTGAATACGACCGATCGCCATTGCGTTCTCCAGTTCCGACGCTGGCGACACCACTGCATCCGTTCCGGACGGTGGGCAGGAGTCAGAGGTACACATCACAGAGGCACACGTACACGTAGTTCTGCATCCAGTAGACGGTTGCAGATTGTTCGCACAGTCACCTCAGGTGCAACGGCAGCTCGGATTTGCGTCGCAGTGGGTATTCTGCTTGACAACGTAGCTCTTCTTATTGGTCGATCGGCCGGCTCACCAGTCCATCTGTGACTCCTGATTCCACGTCTTCTCGTGTGGGAATGTTCCTTCGACCATCTACGCCACCATCGTACCAACACCGATTCTTCCCGTCCAATTCACTCCGCAATACGACGATACGACCACCCGGCCTCGCGGAGTCCGACTAGACGACCTCGCTCAAGGTCCGATAATTGCTGAAATCGTACATGTCTTCCATGTCCAGGCATTGTAGCTTCTTCAGGGTATTTGCACGTGTCCGTACGCCGACGACTGATTACATTCACTTCGCCGTACTCCTTAAATACCACGAACGATAATTTGCATATTATGCCGTGCTGTGTCGTAAGCGCTCTCCGGTTGGTCCCGAAATTAACATCACACCTACGTAAACTCGACCCCATTAACATATGTAAATTTCATGATCGTCCGCCAATTCCTTCTTGGTGTTCTTTTTTCACTTTCCGCCAGTGTAATTACATTTTACAAGAGCAGTTTTTTAAATGTAAGTGCTTTTGAAAGTGGGGTTTGCGCACTTTTTGGAACATTTAAACTAAAAGTCCGGGCAGAAAATCATGTCACTTTTACTTTTCAGGATTTCCCAAATATAAATGTAGTTTATGACGAGAGATTAATCATACGAGCTCCGAATGGCTGCTGAGGTGTCATGGTTTATGCCGCCAGGTTGTAAGCTAAATGTCCACTCTGCAACAAATTTAAACCCTTAGACTCTTGCAGCACGATGTGAACTGTGTGAAATTCCTTTAAATTCGTCGCGCTAAATGGTGCGCACGTTGGGAGGTGACATCGCTGGTCTAGTGTGGAAAGCGCTGCTCTGTGTTTTACAGAATATAGGTAGAAGCGCTGGTCTATGTTTTTACAGAATTTCTCTTATTAGCGTCCTAATCAAACAAAAATTATAGAAATACTTGATGCGCTGACAAACGGAATGCTTGCCTATTGAATGCCGAAGGGTGTTAATACTTATTTCCTTACTCCACTTCCGTGTAATCTATTTACCACAGCACTAATGTGTATTGCGAACGTTGAGAATGAATGATGGTGAATCATTAGGATTAGCATATGTAACTTGCTTACGGCTAATTTGACCTGGAAGTTCAAGGGACGCATATAGCCTATGAAATCCTTTTATTTTTGGGTGTAGTAAGAGCAAAGATTCTCCAAACTTTAGCTCTCCACCGGGAGGCTTTTTCAACCACGCAAGCCTCTTTACAACACCACACACTTTCGTTTTCCGTTTGCTGCCTTGCAGCGAAGTGCTTCTTGTATCCATTTCAGCTCTGTCATCTTACCTGCGACATGATATTTTGGAAATTTGCGTAAGTATTGTCTTTCTACTGATCCGAATTGGTTATGCAAATCGCCTCAAGATTGGGTGTTGCGCTGTGCGGCTATAATCTGCTGCAATAGGGTCCGTCCTTAAGTTTTGCCCGCCAGTGTATATACAAGAAAATTGCATAATACTATTATATGGTTCAAATGGATGATAATAACTGCCGAGTTTCTCTCTGAACAATTCTGTTTCTATTCCTGAACAGAGGAACGCTTAATTTAATGGAATGCTTAAGCCGAGCTTCAAACGTTTGATACCCCCACTTACTGTGCGTCATACACTCACTTCCAAAAGTAAAGCACGGAGCAGTAAGATGTGACAAAATGGAGAAGCACTGCTTGAATTGACACGAAATGCGGCAGGAACGTAGGAAATATGTTTATTAATGAATCAAAACAAAGAAATACAGACAGATGAAAACAATATTGAATTTTCAGAAATTATAAGATGACGTCAAATTGGAGTAATTTACAAAGTGAGTAATAAAGTCACAGCAAAAAACAAAACCCGACATTAATAGGGTATGTGAGCACCCCTCATCTGCATACAAAGTTTACAACGTCTGACCATGCTTTTTATGAGGTGATCAACCACCGCAGAGTCCAGTAATCGCCATTCCTTCTGTAGAGCAGTTTCCAAAGCTGTGAGAGTGGTTGGGGGCGGGAGACGTGAACACACAGCACGGCCGAGGGCATCCCAAAGATTTTCAATGGGATTAAGGTCGGGCGAGTACGCCGGCCACTCCATACGCGCAATCCCTCACTCTCCATGTAGTCATCGACGATGGCAGCTCTATGGGGTCGCGCATTATCGTCCATTAAAACAAAGGCGGGACTAACTTCTGCAGCGTACAACCGCTCAGTGGGGTCTAGGACTACATCCTAGTACCATAAAGCCGTCACACAACCCCGTCTGTAGGTGTGGAGGTCGGTGCGATATCCCAATGAAATTCCTGCCCAGATCATGATGCTTCCACCTCGGAATGCATGATGTTCGGTGATGTTCTGGGTTCGATTGCGTGTGCCTTCTTCCCTCCACCCCCGTACACGCTTGTCATCTGGTTGCAGGGCAAATCTGGACTCATCCGTGAACATAGCGTTGCCCCAATTAGACACAGTCCAATTGACATGTTGGCGACACCATTTTAATCGTGCCCCTCTAGATTGGACGGAAAGAGGAACACAAACATTGTGGTACCCGGGCGTATAGTCCCTTCACGTGTAGCCTTCGACGCACAGTAGTGGCAGATATCATCTTACCAATGGCCGCCGTAACCATAGATGTCACACGTGTGGACGTCGCTCTTCTCTTCCGCTTGGCTACAACAGCAATATATCGGTCTTCCGCGGGGGTCGTAACCCTCGGGCGACGGGCCACAGGTCTGCGGACAACTGTTTGGTTGGTTAGAAATTGTTTCCATAAACGTGAAATGACGGAATGATTCACGCCGAAAAAACCAGCAACATCTGGGATTGACTGTCCTGCTTCAATGCGTCCGACGGCATGCCAGCGCTCAGAATCTTCCAATCGTCTTCTGGAAGTCATAAAATCAAGCCTGTCTTCAAAACAAATCCTCCGACAGTTCTCAACACCTTGTAGCAGCACTTGCATGCAACTCCTGTACCCCTTCGGAGTGCTGGCTTCTTATACGACTGCCTGTTTTGCATATTTCTCGGCAAGACACCGTGATTCGCTGTTACCTACCACATTTGCATACTTCCATCTACGGCTGCGGCGAATTGCAGCCTCTCCAATTCCGATTGGCTTCAGGAAAAACTTCTCCCTCTGCGTTCTTAACTTTTGGAAGTGGTTCTAGTTCACCGTACATCAGCATTCTTGTTTGTGCTCTGTCCACCACAGATATAAAATAGCCGTGTGTCCTATTCTTTTATGACATATTTCTTAGAAAAATGGTCACTTCTTCTATGGAGCTCATTTATGCATCCGTTTGGTCTTAAATCAGTCTTCTATGAATTCAGTTGGTGAGCTTAACATCAATGTGCCAGTTTGGTATACTAATCAATGTCTGAATATTTAACTCAAGATAACCTTATTTATCCAACACACCATCTACAGTCATCAAAACCTTGGATCATAAGGCCGTCTCTTAATAATATGAATTTGTTAAAACAATCATACATAACGCAAGTGGAGTCATTATGTAAGAAATAATTAAAACGTTCAAGAAATGACATAAAAATAAAAATATATTAGGGGTATGGAAAAGTTTCCGCTGTTTTAAGGAGAAAAGAGACAGGAACAATCGGGAAAACAGTACACATTTTTTCAACGAAATATTGGCGGTTTTTATCAATGACCTTTTTTGATTTTTCAGGCAACAAATGAATGCCCATGCGGTAGAAGGACTCGGCTTTTGAGCTGAAGAGCGTAGTGATGGGTGAACCACAGGGGGATTATGGCATGTTCCTTAGAACGAAAAAATGAAAGTCTGAGGGTGCAATGTCCCGGGAAGAAGCCGTGTGCTGTACAACCTTCCAGAGTGATTGTTCGATGGTTGATTTAGTGGTGGCACCGACACGTGGTCTGGCAATATCGTGTAGCAGAATGACTTTCAACTTCATCAACGGGTCGCTATTTCGTTGTAAAGTGATTGTTTCCCTCGGATTCAGCAGATCGAAATATAACAATCCATGCATATCCCAATGCACACACAACAGCACCATTTTTCCGTGGGTATCCTCTTTTGCAGTGGATGTTGAGGGCTGGCTTGGGTCGACCCAGGATCACTTGCGTACGTTGTCCCAGTAGACCCATTTTCATCACCGGTGGCAAAATTTCACAAGAAGTTCTTCCCTTGAAACATCTTCAGCAACGACATGCTGATGCCCAATGGTTGACCTATATTACGCTTTGTTGAATTATGCGGAACCCACTTACCAATCTTCTGAATCTTTCCCAAGGCCTGTAGACGCCATACCACCGTCAATTGCGTCACTTTCATATGTTTCGCCAGTTCCGTGGCTGACTGGGTGGCATCTTACTCCAACAGAGATTCCATCTCCTTGTCTACGAGTTCCTGCGGTCTACCTGCACGTGGCTTGTCTTTCAAGCACCGATCACCTTTCTTAAACCTGACAAACCATTCTAGGCACGTGCGCTCACCCATAACCGTTTCGCCATACGCCTGACATATTGAACCGTATGTTTCACTCTCACTTTCCCTAAATTAAACATGGATAATAAACAGTACTGCAAATGAACTTTGTCGACCGCTATACTTGGCTTCATGTACGAACTCACTGCACGGGTTGCCGGCCGGGTATACCGCTACAGCGTCCGCTAGTGGGGTCAGCGGAAGCTTTTGCATACCCCGAATAGATGTAATTTTTAGATCTGTGGTGGACAGATGTATAAATTGAATCGGCGTTTATGTGTTCTATCGGAAATCTATAATTACAATTCTGGTGCTCATATCTGAAATCTATAATTAAAAGAGGCGGAAAATTGTTCACTGTTCCCACCTTTTGCATTCATAAAGTGTGAAAACTGTATCATCTTGGAAGTAAAATTAAACCAGCATCTTCTGATTTCCGTTCGAGAAAACTAAGGGATGAAAATAAATGCGGAATATTTATGTTTCCCAGTGAAATGCAATTCTTAAGGCTTAGGACGAGACTGAGAACAACAAGCATTGTTAAATACCGGTCGGTCGTAACGATAACGACTTCCCATGTGCGCTCGATGTACAACGTAAGAAATATATGTATTTTCCCTCATGATTATTATGCACCTATTTAATTTGATGTTTCCTGAAGCCCTGGTGATTTCTGTGTGCTATATCCATGCACGGCCAAATAAACGCCGTCCTCAATATGAGTAATTATCGGCTTGCGTTGACTCCCGTAATTAAGAAGATTTTTTTAATTTTCCGTGTCAGAACTACTTATCATTTATATAAAATTCGTTATCTGCGTTGTTGGAGACAGAAGCTAGAGAGGTGTTCGTTTCCTATGAAAGACAATTAAATTTTGAAGACCATTGATTCATAAAAATGTATAAAAAACTACGACCCTCTGCCAACAACGGCATTTATTTATGCTTCTCACAAACAAATTAAAACTCATTTCTTCGTAAGCATTCCTTTCTGAATAATTCCGAAATATAATATTTGACAAGATATTCAGGCAAAAATATATTTAATTAATAAACCAAAAAACGTCTTTAACATTATAATAAACGTCAAAGTTACAAACATTTTAGCGTACAGAAACTAAATAAATAATCAAATTCTGTGTTAGATAATTAATATCTTTGGCGGATTATATTTAAGCTTATTTAATGCTGTATGCAATTTTTTTAAGACAGCTCTTATAACCAAAGGACTATTTTCTTTCCTTTCAGTTTATTAATTATAAAATAAAATACAATAAAATCTCTGAAATCTCTTTGTTTATAAGTTTTCTTCTAGATGTGATCTTCACGTTATGCCTTAGCCTAGGCTATAATTAGCAAATGCAATTTTGTTGGGCAAGTGATTTAATACCTAAAGTTAAAGACTTACGCTCTTGATGTAGATATTGTTTTCAGAAGAATAATCGAATGCTGAAGGGAACATTTTTAAACACATTGTATTGAATAGTTTCAAGTTTTTGTCTTGCTTATATCCTATTTTGAATTTTCAGTGACCTTGTAAGAATATTTTATCAAGGGATCTGTTGAGTTATTAAATGTCTTGCGATAACTAACATTTTCAGTTAGCATTGTGGTAGGCCATTTAAAATATGCATTTCATTCTGCCTGTTTAAAGTTCCTACTACTACGTGTCCTAATAACTAATCTCTGTTTCACTACGTGGGAATTGCTGCCATCCTATCACCAATCCCTACTCCTGTGGAATTCAATTCACCACGAGAACATATCCGTGTTTTTGTTTTAACAGTACTGAACCACACTTCTTAGAGTGTTAGGGGATGGTGAAGAGACTTCTCAGGTCTCCGCAGAGCCAGAATATTTAGTGTGTTATGGACACAACTTATTTTTTTAAGGAAGCGTTTAATTTTGGTTGTAATCTTTCAATTTATCTTTATTTTGTTCAAGATTCGGAGCAAGGTAAAATTATTATGAATATACCCCGTCTATGTATTTTTCCTTGTTCAGTTATACCAGAATATATCGTAACGTAAATTTCCGTGATATGTGTTTTATTGCATAGGTTTCGTAAACCGATATGAAACAGTTTTGCTAAGAATTCTGGTTGTTAGATCTTTCCAAAGACATTGCTTTTTCCCCATGAGAGACATGGTAAAAGATCTTCTGAATTTCATGGGGTAATTCCGAATATATTATTTCGAGAAACTTATATCCTCATGTGTTTGTCAAACCAATGTGTTGATACGCGTGTAAGAAACGGGATATATATGAATTCAGGGAAAGCCTGAATACTCAGTTTCAGCAATGGAAGGCTTGACAGAAAGGTGTTGTTAACTTTGCTCATTTGATTGACACTTCATCTTTTTTTCTCCTCGTTTTATTGACACATAATGTTCCTTCTGCTCGTTTTCGCAAGAGCAAAATAAATATCACAACTTATCACATCTGTTGGTTTGCTATCAGTTTTAAGATAGCGTCCATATTATTTTTTCAAGTGTGAATTTGTGATTTCTCACGAGCAGGTCTCACTTCTATGAGTGTGTTTGAGGCAAACTTTTATCATTACTGGTTTTTGAAAAAAGAACACTGTACATCTTGACGGTCCATAGGATCACTCAAATTTAGTAACTGCTATTTCCAGTGTTTCTCGAGCGTGTCCTTTGTGTCGTGCGCTTGTAAGTTTTTCTTGTAAATATCTATCTTTAATGTGCTGTAAGATACAGAATTGAAAGATACGGTTGCGAGTGGCCGAGTGGTCAAAGTTGGCGACTGCCACGGAAAAGACCTCAGATTCGATCCCAGGAAGGTACAAACGCTCGAACCACTAAATATCGGCAGTGCGTTGGATGGGCACGTTAAACCGTTAGACGCCGGGCACTACCCCACCCCCAGTAATAAATAAGGGCGTCTTCCATCCCCTTTCTACCTCGCTTCCGTGTCACTTTCCTATCGGGCACTTTGCTCAAATCTCATAGCTTCCTATTTCTAAGGGTTGTTTAAGACCTGGGGTCAGACACTCCCTTCCTAAATTCCTATACATGTGATCTGAATGGAAAGAGATATTTCCATCAGATTGATTGTAATGCAGATACGTGTTTTTCGTGGTGTGAACGATAATGATTCTCACCGACTTCAAGATTTTCCGAGAATCACAAATTACTTTCAGAATGGATTTTGGATAATTCAGGTGTCACCAGGTGCATGAGCTTGAACCTAACCCCCGAAGTTTTGGCACAAGCCAAAATTCATGTCGATCCCGATACATCTTTGTCTGCGCTCTTTTGTGTAGTTTATTTTGTTGTTTGTGCTTGCATATTTCTTTCATTAGAGCTGCTCGAATAATTGGGGACCAGGTTCATGTTAGTTCCCGAACTGTTCTAGATAAGCTCCAAAACTCTTGCAAATAATTCATTTCGTTTGTGTTTCTGCGTGGTATCAACAATTTCGTTGGTGCCAATTTCCAAACCCAGGAAATTAATTTTTATGACAGACGGATATGATAACTTCACCCACCTAAGTTTTTCCTATTTCGGGCAAAATTTGCATGAGGTACCTTTATCGTTTGTGCTGTGAAGTGTTGACAAATATAACGTTTGTGCTCCTCTCGTTTGTGAGAAATTTAAAATGTAAGGACGAAATCTGGCAATGACCTTGGACGTCACATGTGCAAACTTTTGTTAAATATCTTCCAAAACTTATGCACAGCATGTCTATCGTTTGTGCTCCAAATTAACACGAAACTTAACATCTGTGCTTCACGTAATAACCAGAAATCCTAAATTTTAAATTGGAATATTGTCTGTGAACCTGCCTACCGATTACGGAATATTTTAATTCTATTTTTGCCAAATTTCTCATAACATGTGCTCATAATTTTAGTAAAATGATGAGTGATTTGTTAGAAATTTCTTTAAAACGCTTACAGCATAAACGCTGCTGCACGCGTTTCAGAGATATTTAAAATTTCAGGACAGAACTTCATCGTGACCTTGAAACCCAATTACGTATTTATTTGTCCAGTTTCTTAAAAAAACTTGTGGAAATCATCTCTGACGTTTGTTCTTCAAATATCCGCCAACATGGGCGTTTGTGCTTCAAATATCCGCTAACATGGGCGTTTCTGCTTCAAATATTTGCCAACATGGGCGTTTGTGCTCCACGCGCTTAAGCAAAATTTAAAAATTTGAAGATGGAAATTTACGGTGCACCTGTCCCCCGATCAAAACATTTCTCATCCGATTTCCCCCGAAATTTCTCGAAACTACATCTGCTGTTTGTGATCCCAACATTCGTCAACACGGTCGTTAGTACGGCGCGCGTTTGTGAGAAATTTAGAATTCAAAAACGCAAATTCGGAGTGAACCTGGCCTCCTATTAAGAAATACCTCGTTCAGTTTTTCCCAAAATGTCTTGAAAGTATTGTATCTCTGCCGTTTGTGCACTCAATATTCCTCAACACGGAAGTTTTTTCTCTGCGCGTTTGAGAGAAATACACTGGTGTGCGAAAATTAAGGACGAAGAGGATAAATTAGCATAACAGCGGAATGAGCAGGCAGAACGGACCGAAAGACCACTCAGGAGATAGACTAGGGTCCGGTAAGGTAGGGCATGTGCATATATGCAGCATGACGTAGAGAGGGAAGTGTCGGAAGGGTATAAAGCACACGGAGATGTACGCTCAGTAATTAGGTGAAAGATATTGCACGGTGTATATCGGTTTGAACGACGTCGAGTTGCTGCCACCGTGCGTTATGGTCAACCGGCAATACAGTAGACAACATCTGGATGACTTTACCCGAGGTCGCGTTATTGGGAAGTTGGAAGAAAATCGAAGTATGGCAAGTGTGTCAGAGGAGATCGGGTTCGTTCACAACATTGCTTCACGAGCATGGAGAGCATTTCAAACGACAGGAACAGCTGCCCGGTAGTTTAGCAGTGGTCGACCACGAGCAACCACGGCGGCGGATGACCAGCATATTGTCCTACAGGCAAGAAGAGACAGACGGCAGACAGCGAGAGAAATCACAAGGCACAAGTGACAGATAACTGGACGTCCGTTATCGCGTTTTTCCGTTGCCAAGAGGGTGCACAAAGGTGGTCTGTTTGCACGACGAACAGTATGGTGTGTTCCATTAACGCCTGCTCATAGGATACGGCGGTTTCTGCGGTGCCAGGAACACAAGAACCGGACACACCAGCAATGAGGTAGAGTTCTCTTTACGGATGAGAGCCGATTTAGTCTGACGAGCGATTCTGGACGTATATACATTTGGAGAGAGCAGGGACCACGCAATCACACCTCCAACATCATCGAAAAGGACCGATTTGGAGGTGGAGGAGTTCTCGTTTGGGGCGGTGTCATGCTTGTTAGCCGTATTCACCTCCACATTTTCCAAATAGGTTCAGTCACTGGTGTCAGCTTATGTACGTATGTTCTCCTGCCTCACGTGCATCTGTGTAAAGGTGCTATGGGCTCTGAGTTCCTCATCATGGACAACAACGTTACACCTCATCGTACAGTCGTTGTCGCAGATTTGTTGGAGAGTGAAGATATTCAACTCATGGATTGGTTCGCAAGGTCCTTGGACCTAAATCCAATCGAACACGTGTGAGACCTTCTCGGGAGACGCTTGACAGCACGTCTCCAGGCGCCAGCAACGATTCCACAGCTGCTATCGGCGCCACAATAGGAATGGACTGCGATGCCTCAACAGCTTCTGTACTACTTCGTCCTCAGCATGAACAGACGTTGTAAATCCTGCAACGCAGTCGGTGTGATCATATCCCTAACTAAAGACTGGATTTTTCTTGGCAGCCGCCTGTCACATGGATGTTTCTGTCTTCTATCCATTTGTTCTCGAAGCTGCCTTTTCAATAAAGTGCATTTGTATGCTTTGGATTCCTTGTTTGTACGGTTTGGCTCACTTGTCCCATATTGTTACATCTTGGGGATCTGCTGGTATGATTTGAGTTGATCTGGAGCACGTCTGCACGACGTTACTTTCGGAAAACCGTCTCGTGCTTAATTTTTGCACGCCAGTGTATAAAACTTAAAGATAAAAATTTACGGAGAAACAGGACCCCTATAAAAAGTTTCTCACACGATTTCTCCCAACACTTGTGGACATTTTGCTGACTTTTGTGCTCGAAATATCCGTTACCATGGGCGTTTGTTCTCCTCACGTTTGCAAGAAATTTAAGAATAAATATGGTAAATTTTACGCTTGATTTTTTCCGTGAACCTGGTACCAGATGGAATTTTTTGTATCCGATTTTTCCCAAGACGTCCGTAAAGTATTTCTGCCATCTGTACTCCCAATATCCCTTAACTCGAGCGTAAGTGCCCCGCGCTTTTGCGAGAAATTTAATATTGAAAGTGCAAATTTGGGTGAACATGGCCCCGGATATGAAACTTTTTATCAGATTTCTTCCAAGACTTATGGAAACTATGTCTGCCATCTGTACTCCAAATATCCGTTAACACGGTTATTCGCAGTTCACGCGTTTGAAAGAAATTTGAAATTAAAGGATGAAAATTTTCCGTGAATATTATCACCGATAAGACAAAAATTTTCGATTTTTCACACAAATTCTGTAAAGTACTTATTCTGTTTGGATGTACATAATAATGCCCGCGTAAAAACTGCCCACAGAAATGGTGTCCACTTTTTGAAAATTGGAAATAATTTCCACTACTTGAGAAATGGTTAATACGCCATCTATTGACTGATGTGTTCTTACGTCGGTTACTCGTAGAAGCGTGAGGTCTTTTTGATTTCGTGAAGAAATACTTTAATTTCAACTTAGCCATCAACAGACCTAGTCAGAACCCTTCCTCTGCTTAACCACACAATGTTATGTAGCGTGACAAGGACATCATAGTGTTTGTCAAAATGGCAGAAGAGGCTCTTTGTTCTAAATAACAGGTGCACGGCTCTTCCACAAAGAGTAACTATGCGTAAGACAATTCGTTTCACTGGAAAATAGGGAGTGGCGCACTACAAGGGAAACAACTTCATTTAGGACCCTCCACTCACCCAGTTAAAGGGGTGTAAAATATATGGTAAAATAAAGAGAGTCCCCACCTCACAAACAAAGTATCATATCATACGTTTTGGTGTGAGAGTGCACAAGAGTAGTGAGTCTGTACATACAAATGTATTTTTGAAATGTCACGTCTTAAGTCCTCCGATCGGGGAAGTTACGAAATAACTGCAAAAGGCAGCAACATGGACTATTTTCGAATACCCAGTGATTGATATATTGCCATCAATGTATTACCTTTTTTACTTGTTTAAACATACTAAACATTTTATTGTAACAACTGTTCTTTTGAAAACGCCTGATGCTTTTTTGGCAATGTAAACACTTTCGGATCGAAGTACTCCTTCTTCTACCTGAATTTTAGTATGTAACTTTCCACACTCTTTTTAGGAATTTCAAAGTCAGCTATAGGAATTTTGTTGCGATATAAATATGAACATGTCCATCTAGCAGAGAAATAAAATACATTGGAGGAAAGGACAGTTAAAAAAACAAGGAAGCATGTAAACTATACTGCTGGCCACCCAAAATGCAACACCAAGAAGGAAGCATCCGATTGGCCTGAAATTTGCAGCATGCCTTGCCCGCGAGAGGACATGCAAACGATTAGTATTCCAGAGCATATGCAAGTCATGTGCGCCAGGCACGTCACCCAGAAGAACTGTAAGAAGGTTGCACACAAGGCGGGGTGTAAATAGTGGAAGTGTGTTGTGCTGCTGGACCTGTGCGCGGGAAGCTTCCTGATGCCTCGTCGCAGAATACGGCAGTCGTTCCAGCGCGTTTCGGATTTCGACAGAGGACGAATAATGGCTTGTCGCTACAGCAGTTTATCGTACCGAGACATCAGCGCACTTGTGGGACGACATGCAGCCACTGTGAGGCAAGTATGGATTCGGTGGGTGCAGGAAGGACGAACGGACCGACGTGAGCGATTGCCGCAGCCGTGGCACACAACCGTACGAGAGGACCGGCATGTTGTGCGGCGGACATTGGCGGCTCGCACTGCCACATCACGAGCGTTGGCGCAGGAATTAGGGTGTGTTGCGCAACAACCTGTGTCAGCACATACCGTTAGACGTCGTCTGCAGGAACGGGGAATTGTCGCACGGCGCCTACTGCTCCTATTACCATTGACGTTACACCACCGGTTAGTGCGGCGGCAGTCGGCCGTTGAACGCCGCACCCGAACTACGGAATGGGACGACATTGTCTTCTCCGGCGAATCTCGCTTCTGCCTGCAACGCCACGATTGTCGGATCCGCGTGTGGCGTCACCGCGGCGTGAGATTGTATGACGCCTGCGTTATGCATTGCCATACCGGTCCGTCGCCTGGCGTTATGATTTGGGGCGCAATTGGGTATGACACCTGCACCCCTCTGGGCCGCATCGCCGGTACACTGCACAGCCACCGCTAAATCTCCTACGTTTTGGAGCCTGTAGTCCTCTCTTACCTGCAGGACCTGCCAGCGGCCATGTTTCAACATGACAATGCGCGCACATACGTGGCACGCCTCGTGCAACAATTATTCACGGCCCACCAGGTGTCACTGCGGCCGTGGCCCGCATGTTCCCCTGATATGTCGCCCATCGAATACGTCTGGTCGCTCATAAGCAACAGAGTGGCCCCGCAATCACCAACCGCGGCTACGCCTGATGAACTGTGGCAAGGTGTGGAAGCTTCCTGGACTGAAATACCCCAAGCCCACATCCAAAGCCTCTTTCGTTCGATGCCGCGGCGTGTAGCGGCCGTTATTGCCAGCCATGGTGGCCAAACGAACTATTGATATTTGCGTATTCCGCAAGTCGCACGGGCCTGTAAGCTCAAATTTACATCTTTGTATCTGTTGTTATGTGTCCAGTAAATCTGGCTTTGCTATCTCCTGTCCTTCTTGGTGTTGCATTTTGGGTGGCCAGCAGTGTAGTTTATTGGACCCGTATATATTCCTGAAAACATGTGAGCCGAAAAACCGAAAAATGTTCTTAAACTCTTAAGTAATAAAATTGTTTACTCGGAAGTATTTGATTATTCATGTAAAACGAGTATCAAAACTTTCGGGTCAGAAATATTCACAAGTAACTTCAGTTCTGTCCTAAAAGACTTTGTATTTTAGAGTAAACGATATCGAACGTGAAATATAAATTTTAAATGGTTTTTTTTGAAGCTTAAGTCCTGTTGCAAATATGTAGCAAAGTCAAATAATCTCTCCAGCTCCACGGCAGTACAGTTGCTTGTTATGAAAAGTTATGAGTTGCAAGCAAAATCTTTTCTTTGTAAAACCTAAATCGCTCTAAACACCTTTTTTTTTCAAATTTCTCGTTTCCAAATCAGGATATCGAGAAAAATTCATTTTATGTTTATGTCTACAGTACGGAAATCAAAACTTAAGTGAATTAGTATATGTACAAAGAATTTTCCTTGTGATAAACAATGTATTGTAGTAAAATATCATTTTAATAAAATTTTTAGAAACATTTTAATCGAATCAACTGTATTTCAGTTCAACGAAATGTGAGTACACTGGACAAAAAATTGTCATCCCTGGCAGACCTTACTTAATAAACGGTGGTGGCACCCCTTGACGTGAAAACAGCATGAATTCGGTAGTAGAAACTTCACGAGGTTGTGAATGTATTAAACAGTGATTTGTAACCACTCGTGCAATAATTAGTCCCGAAGTTCCGCCAGAGTTCGTGTGTGTGTGTTCCGGCGTTTTACCTTCTGTTACAAATGATACCACGGATTTTGAACAGGATTGAAATCTGGAGATTTTAGCTGGCCAATCAATAAGACAATGTTGCAAATTGTTCGTCGTGCCTTACAGACACAGTTGTATGCCGGTGACCTCGGTAGTTGTCGTCTACGAAGACAGCACTGACAGTGTGATGCTGCTCTTGGAGATGTAGGGCAAATAGTAAAACTTCGTCATTCAGAATGCGGAGGTACACATGCTGGTTCAAACTTATCGTCGCTGCAGCGATAGGACCGACTTTCTAGTACAAAAAGCATCCCCAACACATCACCGAACCCTCTTCCAGCTTGAACAACACCATCGACACTATCAGGATAAAATGCTTCATTGGGCCGGCGTTGCACCCCTTGCCTCCTGTCATTCGAGTACATACAAAATGTATACTCATCAGACCAAATTAACCGTTTTCAATCCTCCACAGCAATGTTTTGGTGCATGTGAACTTATTGATAACATACGACCTTGTGACTTGCTGTTAAAAGACTCCTCTTCCGTGGTACTGATGAGTTTTTTCCATAAAATACGACTGATGGTTCTGATGAGACTCCTCTTCCGTGGTACTGATGAGTTTTTTCCATAAAATACGACTGATGGTTCTGATGAGTCTCTTCTTAAAAGAGGCCTCTTCCATCGCATGCAGTTCTCACCACAATGTCCTTTCGGAAATTGGATGGAGTGGACTTTCATTGACTGTTTGGCGCAATTATAAACTTGTTTGAAACCGATTTGCAGTTACTTTTTGTAAAACATGGCGGCGGTCCCTGTTGGTGAGAATCATTTTCTGGCCACAGTTAGGTCTCCGATCTTCAGTTGACTACGAACTACATCACAGATGGTAGACTGCGAGACAGTACGCCTCGACATAATTGGGGGACTACATTCACTTGGTCTCTGTGGGCATACCCAAACACGATTTTTTGCCACTCAGTAACGTCTGTGTTACGACATAAATTGCATACGAAATTCAACACACACGTTGCACTTCACCACTGCACGAGACAGAAATGATCCTGTAGACCACTCCAGTGCTTTGTGTCTCCCAACAGTAACATCACGTTGCCCTCCGTGCCACCGGTAACTTCCTATTCTCATTTCTGCAAGCCAATACCAATAAATGTACTACTTGTTTGTACGTAGTGCTTATTAAAACGCCTTCTAGCTCTAATTGAATTAACGGAAACTATCAGAAAGATACAAGTCTTGATATCCACAGTTCAAGCTTATCAATGCAAAAGGAATTATTCACACCACGCCATTGTTGCCAAAATATGGTTTTCGGGTGTTGAAGAATAGTCATGGAGAAAGGATCTTTTCTCAAATGAAAGTTCTTAAACTTTGTTAAATCTATTACGATAATACATGAGTAGCTTTCCAGTACAACGCTTCCAAAGGGCTTGTAACAAAAAATTCTAACGGCAAACAGCTCATGATTCTGAGTTAAAAAGCCAAATTAAAGGTAAATTGAAGACTCATATAATTAACTTTCATTGCATAACATAACAAGTTAATAAAATTATAAAGTTATTAAAATTTAATTTAACGTAACTTTCCAATAAAAGACTAAAATCATTTAATAATGAATATCTTGATCATCGTATAATAGCATGACAAATATATATATGAATATTCAGTAAAATAACATTTCAAAACACATCTATATCATTGAAAAGTGCAGCTATCTGACTCATTTTGCAAAACGTAAAAATTTGTCTTCCGAGCGTTAACTGTTTTCCTAAATCAAGAAACTCCGAAATGTAAAAGGAATATCATATAATTTGAATTTAACAAAGAGTCGAAATTTCAAAATTTAAGCCAACTTTAAATAGCAAGTACCAACCCAAGTAGCACATGACGTTTAAAAGACGTCACATTTCGGTTGCAAAAGTTTATATTTGGTCTTCCGTACAAAGACTGCGTTTGATAAACGTTTGTTAAATGTTACATCCGTTACCGTTGCGATTTTGTCACATTCATTACGTTTGCTAAACGTGGCATTTTCGTCATGTTAGCAAGGTCACAGCTAATCTTTGGCGTGACATTACATTCAGGCAAAAAAGAACAAAATTATACTGTTGATAAAACAGTAAGCTTGTGTATAATTGATAAAGATTATTGAATTCCTCCTTTTTTTTTTTTTGCTTATACGACTAGAAGATTTTATTCCATTGGTTTTCAAGCAGCTTCTGGTCTGCGGATGCGTCGTTCTCTAACCTGCTGTTACGTCACTTGTACTTCTAGGCACTGTTCTTATACTACGGACGGTGAGTTATGGCAAGGCTGAACTCGATCGTCCAGAACTGCATGCCTAATCGATGGATTTTATCGTTCTTAAAAGGTAAGTTCTTTTCCTGTTCCAATTCATAGGCTTCGATTTCGAACACAATTCATGTATTCGCTTCGTAACTCGTGGAGATTCCCGTAACACGTGAAGACATTCATGTATTCGTTTCGTAACACGTGGAGGTAGGCTTAACACATGAACACATTCCTGTATTTTCTTAACAGGTATATATATCATCGACTGCATTTCAAACTAGGAGTAATAACGAATTTGTTAGATTTTCGGATCTAAACACAGCTGCTTCGTTTTTAATTTTGGTGCTGCATGTGAAAACGAAATTTTAGACCTTTTCATTTTTACGAGCTATTTAATATTGGGTTAGATTTTTAAATAACAAATGCACCTAGCTGTAAAAAAATTCTAATTCTTCAAATGTTTAGAGAGCGGTATTGAATTTATACTTAATTACTCAAATGTGCTTCCGTGTAGCAAACATTGTTACAAACGCAGCTTATTGGTATGTTAGTTATAAAGGATACTCTATATTACTGTTATCATATATTAGATCAGCATTTCTTAGGGCTCATTCAGCCAGTTTTTTTGCAAGAAATATATTGTGTGTAGAGTAACAAACGGAATAAGCTGTTGGAGAGATACTTATTAAATCCAGAAAGCTTCAAGGTTGAAAAAAATTCAAAACCCACCCTGTACAGAGTCCTGTGGCCAAGAAGTATATTGTCAGTCACAATTCAAAGTCTACGTAAGGCACGCAAAAATTTAACTTTTTTTTTTTTTTTAAATGCACGTTTTATACCAGATGTGAATTAAGCTTACTGAAATCATAATGTATCTGTATCCAAATGGAATATATACAAATATCCAATGCAACATTTTGTTAGACTGTGGGAGTACACACTTACATCCAAATGTGCCCATCTCCCCTTCCACAAATCAGAGTTGTGCCTATCAAATAATGAAGCAGAGGAATGCTATTGAACCTGTCACAGGCAAGGTGGCCAATTGCTTTGCTTTTCCAGTTACAGTTTACTAAATTTTTGTTCAAATTTCAGGACTGCAGGGGTGGGAGAAGTTGGAAGCAGAGTTGTATAAAAATAAAATGTATCTGTGAACACAACCATTGAAACAAAACTTGCTGCAAACCCGCATATCACGATGACAATATAAGATAATTTAAAGAAACAATAAAAAAATAATTATTAGGACATTACAAATTCCGATGACGGCAAAATACAACTGAAAATGTGTCTGAAATTGACCTTTATGGCAAAATATTGGATTATGAACCTCATAAAAACAAGAGAATTAAAAGAAACATTTTATACACAGAAAACAGTTCCATTAATGAACCTTTAAAAATTATAAATAGTATTTTCAACAGCTTAGTTCAAAAATTACTGTGCTGCCGCCGGTGGCGCAGTGGTCTAAGCGATAGCCTCTGATCATTCGTCCGAACGGGGTCGGGGTTCGAATCCCAGTGAGGCATGGATGTTGTGTTTGCCTTACAGCACTGTCTCCCACCCTTCCCTGGAACCAGTGACCCTAAATTCGGGATGGGCGACTGCTTATAACCCATTGAGTTGCTCACGGTGGTCGTTAAACCACCAATAAAAAAATACTGTCGACTTACAAATTACTTAAGGAAAAGATTTTAATTTAATAACTAGTTGCTGCAAGAGGAACCTGGCAATAAAATTTAAATTCCTTCTGTGTAAAGGAAACTTTTGATACAGTTCCTATGTACTGAGAAACAGGCCTTGATAAAATCTAGAGGCCACAAACGTCCAAATGTGCCCATATTGGCAAAATCTGCTAATAATTTGAAAACTATCGGCGTGCGCACATACTTTTACATTCTACTACTTTGGTTGGAAGTATAGTTTTATGAGGATTTTTTTCTAATTTGAATTAATTTTCTCTCAGCAATATTATTTTTGAACACATATCATTGCTCCTTTGTTTCTGTAATGCTTCAAAACCATCTTGATAGTTGTTTACTTTTGGTGCAACTGGTTTTGAATTTAATGTTCACTTTGAATTTTGTAGCTGTTTGTTCCCAAATGGCAAGAGTAATAGACCAATTTTTGTATTTGCTAGTTGAGTCTGTATCTTCAGATTTCTCTGAATGAATAATATTTTCTAAGCAATTAAATTAGAGAGCCACAAACCAATATTTCTATTCACTGTCGGATTAATACTTTTCCGATTAGGCCAGTGCTTCCTAATTAGCCTTTCTCTGAATTATGGATCTCTTCTATTATCAGATTGTTAAGGGCAACAGATTAAAGGCTGGATCACGTAGCTACGCTGTGTAGAAAAGCCGTACAAACTGTCACAGTTTGATTGTACACATTTTTTTTCAGCAATGTATGTATGTGTATATATATACTGGTCACAAAAAGTTAGGGATATTGCATGAAGTGAAGCCACGTAACATAAACGCCAGAGTGTGTTTACAAAAACAATTCAATGGGAAATTTCTGCTCACAACACGTAGTACCACAATATGGACAAAAGTGCATATTCAGAGAATGTCCAAACCTCTGGATTTCAGTGTCCAGTAACACTACCTATGTGTCGAAGAACGTCTTGACACCTACGAAGCATACTTGCAGTGACATTATTGATTAGTGTTTGGTGCAGTTAGTCCCGTATTATTCAACACATTACAGTGGTCTGCCAGTATACTGGGGTATGGAATGCGGTTATCTAAACGTTGCTGTATAGATTCCCAAATTTTCTTAGTAATATTAAGGTCAGGTAAATGTGTAGATTAGCGTCCTAAATTATTTCGTTGAAAAAATTTTAGTACCTGGAAAAAGTGCGATGTACAGATTTTAGTGTATGGAAATTAATGTCAAATGGTGCAAAAATTGCATATTTTAAATGTGTTTTAAAGATATATTTTTTTCGTAATATTGACCTGTGAGTCTGACGCTGTGAAGAGAAGCTGCGGTAGGCCTAATGTATTGCTCCGGCAAAGAATGTGAAGTTTTGGTCCTTTAAAAGGAAGGTTTCTTGCTGTACCAAAATGATGGGCGGAAGAGTACAAGAGAAAGAGGTTATGTTGTTGGCAGGAGAGCAATAAATGTAGTGATACGCTACAGAAAATAGGTCCACAGCATCCACCCTTTATTTTTTTGTATCCTGTATGTTGTTGGCAGGAAAAACCGGGAGAAAAACTCTTCGATTTGCAAAAGATATGTATGAGTAAGATAGAAACTGACCTGCGAACAAGCTATTAACACAAGAGAACCAAAAGTGCAGTGACACAGCAAATCGGCTATGAATGGAAGCTGTTCAAACCAGAACCAAAAGTTATAGTTCCCCAGTTACCTGTACAACTTAGAAAATCATGTTAGTACTTTCTCTTTTGAATCAAGGAATCGTATGCGAAAGAACGAAAAATTTCTCAACATCGCTTTAAAAACAATGACAAAACATGAACGAACTGTATTGTGTAGCGTATGAGTATAACACGGCTCGCTCTCGTGGTAACAAAATACGCGCTTGGACTTGTAGTCGTCCACACGTGAATTAAACGCTGCAGCGAATCTTCCTTTCAATGAAGCAAAGCTTCACATCGTCGCCGTAGCGATGCACAGAGTCGCACAATATAGACGTACACGCGTACGCCATACGTGGATAGTTTGCAAATTATTAGCAGATTTTGCAGATAGTTTTTGCTTGTAGATTAAAAAAATAAAAATGTTATTACAGCAATTAAAACACTTAAGGTTTTACTAAGCTTAATATATTTAATTCTATCTTAACATGAGAATGTTCAACTATTTTTCACATCTTCCGATAGAGTTATTTTGTTTTTGCAGAAATTTCTGGCCTCTTGATTTTATCAAGGCCTGTTCTCAATATATAGGAACTGTAACAAAAGTTTCATTTACACAGAAATATTTTTTTTATTTTATTGCCAGGTTACTCTTGCAGTTACCATTTATTAAAATAAAATATTTTCCTTATATATTTTATAAGTACTATTTTTGAATTAAGTTGTTAAAGATGCTATATATAATTTTTGAAGGTTCATTAACAGAACTGCTTTTCTTGATATAAAAATTAGTCTCTTGTTTTTATGAGGTTCATAGTCCAGAAATGTTTAAGTTTTGGCCTTAAGGTCCATTTTACACGCATTTTTGCGGATTCAGTCGTAATGTCCTTTTGCCCTCTCTGGAATCTGTAATGTTGTAATAATTATTTACTGTTATATTAATTTTTCTTTAAATTATCTCGTTCCATTGTTATCGTGATTTGCGGGTTTGCAGCAAGTTTTCTGTTTCAATGGTTGTGTATGCAGTCACATTTTATTTGAATGCACCTCTGGCGATGCATTAGGCCTACCGCAGCGTCTCTTCACAGCATCACACTCACAGTTCAATATTACGATAGAAAATCTTTAAAACACATTTAAAATATGAAATTTCTGCACCATTTGCCATTAATTTCCGTACTCTAAAATCTTTACGTCACACTTTTTCTAGGTACTGACATTTTTCCGAGGAAATAATTTAGGACGCTAATATACATATTTACCGGCCAGGTAGGCAGCCACCAAATGGAAGGGATGCCCATAGATTTATAAATTTTCTTACATAGTACAATTATCCGCTAACTTTTTTTCTTTTTCTTTTATGAGCTAGTCTGTATTTGCCACAAAAAATGAAAGCTGAATACTCCTTTGTTGTTTCTCTGGCACATGCAGAGTTCCTACATATATACCACCAACAACAAGAAGCATTTTCAATTCTTGTGTGGTTTTTTTTCTGAGAATTCTTCTCTGCTGCTTTTTTACGCATTTGGGTTTTTAGGGGGAAAAAATTAACCTTTTTTTTTTTTTTTGTTCGTTCCTGATGTTTGTTGACATTTTTATATACATTGAGTGGCCACTTTATTAAGACTACCTGACAGTTTTAAGCAAATGAGCTATGGCTGCACGCTGTTGCCGCCAGAGGGTGAGGCTAGTATAAAAAGGAAAAGCTTAGTGCTTGCGACAGTAGTAGAAGTGATTTTTGGGTGACGAGATGGGTAAAAAATGCAATTTGACGGACTTTCAACGTGGGACGATTGTAAGAGCTCGGAGCCATGGAGCGAGTATAACTGAAACCGCCGCATTCATGAAATGTTCCAGAGCCACTGTTTTTAAAGTGTTTAAAGACTGAACTGTCAGCCAAAAAACATGGTCTCTACGTGCAACGTGTGGTCGTCATCGACTAGTGACTGCTCGGGCGGACCGGAGTGTCCAGACTGGTTATAGGCAACAGTGCAGCAATTACAGACCATCTTAATCAAGGATCCCTCAAATGATCTGTGCACGCACTGTTCGCCGTACACGGCACGGATGGGATATGGCAGTACGATGCCTGTTCGAACACCTTTGCTGACTGCAGTTAACAAGAGAAAATGTCTCCACTTCGCACAGGAGCATAAGAATTGGACAGTCGATAATTGGAAAAAAATTATTTGGTCCGATGAATCACGTTTTCAGTTGCCCCATGCCTATGGCCGAGGGAAAATTTAGCGGAAACAGCACGAAAGCATGGACCCCAAATGCATTGCTACAACCCTTCAAGCTGGTGGAGGCAACGTTATGGTTTAGGGAATGTTTTTATGGCATGATTTGGGCCCTTTAGTTCATGTTGATCAACGTCTGAATGGCACATCATATCTAAACAACGTTGCAGACCAAGTGCATCCTGTAATGTGGATGGTTTATCCCAATGGCGATGGCTACTTTCAACGAGATAATACGTCTTGCCATAGTGCTCGTATTGTACAGGATTGGTTTCAGGAAAATGCCGGTTAGTTTACTTTGCTTGGCTGGCCCCCACAATCTCCATATCTCAACCTCATTGAGAATTTGTGGGATGAAGTTGAACAAGCCATCAAACAGCTGGATACACAACCCTGCAATTTCACACTCCTGGAAAGTGCTATTCATCAAGCATGGTCTTAGATTCCAGAAACCACCTATCAACATCTCGTGGAGTCCATGCCATGAAGAATCTACATCGACGCAGTATTAAAGGTAAAAGGTGACCCAACGAAGTACTGAGGGGGTGGTCATAATAAAGTGGCAACTCAGTGTATAACAATAAGGCTTGAGTGACAAGCCTTATTGTTATGTACATCTTGGAAATAAACCCCAAATTCCCACAGCCTAGGGTAAAGCGAAAAAAAACACTTTTTACTATGAAAACTGCAACAAAGCTCCTACAGGTTGCGAACCATATATAAATCAATGGTTTTCTATCCACTCATTGATAGCGCATTGTTTGCCATTAAGGAAAGATCCACTCAGTTGCAAAAACTTTTCAACGCTTCGGGTTTCCTTTATAATTTGAAGAAATTGCCTGACAGGGGATTCTTTAAAAGAAAAGTGTATTCAGTTAGAAAAATTCCTTAAGGATGCTGACAGTGAAGAAAAAGATATCGATGGGGAGCAACTGTTTGAAGAGCTGAGGCATTTGCAAGCACTTATGAGCAAATGCAGCTCAGCTACTACAATAGAAGCTCTAAACTTCATATTCCAGTATGATATGGTTCATTGTTATCCCAACAGTAGGATTTGCTTTCGAATATTGCGATTCCTGTCTGTAGAAAGCAGGAAAAGAAGTTTTAATAAATTAAAGCTGATAAAGACTTATTTGAGATCTACAACGATGCAGGAACAGCTATCAGCTTTATCCATCATTTCTATTGAAAACGATATTGCACACAAAAAATTTCTGAAGCAAAGAGGTTTTTGCAAAGTAAAGCCAGACATGAAAGTTTCATGTAAATAACACAAACAACTATGTATGATTCAGTCATTTTGTGAGTAAAATTATCATTATTATATTGGACTATTTATTTGTAGCATAGCATATAATAGTGAGTTAGTGACATATCTACTGAGCATGCGAAGTTGAGATTAGAGCTATTTGCTGTGTTTGGGTCCATACTGGAAAAAAAAAAAGAAAAAAAAAAAAGATCGGGTGGGGTGGGGGTGGGGGGGGAATCAAAGGAGTCTTTCTGGCTGTCGGAAAAAAAAACAGAAAAAGTTGAATGCCACGATGACAGCACTTTCAATAGGTTTCTCAGTGGTTTAGCTTTTTTCTCTTCCTTTTTTTTTAAAAATATTTTCATTCCAGTAAATTGTAACTGCAGCTTGTGCTCATTTTGGCTTTTCACTTTATTAGTAACTTGTTTTTCAGTGTTTACTTCCCTTTTTGTTTCTTCTTGCTTGATTCTTAATATATATAAAGATAAATTAAAATTTGCGGGTATATCATAATATAATTTTATGAGCATAATTTACCAGCACTAATTAGGGCAAACTTTTGAATGTGATTTACATTAAGAAATAATAGGGCATTCAAAACAGTTGAATTATATAAAGAAATTGCATAAATTATTTTTTTCTTTTTAAATTTTACTCAGGTTTGGTTATTCATGGCTCTAGTTAGGAAAGTTAGAAATGTTATGCAAAACACAGGTGAGTGTAAATTAAGTACAACCACTTGTAGCTTTAAAACTTGAGCTCATATCCCTCAGATCAGTATTTCCCCTCCTACCAGTAGATCTCTCTGTAGAGTACAACTGGATCACCCTGTGAAAGTAAACCAAGTTGGTGACTTCACCAAGTTGGTAAATATAATATAAGTGGAATTAAAGGATTAAACCATGTGTGAAATTATAGAATAAATAAGCAACATTTATTCACAATTAAATAATTTATTTTAAGATCTATAGTTTTGTTGAGCCTTTAGCTCGACTTCATCAGGACAAAAGGAGCATAAACATTCATATGTGACATCATCAGGTAGTTGATGATCATGGATTTTGGTGAATTGTCTCCATGCAATTGAAAGAAATCGAGTAGGTGTCATGTTGTTGACAAGTCATAAAGAAAAGTCATGGAAACAAATTGGTGTTTTCTACCGAAGTATATCGTGCAGTACATCTAGCCCTTATGCATCATAACTTACGTAAAAATTCTTTGATTGCAACAAAATTTTATCATGTTATTTCGGAGGTTTGCCAAACCGGTTCTGTTGAATATCATCGAAATGGGTTCAAAGGTCATGGCACAGGACCGAGATTTATTCCACAGCTATTATTCCCATAACTTGAGTAATAACTTGCGTAATGATTTCTGTTGTGTTGGAAAGCGTATTACTGTATTTCTTATAGGCGTGAATTTAGTATTGACATCCAAATTTCAAACACCAAGTACAAGAAATAGATCATTTATCAAATAACCATCCGGGCTTCAATCTCCCTGTGGTGCCACTAGAATTCACTGCAACCGTTCTTTACAGTCATACGACCCTGCAAACGGTTTAATGTTATGGTTTCTTTTCGAACGGTCTGTTAGAAAAACTGTGACGTATAGCGTCAATAGCTTTCTTTTGAATATGGTTTGAAGACGTCGATATTTACTTATGTGGAATTATAAAAGTTATCAGAGGTAGCCTTCCGATTATCTGCACATAAAGTAGTTTTATTTGTTTTGTTTGGGAGTTTAAAGACAATCGTGAGCAACATAATGGGCGGTCGCCCTTTTCTTATTTAAGGCCACTAGCTCCAGAGTATAGAGAGGGCAAGAGCGGCAAGACAGGCAAAACATCCATGCTTTACCAGGACTGGAAAACGGACATATCACATAGAAATGCTCAGATGTTCGACCACTGCACCACAGGGGCCACACACGGAACGCTGTTTATGTGTTGTACAAATAAACTACCAACTTGAACACTCAGAACTATAAGCTAACGGAAAAAGTAATTATGAGCCAATTGCACCATTTAAAGTAATTCTGTCGCAAAGTTCTGTATATTCTAATCGGAACGTGTATAAGTACCAAATCCGTGCGGTAAAATAATATTTTAATGAAATAGATTATTTAACAATAAATCAAAAAAATATTTGTTTCTAGTTTCTTTGCTTCTTTATAGGAACAACCTGATGAGTTGAAAAATGTCGTACATTGTGTGCTAACTTTGGTTGAAAATGAATGATAATAAGTAGAAGTCTGTAAATTAAATAGTTGATACTTATTAACGTTCCAATCCCAACAATATGCCAAACTCGTTCCTGGTGTCATAAAAAAAAGAGGAGAGGAGCGCGAAACAAAACTACTTTATGCGTTGCTAATCGGAAGGCTAGCATTTACTTCTAAATAGTTAAATATTAAAGTTCCGCTCATATTATTTATATGATACGGTGTCAACAAGCAAGCCACCAGTAAAAAAAAATAAATCTCAGCCGCAATTTACAACATACCCCTAATATGGACAGACCGAAGTAGAATGTCATACGTTGTACAGACGAAAAAGCTCCCTTTTGTTAAGATGCAAAGAGCATAAATGAGACGAAAAAAATGTGAGAATAAAAACTGCTTTATGCTGGGAGGTCATCGAAACATGAACATCCCAGCTTTCAAATCTAGATTTATCGAAGACGTAAAACGCTGTTGAAGCTGAATCCCTTTCTGGTAACTGACGTCACACACATTCCTGCTCAAAGCCTCAAATGATTAAAGAAGCATGGCCATATGCCGCACATTTGCTTACACGGCACAAAGAGCCGCGTACGAATGCAAACAATGACAATGACGTAGCACCAAGCCTATGATATAAAATCCGGTCAGAGTGATGCTGTCGCCAAAGGAATGAACGTTCACATGCCGGGCTATTCCAACGATGAGTACTGTGAAATGATGCTGCTGTACGGTGAGTTTTAACGAAACGCTTTTTTTTTCATGATTTTTTACTGTGTCAATTTTTTTTATATTGTTGCTACTTTCGATGACTCGGGCATCAATGTCAGTATTGCAACTGATTGCTTCCTTGTTTTTGACCAGTTTGGCAGCTAATTCTGCTATTTTATTGATGGTCCATTCACCATTTTTTTGTTTTTTTATTTGTTTCTTCTTTTTTTTTCCGTAAGTTTCTCACTCGTGGTCTTTTCTTTATTTTTTTTAATTAATAGGTCAATTTTGCTTTCTACAGTGCTTTTACTGCTTTCTATGTTTTTTACATGTTGGCTTGCTATTTCAGTGTGGTTATTTTCCACATTATCATATAGCAGAGGCAGCTCATTTTGTGTGTTATAAAATGTAATCTTATTAGCATACTGCAATTGAGCATCTTCATTACAGTTAATATTTTCTGCCTCTTTAATTTCTTTGCTAAGCCTGCCAGTAAAATATTTTGGTTTTTCCACGGTTGAAGTAACCAATTTTTTTGCTTTTGCGTAGCATTTTCATCTAAATATTTATCAACATCAACAAGCAAGTTCTCTATCACTTTTGTGTTTTGGAATTTTTTTGCGTTGTTTTTTATTTTTTTATTTTAGCACAGAATTCTGTACAATGCCCTTAAAAGGGCCTTTTTTTTCTTCCTCAAAACAGAAATGCCCTTAAAACGGCCGTTTTTTTCCCTTCTCACCTAGATATTTGCCAACATTAGCAATCAATTTCTCTGTCACATTTGTGTTTTGGAAATTTTTGCGATGTTTTTTAATTCTTTCTTTTAGCACAGAGTTCTGTAAATTGCTTTTAATGAAAACTTTTTTCTCTGTGTAATAATTTAATATTACGCAGGTATTTATTTGTATCATTTTTCATTAGTTCTGCGTCATTAACTGCATCCTTTATTTTTGAGTGTAACTTATGCTCGTATGATGACTGATGTTGTTCTTTTTTTTTCAACACAATTTTTTTTCTGTTTTTGCACAGTTTTATTTTTTCACTTTTCTCAAACTTTTTGAAGCTTTCTAGAGTTTCAATTTTTTCTTTGTAAAGTCTTTCTTGTGTGGATACGTGTTCGTGTCTGTGGAAACATAATTTCCTTCAACTGCTAAGCAGGTTTGGTAAATTTCTTTTTGAAAAAAGTACTTGGACCTAAAAAGGGCCGGGGTTTTTTTTCACACCAAATTCCTTGCAAAAGCCTGACGCCGAAGCCGTCTCAGGTCTATTTTCCAAAAACCTTCCTTTTGGGTAAGGTCTTCCGGACATTTCTCGGACTTTTCATGAAACATATCTGGTATTTTCTCAGATATTCCATCGCCCGGGCATCCCACCGGTGTTTTACTGATATCTGAAAATTTTACAAATATCCCATCGGCCGAGCTTCTCAACGGTGTTTTAATGATATCTGATAATTTATCAGATATCCCATCGCCCGGGCATCTCTCCGGTGTTTTAATGATATTTGCAATTTTTTCAGATATCCCATTGCCAGGGCATCCCACCGGTGTTTTTGCCATGTCTGGATTGGCGCAGGCATACAAGAAGAGTCATCGACAACTTTTTTTGTCAGACGACGTGCCTAGAATGTTCTGAGGCACAGAATAAGAAATTATTTCACTTACCAATTTTCTTCTTGTTCTTCTGGTACTTTTTTGGATACTATTACATAGTTCCGGCTGAAGGTTTCTAATTCTTCTGGATCTTCTTGGATCTGGCTTTTCAGTTGACTCTCGCTTTCCCGTGAAATTGAATGAGGAACGGGAAACGGCATCACTTTTCTTGGCGTCAGGCTTTTGCTCTACAATTTCGGTACCGGTATTCCAATTAATTTTTGACGATGGGCTGGAAGCTGAAACGAAGAGAAGTGTATTCGGGAAAATTTTAATTCAGCTTTGAAAAAGCTTAGCAACTAAAAGATCCCCCAACCGGACTGAATCGGATAGACCGGTAACCCAGAAACTATCTAATCGTAGAACTAGACGCACGGCCGACGACGACGAAAAGCTTGCACTGAAGGTCACTCGCAGGAGCTCACACGATGTGCGACCTTCCTGCACGGGATCCAAAGGGCAACTGTGTATATGATAATGATATAATTTAAACACTTGCGAGGGACGGTATATTAAATAACGATCTGCTGGCACTTTGAATTCAGGTGGCGAGTTGCAGGTGTTTGCCACGAGAACAAAGAGCCCATAAACGGAAATGGGACGGGTCTGAGTTTAAAAGCTATTTCCCATGACTCAAAAGTGTTTGGAGGGCAAAAGCGTTTGAAGCTTTTGTCTGTGCCGCGCGTAAAACAATGGGATACCTCTTGGACTTGAAGAGAGGTTTATAATAAATATGTCGCGGTTTCAAGTGTTAGAATTCACCGCTTACCAATTTCTAGAAGACGGGAGATTGTTATTGAGAGTGACAGAGTCCGATTGAGAGCCGAGAGAGTGAGGAAGGATTTGTCACGCGCTAGAACAATTGCTTTCCTTCTGCGTGCTTTTACGTTCTGGGCATAAGAAGGGAAACCAGCTAAAAGCATTAGCTGATGAATAACTGGCACGAACTTTACCTGAGAACTTTCTTCACCTCGCCGGACCACGGATACTTGTCGTAAGGAGCCATTTCAGGTGAAATGCACACAGAGAAATAATAAATACAGAATATCCTCGCTCATCGAGAGAGAGAGAGAGAGAGAGGGAGAGAGGGAGAGAGAGAGAGAGAGAGAAACAGAGAGAGAGTTAGAGAGAGAGAGAGGAGAAACGCCAGCCTCGGGAACTACGGAGGAGCCCAGCCCCCCTGCAGAGAGAGCTTTGAAGTAACTGCTAGCCTCATCGTGTTCAAAGCGGGGAGAGAAATCTTGTGTGTGTGTCTGATTACGTACCTCCCGTGACCGGGGAACGACATCGCTTTAGCCACAGCAAAGAATGAGCGGTGATGGAAGTTAAGATCAAACTACCCGTAGTGCCAACATATTAGTGAATGTGAGTGAGTGCTGTGCTTTTTTGGTGTCATCAATACAGTGGATACTCAAGGACCTATGTAAGTACTTTTTTTACCAGTATTTTATTTGCGGCCCATTGACGTTTCGTTAGGACATATTTTCTGAAACACCGAAGAGGGTTAAAGCTGGCCGGAAATTATAACTTTCATTATTAGATGAAGAAACCGGTGGAATTCATGCATATATCTATTAAATCCCAGTTTTAAATTGTTATACTGTGCCTCCACTGGTTTATTGGTGTACTGTGTCGGCTAATTGGCTAACGAGGTATTGGCGTATCCAGTGATTCGAATCGCAGTCCGGAAAATGATTGGGCATCCTGACATCTAAAGGCCCAAAGATCGCAACAGTACGTTCGGTATCTAAGCCACAGATTAACCATCAGGATAATTCATCACAAGAACTCTGTTGTATTGCTAATAGGGGGGAACATATTTTTATTCCAATAAATGGCAATTCTAAAATGGATTGGTAGGTTATTGGTTTCTGGTCAACACTGCAGAACAGCAGAGTGTTGCATAACAAATTATTTCCCAGTATACAACAATTAAAAACGCATTGACTGACTAGTCATCAGGCATTTACATAAGTTATACAGCACATACTCAAAAATAAAATTTTCAACAACTTTTTTACTTTATTCAAGCAATTGAAGTGGTACAACTACATTTATCACACGCTAAAACAAAATTTCGTTCTTCAAAACTCACGACAGTTCAAAACATTTGAAGCCGTACATGAACAAAAATATACGTCCTTCCAACTTTCAGAATATGGCAGTCCAGTTTCTAAGTTATGCTTTACAAAAGCTGATTAAACAAATACGGGAATTTATCATTTGATTATAATTATTTTTAACTACTATATAATGTCCTGTAGTTGTTTTTCTCGAATACTGTTTTTTAATACCATTATTGTTTTATTAGTTTTTTTAGCCACGTCAAATCTGTGATGCTCAAATGTGGAGCCAAGCCCGGCTAAATCGCAATTATATTACAAGTTCACAAATCCAAAACTGTTCAAGCTAGTTGATCAATCATTTGATTCCCCAGCACCGGTACTGATTATACCAAGAAAAACAGAAAATCCGATTTACAATTGTTAGTGTATAGTTGTGATAAGAAGATATAGTTACTAAAATAAACTCAAGAGCAACAAATATTTTTCTTTCATTTCGAAATATTATGTATCCTATTTTTGTATTAATAACTTCCGAGTTATAAGACAGAAGATTACTTAAATGACACGAACCACATTAACACCTAATAAACAAAAAAACCGCGGATTTCGCAGTTAATTTTTAAATTAATTTTCTATGTATTTCTTTCTTTCGCTCACTTTTTTATATGTAAACGATGCATAGTTCTTCTACATCCAGAAACTCATGTTTTTATTAAGGATAACATATACACTTTGGCAAAAGCAGTCAAATTACCTCCATTTTGTCGATGATGTTTTTCTCACCAGTTAACTTTCCCATGCTTACGAGAGAATCGGGTTGGTCCCTCACTACTCTTTCTTAGATAGTTCTTTTACCTCTAGCGCAGCGTTTCCCAAACGGGATACCAGAGCCTCCACTAGGGTTTCCTCGAAATATTAACACACCAAATATTTACACCGGAATAAATGTATACGTTGCTTATAAGACTTAAGAATAATGACAATCAAATGCGATAACGCTTTATTTTGTCATGTGGGGATAACACCGTCATGGCGGAGTAATTTTTGCATTGAGAGAAATTTTGTTGGTCAACTTGCTTCAACGTCAAGTGCAGGAACATATATGTGGTGATCCACTGCATAAAATCTGGCACAATGACGCTATTTCCTAGCATCAGAAAACCGATGGCACTTTGATCCAGCCAGAATTTATGTGCCAATCCTTCCTACGATTCTCACTGTAGCAACATCGAGGTTCACCACTTGTGAAGTTCCTAGAACATTCCAGACTTCCTGTATCAGCCCGCAATGCTCTAATTAGTGCTATTACTCAAACGTTATGTTGCATATGTGAATACTTTGGTGGACGTGGTGTAGACAACTAACAGTTGCGTGTTTTGAAGATCTGGAAGTCCGAAAAACGTATTCGTACATCACATGATCAAGAAGACGGTGCAGAGGATAGTACACTTACCAGAAACTAAAGTAAGGTAAATGATAGCGATTCCATGTCCAAATCAAACATAAGTTGGGGAGCCGGGACGTAACAAATACTCATTAGAATCATCTTTATTGTGAAAGCTATTTAGCAATGGGTTTTTCTTCGACTGGTGAAGAACATTGTCCTATTCTATGGTCTATTTTTTTTTATAAAACCTGACTAACACTGCTTATGTCCCAGAAAAATTGAATCGACATTTTTTAACGAACTACAGGTATTTGAATAACAAAACAGCGAATTATTTTAAACGTCTTTTAGAATCGCAAGAAGAATAAAGGAAGGATTCCGTGAACGCAGTAAATATTAGTGAGAAAGCTCAGGTAGCAAGCTATTTAATTGCAGAGGTATTTTCTAAAAAAACAATCAATCATACTACACTAAAAAATACATCATGTCTGCGTGTAAAATTTTCCTCAAAATAATGCTTGGAAAAGAGACTGAAAATTAATAGGAAAATTCCCCATTTCCGACGAATGTATGATATTTCAAGTGACATTGAAGAAATTTATCAAAGTCGCTAAAACTGCAACTTTGCAACAAAATTTCACGAGTCAACTGACAGGACAGATAAAGCTCAAATTTTGTCATTTGTTCGCTTTGAGCACAAGGGAAGAATCTCAGAACACTCTTTGTGATAACGACATATCGCTAAAATACAGATACCAAGAGGATTTCAATATCAGATCTTCGTATCTTGAGTAAATTGGATTATCGTGGGATGGTTATGTCGCAATGGTATTCTTTCAATTATTGGCTCCATAAAAAGACTTGTTACTTTTACTAGAAACAAACCTCCAAATGTTAGCACAAATAATTTCTTTCTTTTTTGTGAAAGTCTCGTCTCAAAAACCATCAGTGAGGAACTGAAGCAGGAACCTGATGAGAAGGTAAACATGGTAGCTTCATTTAACAGCGCCATTTCAGTCACGGCTATTTAAATAAGGTTTCGAAGACATGGGTAAAATCATGTTACCCTCCTTCTACACATGGAAGTCCCGTACCTTTCACTGGAAAAAAAATTAAACATGGGTGTTTGAACTTCGAAATCAACAATCAACAACAATGTTTCTTTAAAGACAACAATAAAGCATATTTTTTCTGATTTATTTTAATGACGAGTTTTGGATTTTAAAGATGGTATTCTTGGAAGCTACACTATATTGACAAAACTCACCTGACACTTAGAAGAGAAACACAACATAGCATTTACTGACATACATTAGTACTGTGTCGGTCCACCTTCGACCTTATTTCATGCACTTACCCTTCGAGACAGGTTTTCGACAAAGTTATGGAACACAGCGGTAGATATGCGTTTCCGCTCAGTACATAATGCTGCACCTAACTGCTGCTTAGTAGTAGGCTTTGGGTCCAAACCACTTATGCGGCTCTCAAATTCATCCCATAGGTGTCCTATGAGATTAAGGTCAGTGCTCTGCGATGGCCAGTCCACACACGATACGGAATTTTCATCAAACCACGCCGTAACAGACCTTGCTTTATGGCTCACTGCATTATCCTTCTGGAACCAACAAGGCTCGGTTCCATACTATTGCCTCAGAGTAGGTAGGGCATAGTTGTCCAGAATATCGAGGTAGACGTGCTGGTTAACAGGTTTGTCTACGATAACCAATGGGCCGGGACCATACCACGAAAAACACCCCCACACGAGCACACTGACAGCTCTAAACATGACCGTAGGAACAGTATAGTGCTGTAAATAACGTTCCCGCGGCTGCAGGAATACCCACATATGACCATCAGACTGATTAATCGTGTATCTGGATTCATCAGTCCATAGGACCCGTTTCCATTGATCTACGGTCAACGATAAATATTTCTTTTTCACCATACTAAACGACGAGTAGAATTTCGAGTGGAGATGAAAGGCTTATGAGCAGCCGCACGACCACGGTAACCCATGGAATGAATTTCTCAGCGAATGGTACGTATACATACCGAGGTTCCAGTATTTTCACTCACATGTACACTGAGGTCTTGTGTTGTAATCCGTCGATTAGCTGTAAAGACTCTTCAGAGGCTTCGACGTCCTCTATCACTGATTTTCTTTGGTCAGCCGATACATTTTGCTGCTTCAGGCCAGCCATGTATCTTCCAGTTATTCAGTACATTCAAAACATTTGACTTGGGTATGTTTCAACGCCTATCCGTTTCTCTTATGTGAAACCCACTAATATAACACCCAATAATCTTTCATTTCTCAAAGTTGGTTCTCCTCCTCAGCGACATTTTCACTCAACCTAAGAGTGCGATAGTATCGCGTTCAGCTGCAGGCTTGGTTTTATACCGTTTGCAGCTGAACCACCTATCTTAACAACGCCGTGGATCCATTCATTTGCTTTTGAAGGGATGTCAGGTGACGTTTGTCAATATAGTGTGTGTATGAGTTTCTAAAATGCGAGGACGCAAAGAGAATATTCCAACCTCAACAGATAAACTTCTGACATTGAGAAGCAAATTATCTTTTTTGAAAAAACGTATTCCAGTTGGTAATGTCGAAATGTTTCCTTTGTTAAGGAAGCTGTAGAAGCGAATGGAGACAAAACAGGACAAACTTGGACATCTTTTACCAGAACATTTGGAATCACTGGCTGATAAACAAAAAAAAAAAAAATACTTTGTCGCTCATTTTCTTAGTCTTCACTTTTTGTTGTCTTTGACATATATGACTAGGTCGGGAACCCTTTCGCAGGAAGCTCAAGTTCTCACAATGTTTTTTAATTCTGTAAGAAAATGAGCGACAAAGTTAACGGAAATGTGACGCACGCTAAAAAATAAAGTAGAATGAGTTGGCCCTTGATGTGTTCTGACTGTCCATAAGAAATGCATTTCTAGTATTTCTCATAAAGCACGTTTTCACGCAAAGTGTGTCATTAGTTACTTATGTGAAGACTTTTCTTTTTTAGCAAATGAAAAAAATTAAGAAAAGAAAAATATTGTTTGTGACGAATGTTCTAACGTAGTCTTCATTTTTTAGTTATCTTTATGTAAATTTTAGTTAATTCTCTTTTTCCGTTTCAACCTTAACGTTGTATTTTCTCACTAAATTCATGTCATCCGGCAACAATCTTGGTGTCAAGACTGAGGGAACGTGTATCGTTTACACGCAGACAAGCAAGACTCCTGCAGATATGATATGTTAAGCTAAGCTAACAGCGAAAATGGGTGCGACGTATTAGTCGTGGAAGCAGCCTAAAGTTATAAACGGTGTTTCTTATGCAGCTAGCGTTGTTTAATCTCGTGTCTGTATCTAACTGATGTTTGAAATTACTTTTAAGGACAAATAAATTTAGTTTAAGTGTAATTGGTTATAATACGTATTCTTAATCAAATAATATAATTTGTGTTAGATTCGTTGTTTCTATATTTTTTCGTCCCAATTAAATATTACTTATGCTATTTCATTCGTTATGTTTAGATAATCTGATAAAATAAACTAAATATTATGCAAATTGCTAAACTTCGTGTAGGCCTGTCGTAATTATGCGAGTTGGGCTTCCGCGATGTCTGAAGGCCTACTTCAAGGGTTTCGCAATGTCTCGAAGCCTATTTCAAGGGTTCCGCAATGTCTGAAAGTCTATTTCAAGGGTTCCGTGGTGTCTCGAAACTTTTTTCTAGGATACCGCGAAGTAAAAACGGCTGGGGAACACTGGTTTAAAGCAACTGCATAACCCTAATTGGACATATATGTGACTTTCTATGGATACGTGTTACACAGATTGGTCTTCCTCAAGAAAATCACATTGCGTGATCCACCATTTTAAGATCCTCCTGTAGGAGAAGGACAATTTGCTGCTAGACCTAAAAAATAAAATTAAGAACTTTATCTCCACACGATCGAAATAATATAAATTCAAGGTTTCATAGAAACAAAATCCCTACCTTGCACATACAGTAAAGCGTTGGACAGAATTTAACGCATTATTATGTTCGTAAGTGAATAGTAGTTGCATAATAACTAAACAGTGGTTGCATAATAATTCCACATGTAAGTTTGAAATTAACTTTCAGCGACAAATTCAGTAAAGCAACACTGAATTGAAAGTTCTTTCAGTATTTTACTCGTAAAATTGTATCATATACCATTAAAACTAGACTAATTTTTCAATTTCGTTATGCAGGAACCATTTAGCCTGAAGCGCCTGAGAAGGCGAGTTTTGGTGCCTGATGATGAACCTATAAGTCGTAGGTTCGAAAGATCTCGCAAGTTTTTAACATTAAACCTTTTTAAACCTCAATGGAATGAGTTATTCGTGTCGTCATGATTTTTAACTGTGTATACTTTTGATACCGGTGATACGTCTTAGCTTCATTTGAGTGTTGCAGTTGGTTTGAGCTAAAGTGTTCGTGCTTAGACAGCTATCTTCTTTATTTGTGTATCAATCAGCACGATAGTGACTTCATCATATCGCCTGAGAAAGCGATTAATAACTGAAGTTGATCACTATCCCAAGAAGTGCTTTCAACTACATGCTCTACACTAGCCTTGTGCAATGATACGGAATGGTGAAAAAACTTTGACGAATTAATTTTAAAATTAGGCTTTTTCAAAAAAAAAAAAAAAAAGAAAATTCTTTTTTTTCTTAGTCACCAAAATAGTTTGTTTCGTTGTAAAATCAACGAAACAAACTCCGTGTGTTAAACCGAGAATGTCCGTCCACAAATAATGGTTGGTTTATCCATCGCCGGGAGCATATGCACAACATAAAGGCAATACGAACAGAGACGGGAAGCTTTTCCGGTGTATGAAGTGATAGCACTCCGAAGAACACCAACTCACTTGTGGATCTCTACTCTTTCTTGGCTACATTGTAAAAGAAAGTATGCTGTTTTTTTTTCAATTTCCTTGGTGAGGTTGCTGAAACGAAATCAGTTTCACGGATTTTTTATAAGAAAATTATCGATAAACTGCATTTTAAAGCAAAACACATGAAACCAAAGGCTGACCTTTTCTCAATTACAACTGCATCTCACCATTGTTGGTAAGATGCGTTTCCAAAAAACGAAGTTGCAAATTTGCCAATAGAGAAATTTTTTTACTTCTTAATTGTAATTTGTTTTTCTCACTAACTACCGCACATAAATCTTCTGAAACGAAATAATTGTTTTTTAAATAAACATCACGTAATTTTTATAGATAGAAGATATCTAGCTGCACAGTATTCGACAACTATTAAACGGATTTAACTGACATTTCTATTGAAGGACAGTGTTTCCTTTCAGATTTGCAAAAAGGGATGATTATCGGCTGTTGGGACAAGGGTGGCAGTATTCATGAAATAGCGCAGTATATCGTGATTAATTAAATAGCACTATTGTGAATAAACGACGTGGAAACTACGCATCGCCACTTGACACTGATGTGAGGTGTGAACGTCGGCTTCCAAGTTGGGTGAGTGCCGATCGACACGCTACAATGGAGAAACTCACTGCCCGGATGAACCAGGGGGCTACCGGAAGTGTGTCTAAACGACAGTTCAGCTAATCCTGCTGAGTATGGGGATCATATGCAGAGGAATGTCCACTGCGCCTATGCTAACTAAGGTGCATTGGCAGTAAATGTTTATAATTGCACGGCAGTACCGGAAGTGGACCTCTGCTGAATGGCAAAGGAATGTCTCCTCCGATGAGTTACGTTTTCTGTTTCATCGAGCGGTTCGACGTTGCGTATAAGGCGAGAAACATTGGAGAACAAACACTCTTAAACCATTGCTGAAAAAACACAAGTTGGTGGGGCAACGTTATTGTGTGGGAAATGTTTTGCATACATACACTGCCTGACAGAAAAATGACACATCATTGAAGAATTCCTGTAAACAGACCAAATTGCACACACAGGTAGTCAAGTAGGTTCTGAACAAATGATTTAATTGTCACAAATAGACTGGGCTCCAGTTGTCGAATACTCAGGATGATTAATAAGGAGTGTGGTCACAATTTTTGGCGGTACAGCGTTGAATCCAACGTGGCATCGACGCAATGAGTGTCCGAATAGAGACCTGAAGTATCATGGACCATGAGGTGTTGAACCGAGTGCACAGTTCACCTTCATTTTACGGGGGTAGTAGGGTACTCAACCGACGTCGAATCGTTTTCCACAGATGCTCGATGGGAGAGAGGTAGTGGAATCGTGCTGGCCACGGAAGCATCCGCACACCGTGTAAAGCATTCAGGTTGGTCCGAGCGATATGCGGCCGAGTGTTATCCTGTTTATAAACGGCGTTTGGGATGATCTGCTGATAGAGTAGTGCCACGGGCCGTAACGCATTGTTAACATAGCGGCGTGCCGTCAATGTACCAGTAATTCGTTCCAGCGTTGCGCGGTTGTTCGCGCTGATAGCACCTCACACCATGATTCCACGTTGCCGGGCCGTGTTGCGCTCCACAATGGCGGATGAATCCGCCCGTTCACCACGTCGCCGACCAACTCTCACACGGCGTTAATCTGTGGTCAAGCAGAATCACGATTCTTCGCTGAACATAACATTGTTCCATTCGGCACCCCGCTCAGTTCTGGAGGGACACCACGCAAAGCGGTGACTACGATGGTTTGCTCTTAAGGGTAGCCTTCGCAAGGAACGGCTGGACAACAAACAAGACGCAGCGAATGTGCTTGACACTGTCCGCGTTGATATCGGAGTATCCACGCCTACGCGTACACTCCATTAAATGTTGATCGTTGTCTCCTGTGTGCCCGCTACGGCATAACGTCGGATGCGACGTTCTGTGAGTTTAGACGTCCGTATCCATGCTCCGGACCGCTACGACAGTGCGCAGATCCTTCCATGGAACAATGTCTCCAAATGCGACCGAGGGTTGTGGCATAACTTTGCATTTCTTCCGTAACACGACGCAAGGACCATCCGGCGGTACGAAAGCTTGTGTTCACCCCTCTCGTGGACTCATCTGTTTGACGACATTGGTTACGGAGGTGTCTTGACTGCATTGGCGCCACTTCTTCGTTCTCCAGACATACTTAATATTGCACGATATACCGCACGAAATATTGAATTTATAAGCCAATCTGCGCCCTACATTTCGATTGGCCTGAAATTCGCAGCATACGTCACCCGAGAGAGGACATGCAACCGATTAGCATTGCACGGCATATGCAAATCATGTGCGCCCGGCACGCCACCGAGAACCACTATAAGAAGGGTGCACAGAAGGCGGGGTGTAAGTAGTGGAAGTGTACTGTGCTGCAGGACCTGTGCGTCGGAAGCTTCCTGATTCATCGTCGCAGAATACGGCAGTCATACCAGCACGTTTCGGAGTTCTACAGAGGACGAATAGTGGCTTATCGTACCGACACATCGGTTCCCGTGTGTGACGACATCAAGCCACAGTGAGGCGAGTATGAATTCGGTGGGTACAGAAGGGACGGTCGGACTGACGTGAGCGATTGCCGCAGCCGCAACACTCCACCAAACGAGAGGACCGCCATGTTGTGCGGCGGGAATTGACGGCTCGCATCGCCACATCACGAAAGTTAGCGCAGGAATTAGGGTGTGTTGCGCAACAACCTGAGTCAGCACGTACCGTACGACGTCGTCTGCAGGAGAGGGGACTTGTCGCACGGCGCCCATTGCTCCGATTACCATGGACGTTACACCACCGGCGAGTTCGGCAGCAGTGGGCATCGATCGCCGCACTTGGACTACGGAATGGCAAGAGATTGTTTTCTCCGACGAATCCGGCTTCTGCCTGCAACACCACGATGGTAGGATCTGCGTGTGGCGGCACCGCGGCGAGAGACTGTATGACGCCTGCATTATGCATCGCCATACCGGTCCGTCGCCTGGCGTTATGGTTAGGGGTGCAATTGGATATGATACCCGCACCCCTCTGGTACGTATCGCCGGTACACTCAACAGCCACAGCTACATCTCCGACGTTTTGGAACTTGTAGTCCTCCCTTACTTGCCGGACCTGCCACCGGCCACGTTTCAACAGTACAATGAGCTCACACACGTGGCATGCATCGTGCAATAATTCTTCACGTCCCACCAGGTGCCACTGCTGCCGTAGACCGCCTGTTCTCCCGATATTTCGCCCATCGAACACGTCTGGTCGCTGATCGGCAACCGAGTGGCCCGGCAAGCACCTCCCGCGGCTACGCCTCATGAACTGTGGCAACGTGTGGAAGTAGCCTGGATCGACATACCCCAAGCCCACATCCAAAGCCTCTTTCGTTCGATGGCGCGGCGTTTAGCGGCCGTTATTGCCAGCGATGGGGGCCACACGCACTATTGATGTCTGAGTGTTCCGCAAGTCGCACGGGTCTCTAAGCTCAATCGTTTCATCTTTGTATCTGTTGTTATGTGTCCAGTAAATTTGGCTTTGCTATCTTGTGTCCTTCTTGGTGTTGCATTTTGGGTGGAAAGCAGTGTATTTTAGTCTTACATACGTACTTGGTATATCAAAAATTCTGTTGCTGACGGTTTTCGTTTCAAACAATAGTGTACCACACACCTAATTTATAAAAAGTGTAGTGAAGAAATAAAGCAGTCAACATTTTCATTTAAATGATTCGGTCGAATAACTTGGAAATGCTATATGAGTGAAGAAACCGAGAACGAAAACCACGATTTAAATGTTAGTCACAATTAAATGTACGCAAATTAATGTATGTATGGTAGTCTCAATTAGAGAACGATATTCTGCAATTTATTCATGAAGTTTGCAAAGCACGTCGATTCAAACTACAGATTCTTTGTAACACAGAAATTAAATATCCTCAACAAAATTTTCGAAAAGGACAATTCAAATATTTCTATTTATTTTCCTTTTTTTATTTATGTTTTCCACATATTATCTTGTACATCAAGTCTGAACTGTTTAAAATACTTTTGGAAGGAATTAACAATACCGCCCATTTTTGATATTTCTCGTTCATTACTTATCAATGGTTCCCAATTAGTGGTCAACGGATTCTGGGTGTCCACGTAAGCCGAAGAGAAAGACTGGTTCCATTTTCATCAAAAAATATATTTTTTATTTTCTTTCAAAACTGATATGTTTGACGATTTCTGTATGAGAGAAATACATTTTTTGCCTTTCTAAATGCGCAACTTTTAGTTTTGCAGTATTGCCGGAGAAAAATTCTTAATTAGGTAAAACAGAATTATTTTACGTGAGACGTCTGTCGGAGAAACTACGAACTAAGCTAGCAGGACGGGTCCTTACAGGCAGCGATTTCGTATTCGTGAATGTCGCCTGAGTCTTCCTGAGCGCATTACATCGTTCGATCTCAACGCATAAGGAAGGTGATTTTAACGGGCGGAGTTCTTATTTCCGCAGCGATTGTGGAGTGATTTCTCAAAGCAGTGTGCCTACAGAATAATTCATGATATTTCAGATTATAACGAAGTGAATTTCTCCGTCATTTTTATCCGCGCCGGGGTTCGAACCCGGGTCCACTCATTCCGGAATAAGTTGCTCTACCAATTAAGCTACGCGGACATGTATTCTGATTCCTATCTGCCTTTATGTCGTGTGCGTCCTTCTGGCAGGTACGTCACATCTCCTGGTACGTTACATCATCTCCCCCTTATTTTTCTTTTTTTTCGAAGTGCTGCTCATATTTCTCCTATCTCGCGGTGTGGAAATAACATCACACCAATGCGAGATTTCGAACGGTCGGGTCATCCGGATAGTTCAGGGCGCCATTATAACGAAGTGAATTTCTCCGTCATTTTTATCCGCGCCGGGGTTCGAACCCGGTCCACTCGTTCCGGAATAGGTTGCTCTACCAACTGAGCTACGCAGACATGTATTCTGATTCCTATCTGCCTTTATGTCGTGTGCGTCCTTCTGGCAGGTACGTCACATCTCCTGGTACGTTACAAGATTAATGTATGCCGAAAATTTAGTGCCGAAAATTTAGCAGTTATTTTGATTTAGTATTATTAAAGCTTTGTAGTACAGCATTGGAGAAAAAACTTGTTTCGTAACCTTAATGTTTCATGTTGCACACCGATATCGTTCTACGTATCTTGTTTGTTAATTTTTAAATGAAAGCCTATAAAACTGAAAGCGAGGTAACAGACGGAATCTTTGAAAACAGGATGAAGAGATTTACAGCAGGAATTACATCATTCTCATTTGGTGTCATCCGTTAATACTCTTGATTCGCAGCACATTATTTATCATGCAGTTCTTTTTTCTTGGCTAAGTGTCAGTACGTCTGCTTGTATTTAATCTCAGTTGCAGGGAAATGTACGTAAGAGCAGCGATGATTATCTTCAGTATTTATTTATTCAAGCAAAAGTATGTGATTTGTAACCGAAATCCGTGTGTGTCTTATACTGCGAATTCCTGTGTAATGAAGACTGGTAATCTTACTCACCATTTGGATGTACTAAACAATAAATCAGTCCGCATTTTCAAGATCAAACTTTCGGAGCTAAAGGAAGGGCAAAAAAGTACAGAAAAAAAAATTCAGGTGTAAGTGTTCATCAAAATTCAAACTTATATTTGATTGCGTGAGTCTTCCTCAAAATTCAAACTCAACAATCATCGCCAAAACAGGAGAAGAACATAATGTGCACTACTGTTTGCGAAAACTTCAACAGCATGAAGAACTGCTTGTATTAACTTTAAACTTACAGGACATGGACAACACGTTAGGAAATGCAAATTACGGAAATATCAGTGGAAATTCGTATGCGGTTTCGCAGCAACGCTATCTGAACTGTCCGGTTATTTTTGGAAATAGTGTTTCTTGTGTATCACTAAGTCCTGTCGCAGAAGATCGCATTGTGAACCCCTGACGGTCTTTGAAAGAGGAAAGATTGTTGGGATGACAGAAGCTGGATCTTCCCACCTCGAAATCGGTACTTGTTTGGGATCCCCGGGCGCACAGAGATCAGGGAAACGGACCGCAAAATCGAAAGACTGCATGCGATGACAGACTCCTTTGGCGCATGGATGTGATTGATCGGACAGCATCATTCACGGTGTTAGGGTTTCAGTGGAGCACTGTCACAGGTTAGGATTCGTCCTTCAGCATATTTCGTAGCCGTCCGCTTAACAAAGGAGTTGTCGCTAGCAGCCTATCATTGGGAATTGCTTTGACCCTCAGCCAGCCTCAATGCTACAATGCTACTCAGGCATGGAAATGTCTCGCTGATTGGCAAAAGATGGTGTTTTATGACGAGTCACGATTAAACTTCATGCACCATGATTGTCGCATACGTATTCACGATTCATTTTGATGCACCATGATGTTCACATGCGTGTCACGAAGACGTCGTGGGGAACGACACTTTTCACCACGTATTTTGCAGTGTCATACCCCTCCAACGCTAATCCTAATGGTTTGGGAAGCCATTGGGTTTACTTCGCGATTTCACATGACACGATTTTAGAGAACCTCCAACAGTTATCGATAACCCAGGAACGTTCTAGAGGAAGATGTGAAACTCTTCGTTCAGAGTTTTCTGCACCCTACATTTCAGTAGGACAATGCTCGGCCATATGTGTCCTGAAATATCGAAAACCACTTTCGCGCACGGCAGTTTTACGTATTCCCTTGCATCCATGTTTGCCGGATATGTCCCCGACTGAACACATCTGGGATATGGTATCTAAGCGACTGTCCAGTCAAGCGCCTCCGCCAGTCACCTCAAATGAATTCTAGTCTCGCATAGAAATAACCTGTCAGGCTATTTCCAAGAACGATATCTGAAACCTCTTCCATTCAATGTTACGCCGTGTAGATGGTGTCATTGTTGTTTGACGTGGCTACACACAATACAGAATTCGAAGTGAAAAAATCTGGTACAGCTCTACAAATATAATCAGTTCTCTCCTGTAATATGGTGGATCTATGAAATAAATTTCATCTGAAAAGGACAATCCTTTCTTGGTGTTACAATTTTCCTAAACGGTAGTGTGTAGAAGTTAAGAGGTTATTCTACCTGTTTGTGAAGCTACGTATATGAAAACGAGTACTTGGTGATTCGGCTGCTAGGGGAATCAACACAGAAATTCTTTCTAACAACACTGTGGGACGAAGATAATGTACTATGTTTAATGACAGAAAACATATTCTCATTCTAAGGGATCAGTCATGCAACTTATTTTCGTTACAAATACACACTCGAGTCACATTATTGTGACCACTTCCTAATTTTGACATCAACAGAACGTAGCCAATGAAAGAAAGCAGGTGTCGTGAGCTGGCTTGGAGGGTATATATAGTGTGCTTTAGGCATTCTGAAAACATATCACTCGTTACTGTCATGGATAAAAGGAGCGATTTATCAGATTTGCAAGAAAGGATGATTATCAGCTTTTGAGCCAAGGGTGGTAGCATTTCTGAACCAGCGGAGTTTCTGAACTGTTCGCGTGCTGCTTCGGTTAAAGTGTATCGTGATAGGAGAATAAGCGACGTGGAAACTGCGCAGCACCACGTGCCATTTATGTGGCAGATGAACGTCGGCTTTGAAGGTTCGCGAGAGCCGATCTACACGCTATTGTTTAGCAACTCACTGGACGAATGAAACAGGGGGCTACCGGAAGTGTGTCTAAAACGGAAGTTCAGCGAACCCTGCTCTGCTGCGTATGGGGCTCCGATGCAGACGGGTGGTCAGTGCACCTATGCTAACGAAGGTGCATCAGCAGGAAAGGGTAACGTTTACACGGCAGTATCGGAATCGGACATCCGCTGATGAGCAAAGGATTGCCTTCTCCGATGAATCACGTATTCTGCTTCATCGAACGGCGAGAAACATCGGAGATCAAACACTCTTCAGAAATTGCTGAGGAACACCATCTGGTGGGGGCTCCGTTATGGTCAGATCATACCACGAAAGGCATTCCCTGGATCTATTCGTGCCTGTGGAAGGCACTATGGACCTAATTAATTACGATTTCTTTCTTGCAGACCACGTATACCCATACATGGGGCGGATGAGATCTTCCAGTATGACAATGCGGCGTGTCACACAGATAGAAATGTCCGAGAGTGGTTGGAAGAGTACGATGAAGACTTCAAAGTACTTCCGTGGCCCCATATTTCCCTAAACCCAATTGACTATCTGTGTGACCACCTCAATCGTGTTATTCGCTCTGTGGATCCTTCACCACGCACCCTCCTGCATCTGGCGCAGTCAGCATGGCTCCACATACCTGTGAACCGCTTCCAGCACTTTATTGCGCCACTCAAAGCCAGTCTAGCTGGTGTTCGCGCTGCGCATAGCGGTTACCCTACATATTAGCTTTTGGTCACAATTATATGACTCAATCGTGTATATGAAAGCACTGGCACCAAAACAAAGCTATCTTCACAAACTTTGCGCGTTATGAATGGGAAAAATTATGGACGCTTTTTTATTCAGATATGAAATTTCACTTACTAAAGAAGAGTACATTGTCAAAAGTTGAATGACATTTTTTCCTAAAATCACATTTAATGCAAGAAATTGGCGTGTCTGACGTTACCGTGCTCATTCATGTCAAGGAAAAGCAGTCGACTTTTTGTTACATGATGTAAAATATATTCCGCCGATATCTGGCAGAAATGACACTTGAAAGGTGAAAACTTTCTGGTCAGCGCTGATATAATATCAATCGAAATCTCCGAACATTAGAGATACGCAGTAGTATCAGAAAAGTATCGCCACCGACCTGTTAATTGGAATAAACACCCTTGAGCCGAATGACAGCGGCGAGAGTGCGTGTCATGAACTCAATGAGGCCCTAGAAGGTTGCTCAAGGGACACGTGCCCATTAGCAATGCAGCAGAGCACGGAGGTCTCGAAGATGACCTCGTAGAGGGTCAGCATGTCGAACCTGTCGATGCAAATAGTCCAACAAGTGCTTTATGGTATTGAGGTAGGGCGATTTCGCAGGTCAAAGGCAGAACCGAAACATCGCTGTCGTGTTCCTGGAACCAATCACGCACCACACTAGCGACATTGCAGGAGGCAGTGTCCTGTTCCTAGACACCAACATTACAAGGGTGAACGTCCAAATGAATGGATTGACAATTAGCCATTGGCGTTCAGGGACCCATCCAGTTGTTCCAGCCTTACCAGATAATACCAGGAAACATTCTCCATACATAAACACTGCCACCGCCGGCTTATACCCAACCTACAAGCCATGCAACCGCCGCCACAACCCGTCACTTCTGTGGAGTAGAAACCCTTATTCGTTGGAGAAGATAACCTTTTTCTACCCTTCCACTTTCTAATGACGGTAGTCTCACGCGAACTGGAGGCGTCATTGCCGATTGACCCGAGTAAACACAAGCGGCTTGACGCAGCGTCGACTGATAAGACCCATGTCCAACTGGGTTCAATCTACTGTTATCGCGTACACGTACCTGGGCGCCCGGCGTTCATTTGCGTGGTAAATTGCTGCACTGTTGCACGTCGATTGCTCTTTAGCAGTCGACGGAAGAAACGTTCTCTTCTGGGGTCGATGGCATTTAGAGCTCCATAGTTATAATGTCGCGTGGTACTCGGTTTGCCAGCAGTCCATTCTTGGTACACACTTACTACAACACGTCGCGAACAGCCCACGTAGTCTGCTCTTTCTGAGACGCTTCCAATTGATGATCATTCCTTGTGAATGGGAGTCCCGAAGATGATCCTTCCGTTTTGAACGTTATTCGAATCACTACCTCTACTCACTGTGCTCACATTACGCATTATGGCTTATCTGTACTGTGCGGCCGCATATATTTCCATGTGGTGTACCATAGCCCACTGGACACATGAGGCCCTAAAACGAACGGTTGTCATGTGACCAAATAAGTCCACCCTTTGTGATGTTTCTCATTGTTTTTCCCGGAAGTTAATACAGTTATTATTCTTGTGATTAATGTCTCTTAAAAACCCTTATTGATTTATGTTTTCCAGTCAAAACTGCTTTATTCCTGTGCCAGTTTTGTCAAAAAAATGTAAGTGGGTGTAATATTAAATTTTGTGTACGCTTTAGATTACTATATTTGTGGCACTTATAAATATAATTTGTTTGCCGTAGTAAAAGATAATAAATAATTAGAAATAGTAAGCCGAAAAATGGGGCCAAATTAATCACATTTCCTTGGTGACAGCCGATCGTTTCAGGGCCTGTTCTTTCCAGTGAGCAATGGTGGTCGAACTTATTACATGCCCTCAGGGACTCGCCTAGGCGAGTACGTGGGGTGGTCAAATAATTCTGATGTGAGTGTGTATATTAAGAATATTGCAGAAGAAGAAATGAAACATTTTACATTTCCACAATATTTCACAAGAAAAACTGTAATGTATTATATGTAAAAAATGCCAATTATCCTGAAATCCGTATTCCATTTCGAACTCATTATATCCGTCCCGCAAGAAATTGTCTCCGTGAAACATTTCGTGTTATGAGGTATTGGTTTATTTTAAAGAATCATATTGTGTGTTTTCAAGTTCCAAATCAGCCACACACATTCCATACAGTCCATCGAAACGTAATCCAACTGAGATGGTACACAAAAAGTGTAGAATGTAATATGTGCTGATCAATACATTGTTAACACGCATTTCTTAAAACGAAGATAATGTATCGAAGTAACATCGAAGTACTAGGAAATGGCACTTCAGAAGAAGATAATAATGATACCCTATGTACTAATTTGAAGATGGTATATCCCTATAAGTAGATCTAATTGTAATCTCTAAAGGAAAAGGGTCAGTACGCTATCAACAAAAGCTGTAGTTAGCCGCCAAAGTCTGCAGAAAGGCCGCAAACTGCTGTAAAGTTTAGCAACACCAGAGAGAACACCACCTTACCGGCCAAAGGCAAATAGGCGTTAAAAAACTGTAGAACTGCTATCAGTGAACCTGGAAAGTTGCAGATGGAGAAGCTGTAGTTGCAGCACCCTATTCATACATGGTTTTCCTTGTAAGGAAGATTTTTTCCTACGTGGTGATTACAGAAGTTGGGTATCCGTAAAGGGGACATTTCATCATTTTATAAATTGTTACCTCTGACTATACATATATTTCAATATCTAACATAATTATTTTTCTTTTTTAAGAGGTAATGCAGCGCAAGACAGTCCTAATATGTAACAAAAAGGGTCCACAAACTCTCCAGGACTATGTAAAATGGAATACAAAAACTGAAAACTCCAATTCCATAATTGTTTTTCTTTTGGAATTACCATGTGTGCCCAGTGTAACCGGACGGGTTGAAAATAAGCTTATTAAAATGATATAATCTGTATATTAAGATATTGATTTTGTAATCCTAATTGCAATTTATATTAATGAATGCTAAGAAAGTAAACATCACTTGGATTTCTCACATCTGTTGGCTTCACCCACACGAAAGTCTCATTTCGTGTGAACTTATCATTTTTGCCAATGTTATCGGCATTGTGTTGTGTCAGTACACATTCTGCAGAAATGACAACGTTAATTAAAACATTGCAGAGTATAATCTGAACTCGTTTGTTCTAGATGCTATTAAAAGAAAAGGCAAATTCATAATTTTGGAAGTAGGTTTCCTTTCGCGTAAAAAGATGCACTATATTGACAAAAGTCCCTGGACACCCATTCAAAAGCAATTGAATGGATCCCCTACGTTCTTAAGATTCGCGGTACAGCTGCAAACGGTATAGCAACAGCTTGCAGCTGACCGCGGTCATATCGCACTGTGAAGTTGAGTGAAAACGTCGCAGCGGGAGAGACCTGACTTTGAAAATGAAAGTTTGTTGGGTGTTATATTAGTGGGTTATAAATAGGAAAAACCGAGAGGGGTTTAAACATACCCATGTCAACTGTTTTGGATATACTGAATAAGTGGAAGACAATATAAGAAGGCGTGCCTGAAGCAGCAAAATGTACCGGAAGCCCAAGGAAAATCAGTGATAGAGGACGTCGAAGACTCAGGAGAGTCGTTACAGCTAATCGACGGAATTCTGTACAAGACCTCAGTGTACAGGTGAGTAAAAATGCTAGAACCTCGATATGTACACGTACCATTCGCAGAGAACTTCATTCTATGTGTTACCGTGGTCGTGAGGCTGCTCAGAAGCCTTTCATCTCCTCTCGGAATGCTACTCGTTGTTCAGCATGGTGCAAAGAACATTTATCGTGGACCGTAGATCGATGGGAACGGGTCCTATGGACTGATGAATCCAAATACATGATCCATCAGTCTGATGGCCGTGTGTTTGTATGGCGATAGCCGGGAAACGCTATTTACCACAATGTACTGTTTCTACGGTTAAGTTTGCAACTGTCAGTGTAGTCGTTTGGCGGCGTTTTTCGTGTTAGAGGCCCAGACTATTGGTTATCGTGGACAAACCTGTTAACCAGCACGTCTACTCCGATATTCTAGACAATTAAGCCCTACCAACTTTGTGGCAATACTCTGGAACCGAGCCTTGTTGTTACCACCAGGATAACGCATCGAGCCATAAAGCAAGGTCTGTTACGACGTGGCTTCCTGAAAAGCATGTATCGTGTGTAGACTGGCCAGCACACAGCCCTAATCTTAATCCCAAATAGCACATATGGGATGAATTAAAGCGCCGCATAAGAAGTTTGGAACCAAGGCCTACTACTAAGCTCCAGTTAGTGGCAGCATCATGTACTGAATAGAAGCGCATACCTATTTCTGTGCTCCAAATCCTTGTCGAAAACATGCCGCGAAGTGTCATCGCCTGCATTAAGGCCAAAGATGGACTGGACACGGTAATAACGCATGTCAATAAGTGCTATGTTGTATTTCTCTTCTAGGTTTCCGGTGACTTATGTTCATACAGAGTATGTGCCCGTACGCTAAAACTGACGGAACTCCGACTGTAATTATTTCTATCAGTATTATTTTGAATGGAATATTTTCTTCAGTCGTTGATGAAATTAAAAAAAAAAATAATTTCTAGACATTGTTTATTAAACGCTCTAAGTACATGAATGTGAACGGTAATGAAAGAGAAAATTCTCTTCAATAGCGTCCAGCTCACCACAAATGAGCCCTAAGATTGCACCAATAATGGCAGGAAACCGAATGTTCATCTCCTGTTCTTTAGCGTAGTATTCTGGAATTTCTTGAGGAAATGCTAATCTCGTCCTGCAGATCGTCGGCGTCCTTAACAGGGTACTTTCTGTTGGTGTGACATCTATGCTGCAGCAAAAGTTGGGAAAGGCATGATGCACATATAACAATTATGGAGACACAAATGGTCAGCAGAATCAGAGAGACCCAAAAAGCCAGAAAAACAGTCTTGATCTCTGAATTTTTGGCAACGTCTTTGTAGTTGTAACCTGTGGAATAGATTGTGGACATGTATGAATTAATAGTAACGACATTCATACGCACGCTATATCAATATTGTGCCCCAAATCACACAGGGAAGACATTTTACTATTTTGTTTTACTTTAATATGGAGAAACAACTTTTATAAATGTAATTATTAATATTAGAAACTGTTATAGGATGAGGAACGGATGAAAAATACAATTAAACATGTCTAGCGTACCATTTCGTCCCAGCATCTTTCACGCGTACACAAAAGTCATGCATGTGAAAATTTTTGCAAATTGCCTAAATTAAAGAGGTTGAAATTTTTTGGCAGAACAATGCAGCTCAAACATCGGTAAGATATCTAGAAGAAATGGGAAAACACCAAACAAAAGAATATGGGTTGCCCACGTTAAAAGCAGAGGGCAGTCTTAAAATGTTTCAGCAAATGTGGGTGGTCCTTTCCAGCATGATTACAGCTCTTCGCTCAGATTTTATGTTAGAACAAGTAAGAGCTAATTTCCTTTCTTAGGCACAAAAAATATCACAATTTTAAAATATCAAAGGAAAAAATAAATATTAGTACCCGGGATCTCACTCTAAATTTGAGAAGATGAAAAGGAGTTTTATTGAGCGAAAAAATGTTTCGTACTTAGTTAGCACACCGATTTATATCCATACACTTGTTAAACTTAGTTTTCACAACTTCTGACCTCTCTTTCATACACCAGTGGGAAAAGATAGGAATTTCTATTTTTAAGTATTGGCATATTAACTAATACTGTAAATCTACTATATATATCTCTGTAAGTGGCTCTGTCATTAATGAAGAAGAGTTCGTATTGTGTGTGTTTAAAATAACACGTTCTTTTTCCAGGAAATCAAATGCATTGCTCATTTCCTTTCTTTTCATACACAAGTGGACGTAGAGAGGAATTTATATTTTTTAAATATTTGCGTATTTACTAATACTGTTAATCTAGTACATATTTATCTGTAAGTGGCTCTGTCCTTAATAAAGAAAAGTTCTCATTTCTTGTGTTTAAAATAACGTGTTCTTTTTTCAGGAAACGAAATGCGTTGCACATTTTCTTCTTTTTCTTAATATTTGCTTTGAAAAATACATTTCGTGTTGGAAAGATTTCATAACAAGTGTTGTTGCGCCCTAAAGCTCTGTGTAATCTTCCATGTGACAATTAGCTGGACATATACGATGGAAGAATACGTTACGTCAAGGTTTTATTTTAGGTTAGAAATTTTCATCGGATTTATAATTAAATTCTCTGAACGAATGGAAAATTTCCAAGGCATCATCATTGCTCACCGTTTGCCTATGAATCGCATGTATCCCTTTTGTTGTTTGCTAACGAATTCCATACATTCCTTTATGTCTCTGAGATATCCATCTTTAGTAAGATTCATTCACTGGAAAAGCTAAGAGCATTCAGTCTTAGTTCGAAAACTGCTGTTTTTCATCACCTGGTAAAATTTCGCACGTCAGTAACACTTGGATAAGACAATGCCCTCCAGCGCTGTAATTGTCTTGCACTTTCTATAAGAATGACAGTCATCGGCAAATTTGGTACTCAATACATATTACATTGCCGCGTTGCAAAATCAGCTTAATGTGGATCAGTTTCGTTGCTCCTAATGACCAGCAATTGTGTACAGTTCTATCTCAGGGTATCTACTTCATGTTTTTAAATTCGGGTTATCCAAGGCAGAAAGAATGTCTCATGTACGCTTACTCAGGTTTCCAAAAGTGCGTCATGTTATCATTTCACGAGAGCAATAGCTAAAACCTCTAAATAAGTAGAATGGGTGTCCCATAGATTTAGGCAGCAACTCGCCCCAAATCATGTGTACTACGTTTTGTGGTTAGTGACTGATGCTGCATTTGTGGAAGTCTTTGCAGCCACAAGTGTATGTTCTTTGAGGTAATCCAGCGTCTGCACAAATAACTGGATTGCCTGGGAATAAATTCCGTTTTTCGGCTCTATCGAGGTCACTTCTAAGGTAAGTCACAGAACTCAAAGGACTGGTATTACAATATCCATTTTTTTTGTGTGGTGAGCCTATAGGTTGACACAATCTGTGATTCCTACACGTTTTGATGGCATTAGCCAGTGATACGGCTGTCGTTTTTGTGTTTAGCTGGAATAAAGCTGGTTAAACGTTCCTGCCATAACTTGTGTTTCGATTATTACCATTCGGGAAGGCTGTGGGTACGAATCTCACTGAGGCATGGATAATGTGTTTGTTTTACGTGATTGGCTCTCTTCCTTCTCTGGAAACAGTGGCCATAAATTAGGGACTGGCAACTGATCGTATCCCACTGAGTTGCTCACGGTGGTCGCTAATCCTTTCTCCGAAAAATAATTATGTATGGTTAGAATTGATCGGTAGTTAGAACCCATGATTTTAACATTTATCACGCTTACAGTATTTATTATAAGTCAACAAGTACTGCAGTTATTATCATGGACTGATCTGTTGTCCATAGGCCATAAGTCACTTGTCCTCATATATTCTGTCTTCCTTGGCTGAACACGTACACTATTGTCTTTTCAAAGGCCACCCAAATTTTCCTACAGCAGAGGATATGTTGCTTTGATCTACAGAAAATCAATGAGAATCCCTTATGTTCTTATCCCCCATTTGAAGAGTACCGGTAGGAAAATTTCAGCTCTCTTCAAATAGAACTCCGCGGGAATATTTCAACGTCATTGTTCTATATCCCAGCTGCATAACGATTACTGCGATTGAGAGATGTAAGAAAGATATATGCGACAATGATTATGGGTGGAACTGGTCAGTCACGCTTTTCCTGATAATATTTTGATACATTTCAATTGAAATTTTATCTTTCAAAAGAACTGAAATTTTTGTAAGCGAAGGAATAACTCCGTGTAATTGTTTTTTGTCTTGATTGAAGGTTTAACGACAACCGTGAGCAACTAGATTGACTATAAGCGATTTTCCGTTCATAATTTAAGGTCACTGCTTCCAGGGAGGTGAGAGAGTCAGTGCCGTAGGACAAGCATAAAATTCATACCTCACTGGGATTCGAACCCGGACCCTTCACAGATGAGCCATCATTAGCCAGGACTCAGACCACTGCGCTACCAGGGTGGACCCTTTGCAAATGTTTACCCAGTATCTTTCTCTGCACTCTGTTCAAAATTTTCTTATGGCACGGAAGGAAATAAAAATGGCTCTTCTGTTCGACGATAACTTCGTACTGTCAACGTTATAATCTTATCTAACTTGTAACACAAGGTCTCTAACTCTGAGTGCTGGATTGGGTGAAGGTGTGTCTCACGTAGCTATGTTAAATTTGTGGTTCTTTTACTTCAAACTGTACTGTCGGAACCTGAGTGGCATGATGCATTTGGGACTAAAACATTTGAAACATTAATTACTAAATTCGATCGTATCGAAAATTGAATAACATGCAGTTCCCTTTACTACCGTTCCGTGTGCTACTTTTTATCCCAGATCCTTTCACTCTTACATTGTAATAACGTAATTACAATGTGTTTAATTCAATATCTTTATGTTGAAATCGATTGAAATCATCTTTCCTGGTGATCCTTGTCTTCAATTGTGGTCCGGTGTTTCCTTTCCCTTGAAAAAACAACATCTGATCATTAATAAATTATAGGGCTCTTAAACTGTATCAGGAAATTTCCAGAACTCTTTTACAACAGATCTCTAGGAAAAGAAACATGATTTTTTTGCATATATTATTCGAACGAATATACAGTAGATTTTGCAAAATGTTCAATACTAAACTTGGTAATTCAATTTTGTTAAGGCATGGCAAGTTTTAACTGCCTTTGAAAATATAGAATCTGTGTTTAACTATTTCACAAATCATAATTTCAAATATTTTTTAAGTTGCATGGATCAAATTTTGCCAATATTATGTCAATTGCCAAAGTACGGAGAGCAAAAAGTGGTTTTTGTTTGATGCAACTAAAATTTACTGTCGAGTTGCAAATATATATTCTATTGTAAGTTTTAAATATGTTAAGACATTAGGTCAATAGTTAAAAACTACAAACTTAATTCTTAGAGTTACATTCCTGTAATTACTACATGTTCTTGTGGTGAACATAAAGAAACAGTTCACTATGATAAGAATTACAACCATATTATCACTGGAAACTTGAGTTTTGTTGAAAATGACAAGCTTAGGAATTTATTAGAGTATGGTTCTAAATTTAGACCTTCCTTCCCAATTTCCAAAGAGAGTATTCTTAAGAGCTTCACTCAAGATGTTAATAGGTACATTGTAAAAACCAGTTTAACATACAATCAGCCAATTGAGGCCTTCGCAGAATGGAAATATAATGTAATCAATAGCTTCACTTGTGAGTTGGCAGGTCTGGACTTTTGTTTCGATAGAAATCTCTTTTTCTCTGGAGATGCTAAAAGGTCACTCTCCAAACTACAAGACCTATTTATTTTTACCACTACGGATAAAGCTAGCAATAATTTTGCAATTATCTGTAAGAAGTTCTATTTTGAATTGTTAACTATGGAACTCAATAATAGAGTAACCTACGAGCCCGTAAGTTATTCTACCAAGCAGTTAGAAAATCGGTTTAAGGCATTCTTCAAGAAACTTAAAATTCCACAAACTAGAAGATATGAGCCCGAATTTCAATTTCTTTTTGCAACGGTTAAGTTTCATAAAGATCCAGTGAAGTTCAGATTCATAGCTAGTGAGTAAGGAGTCATAAAAAGAAAATAGATCTTGCTTTTGAAGATATCTTGAAGCAGGTTTTGAAACACATTAGAAACTGTACTAATTTGATGTACAGAGATTTTTGGATAATTAATAATAATGCGGAGGTAATTTCCACTATACTCAAAGTAAGTTCCTTAGATATTAATAGTTATGATAAGAGAACCTATATACTAATCTGCCTCTATCAGATATAATCACAACCTTTAAAGAGCTGTATGCAGAATTTAAACTTAACCAATTTGTTAATGTAGGAGCCTGGAACTCTTATCTCAATTCCTGCATAAAAAATAACCATATCTTATATAATAATACTCTCTATAAGCAAGTGAACGGTATACCCATGGGAACATCAACCTCCACGAGTATTGCTAATCTATTCCTGTTCTTTAAGGAATATAAATTCATTAAAAATCACTCCACCTGCTCCGATAACTACCTTTACACATTTAGATATATTGATGATCTGCTGTGTATCAATAATTCAGAATTTATAGAGAGTGATTTTGATAATATCTATCCTAGCTCTCTTAACTTATGTAAAACCAACCACAGTAATCAGGAACTTGAGTTTCTAGACTAAAGCATTAAGCTTAACAGAGGTAACCCATCTATTGGCCTCTTTGATAAAAGAGTTAATTTTCCTTTCAAAGTAATTAAATATCTACACTGGAATAATAATATATCAACCAAAGTAATTGAGAATGTACTAATTTCTCAGGTCCTAAGAATTTCAAGAATTTGCAGCAACAATTTGGACTTCAATTACCACATTAATATACTATTAGACAGTTTTCTAGAGAACGAAATTCCTTCTTCTTTCATCAAAAGAACTTTAAGAAAAATTATTCTGAATAATAGAGTAAGGTTGGCAGATCTGCTTTAATTTCCTACACAGTTAATAATATGATTCTGACCAATGAAAGCCGTTTGGAAGTTGGCTAGAGGATGCCTATTAACTGCTAAAAGGAACCTTAGTGCTATGGATATGAAGGTCCTATTAAAATAAAAAATTAAATAATATAGACAAAATCACAAGAAAAGCTTAAAAATCTGTTTATAAAATAAAATAAAAACAAATAAAAAAGAAAACTAGTTATTCACTCACTAGAATAGCTATACTAAAAATAGTAAAACTAACATTAAAATTAATATGATTCTGAATAATCTATAGAAGCTCACTAAGGTGATTAAATACATGCAAAGATTATTAAATACACCACTTGTGTATTTTATAATATTTCTCATGTATTCTGGAGAGTTAATTCTGCTCTTTCTGATCATACAGGTCCACAGTCTTAAGTATACATATATATTTTTTCTCTGGTTAAAATCTCCGCGAGTTGGTTTCTTTCAGTGTGTGGAGGCCTTCAGCCCCACCCACACTGCCCCCCAGCGACTAGGAGTGGCAGAGGAGGTTGGAAGTTTGGGGAAAAGGTCGGCCATGTTTCCTCTTGTGTGGAGAAAGTTCAGTTGCATAAGAGGTAAGCTCTCTTCATTGTCTTTGGGTTTTAGGTTTTCCAAGTTCAATGTTTGTACTTCTTGTACTTTTTTCTATGTTGTTTTTTGCTTTTCAGCATTTAGGCACTGGCAAGTCTGTTAACTTTTTTGCGGGTTTTAACTCTTTCTTTTCTTGGTAACTTTGCGCGTTTTTTAGGAAACTTAGGCCAAGCAGCTGGCCAATCATAGTTCTTTTACTTTGCGCTGTGTTTTCAAAAGTAGTTAAGTTCTTAATAACTACTTAATTATGCACATAAAGCACTGCTGAAATACTTTGTACATATTGCAACTAATTGTTTATGTCATATAACCTTCACAAAGCATTTCTTTAGTTAATTATTGTCTTTAATTTATTCTCGTTTTTGTGTTGTCAGAAGTTGTGGAGTAGGGGGTTTTAGAATCAAGTCTTCTTTCAAGAATCTGAGTTTTAAATAATTAATATTTCCTTTTTTTAATTGCAATGTAAGAATTTGGAATACTTTTACATTGCTATTCAGGTTTTAATTCTCTCTCAGGCGAACTTGGCATTTCGTTATTGCTGAACATTATTTCTAATTATTATGTCACTCTTACAACTTGAGTTTTCTTTAATCTTCTTCTTTCTGTTTAATAGTAACAGATGAAGAGCATGGGTCGGGCCATGAAAGTTATGGATGCAAGCTAAATTGTTAACTAAAGCTAGGTCATACAACTCTGCGGAGGTCATGACATATATATATATATTTTTAAAAAATGTTGGTGGGCTTATTACTTGCATCTATGGCTTTGCAGAAACCCATTTCCAACTAGGTCTTTGTGGGGAAGTGAGAAAATGCAGAGTTTTTGCTGGTCCTTGATAAAGCCAAGGCTCCGTATTCTCGACACTTTCTACATTCAATTGTTTTATTTTATTTTTTTTCACTTTTTACTCACACCGGTAGATACATAACCTTTTCTATGTTGTACTTGGTATGAGTCAAAAATATTTTTTTTGCTTAGGTCTCTTCTTAATAGAAGGTATGTGCAATATATATATATATATATATATATATATATATATATACGGTATGTGCATTATATATATATATATATATATATATACGGTATGGGGATGTAAGGTCAGGTGATGCGTAACATCACAGCCTCTCCTTGACAAATGTCAACCCCGCCTTCTCGTGGTGCATCCTGTTCCCACTAAAGGGACTCTGACGACCGCCTATAGCGGTATAACTATACCATCGGGATTAGAGGAAATGCTATCCCACACTCACCAACCCGCTTGGCCAGAGTGGTGAGTTATGGCCAAACCCCTCCAAAATGACTATACAACTTAAATCTTGGCCCTCAGTCTCCGGCAGCTGGAATGTAAATGGCCAACGCAGCGGCCAGAGCGACATGAAGGCAGAGGGTGCTAAGAATCCAGGGAGGACCGGACTAGGCTGCCATCTGATGCTGACCTTGGCGACGTATAACGGACGCTCCCTATCTTCTGATTCAAGGCTTCTTGAATTGGAAGAGGAACTACAAATGATCAAGTGGGACATCGTCGGGCTAAGTGAGGTAAGGAGAAAAGGAGAAGATCTCATTGAACTGAAAAGTGGACATCTCTTCTATTATCGTGGAACAGATACTGGCAGAACTAGTGGTGTTGGATTTATAATAAACAAGAAACTGAAGGATAAAGTTGTAGAAGTTGAAAGTTCCTCTGACAGAGCTGCACGACTCGTTATCCAACTCTCGAGAAGATACCAGGCTCAGATTATTCAAACTTATGCACCCACCACAAGTCATGCTGAAGAAGAAATTGAAGAATTTTATGAGGAAATATCGTGATCTAAATAATAAAGGTAAGCAGCACTTGAAGATAATTATGGGAGATTTCAATGCAAAAATAGGGCAACGGCAACAGAATGAAACTTTAGTAGGTAAATTCGGTCACGGCAACAGAAACCAGCGTGGAAATACTCTCGTTGAGTTTGCAGAGGCAGAAGGGTTTTTCATCTTGAACTCCTTCTTCAAGAAAAAGCCACACAGGAAATGCACATGGAGACATCCAAATGGGACGACAAGTGAAATTGATTTTATTATGTGTAACAAAAAATTCGTCATAGAAGACTGCAGTGTGCTAAACAAGTTCAACACAGGCAGTGACCATAGATTGGTGAGATGTAAGATGCACCTCAACACTAAACTCGAACGTGGCAAGCTCATAAGACAAACCAAATGTATTGACATAACCAACCTTAAAAAACACCATAATACCTTCAAATTGGAACTGAAGAACAGATTCTATACTTTAGAAAGCCTAACATCGGAAGAAGTGGATATTTCTGAAGTTAACAGAAAAGTAACCAAAGCTCTTATGGAAACAGCAACAAAATTAGCTGGGTCTAAGAACAAATTGCATGTGAACAAATTATCAGGAAAAACCAAAATGTTGATGCAAAAAAGAAGAGTGATGAGGACAACTAAAGAAGATGTGACTTCCAAAGTGAAATATGTAGAGCTATGCAAGACAGTACGAAAAAGTAACACTGAAGACGTAAAGAAATTCAACTGTGAACTAGCAAGGAAAGCAATTGAAAACAACCAAAGCCTAAAGATAGCAAAGGGACATCTCAGTAAATGGAAGAAAACAGATTATGGCACTGAGAAAAGAAGATGGTTTCTGGAACAAGAAATAGAGGCGAAATTTTGACAAGAGTGAAAGATTTCTACTCCAAATTATATGAAAGGGATGATACATGTACTCCAGACATCATGAAAGGTACCAGTACCAGAGTTCCTTCCAGTCCTTCCAGCAGAAGTTGCACATGCAATCAAGAACATGAAGCGAGGAAAAGCTCCAGGAGAAGATGGAATTACTGTAGACATCATACAAGAAGCAAGTGGAGAAATCGAAACAGTACTCGCCCAAATTTTCACTCGATGCCTTAATGAAGGAAAAATTCCTGAGGATTGGAACAACGCTACAATGATCTTGCTACATAAAAACGGTGACATTGAGGATCTCAGGAACTACAGACCTATCAGCCTCCTATCAGTGGTTTATAAAATCTTCACTAAAGTTCTTTCACACCGCTTGAAGGTGACACTGGACATGGCTCAACCGAGAGAACAAGCTGGATTCAGGAGTGGCTACAGCACAACAGATCATATCCACGTACTGAGAGAACTAATTGAAAGAGCGAGGGAATATGAACTTCCATTGTGCATGGCTTTTATCGATTATGAAAAATCCTTTGATTCGGTGAAACCATCAGCAGTTACAATGGTTCTGAAATCCTGCGGTATTGAAGATGCATACATTAATATTATTAATAACATCTATGAAAATGCAAGTGCAAAGATTCGGCTGTTTGAAAATGCAACACACATAAAAATTGGAAAAGGAGTGAGACAAGGTGACACCATATCTCCGAATCTCTTTAATGCCACATTGGAAAATGTCTTTCAATCACTGAACTGGGAAAACAAAGGGATAAAGATTAATGGAGATTATCTAACCCACCTTCGTTTTGCTGATGACATAGTCAGTTTTGCAACTACCCCATCAGAGCTACAGAGTATGATCCAGGATCTTGCTGACAAGAGTAAAGAAGTGGGATTAAAAATGAACTTTCAGAAGACAAAAGTGATGTACAATGCTTTTACAAGAAATGAAGATTTATCGATTGATGGAGAAAAGCTGGAGATAACAGACACGTACGTTTATCTTGGACAGCAGATATCAAGTGAGGGTCACATTGATGAAGAAATTAATCGGCGTACAAAACTTGCCTGGAGAGCTTTTGGAAGAAACAGCATAATTTTCAAGAGCAATATGCCATTATGTCTTAAAAGAAAAGTGTTTGATCAATGCATCCTTCCAGTGCTTACGTATGGTGCAGAGACGTGGACCTTAGCTAAAAGAGATATACAAAGGCTGCAGACAACTCAAAGCCGCATGGAGAGGTGCATACTTGGTGTAACCAGGAGAGATAAGAAGAGGAACACGTGGATCCGAAAAATGACGAGAGTGGAAGACATCATGATCAGAGTTAAATCCCTGAAATGGCAATGGGCTGGACATACTGCCAGAAGAACAGACCATCGATGGACAGCCGAAATTTTAGATTGGATTCCAAGGGACAGGAAAAGACCCAGAAGAAGACCACATGGAAGATCGGTGGATGAAATTCGAAAGTATGCAGGAGTGACATGGAGGAGACTGGCACAAGACAAACCATTGTGGAGGAAACTTGGGGAGACCTTCGTCCAGCAGTGGATTGATAATGGTTGACAATGATGATGATGATGATATACGGTATGTATATATATATATATACACATATACGGTATGTGCACTATATATATATATACGGTATGTGCACTATATAAATATACGGTATGTGCGCTATATATATCTACGGTATGTGCACTAACTTAAAACAGAACGGAAATGTTAATATGCACTATAAAAATACGTTTCCATTTATAACTGAAGCAAGAATAATCCATAACCTCTCAACCTAACCCCGCTGACATAGTAATCGAAAAAAATAATAATTTTGTTAAACAGGGGATCGAACAGTCCCGGTATGCAGGATATCATTTAAACTGACTTATGTGGCTTGAACGCTTGAGCCAATCACTTGCATGCAGTGGAAATTAAGGACAGAACTTTCCATTTTTACTTCCAAATACTGACTTGCGAAGTATATGTTTAATGCGCATGCGCAAAGCGAAAGTAATGTGATTCTAGTCTTTCTGTCCTGGCAAGTAATATGAGAAACACAACAGCCAGCAGATCACTACACGTAGCAAAAAAAGCCTTTAAAAAGCACAATTATAGTACGAGTTACCGTAATTTTTAAAACAGAATGATTCTAATACAAAATCTTAATTTATAAATGGAATATCTGGTATTCTCTGGATTCTAAACAATGACTCACTCACGGATGGCAGGGATCTTTGAGGGGCTTACGCCGTTGAAAGCACCAAAGAGATTAAGAACGGAGTACGTGAACAGTTTTATCTGATAATCTATCTATCTACCTATCTATCTATCTGTGCATACAGACACACACGCATATAATCCCCGCCACAGGAATTCCTGAGTGAGCTAGTGTTCTCAAAGTATTCTTCTGTTGAACACTTTTTACGAAACTGCATGTTCTCTATTTAAAAACTTCAAAAATCTGAAGAAACTCTTTGAAAAATACAGATAAAACTTTATGTTTAAGGAAAAATACAGATAAAACTGTATGTTTAAGGGAAAACAAGTTAGTAAAATCGTGCAATGCATTGATTATGATACGCTTTGCAACATAACCGAAATCATTACTTAAGTCATTATTCAAGTTATGGGGTTAATGGTTGTCGAATAAATCTCGCTCCTATGCCCTGACCTTTGACTCCATTTCGATTATATTAAACAGAATTGGTTCAGTATACCTCCGGAACAACATACTAACGTTTTGTGGCAACAGAAGCATTTTTAGTCAAGTTATGAGAATAATGGCTGTGGAATAAATCTCACCTGCTGTGCCCTGACCTTTAACCCTAGTTGGATGATATTCAACAGAACCGGTTCAATATATCTCCGAAACAATATGATGAAGTTTTGTCGCAATCGAAGCTTTTTTATGTGAGTTATCACGCATGAGGTGATGGAAGGGATCCGCTCTTATGTCCTGACCTTTGACTCCATTTCCTTCATTTTCAATAGGGTTTCTACCCAGGTCATCTTTTACCACTTACTAAAATTTTATCGAAATCGAACCATTTTTTACGCGAGTTATCGTGCGGATGAACGGACAGACAGACAGAAGGACGACGCTGAAGCATATACGCTTCTTCAACCTACGGTTGGGAAACGTAAAAGGAAACTATTTTTCTTATTTATTGCAGTGCTTGGGGCAGTACGTTTTCATTTTCTTTCGTTTAGAGGCTTCGTTACATCAGATCTGGCCGCCCGGTCGCCCCGAGGTCTAAGCGGTGGCATATGATCATTCGGTAAAGAAGAATCCGATTTCGAATCCCGATGAGGCATGGATGTTGTTTTTGTCTTACGACACTGGTTATCTCCCTTCCCTGGAAGCAGCGACCCAAAATTAGGGACGGACGACTGCTTATCGCACATTGAGTGGTCATTAAACCTCCAATGAAAAAAAAACAGAGCAAAAAAACATCAGATGTGGAAGTCATAAAATATTTCAGATTTGTGACACTTTTATTCCAACTGTTATATAAGGAGACACTATTTATGTTCAAAAGAAAGTATTCCTGGGCTGAAATTTTCTATGCATCTAATTGTTAATTATTTTTTTTGTAGTCGTCGTAGTATGTAATTGATTTAAATTTAGAAATATTTTTTTTTTAAATCGAAATGCTTCAAATGTAATTTTAGCAACCATGCATAGAAGAAATAATAAGAACATAGAAAAATACATAAGTTACATATGCACACACAATCATGAACTCATTCGCTGGATAAAGCACATTATTGTTTATATATATTTGGGAAACATTGTTCGTTACTTACCTTCGTTGCCATCAAGATTCACTTCGGGGCTTTGTGCTTGTGCAGTGCACAGAAACACTGCAAAAATTAACCTGAAGATAAAGATCATGTCCAATATTTCTTGTTTCAACATTTAAGGATTAGTAGCTAACTGAGAATGCAGTCGAGAACTCAAAAACCGCGTGAAGAGGCTTCTGCGCGTAGTACTCGTCTGGTTTATACGTCAGAATGAACGCAAATGCATTTTCAGGCACGTAAATCGAACAGGATTTCCCGACAGTTTTCCAAGAAAGCAACTCCAATTTTCTGAAAACCTTTGTCGAAATAAAGCTGTGAAAGACTAAAATCCTAATGTAGTGAAAGAAATGGGTCAAACATAGAGTGCTTTGTGTGAAATATGGAAAAAAATAGAGTACATATTATTTAAAGTTCAAATTCCGCAAATAACAAGGCAAAGAGGTGAATTAATCATCTTTAATAAAAAAATAGGCAAAGATCACATTAAAAGAATGTAAGAGTTTAATTCTCACAAAACAAATTTTAAAGCAGAATGGACGAAATGTGCATTTATGAGTTGGCCTGATATCCAAAATAATGCAACATTTGTCATTCATAAAATTTAGTATTCTGGCGCTCTCTTAAGTACGAGTTGCTGCCATACGGAAAGGGAAGGCCGATGGATCATTCTCCAACGCAGAAGCCCCAACTCAATCATTCAACCGTTAATTACAATTATTTTGAACAACGGTTTACGGTTAAATTAAGGACACTCTTAATATTCCCACAGTTGTTATCTGACGATTTGCAGCACCCAAGGCTCGTTCCTAGCTGCGCATACGCAAGGTGAAACTTGCCGCCCCGGTGGCGCAGTGGTCTAAGCGATGGCCTCTGATCATTCGTCCGAACGGGGTCCTGGTTCGAATCCCGTGAGGCATGGATGTTGTGTTTGTCTTACGGCACTGGCTCTCTCCCTTCCCTGGAACCAGTGGCCCTAAATTAGGGACGGGAGACTGCTTATAGCCCATTGAGTTGCTCACGGTGGTCGTTAAACCTTCAATCAAAAAAAAAAAAAAAAAAAAAAAAAAAGGTGAAACTTAAGAAAGCTTGCAGACACACTGAAATGAAAAATACTCAATCATAATAAAAAATTGTAAAATAGCTGATACATATCCAAACAATTGTGTGAAGCACCATGCTATTTAAAACACTTCATGGTAATAAAAATAACTCATTGGGGCTTGTAAGACAACACCAAGGATTAGTCATTGTTAAGATTTTCTTCTCACATTATTGCCCTTTATACAGGGGATGGACAAAAATATGGAAACACTTCGTAAAAGTAGGAGTTTCACACTTAACATGGTGTAGGACCACCTTTCGCCTTCAAGACGGCCTGGATTTTCCTGGGAGTGGACAAATATATGTATTGGATGGTGGATAGTGGGATGTTATGCCATTCTTCCTGCAACATGCTTTCAAGTTCCTGTGAAGATGCTGGAGGCGTATACTGCGCTCGAACCTCGTCTCAAAACGGCCCATAGGAGCTCTATTATATTGAGGTCTGGCGATTGAAAGGGTCAGGGAATAGGGGAAACTTCATCAGCATGTTCAGAAAACCATGATTGAACGATATGAGCTGTATGAATTGGGAATCTATCGTCTCGATAAATGGCATCGAGTGCAGGAAACACTGTTTGTGCCATGGGATAGACTTGGTCGCTCAAAATGCTTGAAGAGTCCTTGGGTGTGACACGACCTAGAAAGGTAATAAGGGGGCCGACAGAATATAGGATAGCCCTAAACATGACAGACACCCCAGCACACTTCACTGTTCGGAAAATACACGCAGTATCTTAAGTTTGGGCGGGTGTTCGCCACACGTAAACTCGCCCACAGGTTCTATAAAGTTTAAAGTCGATTCATCGGACCAGATGACCGTCTTCCACTGCTCAGCATTGCACGTTTTATGAGTATTTCTCCACTCTATCCTACCTGCTGCATTGAAGGTATTAACCAGTGGTTTAGCGATTACAGCTCGACCATAAATTCCCTGCACACGGAGTTCTCTTCGCACTGTTTTTGTACAGACACTATTAAAATCACGTTATTCAGTTCAGCAATAACTTTTGCAGCTGTTGTCTTCTTATTTGTGATCACAATCCTCCACAATGTCCTTCTCTCGCTGTCTTTCATCGCACAATTTCGTCCACGCTGGTGTTATCTGATGATTTTTTATCTAGAAGCACAACATGAGGTCATAACGTTCGATACAGAACCTCGCCATACACTAAATAAACTTGCTACCTTGGTCTCAGAAGCACGCACTGTAAGGGCCCCAACAATTTGCCCTCTTTTAAACTCTGTAAGCTCCGACATAATTCACTTGCAACGCGAAGATCAATGTCTAAACAGCCACTGTGTCTACTTGCTGATTTGCCACGTTTTGTGGCACTCATTCACTCTCAAAACCTCTGTCGTCATCTATATTTTCATGTGGATTCATTCGTTTTACATATGCTTTTTACCAGGTGTTTCCATATTTTTGCCCATCCTCTGTACATGTGTAGTATGATCGTCAGAGTATCTGATTCTGCTCAAAGCATCTTGGTGCTGCATAAAAATTGCCGTCGCACATTTGCATGACAGTGCAGCTAATCACATCGTCAGGAACAAATACTCTCGTGGGCAAAACTTAAGGACGAGGCACATTTGGACCTGAGGCGCGGCACAGGAGCGGCCTACATATGTAAAACTCAAACAATAGGAATTCCCTTTCTTACCCAAATGAACACGGAAACTACACTGACAAAACTGCAGATACTAATGGATACAGTTAAACTATATTCAGTATTGGCTACATTACACTGGGTTCCATGATACAGATTCATCACTGCCAAAGACAGTAAAAAGAGTAGAGGAGGTCCTCAGTAGAGGATATGATCCCCCTAAACGTTGATATATGATTTGCATCATCTGTCCATATTTTGCACTAGGTTTTTGATGATTTTTTGTGTAAACAGGTACTGTGCGCCCTGTGTCCATGTTCAGAGGTTTTCAAGGTTATTTTTTTGTCTGGTGTTGATACCTCTTGGCCTGTGGGCAGAGATATGGTCCTTGTAATGGTGCATTTTGGTGGACGACCACCGCTGGCCTTTTGCACAGCTGTACCTGTAATCTTGATTTACGACCACGCGCGCGATTAGATGCTAAGTGAAATATCGCACTCTTGGGCCACACAGACACAGCTGGCCATTCTCAAGCCCTCCATTTATTCGACTTCACGTAAAATAATCAGGATGTTACCGACGGGCAATTCGTCATGTCTAGCACACAACAGACACAATCTAACGTCTATAACACTTATATAGAGCGTCCGGTGACGTTACCTTGTTGCGTTCAATGACTGCTTGAGCAAATTTTATTCTCACGGCATACGTCATGCGCCGTTATTGCACATATTCCGTTCCCACGCATTTTCTGAGTTAATGTTTATTTCAGTGGCGCAAATGAACATACGTAGAGGATTTTAGGAAGGGAGTGTCTGAACCCAGGTCTTAAACAACGCTTAGAAACAGGAAGCTAGGTGATTTGGGATAGAGTGCCCGATAGGAAAGTCACACGGAAGCGAAGTAGAAAGGGGGAGGAAGACACCCTTAATTATTACCGCGGGACAAGTACCCGTGGTTGGACAGCTTAAGGTGCCCATCCGACGCACGGCGGATATTTAGTGGATTTAGCGTTCTTACCTTCTGGTATCGAACCTGATGTCCTTTCCGTTGCGGATGCTGCTGCTGTTTACGATGTAATTTATATTTTTTTCGATTTTATACTTAAGTTTTTCACACCTGTATATACTGTTCTTATCGTTGACTGTAGAGTTAATTTTGTACTTTGTTCATTAGCCCTAAATTTAAACCGCATAATCGATAGAAAGGAAACATAAAATTTCATTGCCCCATATGATGAATATTCCCTCTCAGTTCTTTATTTGGCAAAAGTGTTTCCCTTTCCAGAAATTTATGAATTTCAGATAAGTTACATTCCTCTATATTCTTCTAATATCACATAATTTTATCAGTAGAAGAATTACCCCACGTTTCTTACAATGAATGATCGTAAATATTAGAATTCTGGAAATTGTGCTCTATGTTATTGTAATTGTGTGAGAGAAAACATGATAAGCAATGTTAAGGATCTCGAAAGATCGACATTTTAAATAAAAATTGTTGGTGGGTCATTTGGTAACGAAGAAAATAAGATATAATAACAATACAGAAACAAAACTTGGCATTCCGCATGCTTCATACATTTTAGTCGAGTCTATTAACGTTCTTGTAAGGCAGTAATGCGTAAATTGCTAACGTTAGCTTAAAGCTAACGTTTATATATTTTAAAAAGGGGCAAGATTCAAATAGAGCTTCATTTAAGAGGAAAACTGTAAAGGACATATTGAACTAATAAATGATATTGAAAGCATTTTTTTCACCTTTTAATTTAATCGTCATGCTGTGGTGGCAGCTTATATGCTCACAAAATAGAAGACTCGTAAACTGAGACGATTATAAAATGAATTGTCGTAGCTTGAACGCGAAACAGCTTTTGGAATTAGGAAAGAAATATTCGAAACACGTTTTTCTTAGACAAGTAAAAAACAGCTTAAAACTCTGCCGAAGCAGGAACGAACTCCGTAACAATGTAAAATTTTAATGGCAGATTTTTTTCAAATTCAAAGTTTAATAAATAATATCAGATTCGCATTTGTAATGTTGTCCTCGGCGACAATCACTTAAAAGGTTTTCTCAGAAATATAAAATGAGCGTTAATTCATGAATCCGATCATGGTTGTTCACTATCATTTTCCTGCATGATCTGCTATCCATACCTCCTTAAAAACATTATTAGCTATGTATTTTAACATAAACATTATCTCGTGTCCTTATATCCTTTTCTCTGATGAGGCTACACTCCATATCGGCGGGTGTGTAAATCGTAACAGCTGCCGGTTATGGCTCCGGAAAATTCGTACCGCGATAAATGAGACATTAGGGACTCTTCAAAAGACTAATGTTTGGTGCGGTTAAAACACGATACGATTTTTGGACGATTTTCCTTTACAGAACGTACTGACAAGCAACTTGTACCTAGACATGCTTGAGATTTTTGTTTCCACAATTCGAAACATCGATGAACCTGATGGCATCATCTCTTAACAAGATGGAACACCACCGCTCTTTGCAACGATTGTGCAGGATTGGTTAAACATTCGTTTTCCAGGACAATGAATTGAACAAAATTGACACATTCCTTGGTTCCCACCAAGTACTGACCTGAAACTATGTGGTTTCATCTTTTGGGTCATGTGAAAACACTGTTACCGTTACATGATTCAGAATTTTGTCCATCTGAAGGAAAGAATCAGTGCAGCAATTTCAAGTATTATCCCGGATATTCTTAGTCGACAATGGGCAGAGGTTGAATATGGTTTGGATGTGTGTCGTGATGTTACGGGCGCACACATAGAAACATTAAGTGCTTTTAAGACTTAATCTTAAATATTAACTTCAATAATGCATTATTGATTATACTATGCAACGTTTAGTACCGCATAAACTAACACCAAATATTTACCTTCATTTTTCCGACACACTCTATACAAATCTCTCAATACCTCCACACATACAAATCACTATAATTGTCTCTCTACGTTCTCTAACGAAACTCTTACTTCTGCCCTTCCTAACATATCTTCGCGCAACCTGTTTATCGAATGCGATCAACTTTTGCCATTATATTCTGACACACTCTCAGTGATGCCCAAATGAAAATATTTTCTTTGAAGAATTCAGTAGTTTGTCAGACAACGTTTAAACAGAAGAAACTAAATTTACATTATGGAACAGAAAATCAAAAGAGAAAATATTTAGACGTATAGCGCACACATGACAAGCAACATATCAGTGGAATTACGGTTAATTATCCGAATCGTGCTTTGATGTTTAAATACTGTCTTGTGAGTATTTGCACCTGACTATTTTTTTGGAAATATAGGGAGAATGTTGTTTCATTATACGATATGTAATTATTGTTTCAAATATTTGAATGGTTGTAAGCTTACATATCAAAGTACGGTGAATGATTTATGAAAAGTATATCAGATTTCCTGAGACATAAAATATTAAGGAAATTCACTTCTTATGTATAGTGCTGTGCATATAATTATAAAAATATATGAGAAGTATTATCAGAAATTAATCAGAGTATTCGGCTTTTTGAAAACTTACATGGGCTACAAACTTAATGCGCACAATTCTTTTGCCTTTTCCAACACTTTTCGTGGAAACAATTCCCGAAGGCCTGACATATATGATAGAAGTTAGCTCAGAGTTCTCTCCTGTCGCCTTACACGTATACTGCTCTGCCTCCTGTAGCAATATTATTGCCCGTGAATTTTAAGGTCAGAATTGGTAAGTTATACGATGGGTTTTCCTACTGTTTGTTGTTTTATTTTTGTCTCTGAGAACCTGGAAATGAAAGCGGTCTGTTTATAAAGTTACAACGATCATGAACAATACATGGATATTTAGATATTACTATTTAAAAGCTTAGTACTATAAAAACTATATAATAAAAACCTTTCTGTAATCGGAAACCTCGCTGTCGGACAAAATGCTAACACAATTTGATATGAGCAGCAAGCCTCGCCTGTTAAAACTGCAATATCTATCTATCTATCTATCTACCTATCTATCTATTGATGCAGAAATTCCACTGCGGAAGTTAGGAAATTCTTTCTTAAAGGAAAGCATATTCTATATGCAAATAACACTTTCTCTTTAAAATGAAAAAAAATCTCGCGCAATAAATCAATCAAATTATCCGTGAAATCTTTCTAAAGCAAACCACTGATTGACCCTTTACTCCCTACGGACTGTAAAACCTAAAGAGAGCATTTGAGGCTGTAGACACTATAGAAATAAGTATACAAGCCAGAAGAAAATTATTCGAATGGGATGAATGTTTTCTGTATCGTAGAGCAACAGCGATTGAGAATCAGCAGACTCGATAACATGCCGATACTGTGATTTCTTTTCTCATTTCAGGGAAAAGACAGGAAAGTATGCATTCTGCTACTGATATGCCAGGCAACCTTACGCTTCAGTCTATGTTGGGATGGATGAGGTCTTAAGATATAAGAATTCCTATGCCTAGCGAGTAATGGTAGAACTATCTCATGAATCTCATAAACAGCGCATGGAGATTTCGTCGTAGCTTCCTAGCTTCATAAATGATGCATAATTCGGCAAAGAGAATTGATGTAAACTTCGACATTTGGATTTTCATATACCAATTTGAGATTCGCATTTGTTCCCCAAAAGTTCATGCTATAGATAGAAACTTTGTGCCGAATTAATTGCTAAAATTTTAGAATACATGCGATGAAGTTACTGTGTTTTGTTTTAAATTGTTCACCCAGAAGAAACATATTTTATCATGAAATTGTAAATTTATTTAAAATAATGCAAATAGGAGAACTTACGATTTTTCTTAGAGAAATAACTTTTTTTATTGAACCACACATCAGGTGTGGCAATAAGAAATACTGCAGCGAAATTTGTTGTTCCTATAGTATCCCTTTTTGGAAATTAATTCGAATAAATTTGACCATAAATAAAAATTTTAATTCCAAAAAAAATATGTCAATGAAGAAAAACGTAATTTTCTTTTAATTTCGAAATGCATTTTAAAAACATAATATGAGAATTCCTACAATTTGTTCCGTATCAGATGGAAACACATTGAAAGGGAATTCCAGTAATAATGGAAACATCAGGTGATTAAGTCTTCACTATCAGAAGACTTCAAAAACTCCAGCCAAACCTGATAAAGGGAGATTTTAATGCAGTTATACACGTTGTTCTTTAACCCGTGTAATCGATATATCAAATAATTTATATTTATATGAAACATTCGTATATAACAACTTTATGGAAAAGCATATCGGAGCTGCTATAAGATATCGCACAAACGGCGATATATTCTATAGCTACTTGTATATCTTATAGTATTCATAAGAGGTACCGTGTAATCTTAACATAAAGTCTAGACATTCAAAGAAATTTCGAGGTTATTTCCGGTTTCAGGGTCACTTCAGAGTTTTCTGTTTTATATCCTTGAAGTTCATACTTCTATTTCCCAAATATGTGCAAAGCAAAATCGCATTATCCAGCAAGGTCTGTTAGTCCTTTAATTCCCTAAATGCCGGGGAAAACTGTATGAGAAATTTTAATTAGGTAAACGAAATATAATTTTTCAGTTTCAATACCTTAATTGAGTACTGCTATTCATGTTATCTGCAAGTGAGGTATGAAGCAATGGAGTTTCCAAGTGTTCGTTTTTCATGAATGTTAACGACTTTCTATAAACTGTCCATTGTGGCCAATTCTTTGACAGCAGGCTGTTGATTACATATATTAAAGCACAATGTTCGATACGTATAACAAGTGCTCTTTGTTGGATGCGTGGGTCTCCGAGGGCCACTCTGAAATGTTTTCTGTACGCCACCAGTTCTTGTGGACAGCACTTCAGTGACAAATTTTCCTGCCTCTAATTCACTTCGGTGTTCCTCTCGTTCAGGGCAACCTGAAATAAATTTCTTTTTTTATGATTCGAATGGCAGCTTTGTAAATGGGGAAGACATATTTCCTCGTAGAATTATTCTACATTTATCCAAAATTCAACTCTGCTTACACAATAATTTATGATATCACTGTATATCAATTTATGGAGATCTTCAGAAACGAGAATTATCAGTAGTGTTTGCAGCCATCAGGAGAATATCATTTTATACATTTATACAAGAAAAAAGCAAGAGAAAAGCAGTAGAAACCCAGTAGCCAGATGAACCACTTAAAATAGAGTTACGGATCTTTTCTGAGCGTGATTTAAAAAATAATAGCGAAATCTATGAACGCGTGTTGAATTAATGACGTGTTTTCTTACGCGATTCATGGGAAGACTACAAAAAATTTAAGACGCAGTTTTTCCAATTAAAATAGAAAACTTGCATGCAGAAACCGAAATTCTTAAACACTATATAATGATACATCTCCTTGAAAATCGTTCTGAGGATGATACATAATTTAATGTCGTATGGTTTACCAACTGTGAAGTGAATTGTCAAATTAAAGAATGAAATAATATTCTAAGGTTGAAGTGAAGTGCAGATTAAAATAATATTCTGAATAAAGTGAAGTGCAGTGTTTGGAATACTTCCAATTCTGTCATTTAAAAGTTATGAAGGTAGATACCTTCTTCCTGAAGAACGTTATAATACAGTTGCAGCTCACAATAAAAATTTTATTAAATATATAGAAAATAATTTCAAAATATACTACTGCAAATTAAGCCCATTAATGTTCCCATAAAATACCTATAGAATATAGATTTGTAAAAAATATATACCATATATTCACCAAGATTACGTTTCGTTTTTTTCGTTACTTTATTAATATGAATTATAGCGGATTCCTTCCTTTAATCACCCGCTTGGATTTCCTGGATAATTATACGTACAAAGAAAAATCACTACCATATTGGAAATACAAATAAGCTTTTGGTTCATATAAAAGATGTACCGATATATCAAATCTCAGCATTAGACAGAAGCATGATGGTTGCAAGCCAAAGTAGCACAGTGGCGATTAGAAAAATAATGCACTACCATGAGCTACTAATTCAAAGGTTGTGACACAAAAGCTGAAAACTATTATCACAAACAGGAGTACAGAAACCTAAATATTTTAGAAACCTTGGAATCTCATGGGCAAAGCATATTTTTGGTAGTGAATACAAAACCGGTTGGAAAATTAGTTCACTTTCATTTCTTGGCAGCTTTTTAGTTTAACTTAATATACACTATCTCACGTTTTTTTTTTCTGTAGATTTGCTAACATCTAATTTTCTGAAACGAAATTGCGGAATAAATTATATTTTGTCACTAAATGATTATTTGAGTTTCATGTTTCCATGAAACTCAAATAATCATTTAGTGGCATGTTCAAAACTGAAGTCTGCACACATATTTTAGGCGCTCATGATTTAAATGCCTGGAAGCATAGAAAATATTTCCCATTTCATTAACATACATTCGGCATACTATATAAATGGTTCTTTTTCATTTCTTTCAGGAAACAAAAGTAACCTTCGGTTTGTTGTCTGACGGTTTTCAGTGTGATGTCTACGAGATATACCTATATTTGCACATCGCGAGACCTACATAAAATTTGAATGCATCCCAGAGACTAAAGTGCCCAACAAATTGAAGAATGGAAAATGCTCTTTGATTCTTGCAGAAATGAGACAAACGTTTATAATGGTTTCATAATATATATAAATCCCTGCCTTCCATACTAGCATTAGATTATATATAGAAATATTTATGGGAGATATGAGGACCACGCGTCGCCCGCTAGAGGACATGCAAACGATTAGCATTGCAGGGCATATGCAAATCATGTGCGCCAGGCACGCCACCGAGAAGCACTATAATAGGGATGCTCAGAAGGTGGCGTAGTAGCAAAAGTTTGTTCTGCTGTCGGACTTGTGCGTGGGAAGCTTCCTGATGCCTCTTCGCAGAATACGGCAGTCATTTCAGCACGTTTCGGAGTTCGACACAGGACGAATGGTGCATTATCGCGACAGCGGTTTATCGTAGCGAGACATTGGCGCCCGTGTGGGACGACATCCAGACACAGTGAGGCGAGTATGGATTCGGTGGGTGCAAGAGGGACGGACGGACGGACCGACGTGAGCGATTGCCGTAGCCGCGGCACACCGCCAAACACGAGGACCGGCATGTTGCGCGGTGGGCATTGACGGCCCGCACCGCCAGACATCACGGACGTTAGCGCAGGAATTAGGGTGTGTTACGCAACTACCTGTGTCAGCACGTACCGTTTGACGTCGTCTGCAGGAGCGGGGACTTATGACACGGCGCCCATTGCTTCGCTTACAATTGACGTTACACCACCGGCGAGTGCGGCGGCAGTGTGCCGTTGAACGCTGCACCTGGACTACGGAATGGCACGACATCGTCTTCTCGGACGAATCCCGCTTTTGCCTGCAACACCACTATCGTCGGATCCGCGTGTGGCGGCACTGCGGCGAGAGACTGTATGACGCCTGCATTTTGCATCGCCATAAAGGTTCGTCGCCTGGCGTTATGGTTTGGGGCGCAATTGGATATGACACCCGCACCCCTCTGGTACGCATTGCCGGTACACTCAACAACCACCGCTACATCTCCGACGTTTTGGAGCCTGTAGATCTCCTTTACTTGCAGAACATGCCAGCGGCCACGTTTCAACAGGACAATGCGTGTCCGCACGTGGCTCGCATCGTGCAACAATTCTTCACGGCCCACCAGGTGTCCCTGCTTTCGTGGCCCGCCTGTTCTCCGGATATGTCGCCCATCGAACACGTCTGGTCGCTGATCGGCAACCTAGTGTCCCGGCAAGCACCACCCGCGACTACGCCTGATGAACTGTGGCAACGTGTGGAAGCAGCCTGGACCGACATACCCCAAGTCCACATGCAAAGCCTCTTTCGTTCGATGCCGCGGCGTGTAGCGGCCGTTATTGCCAGTCATCGGGTCCACACGAGCTATTGATATCTGCATGTTCCGCTTGTCGCACGGGCCTGTAAGCTCAATCGTTTCGTCTTTGTATCTGTTGTTATGTGTCCAGTATATCTGACTTCGCTATCTCATGGTTCTTCTCTATGTTGCATTTGCGGTGGCCAGCAGTATATATTTGCGCAATGATAGGAATAAGAGCTAAGATAAATACGATGTTCGTACCAGGTAAAGACGATATCATGTGGTTGAATGCTGGTAATGTGCAAAACAATCCAACCTTAAAAATAACGTTGAATGCCGTAAGAAGTATTACGTGATTTATTCTGTTTAAGGTTTTTGTTGAAGTGACTGTGTCTTAGTGTATTATATGAGTGTATCTCATTATAAATGTGTATTAAATAATAACATTTAGCAATCTCATCGTCGTCGCCATATATTTTTTCGGAGTGTCTTTTCAAATAAGTAAGATTTTTAAACTAGACGATAAATGAAACAACAGTGCTTTCTACTAGCAAAATAGGAATTTGAAATAGTTACTCAAAGTATTTAAGATTTTGAGTTTTGTTAAAAAAACGTTTCGCCAAAACAGAAAAATTTGAAACGGCAATAATGTACCTGACACCAATGTGTTTACAATCCCATTTTATATGTTTGTTCGCTTCAAAGAGCGACATTGCAGATGTATATGAATTGCACTGAAATAGTTCGTCGATTACGCTTTGATGAAAAATTTATCGTCTTTTTTACTTCTTTTGCATATTCAGTAAAACTATGTCTAGCACTAGAACTTCATCAAGATGCAAAGTCTTAACGCTAAAACAAAGATATGGAAAATTTCTAATGTTCCAAGGAGGAAATCATTCAAACAGAAGGCATCAACAAAATTAAAAACGAAATTTAAATTGTATGGATTCAATAAATACAAATGCTTGCTAAACTTTCGTTTTTGTAAGCAGCCTATTGAAAGAAAATTTCAGTGCTTTTTGTATTTTTTTTCAGGTTGCCCTTAAATTTCTTGAAATTTCTTTTCCTCGTAAACCAAGCTGCGACAAATTGACTAATTCGAGCTCTCGAAAACAGAAAACACTGTATCAAAAGCACTACTTGCTGGATCATGTCGCTAAGCATTGTGGGTCAGAATTATTGGGTACTCATTCAATTTTACTGATAGAAACTCAAATGAAACAGGGTGCCCTAGAAGAAAGTGAGAAATATAACCTGAAATGTGAATAAGCTTTTCGATTTTACGTTATATTTCAAATTGACTACTTTTGTGATGCCGAAATATTTAAACAATAAACAAGAAGGCTCTTACTAATTTATTAAAAAAATGAATATTAATTAGCTTTCCAAGACTAAAATTCAATCGAAATAATACAGCTTGATTTTACTTATATATTTAAGACATCAGACTTGATAAATTGGGATTGTCTCGACTGGCGGAGAGGTAACAGATGTTGATTGAAAAATTCAAAAGAAAATCAAAAATATTGATTGACATTCCGGGGAATTTGTTCTCAAGTATATTCTAATTTTACATGTACTAAGTGAAAGCCCGTCAATGATTACCAGGAAAAGGAAGAATACATAGAATAATTTTTTCAAATCATTTGTTTATTAAGTTTTTCTTTGGTCACAATATCTTTTGTGAACATTCATCATCGATAATCTTATCGTGACATGGAGTGTCGCAAACATGGACTAAATAATGTTACGTCAAAGCAAAACCGATTTGTTCCAAATGCGAAAGTATATGTTTTATGAACATTACAATAAAGATATATATATGAAGGGTTCCGGAGAAAACCATGAAAAACAACAATTTTTTAAGAAAATGAGTTGCGTCCGAAAAACCACTGTGGTGGTAATCTGAGCATTTTGGAGTATTTATTATACATTTATGTCAACATATGGCGTCGCAATTAAACTTTCAATTTCTGGTATGTATATATTTGCGTGAGTATGTGTGTTTGTTAAAGTCTATAATCTGATATCTAATGGCAAACGGTGAAAACATTTCATCTTTAAAATACCTTTTAAAGATTTGTACTGTAAAACGTACCTATAAGTACAACCACGTAAACACGAGCTGCGTCAAGCCCAAAACAACGTCGCGGCGACGACGTCAAGTTCGGCTTTGCGAAAACGGAGGTCCACCTGCTGGAACCAACTAACTGGCGGAAGAATACAAATGGAATTTGGTGCGTTCTTGCCAGAAAACGTTTCAATTTGTAGTGCTACATGACAAAAAATAGTTCTTCATTTCTGTCGGAGTTTTTTTCAAACCACATGCTGAGAATAATCAATAAGTGGCCTGTCCGCTACCCGGACACGCCACTTATTGAGAATGTATGAGACCAATTGAAACGCCATCTGTGCCGCCCCGGTGGCGCAGTGGTCTAAAGCGTTGGCCTCTGATCATTCGCCCGAAAGGGGTCAGGGTTCGAATCCCGGGGAGGCATGGAAGTTGTGTTTGTCTTACGGCACTGGCTCTCTCCCTTCATTGGAACCAGTGACCCTAAATTAGGGACGGGCGACTACTTATAGCCCATTGAGTTGCTCACGGTGGTCGTTAAACCTCCAATCAAAAAAAAAAAAAAAAAAAAAAAAAGACGCCATCTGCCTTCATGCCGCACTATCCGCGATTTGCAGCACACTGTCCAAAACGTGTGGGCCAGTCTACCGCACGAAGCGGTGCGACGCGCTAATGAATATGAAGGACTGCGTGCCACAGTGCCACAGATCCCTCTACAATTGTTCTGCAGCTCTGTTTTTGTCATCATGTGCATCATCCATCTGTATCATTACGTCCATAAAATTTCAGTTAAATCCGATACTTCCTTGTTGGGGCGCAAATTTGATTGTCCTTGAGTGTAACTTAGGACGCTAAACTACACCTTTACCAGAAAAGTGGTTGTCGAAGGGATTCAAACGTTAAAACAGGAAAGTGCTCTTTCTACTGCGCACAAAAGTGGAACAATCGTTCAGACGTTCAGAAAAGAAGAAATTATAGTTTTTAGAGAGATTGCATAGATAGATGCCAAAACAAACCACACGAAATCCAGAAAATCGATCTCCAGGTGTACTTCAAAATGTAAACTGCAGGTAATTTTGACGCCGTCTTGGTTGGACGGACGAGCTTTCAGAAAATATCTATACGGGCAACGGCGGAAGTCATCATAAGCCGTGTACGGTGGCACGAGTGCCTCGCCGATGCTGCAGCACACCTTCCTATAAGGTCTTCCTGTTCGTCGCTCTATATAATTTCATGGAATATTTTTGATGCCGAAATTAACGACTGCGGTGAAACTGTGAGAGCTTGTAGCATTAAGGGTGGATACAAGGTGTCTTGGCATACTTTGGGTGGCAAATCTTGACGTCATATCATTGCTGTGTCTTTTACTTCAAGACACATCAGACGTCCAATGTCCTGTCCGTGTTTTAGGTATTCTAATCGGTAATTGAATAACTGCACCATGACTATTCAAGTTATGTGGGATTTGTTTCGAAGGCTACCGACCTTCTCCCTGATTTCCCCCGATAAATCTTTTAAAGTAGATTTATCTATTTAATTTTTACCTTTTCATTTGCAAACTACGGAGATATAACTGAGCTGATGAAAAAATGGACATCCTTCCTGCGGTAGTTCTATCTCACAACATCGTCAGCTGTGATGAGAGGAGTCTGCTAGAAATTGGAAAAGTTTCTTAGGAAAATTCGTATATATTGATTCTACATGTGATTATAATTTTTACTTTTGGACGACAGGCCAATCATTTTTGCTTATCAGTTGCCTGAAGGAAACAAAATATTGATGACTTTTTTATTTATGTTATTGAAATTACTGTAATTATTTAAGGAAAAGTAATGATATATACATTGACGGAAAAAAAATCCCAACACCACGAAAAAATAGTTGTAGAGGAATGAAATGGCGGCAATACATTTGTATAGGTAACATATTTAATCGATTAAGGTTTCAAGATCACAGCTTAATGTAAGCGCGAGAAAGAGCCATTTTAAATGTGAAATGCTGGTACATTAATAACCGGTGTAACCGCCAGAATGTTAAATGCAAGCACGCAAACGTTCATGCATTGTGTCGTACAGGTGCTGGATGTCAGTTTGTGGGATGGAGTTCCATGCCTGTTGAACTTGGTCTGTCAATACAAGGACGGTTAATGCTGGTTGGGGTGACGCTAGAGTTGTCGTCCAATGATGTCCAATAAGTGCTCGATTGGAGAAAGATCTGGTGATCTAGCAGGCCACAGCAACATGTCGACACTCTGTAGAGCATGTTGGGTTACAACAGCGGTATGCGGGCGAGCGTTATCCTCTTGAAAAACCCTCCTGGAATGCTGTTCATGAATGGCAGCACAACAGGTTGAATCACCAGACCGACGTAAAACTCTGCCGTCAGGGTGCGTGAGATAACCACGAGAGTCCTCCTGCTGTCTTAGGAAATTGCTCCCCAGACCATAACTCCAGGTGTAGGTCGAGTGTGTCTCGGCCGCAGAAAGGTTGGTTGCAGGCGCTCACTTGGCCTCCTTCTAACCAACACACGGCCATCACTGGCACCCAGGCAGAACCGGCTTTCATCAGAAAGCACAACAGATCTCCACTCCGACCTCCAATGAGCGCTAGTTTGACACCACTGACGTCACAAACGCAGTGGTTTGGGGTAAGTGGAATGCACGCTACAGGGCGTCTGGCTCGTAGCTGTCCTTCAAGTAACTGATATGTAACAGTTTGTTGTGTCAATGTGGTGGCAACTGCAGCTCGAATTGCTGCCGCAGACGCAGTACGATTCACCACGGCCATACGCGTACATGGCGGTCTTCCCTCTCAGTAGTGCCACGTGGCCGGCCGGAACCCGGTCTTCTTGAGGCAACACCTTCCCTTGACCACCGCTGCGAACAATCATGCACAGTGGCTGCATTCCTGCCAAGTCGTTCTGCAGTATTGCGGAACGAAAATCCATCTTCTCGTAGCCCTATTACGCGACCTCGTTCAAACTCCGTGAGCTGTTCATAATGGCTTCTTCGTCTTCTTAAAGGCATTCTTGACTAACATCAACACACTACGTCGAATCTGAACGATAACTAACAGCAAACCTGCTTTGTATGTTCCGAGGGGCGCTACTAGAGTCACACGTATGCGCACTGCGCGAAATTTGCATAGACGTCATCTTACAGATGTACCCTCACAGCCTACCAACTGTCGTTTATCTAACACAACCCCTTCTTGGTGTTGGGATTTTTCCGTCAGTGTATATACACTGAGTGGCCTCTTTATTATGACCACCCCCTCAGTACTTCATTGGGCCAACTTTTGCCTTTTAATGCTGCGTCGATTCTTCGTGGCATGGACTCCACGAGATGTTGATAGCTGGTTTGTGGAATCTGAGACCATGCTTGATGAATAGCACTTTCCTTGAGTGTAAGATTTCAGAGTTCTGGATTCAGCTGTCTGATGGATCGTTCAACTTCATCCCACAAATTCCCAATTGGGTTGAGATCTGGAGATTGTGGTGGCCAGCTAAGCAAAGTAAACTTACCAGCATTATCCTGAAAGCAATCCTGTACAATACGAGAACTATGGCTGGATGCAATATCTTGTTGAAAGTAGTCATCGCCATTGGGATAAACCATCTACATGACAGGATGCACTTGTCCGCAATGATGTTTAGATATGATGTGCCAGTCAGACGTTCATCAACACGAATTAAAGGGCCCAAAGTAGGCCTGGAAAGCATTCCCCAAACCATAACGTTGCCTCCACCAGCTTGAAGGGGTGTAGCAATGCATTTTGTGTCCATGCTTTCGTGCTGTTTCCGCCAAATTCTCACTCGGCCATCGGCATGGTGCAACTAAAAACGTGATTAATCGGAAAACATAATTTGTTTCCAATTATCGACTGCCCAGTACTTGTGCTCCTGTGCGAACTGGAGATGTTTTCTCTTGTTAACTGCACACAGCAAAGGTGTTCGAACAGGCCTTCGGTTGCCATATCCCATCCGATGCAGCGTACGGCGAACAGTGCGTGCAGAGATCATTTGAGAGGATCCTTCATTAAGATGGTCTGTAATTTGCTGCACTGTTGCCCTTCTGTTGTCTGTTACAAGTTTGAACACCATCCGTTCCGCCCAAACAAACCCTAGTCGATGGCGACCACACGTTGCACGTAGAGACCTAGATTTTTGGCTGACAGTCCAGTCTTTAAACACTTTAACAACAGCTGCTCTGAAAAATTTCGCGAATGCGGCGGTTTCGGTGGTACTCGTTCCATGGCTCCGAGCTCCTACAATCATCCCTCGTTGAAAGTCCGTCAAATCACATTTTTCACCCAACTCGTCACCCAAAAGTCACTTCTACTACTGTCGCAATCACTAAGCATTCCCTTTTCACACTAGCCTCGCCCTCTGGTGGCAACAGCGTACAGCCATTGATCATTAGCTTTAATCTGTCAGGTGGTCATAATAAAGTGGCCACTCAGTGTATATATGCATGTTACGTAAATGATACCTCTTCTTCAGAAAAGTGTGATATATTGCTGTCGCCTGTGCCTGAATGATGTATAGTTCTTCAGTGTCTTTCAGAATTTCCAATGATTGATAACGTTAGCAATTCCGAACGTCCTAACAAAATTAATTTTTTACTGGTTAGAATAGCTCTTAGGTCAAATTTCACATCTGTTACAGATTGAGTTCGTTAACGTATGGGTAGAAACAGTTCAATCAATATAATACGTATACGAAATTAATTATGTGAAAATCTTTCGTCATGAAAAGTTTACGTTGTAATCTTTGTATAAAACCAACATGTAAACTCTAATGAAAATTGCATCTCCCTTGGTGCTCCAGTTTTCAAGTTTTCTGAATAGGTTGTTCCCAAAAATGTAGTTTTAAATGGTGAGAAAAATACCCAAATTGTGAGATTAATTAATTAGGCCAGTGTATTACTTTTTGCGCTTGAGAACATGTGCTTCCTTGGAGTGCGTGAGAAATATCGTAAAAAAGAAAAAAAAACAAAAAATGGAATCTTTTCGTTTGCTATAAAAAGATAATGGTAGAAGAATCGTTTTAGAAGACCAATACAGATACCTAGTTTTGAAAATATTTTTACCACAAATCAGTGATGTCAAAAAAAAATGCCTGATAAATACCCTATAAATTTAGTGATATGTTGTACCAGAAACTTGTACTACACCACATTTTGAGGAAATATACAACAATATGTGGTGAATTTAAAATCCAACAACCTAGTGCAGTTACGTATCGTAACGTTGTGTCACTTTGCACCAGAAATGTTCAAAGATGGTAATGTACTGAAATATAATGTAACATTTTGTGAAAAAAGTTTCATCATAATATGCTGTAACTTTAGACAACTTTCGAATATGACTGGTACAAATTTGCATTATATCGTTGTGCATAATTCTACTTTCCGTGTATCGCAAACTGGTGTACCTGTGCTCCAAAGTGGTGCAGCTGATGTAGCAGTAGTTCTTGGTTCACATACAACAAAATGTTCACCAATGTGGCAACTATACCTGACAAAGTGCAGTTGTGATGCTCTTGGTGGCATGATGTACCAGACCGAGATTTTGGAAATGCAAAATTTTTAGTGAACTTAAAATTGGTTCTACTTAAATTTCGCTATAACAAAAAAAGAAAACAAATGTAAAAAAATGCGTGGCGTGAGCATCACTCGAAAAAACGTAATTGATCACTTATATTTAACTTTCTCTTCCAAAATTATCAAGTATTTCTTGTGACGCTCCTATATGATGTATCAGAACAGAGTTCATAAGTGGCGCAAAGCGAAATTAATCACAGATATTTACATACATTATATTTAATGACGACCTAAAAGCGCATTTTCCAAAATTTTATTTCGTTCAAAGGAATAGTTGTGGTAGAATTCTTGACGAATGCAATTTAACATAAGCACACCGGACAAAAACTAGTCACACCGGGCAGAACATACCTAATAACGAGTGACGGCGCCTCTTGCTTTGATAATAACATGAATAGGGTGTGTTAGAGTCTTCATTGGGTTTGCGGATGTAAAGAACACCGATTTTTAGCCACTCGACCGTCAATTCATCCAGACATTCCGACAGAGTACATGAGTGTCTATTCCGGAGTTTCACCATCTGCTCCAAATGATCCCACAGATTTTCAATAGGATTTAAATCTGGGGATTTGTTGAGCCAGTCGATGTGACACAATGTTGCTGATTGTTCATCGTGCCACTCAGACAAAATTTCAGCCCTGTGCACACGGCAATTGTCATCCTGGAAGACAGGAGTAGTAATGTAAGGATGTTACTGGAGATGTAGCGCAAAGCGCAATACTTCGTCATTCAGATTGCGGAGATACACAAGCTGGTTCAAATTCATCGTCATTGCAACGAGAGGGCTCATTTCGTGGTACGAAAAACATCCACAAAACGTCACAGAACCCCCTGCAGCTTAAACAACACCTTCGAGATAATAACAATTAAAGGCTTCATTGCGACAGCGATGCACCCGAAACCTCCAATCATTGGGGCACAAAAAAAAACGAGATTCATAGGCAAAGTAGCGCTGATGAAAAAGCTCTGAGACTCTGTCCCATGGTATTTTTAGCCTCTTAGTCATACTTTAAATGACTTTGAGCCCCCTCGGCTATGATGAACAGAAATTAGATATACACGGTTGCACAAATCTAATCAAAAGTAGTAATCATGCTACTCTTTCACTTAACCATGCTACTCTTTAACTGTATAGCACGAGTGCTTTAAGAAATAACTTCTAGTTCAGCTATGGCTGCAATATCGGACACACACTGAAGCTTTGGAATTGAGTAAAACATATGCATTCATGTCGATCGCAAAGATACCGAATGCAAATAATGACAATACCCGAAGCATCGCGCAAACTGCATCGTTTTTAGTTCAACGATCAGGGGTTTGTATCGCGTTGTAGTTCTTGGAAAACCTGCTATACCTTTTAATGAAAGAGTTTCTGACCCTATGTTTTTAATACATTTATGTTATCAGAACCGGCGGCAGGACATATGAAAATAATTTTAGCTACACACTAAAAACCGCTGTTTATTACAGGTACGTGATATTTAATTTGACTAAATTTTTAAACTCACTTTTTTATTTGGGTCATCTGTTGAACGTTAAAAACGTGGTTCTCAAGAGAAGTGAAACTCGTTTCTCAACAGAAAATAGCGAAGCTAATTGAACTACAGTAAATTTAGAATATATTTGTTTTCCTTTCAGAACATTCAAATAGAGAAATCCTTTAAGTGATACTTATCTCGATTTAAAGCGATGTATTTCTAATTTCGCCTTTAAAATGCAAGAACTTCACTGTGTAGTACGAAAATGAAAAACATTAAATGTGGTAAACAGTCCCAATTAAATTTTTGTTCAAATTAGAATTGCTAGGTGTTACATATGGGAAATAGATATATAATGTATAAGGAAACACGTTTATCGACTTTCAGCCAGGAATTGCTAGCGAATTTTATAAACAAACAAGTTAAAAATTAACATAAATATATTTATCCGGGAGGACATACGAAGATTTCTATTCCAACAATTTCTGAAGCCGGTCTTGCACCGCCATGTCTAAAATGATTTAGTGAAATGAACGCAGAATTTAAATAAATGTTCAAAATAAAAATCGCTATCACCGGTTTTTCTCCGTAAATGTCTTCTTACTTTTTGGTGATTTCCTGTAGAAAATAAATCAGCCAGAATGATTATGTGTATTTAGTTTGCAGTGTCTCTGTGTTATACTGAGATCAGTTAGACATATACCTCTAATTTATCAAACTGCATTTGTCCTGCACTGGAAATCTTCAAATTTCAAAATTAGGAGGATATACTAAACACATTTTCCATGCAATAAGGAAAAAAAAATCAGTTATGTAGTGAATTCGGGTAATTATGTAAAACCATTTTCTCAAAGTAAACGTAGATAGCACATACAAAGAAATTCATTAAAACATGAAATATAATTACTGTTTTTATATTAAAAAAACGGAATATAATTATGTAATGAATATGATGAACATTCAGCAGAAAGCACTCAGAAGAGTTTTTGAAAGGGAGTTCTTCCCGAAAAAAGAAAAAAATATGTACAAAAGGGCAATTCTTTTTCAATATTTAATTTTTCTGTTTCTTATATTAACTCTGTTCATATCCAAGAAAAATGTTATGTTAAATGTACTTCGGACTCTAGACAATGTATTGTGCTATTTGGTTTCGAATCAGTGCATGCACTTTGCAACTGATTTTTTTCTTTATACCTTTTTCGCTTTGAAATAAAATGCAGCATTTAAGCTACTAGTGTGTAGTAGTGATGCACCCCAGGAGTTTCCACATACAGCATCTCTAAAAAGCAAAAGGTCAGAGGCAAACTTGATTGCTGCTTTAGTTAGTTACTTATTCCACACTTTTTTGGTGCAGAACTGTAATTTCTTATCCGCTCGTGCAGTCTAATTTATTGAAACAGAGATACCTGCAAACTTCTTTCACATACGAATTTGCTCTTTTGCGCTCTTTTGTTTTGTTTTTGTCAAAAAAATACTTATCAGGGTGCATATGTTAAACAATTTGCACTGGATGTTATGATAATCGCAACACTAGAGAAATGTTCATTGGTTTGACCTCAAATTGCTAGGTGAAGGCATCAGTTAAAAATCCAAATAGAACGAAATTATCTATATTTATTACATCAGAATGTTCCAAATAAAAGTACGACCGTCCGTATTTGATGCCACATTATTACACTTTTAACATGCCATCGCACAGTTTCGTGGATTTATACTTACGTCATTTACCGATGCGAACTTTTCATGTAAGAGACAATGTGTATACCGATCATTTTTGAGTTTGTTTAAGAAAACTATTAGATTATGGAAATGAGTAATTGTTTCATGCAATATTCAAATTTTATTTGGGTGTAACTTCATTCTGACGTTGAAATCAATTATTACTTTAAAACATTTTGCTTTAGACGATGTCTTTGATTACTTCAGCCATATGTGGGCTCAAGCTGTCAAAGAACGAGAGAATGGTCTGATTTAATGAACTTCTTTATCCAAAATGAAATGTTTGACAATCGTGGATGTTCAAATGTAAAACAATCTGTATGATGGAATATTAACAAATTTGATTACGTACATTTATATTTATATTGTAAGTACATTTTATTCTTCGTTACATATCACTAGCTTGGGGGTAAATATTTCCTAATTTCTTTACTCCATACAATTTTCTTGATTCAATACGCATTTCTTTTGCTTCATAAATTTTATTTCTGAATGCACAAGTTTTTTTCTTGTGATATGTATAAATTGAGGACCACCTGGGGACGAACCCTGTTGAAAATGGATTAAGTGGGGTCAAAGGTGAAGACATAGGAGCGGGATCTATCCCTTCATCCTTATGATTTATAATTTGCGTACAAATTATTTGATTGAGACAAAACTTTATCATGCTATTCCGGAAGTATACTTTACCAGTTCTGTTGAATATCATCGAAATGGGGTCAAAGGTCAGATCATAGGAGCGAGGTTTATTCTACAGCCATTATCCTCATAACTTGAGTAATAAATTGAGTTATGATTTCTGGTATGTTCGAAAGCGTATCATAATCAATGCATTGCATGATTTTACTACCTAGTTCTGACAAGATCGCTGTTTTAGCCCTTACATGCGATCGTGTGACGCATGTTCATAACAGACACTATTCCGACTGGGTAGTCAACAGTTGAACGCAGTGGTGCATGTTTTGGCCTATACGAGTCGTTGGATTCGTCTCTCACTTTTAACACCACCATTTTGCTGTCGTGTTTAGTTTGTCTCCGGGTCGAATTGGGAGAGGACACACTTTAACAACGATGGCTCGATAACAACCCACCAGTTTAGGCGTTTGGAAGACTAAGACACCCTATCTGCGAGTTACCAAAATCTTTTTTTTCTCTAAGTCTCATAAGTTCTTCCGTATACTAATCACGCTCTGAATTTTAGTGTCTATTCCTCTACTCACAAGTTATATATTCTGCGTCGGTAGACTAATTAGACACTCCAATCATATGGTCACTGGCTCCCATCCATTCTTGATAGCGTTTGTAATAATTCAGCGATCACTCAATTTACATAAAGCTAAAAATAAAATTAAGTTTTAGCGAAAAAGGCATGTATATTTCGTTGGCAATAATGACACATCTTTTAATTTTATTATTCCTAAAAAATTAACTGAAGCACTGGTGAAACTTATCTAGTCAATTATGTATTAAAAATTAGAGGAATTTTTTAATTTACTTTTTTAATTTAATCTACCGTGTTTAATACAATTTCAGTTTTTTCAGTTTCTTATTCAGAAAATTTAAAATAATTAACAGAAATTTGAAAATTCAGATGGAAGCATATTTAATTTTCATAACTATGAACGCTGTACCAAGCGTAATTAAGATAACAAAAGTGCCGTTTCTAACCGGGAAATTTTTCATCCACCCATATCCCACATAGTGATGTTCGGGGTCTATTGCTGTCCCTTGATTTCCAGTTCAAAATGTCGGTTGCCCATTGTTGGTCTGTTCTTCTATTAATATAACCCAGCCTTTGGCCATTTCAAGGAATTCACTTTGATCGTGATGACTTCCACTCTTCTGGTTTTCCCAATCTACGATTTACTCTAATTTTCATCACTGTTTACCATACTCATGCATCTTTCCATGTTAGTGAAACTTCTCTACAGCTATGTATATCTGTTTTAGAGAACGTCCATGTCTCTCCTTCATACGTGAGAACTGAGAGAATAAATTAATTAAACACTTCTCTTTTGACATACACAGAATGACCACTGAATTGTTACCACCTACCTACTGCTTAGTAGGTTCTCTTGTTGCCCGCAGTACAGCAACTATCCGATGACAACACATTCAGTAAGGTACGGTGAAGTTCGTAACTTGAAGAAAAATGCGGCTATTTCAATTCGAAAAGTTATTATTGCATTTTTAAAATTTTTAGTTATATGTTTAATACTGTCACGCCATCGTGAAATAAATCCAGAACTTTGTTTCGTCTAAAAACTGCATGAGAGTGTTTGGCAATATAATTAATGGTATTTCTATTATATGTCATTTTGCACCCATTTGTCAGAAATTAAATTATTTTGAGATCATTGATCTTCCTGTTTGTGATTCATAAACATGAGGATAGCCGCGCCGGTGGCGCAGTGGTCTAAGGCGTTGGCCTCTGATCATTCGTCCGAAAGGGGTCCGGGTTCGAATCCCGGTGAGGCATGGATGTTGTGTTTGTCTTACGGCACTGGATCTCTCCCTTCCCTCGAACCAGTGACCCTAAATTAGGGACGGGCGACTGCTTATAGCCCATTGAATTGCTCACGGTGGTCGTTAAACCTTACAAAAACACATGAGGATAAGGAATACCAACATTTTTCATTTTTATTGCAATGCAGTTGTCAATCGTTCAACACATTTTGATGTTAAATACCCCAAAACATAGGTGCAACCATAAAAATTAGAAGATACATTTAAAATAACATCTGATGAATATTTCGGTTTTCGTTTCGTTAAACGCGAAGTATAGTAAAACTGTGTTATCTGAACTGCGTTAACGTACAGGAAATAAATAATGATGAAACATAAGTAGGGTTAACTACTATTTGAGAAGTAAAGTAAAAGTGTATTCTTCAAACTGTTTTGATTCACGTCAGATTTTGATCATTTTAAAGCATACTGAGATTGGGAAAATGGGTAAAACATTTTTGGATGTTCGTGAGAAAATTTGGATATGCGAAATGATAGCTCGTATTCCTGATTCTAGCCAAAAGGCATTAACAAATAAGTTTTTTTTTTTTTTTTTTTTTTTTTTTGATTGGAGGTTTAACGACCACCGTGAGCAACTCAATGGGCTATAAGCAGTCGCCCGTCCCTAATTTAGGGTCACTGGTTCTAGGTAAGGGAGAGAGCCAGTGCCGTAAGACAAACACAACATCCATGCCTCAGCGGGATTCGAACCCTGACCCCTTACGGACGAATGATCACAGGCCAGCGCCTTAGACCACTGCGCCACCGGGGCGGCAACAAATAACTTATCCAACGTTTCCACGAATGGTAGAATAGCAGTATGAGACATATTAACAGATAAAATATAAATGGATGGATCTGAAAAAAAAAAAAACTATAATCAGTTCAAAAATTTAGAAACGAGAAGAAAAATATCCAGAGACTGCTTTTGCTCTATGAATTCGACAGGTAAATACAAAGAACTTAGTTATTACCTATGAAATTATTCTCGACAAATAAGTAAAGGTTGAGAAAGAATACCAAAGTCAAGAATTCAGTTACGGTAAGGGATGGCTTCAAACATTCAAAAATCGGCACCGATTCTCATTGAAAATACGTCACAGTAAAACAGTAGACATCTGTAAAAGTTCCGTGGATCATACACTGAAAGGACAAACTATTACGTACATCTTGGTTAAAATACGCAAAGCAACAGGACAGCAGAAAATCGCGGTGTGCAGGAAAACCGCTTGGGGCTATAAATAGAATGGGTCGGTACGCACAGGAATATATTCCATCAAGTGCCATCATGGGTCGAGGACGAGACTTAAGTGAGTTTGATCGAGTATAAGTCATGCCAACCAGGAAGGCCGGATGTTCAATCAGCGCGACGGCGAACTCTCCTAGGCATTCCGCGAAAAATTGTAGCAAGTGTGTACCAGGAGTACGGGAAATCCGGCAAAACTGCTAACATTCGGATAAAATGTGGCCGTAAAAGTTCATTGGATAATCAAGGGCGCCGACGATTGGTCCTCATTGACAGACGAATCGGAAGATTTGTTTGTAGCAAATCACATCACAATTTAACGAAAGAGTATTGACAAGCCTATGGGCACAGCCAATCCGTCGACACATGGCGCAAATCGGCTGGGCAGTCGAAGGCCATATCGTGTCCCGATGGTAACGGTATAGCACCGCCTGATTCGTCTGCAGTGTGCCCAGGCCCGTCGAAATTGGAGAATGGATTATTATAAACGCGTCGTATGGTCTGACGAATCCATTTTCACACCGTATCGTGCCGATGTCAGGCAGCGTGTGTGTCGTAAACCACACAAAGCTATAGACATCGTATACCAATTTGGGGTCCTACAAGCCGGTGGAGGCGGTGTAACTATTTGGGCAGCTGTCACGTGGTACGGCCTGTTCCGAGCTATGTGCAGCTGCTGGCCGACCATCTTCGCCATTTCATTACGTTACTCTGTCCGAGCCATTTTCTGATCTTTCAACAGGACAATGCTCCACCCCATTGGTACCGGCTAGCGACCGACTGGCTCCAGAAGCATAGCAGTGAGCTTATCACACCATTATGTCCCCCTCCCTCAACGGATATCAAACCCATAGAGAATTTATGGGACATATTGGGGCGAGCTGTTCGTGATCAACCATCCCCACCTACATCTATGCCTGCTCTACATCAAACACTCTTAGACTTTTCGTCAACCGTTACTTGAGTGTGAGTTTCGGAACATAATTGCGTCCGTACCACGACGTTTGGGGATGTTCTGCGCGTAAAAGTTTATTATTAAATGGGTGTACGTGATAATTTGTCCTTTCAGTGTCAGTACACTGCGAATAGTAAACGTAACTATTATTCTCTGTCACACGTCTGTATCTAGTCGTCGGGAAATGGACCTTTTCAATGCGGCAATCGGAACTGAAGATATTGTTAAACTGTGGAACTTCTTTCGCTACCACCAAATGATGCATTTCTCTTTCAGTCAAATATCACTTCCCGCTGCTTTCAATAACACCTCCCGTGGTGGACATAGTTGTATTATACATACATCTATGTTCTATATACCAACTCTGGCCCTGTTATTGGTCCGAATTGACCAATTAGTAATCATTAGAAAGTTTCATTGTTACTTTTTCGTAATGGAGGGAACTTTTGAGGAACCTCAAGCAGTCACAAATATCGTAAACATATTCCTAATTGTTGTAAAAATTCCAATATATCTAAAGGAAGTAATCATAACTAACAATTTGAAGCAAACTCTTTAAGCAGTAAGTGTTTTCGGTACGAACAGATAGCTCTCACGAAGTTGGATTTCACATTCTCACTTCTATTCTCATGTGTATGCAACAATGGTAAAGTTCATTTACTTTTATTTACTGATATTTCCGCTGTTACCATAACTGGACGTTATCCACTCCAGCTTTAAAATTTTCTGTCTTTCTATCTGAAACTTCAGTTGCAAGTTAAATGGGGTGTTCACTTCCAACCATGCCATAAACGCGTTCGTTATAAATGAATTCGACATTATTTGCAGCAGCCGTAGTACGTTTTGCTTATTACACTAAGATCTGTTTTGCAAGTCTGACCATAAAAATATATTATCAGCACAATTCCAGCTGAAACAAAGAACAAGTCTTTCTTTGGTAACGATTTGCGAAAACAAATCGTAAAATCAAATGCATCAGTGGTTTAACACCCAACCGTACAGCATTTGAACAAAACAATTGTCTTCACGGTGCCTCGTATAATATGCATTTGATTACATCTAATGTTCTCAATAGTCGAATAAAAATATGCCTGCAAGGCAACTTTAGTTTCTAGGAAGCTATCGAAAAGCTTAATTGCTACTTTTGAATAGCTTTTAGGTTTCTGATGCACTAACAGTTAAAATAACAAGAGCTTTTTTCACGCCTGAGGAATAATCTCAAATACGTTTTGTTTTAATGGTTCAACATGCATACGTACCAGTTTGACGTAATTGTAATAACCCTACGGAACAGGAATGAAGGCAAAACCATGACACACTTTATGATTATTCGGATGCTTGTAGAAGCATTTTCAAATATTTTGAAACGGGCCGCACTAGAACACTTAATAAAATTGGGTGAATGATATAGATTTAGATTTTATGACAAAGTACTGATAGTAAACCGAAGTTATTTCATTGAGCACAGAATTCTTTACACATTTTAAAATACACAGTCAAAATAACAACTGTATACTATTTCCTAATATTTAACTAAATTTTTTAACATATAAATTATCTACTATTCCTAAAAAGTGTTGCTGGTTTTGGATTTTCCGGATACTAACATTTTACAAATATAAAGGCAGAAAAACGTACGAAATGTAGCACCTAAATATCGATTCTTTTTGTTTGTTTGCTGAGGAATCTCAACATAATACTGTATGAAAATTCTATGTTTCCATTTCAAAGTTGAGTATTTATTTTCTTTAATCATTTATGTTTTCTAATTACAGAAAACTAATTTTAACATTTTTTCTGCCACATGGGTTATGTTGTGTGTTTTTTACTAAATCGACTCTGTTGATTGCAAAGATGTCATCAAAATGTGCGTAACTTACAACACTTTTCAACTAAAGGGACCATTCGTGAATGTGCATCATTCTCTACGTTTCGTAATAAGTCATTGAAAAAATAAAGTACAAAGGTATTTAATTCTGCGATTTGTGTACAAAATGGAGTATTATATCAGAAAAGAAAATCACAATAGATATCACCAAATGTCATGATGTTAGAGCAATGGTCCTTAGTTTGCCTTTCATTACAAGAAAACACTTCATCCTTATGAAATTTACATTCACGTATTTTAAGAAGAAATAAAACACATTGTGTGCCGAAATCCACAATAGGGAATAAATACAATGTTTTTGTGAGGGAAGGTGGGAGACATTGAGTTTCAAGAAATGACAATAATTGCAGCCATAATATTAGTAATTTTGGGATTTGGAAACCATAATTTACCATAATATTTTGCTTTGCGTAATTTTTTACAAAATATAAATACCATTTATTGGAGCAGTAAACGCCGGCTCCTAGTGCCTGGAAGAAGTTAAATATGTTTGTTTGTCTCCGAAGAACAATTTGCGTCAGTCCCTTTTTGTTGCCTATGAATTACATTTCCAAAAATTTCCGCTATCCTATTAAAAGGAAAGTATGCTAGGAGTTTGCACGTTAGCGTGATCTTAAGGTTAGAAAATGAGCAGATAGATTTAAAGCTTCTGATTGGTTGGCGATGTGAGGAGCTCTAAGTAGTTGACTTAAGCCGGGTCAAACACTTCAGTCAGCAGTCGATTTGGGTTTTTGAATGCATGCACAATGGCGCGCTGCGATGGCAAGAGTAGGAATGTTGGAGACAAAGTGCAATTTTTTTCAATAAAATTTGTAGTCACATTAATATTTCTTGAGTATCAGGGTAAGGAAATTTGCCTTATTTGCATTTAGAGCGTTGCAGTAATGTAATACAACATCAAACATTATGATATGAAGCACAGCGGGAAATCTTCTGGATCGGGCGGATATTTTCGTTGGGTGGATATTTGGGAGCGAATAGGTTAACGAATTAAAAGAGAAGCTAAACTTTAACAGCAGTTTTTTTCCGACGTAAATACACAAAAATTAGAAAACAATGTTTTCGTTAGCTACGTGATAGCAGAAAGTAATGCAAAACCTGGGAAACCCTTGATTGACGGAACGTTTGTGAAAAGTGTCTTAACTGCGCAGTTACTATGTTTTGCCCGTCACAGGTTCAAGTTATTTCGAACATTAGCTTTCCTGGTGTGACAGTAGCTATGCTCGTTGAGAATCTGACAGCAAGTGTATTGAGCAATTTCCGGGGGATAAATCCATAGATGCAAACGATACTGTACAAGTAGTCATGGCGTTTATAAAATCTTAACAATTATAGAGGAATTCGTCAGTGTAGTTGTTCTTAAAATTACGACACCGGCTTCAGAATTGTATTGAAGTCTAAGAAACATCTTGACTGAGTGTGAGTATGTTTGAGGAAAGCATCTGCCATGACCACAGATGGTGTGCTTGCTACGTCGGAAAAGGAGGTGAAAAGAAAGACTTTGGTGATATTTGGTGAAAGAGTGTGGAAATTCAAATAAGACGGCTTTCCACGCATCATCCACTAGGAAAATTTGTGTGCGAAGTCCTCCTCAAACTTTGTATAAACATGTGATGACTGTTGTTGCAAAAGTGATGAATTTTATGCAATCAAAGAATCTCAACAGCATTTAATTTCAAACATTATTGAGCGATTTGGAAGCTGAACATGGTGTTGTTGCATATTACGAGGAAGTAGAGTGTTTGATCCGCGGAAGATACTTCAGTGCCTCTTTTCTTTGAAAGACGAAGTTCAACACTTTATGTAATCCAAAGGAAAACCTATTCGCGAGGTCCATGATGAGAAGTGTTTAAATGACTTTATATTCCTTGTCAACATTACAGGAGACCTAAATGAACTGAACTACATTTACTTAGGAAAAGTCTTGCTCGTAATTTTTATGCTTATGTGTAAATTTTATAGACAAAACTAATCTTGTGGAATCGTCAATAGAAAAAACAAAACTGCATTTACTTTCCAACATTAGCGGCTTTGATGAATGAAAATATAACATGAAGCTCAGATAACTATGTACAAATCATTTCAAATCTGAGATAGGATTTTAAAAATGGATTTTCTGAGCTCAGAATGGACTAAATTCCCATGAAAATATTCTCTTCAGCCTTCCTGTTTGACATATGAAGTGTTCCACCACGTCTACAAATATATTTTTCAGACCTGCAGAGTGACTGCAGAGTGAAATGCAAGTTTTGAAACTTTCTACGGTAATTGACTTTTATTACGGATATGTGTCGAAAGAAAGTTATACAGAAACACATAAACATGCATTGTTCATGTCTTCTATCTTTGGCAGAACCTACATGTGTGAGTCAGTCACATGAAGAACACAAAAACAAAAACCAACGTGTTACAGTTTAACATTTGGAGGACACTTTGCGAATCGCGATAAGATAACGTAGATTATAGGGGATACCCAATACCGTAAAACAAATATATATCCTTTCGTTATCGGAATTCTAACTCGGACCCATCTCAATATATAGTCAGAAGACAGCTAGGTCTAGTCCGTTTGCCAGTGGGGTGACTAGTCAAACTTTCAAATTTCTACACGATTAAATTGGAATTCACCCAAGTAAGGTAGAGTCAAACTAAACTTTTAAATACAACTTTGCAGTGCGAGAAGCCAACTGCTTCTTGAAATTAGACATTGGACCCAATAAGCTGTGGAAAGAAAGTTGTCCTATATTATTCATTATTGAGCCTCTATGGAATGTATAACTGACAGACCAGAAAAACGTCAGTGGCACACGCAGCAAGTTATATTTTTTTTATTTTGTAAGGTTCTGCAATGTTTCAATATGGAAAGAAAAAGTTAATCGCAAAATGATTAAGCCAATAATAACTTCGATGTAAACAAATATAATACAATTAAGTATACGTGGAGTTCTCTCTCAGCGCTGAACGTACGTGGAAACGCTAGAGGATCAGAGCGAACCAGCCTAAGGCTGAATTTAAACGAAAGTTTGTGCTAAGTGCAATGTCAGTAGCATATTATCTGCGATCATTTGCTGTGAGCACAAACAAGTGCCGTCACCCCGTGAATAATTATTAATGTTACATGGTTTGTTTGATGTTTCCTCCACAAGGCAACAATACTGAATGTAAGACATATTTACTATTGTGCTATATAATTTTGTCGTGGTTGACACGACAGAATCTGAAAGTAAATCGGGGTCAAACCGGCAAGGTTGGACATGGTCAGTCTATCCCAAATCAGTTTCTTCTGAAACATTTCCCACCTTAGAGGGGTCACTGATCAAACTCCGATGTAATTCTTTCGGCGTGCGTTATTTTGAACGGTATGCTTTCTTTGTTTAAAGTAATTCAAAAAAGAGATATCATTTTATAGACTCTGTTTATTGAATGTTCTTCGTCAGTGAGTGAGTACAATACATATACGAAACAGTAACATCTGTTTTATATCGTTTGGCATATGGCAAAACAGTATTTAAATCACAACGCTGATGGCAGTGGCAGACTTTTGATCAAGGAGTGATATTATTTGCAGTTTTGTGATTCACTCTAGATTCTTCAGACTTATAAAAAAATGAAGATGGCATAAAAGTCAGGAAGGCACGAGAATTGTCCAGCGGCTCGGTGGATTTCTCAAGAACATATTAGTCCTTCCTGGAACATTTTTCCCTCAGCCACAGATACCACAGTTGCAAACCGCAAGCGAAAAACAACAAAATTAGGCATACGCAAATGGCCTTAATAAGTACTTCGTTCATTGGAGAATTGCAGATGCCCTTGAGGCCGTCGTCTGAAAAGATATTGCGAACCTGTATATACTCACACGCGGAATTCGTTCATTAGCTACAACATTAATATTATGATTAGAACGTGGAAGAAATAATTATATTTAATTTTAATATGAATTGAACAAACGAAAAATGTTATAATACAAATTGTATCATATATATATATATATATATACAAGTTCGTATAAGAATAATATGACCACCTACCTAATAATGGCGATAACGATTCTTGTATCGGATGACAGCGGCGTGACAGTGTAGCACGGACGTAATGAGGCCCTGGAAGGTTGACCGAGGCACACGTACCCATTCGGACTGGAGCAGAGCACGGAGATCCCGGATATAAAGAGGTTGTGGGACGGCACGAAGAACCTGTGGATCCAAATAGTCCCTTAAGTGATTTTATGGGATTGAGATAGAGCAATTTTGCCGACCAAGTGAGAACGGAGACATTTATTTCGTTTTTCTGGAACCAGTCGCATTGTCCTGTTGGTAGACTCCATCACCCCAAGGGTAAACGTCCAACATGAAGAAATTAAAGGAATATTTAAATCATGTAATCAGCAAGGATGGACTGGTAGCCAATGGCGTTCAGGGACTCACCTAGTGGTACTAGCGGTCCCAGGTCATACCAGAGAAACATCAACAGACGCACACACTGACACCGCCGACCTGTACTTGACCGACAAGCGTGTCAGTGTGTTGGTTCTCGTGTGTCTGACGCCATATTCGCCAAAACCGATCACACCTGTCGACTAAAAACCTCGATTCATCGGAGAAGGCAACCATTTTCCACTCTCCCACTGCCCAATGACGATGGTCCCATGCAAACTGCAGGCGTCGTTGCCAGTGGGCCTGGGTTAAAATGGGGGCCTTGACTAAGCGTCGACTTCCGAGACCTGTGCGTATCAGGGTTCGCTCTACTGTTATCGGGAACACGAACCTGGTTACCCCAGCGTCCGTTTGCGTAGTCAATTGTTGCACTGTTGCGCATCGATTGTCCTTTACCAATCGAAGGAGGCGTCGTTCTGCTCTCGGTTCGATAGCCTGTGTGGCTCCAACGTTATGACATCGGGAAGTACTCGGTGTGCCAGCGGTCCATTCTTGGTGCACCCTTACTACAATGTGTCGCGAACAGCACACGAAGTATGGTGTTTCTGAGATGCTTCAACCCTTGGCGTGGTAGCTGATGATCATTCCTTTTTTAACATCCGTCAAATCACTATCTCTCCCTATTGTGCTCACATAGCACACACTATCGCTCCTCTGTCATGGCTCGGCTGCTGATATCTCAGAGTGGTCGACACTGTCAAGTTCACTTTCAGATGTGCCTGGTGGGTACACTGTGATTCCGGGGTGGTCATATTATTCTGATACGACTGTATATATATATATATATATATCGTACACTGTGTGATCACTAAATTATGAACATCCACCTAATATTTCTTAAGTTCTCTTCCGCACTCAAAACGACAGCTATATGAAGTTCAATTGATTCGTTACGTTACCGGAAGCAATTGTGGGATGTATGGCCAACGAAAATGTGTGTAATGCGGCCTTCAATGAAGATATGGAGGTGTTTGGTGTATCCGGATGCCTGATATACCATTCTACTGCGTCCAACAAGTGCTCATCGGGATCGATATCGTGGATGTTCAGAGACTAGACGATATACTGCCATCCTGAAACATGGCCTTCAAACCATCCCTGCACAAATTAGACCAGTGGCTCGACGCATTATGGACTTAGAAGACACCACCGTCATTTGGAAAAAGTGCATCGTTGCTGGATGTACAGAGTAAGCAAACAAATTGTGATAGAGGGCACCAGTTGTACGGTGTTTCACATGCACAAGGGGGTCCATATTCGTGCCAGGTAACCATGCAATGTGGAGATCATGCAGGATAGATCCAGCGCTTCATACTGTTTGCGCCAAATACGTACACAACCATCCACGGAGTGGAAGTGAAAATTCGACTCTCCAGACCACCACACTATTTTCCCGTCATCCGTTGTCCTGCAGCTTTTGATCTGGGCACCAGTCGAGTCTTTGGCAGCGATGAACCGTGTTAAGGAGGGATGGCGTCTGCGTGATATGGTGTTGTAGTTCGTACGCGCGAGCGTTCGACGCATGATCATGAGAGATAATGTTCCAGGTGGACTTGAGTTTCATTGGGTAGCAACTGTTGAATCGTGCTACTTCAGTTGGTTTGTACAATTCGATGGACTCGGAGTTCATCTCTCGTGTCAGTTTTTCGTTGTGCTGGGCAGTTTTGCTTCTGAATTGTTTTCACGGCAGTCTTAATACACTTTAATCACGTCGGCTGGCGAACAATACACTTAGTTCAGCTGTTTGAGAAATCGAGGTTAGTTCTGTCAGAGCTCCAGAAATCTGTCCTTTCTCAAAGTCCGATGGGTCCTTGCGTTTAGCCACCACGCTCCGAATTTTACAACCTACAGCCTCACTCACACTTTATATATGATGCTTCCTCTTTGAAATCATGCAGGCAATGGGGAGCATTCACTTTTGATAATTGTGATCATAATTCAGTTATCACTCCGTGTATATAAACTGAAGTGACAGAAAAACTGGTACAGACGAGCTTATGCAAAATACATAGGAACGTCACCTATGCGCGTACTCGGTTACGTCCGCCAGTGCGTATGTAAAGCGATAGACATCTTAGTAGCTCTCAGAACGGTTTTCGGCATGATAATTACAAGTACAGTAATAACGGTTTAAGCGATTTTCAACGCGGTGTCATAGTTGGCGCTCCTGAGATGGGCCATAGTATTTAGGAGGTAGAAATGAAGTTCGGATTTTCACGGGCGACCATTGCAAGGGTGTGCCGTGACTACAAGAATTCCGGCAAAAAGAAAGACATTGGTTGAACGTGACCTTCGTCGGCTGTCAGGAATCGTTTCACTCGCCAGGCGTGCAACTCTCTCGCAGGTGTCACTGGAATTCAATGCTGGAGCCTCAACAAGCATCCGCGTCCGGACTGTGCAATGTACCCTGCACGATATATGCTTTGAGAGCCGACGCCCACCTCGAGTCCCAGTCCCCTTGATGGGTGCACGACACAGAGCAATGCGCCTCGCTTGGGCACGGCAACATCGCCAATAGACATTTGACGACTGGAAACGAGTAGCCTGGTCTGGAGAGTCGCGTTTCCAACTGTATCGGGCAGATGGAAGGATTCATGTGTGGCGCAAACCCCATGAAGCCCTGGATCTCGCCTGTCAACAGAGAACTGTACCGGCTGGTGGGGAGTCCTAATGGTATGGGTTGGGTTTATCTGGACTTCACTGAAACCCCTGGTACGTCTACAAACGTCTGTGACCGGCCAACGCTATGTGCGCATCCTTTCTGACGAGGTACACCCGTTCATGTCCTGTATCCATGCTGATCAGTTGGGCCTGTTACAGAAAAACAATGCACCTCACACAAGTGTCGGGACGCCACATTATGGTCAGAGGAGCATTCATGTAAGTTTGTAATGGTGCCATTCTCACCCAAGTCCCCAGATCTGAACGTGATAGCACACATTTGGGATGCCATGCAACGCGCTATCGAACAAAGGAATCGGAGACCTCGGAATACACTCGAATTATGGAAAGCTGTGCAGGAAGTATGGTGTGCATTGCCTACATTATATTTCCAGAAGCTAGTGGAGTCCATGCCCCGTCGTATTTCGGCAGTCCTGCGCTACCGTGGGTGACCTACCAAGTATTAGACTGGTGTACCAGTTTCTCTGGCACTTCAGTGTATACATTTAATAGACACAACATCAATTATGTAAGTGAAGAGCAGTTGACAGTAAAATTCTCTGAGCAGAATTGAAGAGACACATACCAAACGCAGATGGTAAATAAACGAAAAGAAAGAATTCGTAACGGTGTATCGCAAATAATGAAATTGGGTAAACGTGGGGATCTAAGCGACTTTGAACCTGGACGTATTGTCGTCGCAATATGATCGCGCAAGTAGAGGTAATTCGATATCACAAGTGATAAAAGCCCTAGAGTTCCAGATGCCAACCGTATCAGGGGTGTACCGCGTGTACACAATAGACGGACGAACGTTATTCGAGAATGCAAGCCGTGCACGAACACGCGCCATGAGTTTTCGGGGTGGACGAAAATTATTCAAGCTCATACAGACCGTTTGCTCAGCAACGGCGGCTCATATGAAATCCATGATAAATGTCGGTGGCCGAACAGCGTCAGAGGGTGAACGATTGTGGCGCCCGCAGTGTGACCTATGCTATAGGAACCGACGACCTACTCGAATGCCACTGTTGACTGCTCGTCATCGGAAATTACGCCTCGTATGATTCTTCGAACATCAAAAGCTGACTTCTGCAGTATAGCGCTGCGTCGTGTGGTCCGATGAATCCGGTGTTCAGCTATGCCAAACTGAGAGGACGTGTCTCTACGTCTTGACGCCTAGGCCAAATCGCGCCAGGTTGCTTTCCTTCAAGGCAGTAACGGCTCTTTGATGAATTGAGGAACCTTTTCATGGGAAACATTTCGTCAGTTAGCGTGCCTGTAGATGTTCTAAACAACTGCGTGCAACCACCATATGCTTGCTGATCACCTGCACACGCTCATCCGCCTCTCGCAACTTCCAATTTAAACTTTTACTGGTTGCTTTTCAAAAAAGCCAAGATAGCCTTTTTTAATGGCGAAGGGGGCACTTTTGGCACTTAGAACCAAGGGGAATGGTGACTCTGTAAAGGGAGAGCCTGGAGTTACTCGAAATTGTAAACGGAAAGAGTGTTACATATAGTTCGAAAGATCTCAGAAAATACAAGAAAATTATTTTTAAATTTATGTTTTTCCTTTATTAGTTACAAAGATACAGCCCACAATAGCGACACTAAAGTGCACTATGGGTGATAGGAAAACACTGCGTTCCTTCTGACACATTTGTGTTCTTTCTTTGGTTTGTGTGAATGTACCAATACGTATTGTGTTCTATGGCAAAGATCCACGTTTCCGGCCACGAATCGCGGGGCCCTATGACACCCTTTGGGGGATGGAATCAGTGTCATTCAATAATTGCAGTTGGAAAGGGGGTCACTTCAGATGTACGAATGTGTGCAGGTATTGATTTGACTTAGAATACGTGCCATTTTACAGGAGACTTTAAAGATGTAAAACTGCACGTATCATTTGCCGTATTTTATATTCCCTTTTTACACATTAACCTCACTAGTTTGGCATAACACCTTTTTTAAAATAAAGATATGACAAATGTGAAAGCAGAAGTTGTTCCCATTTCTGACATCTTTCCGGTGATATTGCGTGACTCAACATTACCATGCAACATTTCGTAAAACTCCCAGCCCGGGTCGTCACAAGGTTTTTCAAATTATTGATTATTCGCTTTTTGAAATTATTGAATTACCCCGTTCCCCGTCGAAAATCGTTTAACTTGGCCCCTCAATTCGGGGCCGGAAACGTGGTTCCCTGTCATGAAACACAATACGTACGGTCCATTCACACAAACCAAAAAAAAAAAAAAACACAAATGTTTCAGAAGTAAAGCAATTTTTCCTAATACCCAAATTACACTTTCGTTTCGCTATTGTGTGCTATAACTTAGTACCAAATAAAGGTAAAACGAAAATTTAAACAACGGTATACATTTTTGGAGATCTTTTCAATTAAGTGTCACACGACCCCTCTTTCCATTTGAAAATTTTGAGTAATACCCAGCACGATCCCAACGGGGTCACCATCCCCCTACGTTTTATGCCCCAAAAGTTTCCCCCAACACCATAAAGGATAAATGGCTATCTTGGTGCTTCTAGAAAAGTAAGCAATACAAATATAAATGGAGTTTTTCGGGTCTTCTGTGCCATGCTGTATATATATATATATACAGGGTGAATCAATAACTATCATTTACAGTAGCAAAATACCGTTCCACACGTGTTTATACTAGCAATTGTAAGCAGAAGTCAAAAGTTTCCTGGTAATATTAATTAAAAGCAAACGACAAGCAGGACAATCAAAAGGATTTACCCCAACTTTGAAAAGTAGACCATCCATTGTCGCCCGTCTTCCTCTGCTAGTGAATGTATATCAGCGGTCGAAAGGACATATCACAACGAACGGTAAGAAAGACAAACTAAGTAAAACATGAATAAAACAGCACAAAACCGTGTACGAAATCGTGAAATTCAAATGAAATGAGAACATTAAAATCGATTGAAAAGTAAAACAAACAAAGTTAAAAGCTAAAAATGATAAAAAAAAAAACACGGAACCCATTTACATTCTACACATGCTACCAGTATCCATACATGTTTCGGCAAATATTATGTTTCATCAGTGGAAAAGTTCACAAGTACCCAGTCCTCCTTAATCGACTCAGATGTAATATTACACCCCTGAATGAAAAGAGAGCATGTTAACTTCGTCGCATAAACTATGAACACCTATACTCTATCGCGCTCTTCTTGTATAGCGCCATTTGTGGAGATTTCGCAGACGTATTCGTCCTGTTGATCAACCAAGCCAAGCAAACAGAATTTATATAACTTTCTTTTAATATTACGTTGATTAACAGAATGTAACAGGTATCTCTATGAGTGTGGAATTTCGATAGGTGAATTACTGTTACAACATTTCCCTTTATACACTGACGGAAAAAAATCCCAACACCAGGAAAAAATAGTTGTAGAGGAATGAATGGCGGCAATACATTTGTACAGGTAACATATTTAATCGATTAAAATTTCAAGATCACAGCTTAATGTAAGCGCGAGAAGAGCCATTTTAAATGTGAAATGCTGGTACATTAATAACCGGTGTAACAGCCAGAATGTTGAATGCAAGCGCGCAAACGTTCATGCATTGTGTCGTACAGGTGCTGGACGTCAGTTTGTGGGATGGAGTTCCATGCCTGTTGCACTTGGTCAGTCAATACATGGACGGTTAATGCTGGTTGAGGGTGACGCTGGAGTTGTCGTCCAACCTTTAGGGAAGTTATAAGAATTCTTCAATCCAGTTAATGCTGCGCATGTTGCTTTTGCTGGTTCACGCTTAACTACTTTGGGCGGAATAGAAGATATGGCTTCAAGCATTTTATTCTTATAGCATGAGCTATCCAATATGACCGTCTGATGAGTCTTGTCCGCTGCCAAAATTGAAATTTCATTATTATTTCTAAGATCGGTTAACTCCTGTTTTTCTTCATTATATAATAATGGTAGTTTAGGTTGTTGCTGTGGTTTGCCTCTTCGTAGTAGTCTATCAATATGTAAGAGTGTAACATCATGTTTGGCTTCAGGTAAGTTTTTGATAATATGCTCTACTTGTGGGACTGCCTAAAAGACGTCAACTTTGTGCCTCGGATATGTGAATTTGGTTAATCTTTTCAAAGCTCGACTCTGTATTTCATTTAATTCGTAATTACTGAGACTAACATTACTAGATTTTAAGTCCTCACTTTCTCGAAGTCTATGGCTGCGAACTTTTCTATTACTGACTTCACGGTCAACTAGGAGACGAAGTTAATGTATATGGGTGTTAACCCATGATTTGACAGAGCTTTCAATCAAAGTCGAAGTAATAGTAAGTGCACGGTCCAAAATAATTGGATCTTCAAAACCAGACATTTCGGGCATACGATGTGTAGCACTTTCTACTGAGGAAATCAATAAACGATCTCTTACTTCTAATTGCGGTTATTAGACGCTTCTTCTCAGCATTTTGAAGAATACACTTGTTACGCCACGAGAAAGGAGCCGTACAGATGTTAAGATGACTCGGGAACACATTCAAGTCTTTGCAACTGGTCAGGAATCCCAAATGAGTGCACTCCTTTGCGAGCTTTATTCGTGTTGACTGGAACCCTTGCAAAGCCGCGCTCCACATTGCCTGGCTTTGAAATGCTCAAGAAAATACGATTAGACGCGATGAACAATCATAACAATAAAAGGATGACTTTGCACAATACGTTAAATGAAATGAGAAACTCACCGTCTATGTACGATATTTAATAACATACGAAAGATATTTACAGTTAAAATACTCCACTAGCACTTTCGGGGTAACATTTACCCCTACATAAGGTAGAACAGATGCAATGCAGTACTCCTTTATATACAGTAGTGGTGCAACGATGCATTATGGGTATAAGTCATCACACGTCGCATGGGTCGTGACCGTTGCCATTATAACAGCGTAAAGATTATAATTTCACAAGTTATTAGTTTAACACACCAGTACAAGGATTCGTTACAAATACAAAGTTATGATCAATATTATATATTGTTGGAATTGTAAATATATATTTCTATAACTTTAAGTTCAGGTTAGTAATACGCTCTTTTCAAATTATTGATATGTCCCCAGGAAAGTAGTCATTACAGCATTTGTCCGCTAAAGCTTCGATATACATACTTTCAACAAAATACAGGGAATGTATATATGCTGGAGTGTCCAGTAGCCTAATGTTTTTCCAGTCTGGTTGTAAAATTCCGTTTACCACATTTGTAGATAAAGCTGTGTTATTGCTGTTGTTTCGGATATCGTATTTGTGTTCTTGGACACGGATACCCAAACTTCTTCGTGTCGAGCCTACGTAGTTGCTAACATATTCTCCTGTCGTGGGGTCCAGCAGTGTAATATTATACACACCCCATTTGTTCATGATATCTGTTGTTGCTCGATCCTTCTTAACTGATGATAGGAGGTTCTTTGAGCGGGTGTCGAATTGTATACTATGTTTTGAACAGATACGAGATAGTGTGTTAGTGATATGGGGGTGCTGGTCCAATGCTCCTACGAATCGTTTATTAGGCCTTTTATCTAGCTTCAGATTTATAGTTCGTTCACTGGATATTCTAGTGTATAACATATTAATCATCGTCTTGGGATATCCATGTTTTTCCGCTAATTTAAAAATGAACTGTATCTCAGACTGGAAATGACTATCATTTGAAGAATGCGTGAAGGCTCTTCTAAAAAGAAAATTGATAGCAGAAAACTTTTGTGGAGTTGGATGTTAAGAGTTAAACGGGACAAGGCTGTTACAATCAGGAGGCTTTCGGTAGACACGAAAGGACAATGAGTTAGTATTTGAATCACGAAATAAACGAAAATCCAAAAAAGGCGGAGAGAAATTAGATTCAAGTTCTATTGAGCCCGATAGTCGAAAATACTGACGATAGTGCGTCGGCGAATTGTTTTAAATCATCCTTTGAGTGAGGATGACTGAAAACAATTCGCCGACACTGCTATGAATTTTCTTTTTTAGCCTTCACGCATTCTTCAAATGATAGTCATTTCCTGTCTGAGATACAGTTCATTTTTAAATTAGCGGATAAACATGGACACCCCAAGACGATGATTAATAGGTTATACACTAGAATATCCAGTGAACGAACTATTAATCTGAAACCAGATACAAGGCCTAATAAACGATTCGAAGGAGCATTGGACCAGCACTCCCATATAACTAACACACTATCTCGTACCTGTTCAAAACATAGTATACAATTCGGCACCCGCTCGAAGAACCTCCTATCATCAGTTAAAAAGGATCGAGTAACAACAGATATCATGAACAAATGGGGTGTGTATAATACACCACTGCCGGATCCCTCGACAGGAGAACATATTAGCAACTACGTAGGCTCGACACGAAGAAGTTTGGGTATCTGTGTAGAGGAACACAAATACGATATTCTAAACAACAGCAATAACACAGCTTTACCTAGAAATGTGGTAAACGGAATTTTTCAACCAGACTGGAAAAACATTAGGCTACTGGACACTCCAGCATATATACATTCGCTGCATTTTGTTGAAAGTATGTACAGTATATCGAAGCTTTAGGGGACAAATGCTGTAATGACTACTTGCCTGTGGACATATCAAGAATTTGGAAAGAGCGTATTATTAACCTAAACTTTAAATTATAGTAATATATATTTACAATTCCAACAATATGTAAAATTGATCATAACTTTGTATTTCTAACGAATGCTTGTACTTATATGTTAAACTAATAACTTGTAAAATTATAATCTTTACGCTGTTATAATGGCAACGGTCACGACCCACGCGACGTGTGATGACTTATACCCATAATGCATCGTTGCACAACTACTGTATATAAAGGAGTACTACATTGCCTCTGTTCTACCTGATGATGGGGTAAATGTTACCCGAAAGTGCTAGTGGGGTATTTTAACTGTAAATATCTTTCATATTTTATTAAATTTCGTACATAGACGGTAAGATTCTCATTTCATTTAAATTGGTAATAGGTGATGAAAAAGGAATTGATAAGTAAGCTTAATATTTACTTTTTTTATAATGCAAAATCTGAACGTCATTTTTGATATTGTTATAAATGGAAGTAATCAATTTACCACTATAACCAAATGCTTCTACCGTATTCCTGTTCCACTGCAACTCAGCCTGTTCAGATGGTGAGGAAGAGGAATGTGTAAGCTCTTTCGATATAGTAAGAAAAATCAGCTGCTTTGTACTTCCAGGAATGCCAAGAATCGCATGGGATCAATGCTGGAACAAAAGTTGGCTTCCTGTTTTACGATGACATCATTGACCGCTATGCTTTTTTGAAAGGCAGAAAAATTAACGTTCTTTATTTGAAGTCCATGCATTTCTTTCATGAATCCCCATTTTGTAACAAATTACCTATTCCTCTCATTACTAGCAGCTACTGTGTTCTTATACATGAAAGGAAAATACAGTTTAGTTTTCAAAACAAGGTGCAGATAATTATTAATTGAGAACTTATTAAATCAATTTTCCATCAGAAATCCTGCGCAACAATAAATAGAAATGGAGCAAATTTATAAATTCTGCCATTTCACAAGGAAAAAGTGTCAACTAGATTAAACAGGAATTAAACGGGTTGGAAAAAATTAACTTGTTAAGATTGAAAATCCCTAAAGGAAATGTATACTACTAATATGTTTATAATTTAATGAACGATAAAGCAAGAAAAATCAATGATCTCTTTTTCACAGATATCATAGAATTCCGTGCTACATTCTTGTAAGACAATTATTCTAAAATCTCTCAAGTTTTTCATGGACCTGCAAAAGTTCTCCATCGATTTGGAAAATCACCTGGGTGCATGCAAGCAGCATGTAAGCAATTGCGCATTATATTTCTAGCAAAGAAGCTTTCTTCAAATATTGGAATACAAGAATACATTTTAAATTGTTGTTTTCGGTTCAAATTCCTGCAGGAATATAATGGGGGAGAATGCCTAGATAGGAATTAGGGTATACAGTTCGAGCGCTTTTCTTCGAATATTCGATTAAGAATCAATAAGAATGACTACATAGCTGTTCAGTTCTTTGGTGAACTGCATTTCCTGGTGTAAGTAAACGGAATAAACACGATATACCAAAACAAAATAGAATATAACGTGCATTTTAATAATGCATAGTATTGTTCTTAATTGAATTCGTAAATATCGAGAATGATGAAACTTAATTGAAAGAAGTTCCTTTCTTATTCTGTGTTTTGTTTTCCTGGTTTATCTAATGCACTCAGTTAAACTAGAGGCCATGGTGTTTAGCCTGCTCCGTCTTTGATTTGGTGCCCTTTTTCCCAGAAGGGGAAGCGAAGCAGTGCAGCATAAAAAGTGTATTACCCATGTCAAATTCGTACTCTAACTTGGATATATTCCGACGAACCCCATAGTCTTGTGCTTGCACTACTGAGAACCAGAGTGTGTTTGTTTTTACTATTTGATTCAACGTTTAGCGATTATCGTGAGCAATTCGATGAGCTATATACAGTCGATCAAGCCGAATCAAGGCCATCTAGAATACACAAAGGAAGCCATTACACTAAATGGTTCCCTCTTTTATTGACGTACCTCTTAAGTCAAGGCTTTCGTTTGGTTTCCGACTTTCTTGTGTGTGACCCCAAACGCCAAACCTACATATCAGTCAGTTTGACATTTGAGTGATGTCACAAACTGAGGGAACTCATTTCTCTAATATCACTGAGTTGTGTTTTCTAGAAAGTATTTGCTTAATTTAGGGCCACTTGTTCTATGGAAAGAAGAGATACAGTGCCATAAGAAAAAAGCACATTATCCATGGCTCACCAGGATTTGAACCCTGACACACTTCTGACAAATCCAGCGTTTAGACAACTGTGCCTCCAGGGAGGAAAAAATGGAAGTGGTGGTACGTATTTTTGAAAACCACTCCATTAATATGTAGCGAATTCTCTATAAGGTGAGGTTGTTTATAATACAGGTGCGTGTGAAAATGCATATCTGCGATTTTGTTTGCCCAAGGCTGTAAGCGCAAATTAAAACAATAAAAAAATATTATTCGTTGCATTTCACAGCTAAATGTTACATTCTCTGTTTCATGTCCTTTACGTTGGAGAACAGGTTCTATTTTACCTTTACCCACGTGTGAAACCCAAGTGTCTGAGTGACATCATGAAGATGAATAACGAATTTACATGCTAGAATGCAGCAGTTGAACTCCCGCAGTAGTATGCCAAACTGCTAGTCGCTTTCATTACGAAAACTGTAGCGAAAAAGAATTTTTTTTTTATTGAGACTACGTGGACAACAAGTTGCAATTTGCAAACAATATAAAGATACAGGGTTCAGTTCAAAGCGTCTGAAGGCGACCAAACCATTCTTCTCCATGAAGTTTCATTAACATTGACATCCAACCTGTTTTAGAGTATACAACATCAGCACATGTGATATGACTTTGGAAAAACACTACTAATTTGTTTTCAACTTCGTAAAAAATAAATCGAAATGCTGTTTTGATTTGAAGTATAGTTTCACCAGAATTGATGTCTTACACCCCAACATACATATATATACAAAGTTGTATATATAATTGTATAGACTATATAACATAAACAATTTGTAAAAGTTTTCTTTTTTTTTTCATTATTTAAAACACTTTTATTGTGTCATTCTTATTTATTCTTTTGATAAACTTTTTAAAAATATTAGGTATCGATTTCCCTTACTAGTTATTCCGAAACTCCAAAGAGGTTAAGGTCATTGTGAAGCTTGATATGTTCATCTCTAACTTCAAAGTTTGAGCAATCTATAAGTTTTGATCCAAAACTAGATAGCACGATACACACAGCGTTTAACACCTTACCACTGATCCTGTTTCTCTTCTTTCTTTTGACATCAGGAACTATGATAAAAATACGATCCGCTTCAGCATTGGAATGAAGCAATGTGAGCTCACATTCTTCCATAATAGTTAGATTTGGGTAGTTCCAATGAAATCTGTTTACTTCGAGATTGTGTACCACATTTCATTCAAGTTCATCTGTTTCATTGCCTCAACGTCCTCTGATTAGAACAAATAGGGTAAATTTCTCCATTCTATATCTACAACATTAATGTCTACAGCTTCCTTAAAAGCACCACACCCTGTTGAAATACTGCGGCCACCGGCGAATGGATTGATAAATGTGGCTTCACGAAGAAATTCAGAGAAAGACTTTTCTGAATTTCCTCAGCAGCTGTTATGTAAAATTTTAAACAATTTTGCCGAAAGTTATTTACTCCTGTCATGTGTTTCGGTTTCCTCTGCTCAACATCTCATCTGGCCCGCTGCCACCCATCTAGCCGAATGGTACAAAGATCAGGATTCTAATCATTTGATCTACATATGTCCTGGTTCGAATTCCGGATGAGGCTTGAATGGTGGATTTTTTTTTCGACACTACAGATCGTACTTGTTTTCTTTGCCTAGAACCTGTAGCGACAAATTCCAGAGAGACGAATGCTTTCATAGCCCACTTAGATGCGTATGGCGGTCGGTAGCCTCCTAATCCCCGAAAAAATGCATGCGATATTACTCTATCTTCTGGTGAATTGAGGGACGCTCTCAAATTTCCCTTTATGTTGAATTTTCTGGTGTTACGATATCGCCCAAATTGTGTTGGCAACGTAAAAAGGGACTTGGCTTTCTATATCTTCGGACTGATAAAAGTACCGCCGCACTTGTGGCGCAGTGGTTTAAGCGATGGCTTGTGATCATTCGTCCACGAAAGGGGCCGGGTTCGAATCCTTTTAACGCAAGAATGTACTATTTGTCTTACGGCGCTAGCTCTCTCCCTTCTCTGGAACCAGTGGCCCTAAATTAGGGACAGGCGACTGCTTATAGCCCATTGATTTGCTCACGCTGGTCGTCAAACCTTCAATCAATAAAAAAAAAAGGTGTCCATCTTGTCCTCAAGTAACCATTGTGTTCTTTTTCTCATAGTGTAATTTTAATGATGTTCTAAATATTATAATTTTAATAACGTTGTTATTAAGCCATGGATGTTAAAAATCCATGTCGTTTTATTTCATTTCGACTGCAAGAGCGTATCATTTTACACGTAATCAGTAACATGCAACATAACTTTAACTGGAGAAATTGTATTTATTTTGAAATTCAAAGCGAGTTTCTCACATTCCCTTTTCGGGTTATGTAACTCAGCGGTACTGATTTGCTTTAAAAAGGCTTAGGGACTTTCTCATTTTATTACATCGGTAACGCTAAGACATATTGATTTCTTAAGTAGTATGGCGCCCTTTGATTAGCACGATATTTTTTAAGTAGTTCCAGAACAGCACTTTCAAGATTTTTTCATGGACCAAAACCTCTTGTTTCTTACTTTCTTGAAATATAAATAATTTCATTTCTGTTTCTGATATTATTGGCTGTATGTACAAATCTTAACAGCAAATCCATTTTATAATTAATCACGTTCAAAAATAAAAAGAAATATATTTCTGCTGTAAAGGAACAGGAAAAGTACACATATACGGTAATTGGTGCGTACGTGCGCTTGTAGAAAGTAATATCCTCGTATTTTTCTTTACTTTCTTGTTATTTAGATCATAGATGAATAGCAGATGTACAGAAATAACAGTATAAGAATGCATTCCAGTTAGTTACTCACAAACAAGGTACAAAAGCTGCTCTTGCTAGCTATCGTATTTGTCAACACGAAGAGATGAAAATTGCCTTCGCGTGCGCGGCGTACTCCCACGTATCTACTAATCCCGTGTAAATGAGCAACAATGCATTAACAACTGCAGTGATTTTGAAAGACACAAATTAAAATGTATATATGAAGTCGAATAAATACATGATAAAGGAAGTAAAGAAATAATTTATAACACAATTTGTTACTGGTAAACAGGATTGTCTATACTAAGAACCGCTGGAATATTGAGCGCCCTCGTAATGTAAATAAAAGGAATTGCGACATTGATTTTTAAATTAGTTGGGACTATTATTTACCTTTAGTACCGTCAGTGATATGCCTGTAACCGGAACAGGTAATTCAGAAAGTACGGTGAATTTTCTGGAGAAAAAACTTGAATTCCTTTTTCACTTGAAATACTTCTCAAGAGCCAGCACTGTATGAGAGAATCTTCAAAACAGGTACTTGAATTTAGATATCATTACCAAATTTTTCATTAATTGAAATATGGTGATAGATTTGTTACTGTGCATTGGATCTTAAAATAGCGTCATATTTTATGGATCATCTAGTGCCCAATTTTGTCTCACCCTCATCGTTAGAAATGAAACGTGGTTTCTAATACTACCTTCTAAATTAACATTTCTAGTAATTCAAAAGAAGATACGACGGGAAATAAACAAGACTAAAGGAATACTATGTCATGAACAAATCAATAAACAGAAAGGTAAATAAAATTCACAAGTGTTAAACAAATTAATTACATGATAGTAAATTGATCAAATGCAGGTTTTGGGCGCATTGTGTTTATTGTACCTGTGAATGTTCATTACTTAAAATTTCTTCACGTACATATAGCAATATATTGGGAAACCATAAATTTCAGAAATTGTTTCAAAGTAGAATGCATTTCTATATTTCTAAACATATTTTAAACTAGCAAAGTTATTTTGATTTAGGAAATAAACCACTCTATATGAATGCCTATTCAAGTTCTTGCACTTCGCCAAGTTAGTTCTCAGTATATTTTTAGATTGGATTCCAAGGGACAGGAAAAGACCCAGAAGAAGACAACATGGGAGATGGGTGGATGAAATTCGAAAGTATGCAGGGGTGACATGGCGGAGACTGGCACAAGACAGACCGTTGTGGAGGAAACTTGGGGAGACCTTCGTCCAGCAGTGGATTAATATTGGTTGGCAATGATGATGATGATATTTCTCAAAACTAAAAATACACATAATATACATTGTATGTCTGTTATTATTGAAATTCTTTATCACACAATTCTTAAAAAGAACAGCAACCGTTCTAAGTTGCTGTTGTCAGAAGAAACTTATGCAGATTTAGCGTAACTCACACATACCACAATCGGAGGTACGTACAGTATGTACTTAAATCTAGAAATATTTAACTATCTCCGGAAGAAAAAACTTGACAGACGTTCCTTTTATCAGCTGATTGGGTTGTTCCGGGAGTCGTCACCTTTTGTTTATTTAACCCTCTGGGATACACACCATCACTTGGAAAAGAGAACAGCACGGCTCTTGATTTCGTGCTGCGTTGTTTACTAAGCCGGCGTTTTATCTACGCTCATGGATAGCAATTTAATTGTTTAAAAATATTTTTTGTAGAAATGAAATATTGAATAATAAATAATATACCTAACGCAAAATTTACTAATAAGATTTTAATGAGAACTTTCTATTTCCTCAATTGGTTGTTAATTACCATTATTAAATACGGTTTTAAAACGATGCATGAAACATACAAGCATGTAAAAATCATGTTACGTGAAATGCTGATTAAAAAATTTCATAGTTTCGGTTGATTTTTTTAATTGAAGTCGTTATTTCTACCTACTTATTTTTTTCATGGATCTTGTTAATGGACGTCATTAAATGCAATTTCAAGAATTAACGCCAGGGACAGAAAAGGAAATTCTAAATACATTTTTTCCGTTCTGAACGGACTGTGCTTTTTATTTGTTGTTTTGTCACCCAGTTTTCCCGCAGTGTCAGTTAAACACATTGCACAGACGTACTGAACTACTTGAACAGCTGATAATCAGAAGTCACACCATAAACGCATTGTTATTCAAAGCCAAACAGATGTTAAGTCTAAGATAACAAACAAAATTCTCCATATTCGCACGATTCTTAAAAGCCATTAAAAGTTAACCCTGAATTCGTAAACCTGCTTAGGGAATTTTGCAGAGGTCTTGACCTTTATTTCGGTGTCCGCACTTCTAATCTTTTTAATTTAGTTCATAGAGACCGTGACTCAATTCCTTTATAGTCACGTGCAGGCGTATACACCATTCCTCTGCGTCCTACTATACCGGGAACGAACGAACTGATGTACGTGGGATCTACAGCTAATAGTTTAAGCTCACGCGTACAGGAACATGAATATTCAGCTAGGAACCCTAATATTTCTACCTCATTAAGAAAAACTCTCAGATTGGGACAGCACTTCACGGACTGGGACTGTTCAACTGTTGTGGCACTTTTAATATCCCGTCGAACTTTATTATTTTTGGAGTCATTGTGGATCACCTACTATGAAGCGAGAACCTGTAATGAAGAAACACTTTGCTGCCTACACAATGCCTGGAAAAGAGTTGTCCGGAGCTGGCTAGCACCACCATAATCGGAGACCGGGGAAATTATGCAAATCTGGGTGAATGCACGATACTTTGAAAACTGGCAACCACCTTGCCATCTGAACACTTGGTATACATAATTGTAGAACGCTTACTCTCTTGACTGTGTAGACAAGTGGATGTGGCCGACGCGGCTACGAAAGATCATGACATCTTTAACTGTAAGTAAAGTTGTTTAAGTGGTTTTAAACGTTTAATGGCTTTTAAGAATCGTGGAAATATGGAGAATTTTGTTTGTCATTTTGGAGGTGTTAGCAGGAATGTATTATTTATGCAAGCTTGTGTCATTTGTTTGATGAATCGTATACTTCAAATTTTTCAACCACTGAACTGTTGCATTGTACGCCTGGAAATTTTTACAGATGGGTACTACTACGCCTCATGGGTGATAAAACATTTGAGTTATTTGAGAAACGGTTTGAACAGGAAATACTTTCCGATAAAGGTATTCAAATCGGATCCTTTGAAACAGAGATATCGACAAAAATAAGAAATAACTTCACGCCCTCTGGCGGGAAAACTGTGAACTACTATAAGGAGAAGGTATTCTCAAACGGTTTAGCGAGGAGAGCGTATCGGTCCATGAATAGTTTTCTTCATTGTGGTTTTTAGAAATTCAGATATCGCTTGAAATATATCAAAGGCAGAAATAAACTCTTACGCCACCTATGACCAAATAGTTTTCTACCAAAATGTGAAAATTATGTGATGAGCATTTGCCACTAGGAGTTGTAAGTCGAAGTAAAATTTCTCAGTTATTTCGTTTTGAAGCATATATATCGGGGGTCTTGCATTTTTACTTCACGCCTCTTTCGGAAAATCTATACATTTCTTGAAAAAACAAACTACAGAGAAAATTGCTCTTCCTTATAAATTGCATCGAAAAGAAGAAAGACGCTTTTTAATTGGATATTTAGAAACAAATAAATGAATGAAAGGTGTTTTGAATTTGGTAGCATTTGCATTTACGGCCGCTTGCGGTGAAACTACGCTAGTGGAAAACACCGGAAAGCAATTATCATTCTCACATTTGAAACTTTCCAATTTCAAAAATAACTTTAGCAATCCGAATAATAGTTATAGAGATATGGTGACCAAAGACGGAAGGGAGAACTGACGGACCGACGCAAAAAGTAATAGTGTAATACAGTTGACGTACTAAAAGAAAGAGCAAATCTTGACCTCCGAACGAAGTTCACAATAGATATATTTTTTCAAAAAAAAAGTAAAACCTACATATTTCCTTTGTGTGTGTTTTTTTGATGCATTGCAAATATATGAATATGTTTTTTGTCATTTCTGCATAGTAAAAGTATAAGTTTTCAATCCATAGACATTTGGTCTAAGTTTTTAAATAGAAAATATATATACTTATAAATAAAATCTTTAAGTAATATATCATTCTCATAAACTACAGATGCACTGCTTTAGATACCACTTTCTGTAATATCTCTACAGCCGTTCTAATAACAACTAAGGTATTGTATCTATATATAACAAAGTGCGAAGTTGATAAGGTTTATTTCTTTACCAAAAATGAAGAATAATTCAAAGTACAGTGCTTTGGATAAATAGTAACGTTGAGATATCACACATTAATAATGCTATATTCTTATAAAATAGTATAATTATACTAATTATCCGAATTTATTGGCGTAAATAAAATCAAAATTTTCAAGCTTTGAACGAGTTCAAATGGTTGAAGCGTTCTATTATTGAGTTTGCTGTCTACCTTCCTTGAAAAAGCCGTTTGGTTGATGCGCGAAAGCTCCTTATACCTCTTCGTCTTCTTCTACCCTAATACATTCGAATAACTAGTATAGTTATATTATCTTATATATAGTCAATGATTAATTTCCAGAAAAAATAAGAATTTAATAATCGCTTGCGTTATTATTAAATTCTTATTTTCTCTGGATATTAATCATTGTCGGAAAATGAATTCGACAAGTATCACTGTCGGATCATGAATCCCATAAATATCATTGTTGCTCTATACAAAAGTACTTTTACGAATAAGTTGGTTCACTTTAGAGTTTTGTCAGCCAGTTACTTTCACGAAAGCCAATATTGTGCAAATTTTTCAACCAACTGACTTGTCCAAATTTGTAGTTTAATAAAAACAGAGTTTTTTGGTGTATGTGTTTTTTTTTTGTTTTTTTTTTTGAGGTAATAATAAGTTTTTTCTTAGCATCAGATCTAATCTGGGGAAAAAGTACAGCGAGAGATCACAAATTGTTCTTCTATGCGATATAATTCATTTCATAGGATTGTACATTCCTCAACCTTAAGGGGAAATATACTGCCTATGAAATATAGAAAAGAGCCGTGCATTTCTGAAGAGAGGATCTGTACAACTGAATTTTATTAGCACAAGAAAAATTGTTCCTACTGATCAAAAAAGGAAATTACTTCACGAAAGTGAAAATTTCTGCCATTTGTTATACAGAGGGTGATTCGTACGTTTTTCAATATTTGGATCACTTTACGTCTTCATACGTACCTTTACGACGAAAGCTAACCAGCATTCAAAGTATAAATCATCGTGTTGCACCGTCTTTAGCCATCTGCCATTTCTGCGATTCCGCTGCGTCTAGTTTTTTTCGTCGAGGCGAAGAACTCCATCAGTCCAGCTGCTAACTCCTCCTGGTTTGTTGAAGTATCGCCGGCAAAGAAATAAAGAAATTGGGCCATGGAGACGAACAAGTAATACTGGGATGGGTCAATGCCTGGAATATATAGGTCTGGATTATATCCTCCAATGCCCTCAAGTTCCCGAAGTTTTGCCCGAGTCGTTTGCGCAGTATGAGGCCGAACGTTGTCCTGCTGCAGGAGAGCGCACATTCTGTTCACCAGTGCCGAGAACTTCTCCTCCAAAACGGCATACATGCGCACCAGCTGCTCAGCGTAGAGTTTAGCGTTGATGATCCGACCGTCTGGAACAAATTCGTAATGGATTATCCCCGCGAAATTCCACCAGACGCAGAGCATCACCTTGTGCTCGAAGCGTCCACGTTTGGCAACAGGTTCAGGAAGCTGGCCAGGCTCAACCACAGCCGTTGTGTGTTAGGATTACGGAAATAGACCCACTTTTCATCGCACGTAACAATTATTTTGATGAAACGTATATTGCGCGGGTTTTATAGGAATTCCGTGCACTCTTCCAGCAAGCGGTTTGCTTCAGCAGGAGTCAGTTCGTGAGGACAATGCGGCATTTCCTGTAGACTTTGCCGAGGTCCTGAAGGTGACGAGCCACGGTGGTCTATGATATGCCCAGCTCACCTGATAATCTTCGAGTACTGGTTGTCGGATTTGCCCTATGGCCTTGCGCACGGCCTCCGAACCCGCGGTTCGCGGCCTACCTGAACTTGGCTGATTACCGAAGTTTCAGTCACTTGAACGAAATTTCTTGAACCATCTGGTTGCGGTGCTATGGTTCACGGAACCTTCACTTTTGGCATGATAAATGTTTCGTGTCGCTTGAGTAGCGTTATAGCCGAATTTAAACTCGTACAGCGAAAGTTCCTTAATTAGCTTGTTGTGGCTGTTCAACTTTTAGTCGTCCCAATCAGAGACAGAAAGACGACATGCAATGCTGCAGCAACGACTACCATTTATTATCCCTTTCGACTGAATGCAGTGCACAACTTCAACTTGTTTAAATACTTAACATACCCGCTGCAGCACATGCGTTTGTGCAAATACTGCAAAACCTTCGACTCACCCTCTGTCTAATATACATTTTTAAAAGCTTTTGCAACTGAATATTTTAAGTATACAGTTGGTGATGTGGTAACCGAGTAGCTAAAATTATTATACCCCGTATGTTAAAACGTTCAACTAAGTATTTCATAACAAGGCATTTTCTGAAGGCTAGATGTCGAATATTCTTGAAGTTGATTACAATAGAAAAAAATTTGATATCTACGTATTGATTATTAAATAGGGAAAATATTATTTCCATCTTAATCAGTTTGTAAACACGGATATATTGACTCCTGAAAATTGGTTTGCTAGAGAAGAAGCACTGATATTATGATAGAGAAATCTTGAATTTCAATTGAAATCTTTTGAGTATGTACACAAAATAAGAAAGCATTGTCTCTGTTTTCTGTGAGTAAGCTTTGTATATTATGCATAAGGAAACAACAAGGTTCGCCCCAAAAAAAAAAAAAAAAAAAGATAAACTTTTTCGCCTTGAATATGTTTCCAGCAAAAAGCAGGAAATTTTAATCATTTAAATTTTTTCCCATGGTCTCAGCCGCATGTCTTTGTAATATTTGCCAGTATATCTCGTTCCCTCGCAGTGGAATTTGATTTTTGTCATATAAATGAGAGAACGTGTTGGTAAGGATATTTTTATAACTTTCTGCGACTATGTATTCAGTGATATACACCATATTGACAAAAGTCCACTGACACCCCTTCAAAAGCAAAAGAACGGATCTGCTGCGTTGTTAAGATGCGCGGTACAGCTGCAAACGGTATAAAAACAAGCCTGCAGCTGACCACGATCATATCGCACTGTGAGGTTGAGTGAAAATGTTGCGGCGGGGAAGAACGTACTTTGAGAAAGGAAAGATTGTTGGATGTTATATTAGAGAGTTATCCATAAGAGAAACCGATAGGCGTTTAAACATACCCAAGTCAACTGTTTTAGATGTACTGAATAAGTGGAAGACACATGGCGTGCCTGAAGCAGCAAAACGTACCGGCAGACCAAAGAAATTCAATGACAGAGGACGTCGAACCTCAGGAGATTCGTTAGAGCTAATCAACGGAGAACTGCACAAGACCTCAGCGTACAGGTGAGTAAACATGCTGGAATCTCGATATGTACAGGCAGATATCTTCATTCCATTGGTAACCGTGGTCGTGCGTCTGCTCATTAGCCTCTCATCTGCTCTCGAAATGCTACTCGTCATTTATTGTGATGTAAAAGATTTATCGTGGACCGTAGATCAATGGAAACGAGTCCTATGGACTGAGGAATCAAGATACGCTATCCATTAGTCTGCTGGCCATGCGTAGATATGGCGGCAGATGCGGGAACATTTTTTACCGCAGTGTACTGTTCCTACGGTCAATTTTGGAGCTGGTTGTGTACTCGTGCGGGGGTGTTTTTCGTGGGACGTTCCTGGCCCATTGGTTATCAGAGACAAACCTGTTAACCAGCACGTCTACTTCAATATTCTGGACAATTCATCATCATCATCATTGTCAACCATTATCAATCCACTGCTGGACGAAGGTCTCCCCAAGTTTCCTCCACAACAGTCTGTCTTGTGCCAGTCTCCTCCATGTCACCCCTGCATACTTTCGAATTTCATCCACCCATCTCCCATGTGGTCTTCTTCTGGGTCTTTTCCTGTCCCTTGGAATCCAATCTAAAATTTCGGCTGTCCATCGATGATCTGTCCTTCTGGCAGTATGTCCAGCCCATTGCCATTTCAGGGATTTAACTCTGATCATGATGTCTTCCACTCTTGTCATTTTTCGGATCCACGAGTTCCTCTTCTTATCTCTCCTGGTTACACCAAGTATGCACCTCTCCATGCTTCTTTGAGTTGTCTGCAGCCTTTGTATGTCTCTTTTAGTTAAGGTCCACGTCTCTGCACCATACGTAAGCACTGGAAGGATGCATTGATCAAACACTTTTCTTTTAAGACATAATGGCATATTGCTCTTGAAAATTATGCTGTTTCTTCCAAAAGCTCTCCAGGCAAGTTTTGTACGCCGATTAATTTCTTCATCAATGTGACCCTCACTAGATATCTGCTGTCCAAGATAAACGTACGTGTCTGTTATCTCCAGCTTTTCTCCATCAATCGATAAATCTTCATTTCTTGTAAAAGCATTGAACATCACTTTTGTCTTCTGAAAGTTCATTTTTAATCCCACTTCTTTACTCTTGTCAGCAAGTTCCTGGATCATACTCTGCAGCTCTGATGCGGTAGTTGCAAAAATGATTACGTCATCAGCAAAACGAAGGTGGGTTAGATAATCTCCATTAATCTTTATCCCCCTGTTTTCCCAGCTCAGCGACTGAAAAACACCCTCCAATGTGGCATTAAAGAGCTTCGGAGATATGGTGTCACCTTGTCTCACTCCCTTTCCAATTTTTACGTGTGTTGTATTTTCAAACAGCCTAATCTTTGCACTTGCATTTTCAAAGATGTTATTAATAATATTAATGTATGCATCTTCAATACCGCAGGTTTTCAGAGCCATTGTAACTGCTGATGGTTTCACCGAATCAAAGGCTTTTTCATAATCGATAAAAGCCATGCACAATGGAAGTTCATATTCCCTCGCTCTTTCAATTAGTTCTCTCAGCACGTGGATATGATCTATTGTGCTGTAGCCACTCCTGAATCCAGCTTGTTCTCTCGGTTGAGCCATGTCCAGTGTTACCTTCAAGCGGTGTGAAAGAACTTTAGTGAAGATTTTATAAACTACTGATAGGAGGCTGATAGGTCTGTAGTTTCCAAGGTCCTCAATGTCACCTTTCTTATGTAGCAGGATCATTGTAGCGGTGTTCCAATCCTCAGGAATCTTTCCTTCATTAAGGCATCGAGTGAAAATTGGGGCGAGTACTGTTTCGATTTCTCCACTTGCTTCTTGTATGATGTCTACAGTAATTCCATCTTCTCCTGGAGCTTTTCCCCGCTTCATGTTCTTGATTGCATGTGCAACTTCTGCTGGAAGGACTGGAGGAACTCTGGTACTGGTATCTTTCATGATGTCTGGAGTGCATGTATCATCCCTTTCATATAATTTGGAGTAAAAATCTTTCACTCTTGTCAAAATTTCGCCTCTATTTCTTGTTACAGAACCATCTTCTTTTCTCAGTGCCATAATCTGTTTTCTTCCCTTACTGAGATGTCCCTTTGCTATCTTTAGGCTTTGGTTGTTTTCAATTGCTTTTCTCACTAGTTCACAGTTGAATTTTCTTACGTCTTCAGTGATACTTTTCCTTACTGTCTTGCATAGCTCTATATATTCCACTTTGGAAGTTACATCTTCTTTAGTTGTCCTCATATCTCTTCTTTTTTGCATCAACATTTTCGTTTTTCCTGATAATTTATTTACATGCAACTTGTTCTTAGACCCAGCTAATTTTGTTGCTGTTTCCATAAGAGCTTTGGTTACTTTTCTGTTAACTTCAGAGATGTCCACTTCTTCCGATGTTAGGCCTTCTAAAGCAGAGAACCTGTTCTTCAGTTCCAACTTGAAGGTATTATGGTGTTTTTTAAGGTTGGTTATGTCAATAGATTTTGTTTGTCTTATGAGCTTGCCACGTTCAAGTTTAGTGTTGAGGTGCATCTTACATCTCACCAATCTATGGTCACTACCTGTGTTGAACTTGTTTAGCACACTGCAGTCTTCTATGACGAATTTTTTGTTACACATAATAAAATCAATTTCACTTGTCGTCCCATTTGGATGTCTCCATGTCCATTTCCTGTGTGGCTTTTTCTTGAAAAAGGAGTTCAAGATGAAAAACCCTTCTGCCTCTGCAAACTCAACGAGAGTATTTCCACGCTGGTTTCTGTTGCCGTGACCGAATTTACCTACTGAAGTTTCATTCTGTTGCCGTTGCCCTATTTTTGCATTGAAATCTCCCATAATTATTTTCAAGTGCTGCTTACCTTTATTATTTAGATGACAAATTTCCTCATAAAATTCTTCAATTTCTTCTTCAGGATGACTTGTGGTGGGTGCATGAGTTTGAATAATCTGAGCCTGGTATCTTTTCGAGAGTTGGATAACAAGTCGTGCAGCTCTGTCAGAGGAACTTTCAACTTCTACAACTTTATCCTTCAGTTTCTTGTTTATTATAAATCCAACACCACTAGTTCTGCCAGTATCTGTCCCACGATAGAAGAAGAGATGTCCACTTTTCAGTTCAATGAGATCTTCTCCTTTTCTCCTTACCTCACTTAGCCCGACGATGTCCCACTTGATCCTTTGTAGTTCCTCTTCCAATTCAAGAAGCCTTGAATCAGAAGATAGGGAGCGTCCATTGTACGTAGCCAAGGTCAGCATCAGATGGCAGCCTAGTCCGGTCCTCCGGGGATTCTTAGCACCCTCTGCCTTCATGTCGCACTGGCCGCTGCCTTGGCCAGGTACATTCCAGCTGCCGGAGACTGAGGGCCAAGATTTAAGTTGTGGAATCATTTTGGAGGGGTTTGGCCATAACTCACCACGCTGGCCAAGCGGGTTGGTGAGTGTGGGATAGAATTTCCTCTAATCCCGATGGTATAGTTATACCGCTATTGGCGGTCGTCAGAGCCCCTTTAGTGGGAACAGGATGCACCACGAGAAGGCGGGGTTGACATTTGTCAAGGAGAGGCTGTGATGTTACGCATCACCTGACAATTATGCCCTACGAACTCTGTGGAAATACTATGGAAACGAGCCTTGTTGGTACCAACACGATAATGCACCGAGATATAGAGCAATGACTATAACGGCGTGGTTTGACTATAATTCCGTATCGTGTGTGGACTGGCCAGCACAGAGCCCTGATCTTAATCCCATACAGCACCTATGGAATGAATTACAGCGCCGCATAAGACGTTTGGAACCAAGGCTTACTACTAAGCAATAGTTAGCAGTAGCATTATGTACTGAATGGAAGCGCAGAGCTATCGCTGTGTTTAAAATCTTTGTCGAAAGCATGTCTCGAAAGCTCAGTGCATTTAATTAAAGCCAAAGGTGGACTGACACCGTACTAATGTATGTCAATAAATGCTATGTTGTGTTTCTCTTCTATGTGTCATGTGACTTTTACCAGTATAGTGTATGTAGTTACATATTTTGGAAAGTGAGGAAGAGGTAAAACTAAAACGTCGCGAGAGTAAATGGTGAAAATCTTCCAAATACGTGAAGACAATGTAAACAGACAAAGACATCGCCCATTCCGCGTTTATCTGTAATTCACGCACAGAAACTGAAAAATTATTATCCGGGCACCGCAGGTTTCGAATCCCAGATCTCTCGATAACTAGCCCAGGGCGTTCGTCTTACACTACGGTTGCCAAAATCCACGCCGCTATGCGTGTTTATCTCTCAGCATCTGACTTCACAAATCCATAGGGGTGGGTCCAGCAACTGAGACGTCTCCAACCGATGGGGCTGAACGGCACAAACTATTTAATTGCAGCTAATGAACCCAATGAGGGAGAGTAAATAGTGAAAATATACCAAATATGTGGAGACAACGTAAATAGACAAAATCATCGTTCTTTCCACGTTCATCTTTAATTAACACACAGCAGAACGAAAAAGTGGGAGTCGTTTCAGTTCTTGAGCCTTTCCCTTCGGATTTGTGCAGTCAGATGCTGACAGATAAACACACATAGCGCCGTGGACATTGAGGAAGCTGCTGGAAAATAGCTAGTGAAGGAAGCAGCTGGAAAATAGGTAGCGAAGGAAGCTGCTGGAAAATAGGGTATTAACTTTCAGCTGACAACGCCATTGCAAAGCGTGTGGACACAGCTAAAATGAGTCACAGTGGTGGAATGGCAAAATTCCACCAGAAGAAGTACTTTGGCGCCAGAATTGGCAAAGACGAGAAACCTCTCGATCCTTCTCGCGTACCCAAAAGAGAGACAAGGATTAATCGAGTTGGTCAAGCATCTTGTGGAACTGCACTCGGTTTACCTTATCGAAGGGTCCCCGCAGAAGGCAGAAGACTGCACAGAAGAGGATTCGAATGACTCCGGCTCAGAGTCATCATCACCGCAGAACAGGCCCTAGTCCTGCGGCAGTGTAAATACTTTGTAGATAATTTATTTCTTACTTCTGTGTGAGAGGGCTCATTGAATAAAGGATTTATTTCCGGCTAAATGAGACCCTCAGGGTATAAATGTGCATGTATCTATTTTATTTACCTCTAATAAAGGGCTATTGCCCCAAACAATTCGCGCTAGCGATCCTATTTCGCAGGGAGAGGCAGAGGAACTTTCTAGCCCCTGCCCAATGGCGCGCACACATGGGCCATGACGGAGAGGTGGGAGGTGTCGGCCCCACTGTAACAGCTGGTAGTTGCGGGTCTCTGGACCGATCCTGTCCGCGTGAAGGTCTGCTGGATCCTTGCAGGATTGCTCGCGCAACGCCGTCACTCTGTTGTTTTGAGAGAGTTGATTCTAACCCTGCGGAGTCCGCATTTGAACGGTGCAGGCTAAGGTCATCAGCTAGTTCTTACCAGTTTATACTACTGCTCACATGTTGTGAATGAAAAAGATGAGGAGTGAACTTTAAGATGTACAGAAATACCTTCGTTCTTTGGATGCAAAATATAATTTAATGCTATTTCAGGAAGGCAGGTAATGTAGCTCAGGAGTTCAGATTAAAGTATAGTGTACCAGCTTGAAGAGTACCCTGCTGGGAAGAAGGATCCATCGCTTCATGTGGTTTGCGCCGTACTCGTATCCTTCCGTCCGCATGTGCCAACGTGAATCTTGACTCATCAGTCCAGGCAAAATTTTTCCACATGTCTAGGGTTTAGTGGCGATGTTCCCGCGCCCATGTTAATCTTTGCACCCTGTGATATGCGGTCAGCAGCGGTACCCTCGTGAGACGATGGCTTCTGTACCCCATAGCGAGGAGATGGTTCTGGATGGTGTGGCTGCTTACACGTTTTTTGCACCAGCGTTGAATTCCTGAGTGATTTCTTGCACTGTGGCCCGTCTATCCGCTGTTACAGTGCGAGCTAGCCGATGATGATCTCTCTCATCCACACGCTGTTGCCCACGACAGTTGGCCCTTGCAGGGATTATTTTACCGGATTCGATGTACTCACGGTGCACCCGTGACACAGTTGCTTGCGAAATTCCCAGTGCCTGCACGACTTCCGAGATGGAGTGACCCATTCGTCGGGCCCCGACAATTTGTCCACGATCATAGGCGCTTAGATCCTTCGTCTTACCCATACTGCGTCCGTCTCTTACTGACTCCTGTCGCATCACTCCTTATATTGTCGGATCACTGCATACGTCATGTCGTTTCCATTTACAGGGCCGTCCACAGCGCCACATTTGCATAACGCCAGCTGTGTCTAATTCAATTGCTCTTCAGTGCATGAATATATCTGATCTCCGTGTTTTTCACAGCTATTTAACAAAGAAACAGCAAAAAATGAAGCACTAACTGCGGAAATTTTACCCTAACACTATTAAAGAAAACACTTGTTTACTTTGATTCAAGCCACTGTACATGGTACAGTATGATTAAATGTTGCGGTAGGAAGAATTGTTTTCGGATGCGAGTCGCTATCTTTCCGCATATACATTTTTTTGGGAAAAGAAACATGTGGTTCTCGCAACCATCGTAAAAAACCTTGCTGCACAAGATCATAAATTCCTGAAGTCAATGTATATATATATATATATATTTTTTTAGAAATTTTATTGAATCAACAAAATTTTCATCTGCTTTTACTATATACCAGTCTCATTAAGATATTATTTCATGTTCTTTTGATTTTTCCCGGAAGTTTTCACAGACATTCGCTATTACTATTTATATTAAATATTCGTAGAATCCAAAATATTGTGAAACAGTTTTTCAGAATGTATAAAATACATATTTTTGAGGGAAAATAGCAGTAAAACAATAAGATGATTTGAACCAGCCCAACCACCACGACCAAAAAATGCAAAAAGAAGGAGCCTTCAGTTGTCATAAAGAAAAGCGTAATGTGCGTCAGTGAAAATAAAATCATGCAGAAGATGCACTAGTAAAAGTGCTGCAGAACAACCTCAGGGAATTCTTTCCACAAAACTTTCCTGAAGTTGACGACCCTTAAGTCGTTTGCTCCGAAATTTCAGATTGTAAAAGAAATTAGTTGTATTTACTGCAGGTGTTTCTGTATTTTATAACGGTGTGCAAAATTTAAATTTCCATGTACATGAAGAAAAAATAATGGTAGCGATGTATATTCCGGAAATCTCACCCAAGATTAAAAAATCTCAAAGCAAAAAAACATTTAAAATATAGAATAATGGCTTAGAATTTTGACACGAAATTTGTTTTTGGAAATCTCATCTGAGTGCAAACAATTTGAAAGAAAACGTGATTATTTTAAATGAAAACGCACTGGCTTAAAAATATTAAAATTTAAAATTCTTTACAAAACCTTCTCAAAAATTAGTTGAGCCACCATTGCAGTTAACTACAGTTTTCCTTTGCATGGCCAAAGAGATACATGTAAACATGCAGCCTTTTCTGAGTGTTTCATAGAATTTTATAAACCGGTTTGCAATTTTTTCGGCTAACGCTTATTTGCTAGCCTGTGAACTTCCACTCGGGGGAGATATTCCCTGTTTCTATGACAATAAATGGCCCAAAGCCTCGTCCTCTGAACAAGAAGGAATTTCGTTCGGCATGATTGTGTATATCGAGACTATTTCCGTCTTGGTTGATCAACTGGACCGATAAAAGGAGCTTCCTATTTATCTAACACATTCACCAACAGAAAAAAAAGTTTTTTCCTTTGCAGTAGTGGTGTTCCACATCATTTCGAGAAACGCAACAAAACAGTGTTACGACAAAAGTTTCTGGTAAATGATTACACTACAGAGGTAATGAAAATGAGCATTGTTCATTCCAAACTATCGCTTCGCTAAGACAGGTTGATGCATCTGATTTCTATTGTAATATAGGCCACTGGCTTCATGCTTTTGCACGCAGTAATTTATAGTTAGAAGCCAATATCATCAACAATAATAAAATTCACCGTCAAATGTATAGGTCATATCCGTTAAGGATTTAATATGAGACAGTTTTGGAAGTGCAGAAATAACAATATCAACGAATACAATTTCTTTTTAGTGTACATTTTTACCAACCGGTTTGTAAAATATAGAAATTTTAATCATATATGACAAAGACTGGTTTGCCATTGCACCTCTATTAAGAACATTCAGGTAAATATAGGGAAATGTATCGACATTTTGGCTAACACTAATAAACGAGCAACATTTAATAATAGCATACAAGGTTATAGGTTCTCTCACTCGCCATACTGTTACACAGAGGAGGAAGAGCGTTATATCTCAAGCGGCGTTTGCTACGCCAGATATAAAAGCGGAAAAAGTAATCTGAGTCCGGGTCAAGCGTTTTTTTCTTTAGATTACCATTCACAATCTATCGACTTGTGAAGTAAAAAAAACCTTTCAGACAATCAAACAAACCATGCGCATTCTTTTTCGAGCCCAGTGTAATACATACTAAGAGATATGTCTAAATTGAAAATATGACAGCCCGCAGCAGTGGTTGTCCACTCTCTTCTATTGTTACATATGCAGTTCTTTCGAGATGCAACTTAAAATAAGATGGATTGTGCGTTCTTCATTTTAATAGAGAAATACTTAAGATTATTTCATTGCTCAAATTTTACATTTGAAGTGTTTGTTAGGGATATTCATCCATGTTTCAAATGATATGGTTGCAGGATCAAACAATTCTTTTTACATAAAATTCGAAGAACGCCAAATGTAAAACAGTCCAGTGATTTCCCGATATGTTTTTTCGACTCCTTGAGAAAGGTAGTTGCAGATTCAAAATCTCCTCTCATGATGGAGAATGACGTCAAGGAAAGATTTTTTTATTATTTTCATTTGGTTAAAAAGATAGGAACAAAAATTATTCTCTAAAATGTAATGGCAACAGGGAAGCAAATTCTAGTTAACGAAACATGCGTATCTTTGCTTGATAATTAGGGTAATAGAAAAAAACATTTCTAAAAATGATATACATAATTGAGCAGTAGAAATGGGGGGGGACTCTTTCGGGTTATGTAGAACGCGCGATAATAAAATTTTAAAAGTTGTTACGGTAATTCTTATGAGAACCTTCTCTTGTTTAGCTCTTTTAATTTTATCGATGTAAGTTAGCCGAAGGTTCTTAATGAGGACAGTGAAAACTCATAATGGGCAAATTATTTTCAGAAACACTACCTGCAATTCCCTTCAAGTAAATGAGAGGTGTACATGATACTGCAAATATAATGTACTTACTGCGTTGTAAAGAGGGATTGCCCTTTTAATTAAATTTAGCCAAGTACCTACTGCCTAACAAACAAGTTAGTAAAATCATGCAATGCTTTGATTATGATACTCTTTCAAACTTACTAGAAATCATTATTCAAGTTATTACTCAAGTTATGAGGAAAATGGCTGTGGAATAAATCTTACTCATGTGCCCTGACCTTTGATCCCCTTTCGATGATATTCAACAGAACTTTTTCAGTATACCTCCGAAATAACATGATAAAGGTTTATCGCAATGGAAGCAATTTTACATAAGTTATGATACATAAGGGCTATGGAATAGATCCCACTCCTGTGTTCCAACCTTTAACCCCATTTCGCCCATTTTAATAGGATTCGTCCCCAAGCAGGCCCCTACAACATACTAACATTTCATCTAAATCGAAACACTTTTACGTAAGTTATGACGCATAATGGCGATGGAAGTGATTCCTCTCCTGTGTCCTGACCTTTGAGCCCCTTTCGCCAATTTTCAATAGGGTTTGTCCCCAGGTGGTCCCCTACCACATACTAATATTTAATCGAAATAGAACCTTTTTTACGTTAGTTATGACGCATAAAAACAGTGGAAAGGCTCCCGCTTCTATGTACTGACCTTTGACCCCATTTCGTTCACTTTCAATAGGGTTCCTTCCCAGATGTTCCCCTACCACATACTAAAATGTCATCGAAATCGAAATATTTTTATGCGAGTTATCGTGCAGACGATCATACGCACACAACGCGTGACGTAATGAGGCACATGGGAATCGCGACCATCTGCTCGCAAGAGTGTGACGTCATAAAACTTTAGTAGGATACACACACAACGCGTGACGTAATGAGACAGATGGCGTGACCGCGCGCCAACATCTAATAGCACGACGTATGACACTGCACTAAAAACGTGGCAACTCGGGGTGGTTATTTAACCCACTAAATGAATTTTCCTAAAGTCGAGATCAAGCTAAATCGATTTCTAGTACCAGAAAACGGTAGGTCAATGACTTTCATCAAACTCCTTAGAACCGTTTTCGAAATAAAATTTTCATACATACAAGAATTGCTCCTTTAAGGTGAACGTCAAATAATTTTGCTTCCTGTACTTCGAATGGAAAAATTTCTGTACACATTTTCTTCCCAATTAATGCGTTTCCAAGGATGAAAATTTGAACATCGATTAAAATATCTTAATTTTATAACTTGCAATACTTAATATTTTCTAAAACATAACCATAATTTTGCAATCCAACATTTGTTTGTCTACTAACGTCATGAAAATACAGGTCGCGCCATCTTTTTTCTGGACAATTAATGCGTTCACAAGGATGAAAATTTGAACATTAAATAAAATGGCTTCATTTCATAACTTGGAATACCTAATGTTTTCTATAACATAACCATAATTACGCAATCCAACATTTGTTAGTCTACTGACGTCATCAAAGTACAGGTCGCACCATCCTTTTTCTGGTTTCAACACCACCAAAGGAAAAGTTATTGATTTACAATATAATTATGGTTATGTTTTAGAAAATATTAAGTATTTCAAGTTATAATAGGAAGTTATTTTAATCGATGTTCAAATTTTCATCCTTGGGAACAGGAAGCAAACTTACTTCACGTCCATCTTAATAATATGGGACATGGGCGATGTAATGGATCGCAATCCTATGTCCTGACCTGTGACCCCATTTCGTCCATTTTCAATAGGGTTCGTCCCGAGGTGATCCCGTACCACATACTGAAATTCATCGAATTCGAACCATTTTTACGCACGTTATGACGCATAAGGGCAATGGAATGCATCCCGCTCCCACATCCTGACCTTTGACCCCAATTCACCCATTTTAAATAGGGTTCGTCTCCAGGAAGCCCGCTACCTCATAGTAAAATTTCATTGAAATCGAACCATATTTACGCACGTTATGCCGCATAAGTGAAATGGCCTGGATCCCGCTCCTACGTCGTGACCTTTGACCTAATTTGTACTACTATTTTCAATAGGGTTCGTCCCCAGGTGGTCCCTTACCACATACTAAAATTTCATCGAAATAGAACCATTTTTACGCCAGTTATCGTGCGGACAGACGGACGGACGGACAAAGCTATTCATAAACGCTTATTCAACCTACGATTGGAAACGGTAAAAAGTAAAATATATATTTATATAAATTTATTTTGTAGATAATACTATGGACTTTTTAAAGACTCAAGTATCGACCATCAATTAGTTTTTTTTCTTAATGCACGTATATAATTTCAACTAACTGATATTATTTGCACCGATTAAAAAATCTATAACTGACGAATAAATGCAGGTACCAGTATAAGCAACTTGCACTGAGCAATATGAAGCTTTTAAACGAAACATTAATAAACAAAAGCCTTTAGAAGCATTAGTTTATAAATATTTTGATCACTTGGTTTAGTAACCACTATCTCTAACAAACAGAAATATCTAACTGCAGACTTTGCTGTTATAGAGCGTGCAATATGTATTTAGCGGCATAACGAAAGTTGTTTTTACTGCAATACGACAGATTTTTAAAAGAAAATTATAAAAACAAACAACCCTCTCTTTCTTCCATCACCAAAGGACATTCACCTTACTTTTTAACACGTTTTCAGGCGCAACATGGGTGAAGTCAATATCGTACAGTTTTTGGAGGTACAGTGGAATGTGTGCACGATCATTACCGAACAAGTGTCCGTAAAGCAATTATTTGAGCATGTATGGGACTTAATCTTCCAAAATAGCAACCATGACACTTCTAATGCGTGAAACAATAACCTTGAAGCAATAGAAACGTCACGTGCTACATGCAAAGTTCGACAGTTGTCAGAAAAGCAGGCATAGGTTTACAGCAAAAAAGAGCAAGAAAAGAAAATAAATCGATTGATGTGGAAACTAATCTACGTCTTAAACAATAGGTCGTCGCAAAAGAGTGCATGTATTATCAATCGTCTCACTGGAGATATGATTATTACTGGCTTAGTTGTATTATTTTTACTATTAATTAGTAAATGTTTGTACGCGGCAATTCAGAAAACTATTGAAATAAAAAGAGAAAATTAAAGTATACGGAAATTCAAAATGATTTCCCCGATTACAAATGACAATAACTGGTTTATGAACATAGATAGAGATATCACATTGTTGCATAATAAAGAAGGAAGTTTAGAATTGTGTTTCCATACCTTACGATCCCCTGGGTCACGCGGGCAGCATCTAAACGTAATCCATTTTACGCCATACATTATGAAGCATGTCTGTAGTCACTGATGCCATTGCAAGCCGAATGTTCAACTTTAGTTACTGCAGTGTTTTCGGCAAAGGAGGCACAAACACATGGCCATTACATATCCCCACAAAAAGGAGTGACAAAGGGTAAAGTCTGGAGACCTGGGGGCCACTTGTAAAAAACCCTGTCGTCCTCTCGACAACAGCCAATCCGACGGTTAAGAATTTTCTTAAAAAATTGGCAAACGTGCATATTCCAAATTAGGGATGCTCCACCTTGCTGTAGGATGTGATCCCCGGAATCGTCATCCAGTTGTGGATATAGCTATTGCTGAGTCATATTTAGATATACGTTAACTGATACTGTATCTTCAATGAAAAAAAAGGACCATAGACCATCATAGTGGAAATTTCGCAGAACACATCGACTTTGGGTGAGTCACGCTCATGTTCAATCACAGAAACAGCATTTTTCGTGCCCCATATGCGAGTGCTGTAGCAGTTTTTCTTGTCCCTGATAGGGAAAGGTAGTTTCATCACTGAAAATTAGGCCTGAAGCAAATGTGTCATCCACCATTGCGTTTTGTATGGTTTCAGCGAAGGTAGCACGCTTCACTTTGTCGGCGGTCTTCAGTACGTGCAAAATGTGAACTCTGTAGGGTTTCATTTGCAGCTTCCGTTTAAAAGCACGTCAAACAGTTGTTTGTGGCATTTGCAGCTCCTGGCTGGTGCGGTAAGTTGACTTGTGTGAACTGCATTCAAACCTTTGACGAATTCTGTCAACGCTTTCCTCTGAAACACGTGGTCGGCCGGTACTCTTCTCTTTACAACTACACGCTGTTTCTGAAATTGTCTATGCCGCCTCCTTATGCTCTTAGCATCTGGAGGATCACGTTTGTAGCGATTACGAAGCATTATCTCCTCGATAACTATAGAATGATACTTTTCAAATTCCAGCACGCAAAAACGCCTTTTCTGCTAAGTTCGCCATTTCTTCTTACTTGCTTTGACGAACGGGCAGCTCACTTTCCTACGGCACCAGAGAAACACAGCAGCAGGTTCCAATAAAATTCTGAACTTCCTTCTTTCTTGTGTAGGAATAGCAGCTGCATATTTATCTTCATAGAAACGTTATTGCCACTTATAATCGGGGCAATAATTTTGAATTACCTATGAAACATTTTGCATACGATGTTTCTTTAATTGTACGGATTAATGCTCGGCCGTGTTTCATGGGGTAGCTAGAATTTAGGTTCCGGGAGATGCACTCTTCGGGAAGAATTTCAAGTGATTTCTCACATATATAGACTGATGTAAACCTTACGTCTTGTCGCTTCTAAGAGAGTTTGAGCTGTATTCCCAATTATTTAATTAATCGAAGTATTTTTTTTTCCGTTAAAACATTGGGGAAATCATAAGTTAAACTTTCTCTTTCCTTGTACTCAAAACGTTCCTTTTATTCAGGAATGGTTGACAACAAATTTGTATCTTAAGAACGTGGCCGGAAATATTGCCGATAATTTTAAAGCCGGTAGCGAATAGCAGCTGCTTACTGGTCTACCTTGTAAACGTTTTTTTTTAAGGAAAACAAATTCAAAGAAATTGTTGAAAAAAGATTAAAATTCACCTGAAGTATCTGAAACTAAGTAAAAATTACGTTTCAAGGGGTAATGTTAATTCTGCTGGATCTGATATCTATTACCCTCCTATATATCACATACATGGGGGGTTACTTTGGTTGTGACTATTCTTGGATAGGAGGTATCATCACTCAACGCCCAGTGAGGGTGGTCGTTGATACCTAATATTGTTAGCGAGAGTTGGCAACCGTAGTTTCGGAGTTGGCAACCGTAGTATTGTTAGCGAGACTTGGCAACAGCCTTTCCAGAAAGAAATGTTTTTCATATAAATTCATTTTTTCTAAACGCAAAAAAATAACACTAGAAGGCATAAGGTTACGTTTCCCTTTTCGTCTGCAGCAACATCTTGCGAGACTAAAAATCTGATGGAAAAAATTGTTTCTTCGGTTAGACACCTCTAACTACGAAACATTTTTGTGCGTAGCTCTTTCCCAAAGTAATGCATACTTTCGTCGCTTGGATGAGCAAACGTTTAATCTGCTTTTCTTAATATCCCTCCTTATAAATGTCAGATTTAAAAGGATACTTTTACAGTGGATACCTTTACGTTGTGGAAAAATTCATATTTGTATTTAAGGTGTGTTGTAAGTACAGCCTGTTTTTAACGAGATCACAACTCTAACAGTGATAGCTCCTCTCACCTCCCCAACCACAGGTTCTCGGTCGTCCGTAGCACCTTATGCACCAGCTTAAATATTGGTTTGGTGCGAAAGAAATGTCCGGCGCGAACGAGCGGTGGAGACAGGTCTACAGGTGTTACTTCTATTGCGTCACAAACTTACTATAAATACCTAGATAGTGTGTGAAGAACAAGGTTTAGGCCTATTTTATTTTTTTGGACGTAACATGGCTTGCAAAGGAAACATGCAGACGCCGGATTTGAGAGCCATCTTCCTGTATAAATTTAAACTGGGTCAATCTGCAGGAACTGCCGCAAGAAACGTTAATAAAGAGTTTGGAGCACGAAACATTCGGAGATTGTTTGTAAAGTTTCAAAAGGAAGATATGGACTTGCAAAGCAAAGCACGTAGTGACCGACCTGTTGCTGTTTCTGACTATGTTCTGTTGCGTGTGGCTGAAGCGGATCCCCGAAAAACGTGTCGTGACATAGCGGCAGAGGTGTTCGGCGTCTCGCTGAACTGGGTAAATTCAAAAAGCTGCACATATGTCTTCCGCGTGGGTTGACAACTGCCATCATGCCCAGGTGTTTGGCAGTCTGCACGTCAGTGCTTACCAGGAATAAACAGGATCCTCTACTGAATCGAGTCGTCACCTGCGACGAGAAGTGGGAGCTTTATGGTAATCGGATACGATCTGCACAGTGGGTAAGCAAGGCAAAGCCTGCTGGATGACATCCTGAGCGACACCTACACACCAAGAAGATGATGCTCATTTGTCTGGTGGTCCACAGCAGGAAAAATTAATCGGTGTTTCTTAGCAAGAGGCCAAACCATCATTCTAGAATGTTATTTTGCTGAATTACACCTGATGCAGCGGATATTGCTGCAGAAACAACCGGCTTTGTTCAACAGGCATGGTGTTCTTCTGCTCCATGACAACATCCGCCCTCATGTAGCACAAATAACGATGCTGACACTAAGTGCCTTGGGCTATGAATCAGTGCTTCACCTTGCCTATTTCCCGGACTTGTGTCCGACAAACTATCATCTATTTCCTGACTTGGATCACTTCCGGTCCGGGAAACAATTCACGACAGACAGCGAAGCTCAACGTGCAGTTGATGATTTCTCCGGGTAACAGCCACAAGACTTTTTTCGTTCCCAGATCATGGCTTTGACGGACAGATCGCAACTATGTGTCGATGCCAAGGGGGATTATTTTGCCTAGGTAAGTAGTCCTATTTTTTCGTTCTCGCCGTTCACGTGTGCTGGTCTTTTGCCGGACATTTCATTCGCACCAACCCAACACAAAGTCATTTCGTGTAAAATACAAGACCTGATTTTTCGTTATAATTTGCTACTTCAGTGTTATAATTCCAGTTCATACGTATTCAGCAGAGACATGGAGCTTAACTAAAAATACATACAGAGGCTGCAGACAACTGGGAGGATGAACAGTTTCATGTTTGCTGTAAAAAAAGAAAAATAAGAGGAAATCGTGGATTAGGAAAATGACAAAAGTGGAAGACATCATGATCAAAGTAAAATCACTGAACAGGAAAGGGGCTGTATATATAAACAAAAGAACTGACGAACGATGGACAACCGAAGTTTTAGCCCGGATACCAAGAGATTACAGCCCTCAAAACATCATGTGTAGTTACTTACGCAAACCATTAAGGAACTATTACAGTCTCACCTTTCCTTTACTATGGCAGCGCGAGACATTCTCTTCCAAATTAGTGTAACGAATTCAGTGCAATTGGATAATTTTGTATTTCAATCCTAACACAAATAAGAAAAAGCCAGGATTTTCTAAAAAAGTTAAGCTGACTGGTAAGGTGATCAACAATTTCAGGAATTAAAATACTCAGTATAATAAATAATAAATAAATGTCCTCCTGAAATATTTCATTACTCACTTGTGATGTATTTTATACTAGATAAGAAAAATAAAATATATTGTCCGTCATTAAAATAATCGTATGTTTTCCCGGAGATGCTGTGACATATCGTATTGACTTTTATGCAGAATTTATCATCGTACAAAAAGTGTCAATTTTGTGACTCAACAAATTTAGTATGACGGTATCTTTAATACTAGAGTGTGCGAAGATTGTATACTAGACATATAGCGGCCAATAATTTCAATTTAAAAACGTAATTTTTCTTCTACTTTTTATTGCCGAAAATTGGGCTTATAAAATCACAAAGCAATTGCAGCTTAACGATTTTGAGGAAATAGCTGTGCCGCCCAGGTGGCGCAGTGGTCTAAGCGATGGCCTCTGATCATTCATTCGAAAGGGGTTCGAGTTCGAAGCCCGGCGAGGCATGGATGATGTGTTTGTCTTATGGAACTGGCCCTCTCCCTTCTCTGGAGGCAGTGACCCTAAATTATGGGACGTGCAACAGCTTACAGCCCATTGCCTTGCTGACGGTGGTGGATAAACCTCCAATCAAAAATAACAATGTTAACAATTCTACTGGCGACCTTAAACTCAGCGAGCTTGAGAGTGGAGGCATTATATTCCTAAAAGAAGTCCGGCTTCCTCATGTTGACGGATTGGCGATCGTGAATTTCCGTTTTTTCAGTATCTTACACGGCCTGACAGAGAAAATGCCACACCATGAATGAAACTTTCAAAACACAACAAACTGCACCCACAAATAGCAAAGAAGATCCTGAACAAATGATTTAATTGTCACATATAGACTAGGCTCCAGTGGCCTGGGGTATCGTGGAACATATGGTGTTGAACCGAGTCCACAATTCATCTTCATTTTGGGTGGGTGGGGGTGTACTCAACCAACATCCAATCGTGCACCACAGATGCTTGATGGGCGAGAGGACAGAGGGTCAGGCTGGTTATTGAGGCATCCTCACACCGTGTAATGTATTCAGGCTGATCCGAGCTGTATGCGGCCTGGCATTATGCAGTTGAAAAATTGCGTTTGGGATGACCTGCAGGTACGGTGGTCCCACGAGCCGTAGCATTCCAGTACTGAAATTTTCAACATCTCGTCAACATAGCGGCGTTCCTTCAATGTGCCCGTACTGCGCAACAGTGGTGAGCCGTTGTTGGCACCGATAGAAGCCCGCACCATGGTTCCACGTTGCCGGGTCGTGTGGAGCTCTACAATGACGCAGGAATCCGCCCGTTGGCTAAGTCGCGTTCAGACTCTCACACGGCGATAATCCGTGGTGAGACAGACCTGAGATTCGTCGCTGTATACCATACTGTCCCATTCGGCACCCTTCGCCGCGCAAGAGCGACAACACGCAAAGTGGTGACGACGATGGCTCAGTGTTAAGGGGAGCCTTCCCAGCGAATGACTGGACAGCAGACCAGACGCAGAGAGTCGGCGCGACTTTGTCTGCGTCGATATCGGAACAGCCAAACCTCCCCGTACACTCTGCACATTTTTTCCTGTTGTGACCTGTACGTTAACTACGGCATGATGTCAGATGCGACAATCGGTGCATTCGGACGACTGTCTTCTTGCTCCGGTTCTCCTACGACGTTGCACAGATCCTTCTTGGGACTAATGTCTCCAAATGTGACCGACGGTTGTGGTATCACGTTGCCTTTCTTCCGCAGTGCGTCGTAAGGACCATCCGGCTGTACGAAGGTCTACGATGATCCCTCTCGTAAACTCATCAATTTGACGAAATCGCGTACGACATCATCTTAACGGCATTGGAACCCCTTGTTTGTTCTCCAGAATTGGCTACAGCAGAACCGCACTGTATATTTTTCAGAATCGTGCATGCCAATATTACCAACAGCTGCAGCAGGGTAAAGATAACGATTCTCTGGAATTTTCCGAATGGCATGATCAACAAATTGAATCCTTCCCTCAATTTCAATACTGGGACATAGTGATGAAACTAGAAATCCACTTGTTAATCTACGTCCGTTCTTTGCGACAAGCAGATTTTACCTTTTATCTAGCAGCCTAGACAGAGCTGATACTCTGGTTCTTTGCATTGAACAACATCAACTACGCCCGTTGGACACCAGTGCATCTCAGAGACATGGCTGAATTTGTATCAAAACATCCCTATACTCACAGAGCGTTCAATGATGTCAAGTGCACAGTGAAAAAGACAAATAGAGTTTTCTCTGCGATACCCCTTGATCAATTTCATGAGCAAAATAATGCTTACATTAAAGGAGATGGAGGAGCTGTTGAACTTACAGACAACCCAAGTGCCCCGAGGCGCTGGATGGTGGCAGGACCTGAAGTGGCCATGATCATTCACAAATTCCAAGATGAATTAGTACGTCATATTTCTGCTCCCCATCATGAACAAACTTTCAGAATGACGCCTGTGACGCCTGTGTTCAGGCGTCATTCTTTAAGGATTTGAACTAACTTGTTCAAACCATTGAAGGGTTTGACACTCCCTTTATGGAGGAAAGCAACGATCTACTTGTTTTAAATTCACAAGATGTTGTGGATTCTGAAGTCATGATGTCCCTTGCCAATGTAAAAACGATTGGAAAAGAACAATTTGATACGTTTGTTAAGGAACGTCTTCTAGCAGCTCTTACACAGCACGTAAAAAGAGCAGTGTACCAGGAAGGCTATGTGTGGGGAAAAAGTGTCATTGCAGATCCTGAGCTACCTTCACCAACCAGCTGCGGATGAAACACAACGGATGATGGGATGAATGAACCCCATTGGACAGATCTACCAGATGCGCTTTCTTCATGCTCTGAGCTCATAACATGAAAATATATCAAGAACTGTGAGAAACATAGATGCAAATGCAAAAAAAACAAACTCCCATGCACTGGACTGTGTGGGTGTGGCAGGGATTGTTAAACATTACTTTTAAAACTTTGAAGTCAATTATTTTAAAAATAGTGTGTTAATGAAGTGTAATTTCATTTGAAATAGGAATGACTGCCAATCACAATTAAATAAACTCCTTAAAAAAGCAATGACTTTTTCTTGTATAATCCTTTAAAACAAAGTTATAAAAAGTATAAAACATTTTATACACTTGATAAAAGTGTATAAAACAATCAATCAAATCATACCAAAAATTTAAAAATGTGATTTTTTTGGCCGCCATTTTGGAATTTTATGGGCTTTCGATTGAAAAATGTCAAGTGTAACTCAGAATTCGTATTCAGAACCAGAAGATACATGTCTAAACTGAAAACCAATCAAATCAGACGATAATTATAGAAAATTGAAATTTTGGCCGCCATATCGGACTTTTATGGGATTTAGATTGAAAAATGACAGGTGTAACTTCGAATTCGTATTCAGCACCAGAAAATACATGTATAAACTAAAAATCAATCAAATCAGACGGTAATTATAGAAAATTGTAATTTTGGCAGCCATCTGGAAATTTAGGAGTTTCTGGGTAAATTTTGAAGTTGCCCAATATCTTAAAAATGACACTTACTGTATGCCTATTCATCAGAATCATATCAGAATTCGTATTCAGTTTATCAGAATTCGTATTCAGAACCAGAAGATACATGTCTAAACTGAAAACCAATCAAATCAGACGATAATTATAGAAAATTGAAATTTTGGCCGCCATATCGGACTTTTATGGGATTTAGATTGAAAAATGTCAGGTGTAACTTCGAATTCGTATTCAGCACCAGAAAATACATGTATAAACTAAAAATCAATCAAATCAGACGCTAATTATAGAAAATTGTAATTTTGGCAGCCATCTGGAAATTTAGGAGCTTCTGGGTAAATTTTGAAGTTGCCCAATATCTTAAAATGACACTTACTGTATGCCTATTCATCATACATGATTTTGTACAAAAGTGTACACTTCTTTTGCTATGCCACTGGACTATTACAAGGAGTGTTCAAATGAAAAGGTACGAAACGACACTGTCTGTATAAATGAAGACTTTATTCAAAGTATACACCATAGGCTGTAGCACAACGATCCCATTGATTAACGAGCCGAAGGAGTCCTTGTTCCCAGAATCCCTGTGGCCGTGACGAGACCCAGTCCTGCACAGCGTCCTTGAATTCGTCGTCCGAGTGGAAGCGCTTCCCTTTCAGATGTTTTTTTCAGTGGACCAAACACATGGAAATCGCAGGGCGACATGTCCGGGCTGTAGGGCAGATGGTCAAGCTGCTCCCACTGGAACTTGGCCAGTTCCGCGTATGTGACCCTGGAGACGTGTGGACGCGCGTTATCATGGAGCAGAACCACACCCTCCGTGAGCAGCCCCGGTCTTTTGTTCTTGATGGACCTGCGTAGGCTTCGGTGTATCTCACAGTTCACATCGGAGTTAATGGTTCGTCTGTGCTGAAGGAATTCAACAAGTAGTGGACTTTGGACGTCGAAAAAGACGGTGAGCAACACCTTGCCAGCGCATGCGGGCGACCGGGTATGCTCCGATCCACACCGGCGACTCCAATCGCATCCCTAGATGTGTCGCTACGTTCTCCCATAGCCGCATAGGCAAATATGTTAACGGTTACGTTCTTATGACGTTTCGTACCTTTTCATTTGAACACCCCTAGTATGTTTGATTTTTTTTTTTTGGATTAGCTCACACATGCACAATTGTCAATAACAGTAATAAGAATATAGAGAATACATACTCCAGTTTTAAAATGCACCTACTCATCTCCCAAATTCTAATTTTTTCCTAAATTCAATACTTACCTTCAATTTTAACATTGGCATTAATTTGTTTATAAATATCCGTAACCTATCTTTATTTTGGCCACGACAATACTAATCCGTTGAGTACTTGTTAACAGGCCTATAACAACTGCGACAAACCTAAGAAAGGAGAGACATGTTAGAGTCACGTAATTCGTCCAGTGCATTGATGCCCAAGTCAGGAAATTAACCCTTTCTTCCCCATTATGCGCTGGGTTACGGAGCGGAGAATAAAGGGCTAGAATTTGAAAGCTTATCATTAGCGACAGGTTTATGGTTATTACTGCTTAAATGTGAGAGGGAAATATAGTGTTTCGACGTAGCTTTCGTAAAACCAGGCCGCTATGAGAACATTTCAGTTGGAAGAGCTGAGAAAAATTTCGGCACCATTTGGTTTAGGATATAAGCCGTTTAAAGAGTTGATATGACCTCATACACGCATGCATTTTTGTTTGTTTGATAACAAAAATTTGAAACACTGCATCACATAGCATTATTTTAACACTTAGTGTCTGCTAATGTCAACTTTGTGATTGTTAATTTAATTCTGATAAAGGTTTACTTCAATATTATGCTGGAGTTCTTCATTCCACAGTCTCAGTAAAGCGGTGTTACTGATAATCCTATTACTCTTTTAGGCACGCGATGTATTCCGACGCCAGAGATTCGTTAGTTTAAGTCTCTTTATGGTTATACCTTTGGGAACGTATTGCGAAGTTCTAATAGGAATAAACCTGCTGTCTCGATTACACACGCTCAGCAACGTAACACCAACTGACGCCGTATTATTAGCCTATCGTAAAAAGAACTCTACTAACCAAAAAAATGGTTCCATGTTTCCTTGAATGGAAGTTCCACTCAAGTATTATAATCACATTATTGAGGAAAACGAACACTTGCTTTTAGCGAAGGACATTATGTCAGTGTGAGTGGGAGTACCCCTTCCGCATCATCCCTTGTGTCATGAAACAAGGAATAAAAAACCAGAAGCAAACGTTTATTACCACTAGCAGATTTATTTTCAATACTGCTGAGAGGGCAAATAGAACTGGTTGCCTTTAGTTCCGTAAAAACCGTGAGCTACATGAACACATTTCTATTCACGAAACGTAGAAAATTGGGGCCCCTTTAAGAGCAACCGGAAATTCATGTTTTCATACTGCAAAATTTGCAACATCAAATGAATGCCAGTGTAAGCCTACTAATAGGCGAAGAGTAATTCTACAAGAATGGATACCTGGTGAAGTCAAATTTTGAATATAAATATACATAAATATTTATATGCGTAATGTACCGCACGTTAATATTGATTAAGCCTTTGGATATGAAATTAAAGGTAACCACAGAGATATTATTAAGTTTTTCTACATAACGAAATTAATTGTGGAAAATGGGTATGGAAATTCCCAGAAATCAGTAGATAATCGTCGGGAAATTCATAAGGCTTAGCGAAATGTAAGAATTATTTTAAATGATTACGTCAAGTAAAAGTCAGCGAATCACAATGATTTGAGCTAGAAACAGAGAAAAAAGCTCCCAACTTTCCTACTTAAACAAATAATTTAAAATGTGACACAGTATAGCTTTCTACAGTGTGGCGATTATGTGAATCATCTGCTTTAGATATCTGCAGAAAAAACATTTTTTGTATCTGTTCTGAGAATTTTCATACCAGTAGCATTTACAGATTATTTCTGATAATTTGTGCAGATACGCCGCACTGAACTAGAATTTTATATCAACAGTTAAATGAATCTTTTTTCCTTAAATATTGATGTTTTTTTTATATTTTATTTTACCAACAACAGTTTCATTTGAGCATGTTCATTTATACGAAATTAAGAATTGCAAATATTTTTGCCTTCCATGCCTTCAAGTTAATAATGTAAATCAGTTCAGTTCCGTATTATCATATGTTAGATACTTTTAGTGTTTTCAAGGTTAACAGCGGAATGTCGAAAAATTTGGGGAAAACAACCCTTCCTCTCTCTATACATCATAAACTACGTTGAAATCTGAGACCAACGCATTAACATTGTAGATTTTTAGAATTAAGTATCTTGCAGTAATGCTATTTTGTTCCATGACTCAATTTAAACAACAGGCGGAGGTCATGAGATTCTGTTGAACTTTGAGAACAATTTATTTACCTGGAAAGCGGAGCTCCGCTTTAATCATTAACAGAGCTTTATTATAATTTTAAATTAACGCGAATTCTTTTCATAAGATTTTATGTTCAGTATCACGTAATTACTAGAATTTTTAAGGGCAATGTTGTTACGTTTTTCGCATCATATGCCCATCACGTTATCTGAAGTACTTTTCACATCGTTTCCGACAGCTTGAATATTTGGTGTCTATGCACATACAGAAAATGAAAAAATAGTGAAAACATTGAATTTGATTTAATGTCATGGACGGATGTTTTACATCTTTCACGAGTGGTTTTTTATCCAAGAAATTGATCTTTTAAAGAAATGATGGATTTTCTGTGATGAAATATTTTGATATTAAACAGTTGGTAACATTTCCAAAATGCAAATTTTTTGTCCTATCCTCCTTTTACAGCATTTTCTAAGCTCTGAGTGACCCCAAACTTAGAGATAAATGGCAGCTCTTTTTCCTACCACATATATTCGTTGTATTAAAATTTAGTGAAAAAATGCATCATTACAATGCATTAAATATGCCCTTCGGTTAACAAAACTTGCTTCTTAACTAACGTAAGTCGCTGTTCTGTCGCTTAAATCAGTTTTTCCAATTATACTTTTTGAATTTCCTCATTTCAGCAGTTATTTCGTAGTGTGTATTAGAAGACATACGACAGTGAAGGAGTACTAATTATACTGAACTTTATATTAAAGAAAAAAGAAACGCAGACTACCAAAATCGTACTGAACTGTGGAATATTTTGTGTTCTCCAAAAAGTGCAGCTTGTCTTAATCCGAGATTATTAATTGCCCTGAATAACTTTCAGAAATTAGGACATCATTTAACTCGGCAAACGCAGTTGCCGTTCAGGCTCTGGCTTCAAAGAAGTTTATTCTTTGTACCAAACTTTGAAAACTTTAAAATCAATTAGTTTTCAATTAGTTGCGTTGTGCAATAGCGTAAATAAATTGAAAACATAAAAGTATGGTATTAAAAGAACCTGTGACAGTAACTGTAACAATCGTACTTCCATGAACTTCTCATTGACCTGGCGCAATTTAACAAAAGAAGAAAAAATAACACAAAAATCACAAAAGTAAAAGAAGACGAAAACTACGCAACAGTTAGTCTAAGTTTAACCTCAACATAACTTTCAAATAATCAAGAAAAGTTTCGGGATATAACGAAAAATGACTATACTAAGAAAATAACTTAATACCCAGATGAACTATAAAATGTAGCACACCGAAACAGCCAATTTAATACAACGCGATCTAAACAGGCTCACGGGAACTTCTGTCATCGATACTCGCCGTGAGAAAGTGATTTCACACTGCTTTACAAAGAAATCCTGAGGACGATGGCTGGAATGATGTAGCAGAAATGCACACGGGTAATTTTTTTCAAGTTAAACCTTGTTTAGAATGGATCACGCGATAAGGAAGGAATAAATATTTGAATTCGGCGGAAGCGCCCAAACGAATTTTATCTGTAGGTGTGTTTCTCACCTTACGTCGATGAAGGAACGGGACAAAAAAGGAAGTCGTTGGGCAGACTACCATGAGTACGGAGCAAAGGTGAGATTATATTTTAAATGTTTGTACAGGAATATACGTTTTATAAAAAATTATCGAAAATGCTGTAATCTTACTCCTCAGAATTTTAATACCAAAAAAATCACGTGAAGAACAGAAATCTCGGCATGAAAAAACTTTAATATTTTCAAGATGTTTATCATAGGATTTCTTCTTATTTGGGGATTTCGCAAACACCATGAGCAACTGAAATGCTTATAAGAAGGTGTCCAGCCGTAATTTACGGTCACTTGTTCATGGAAAGGGAGAGATAAATCCATAAGGTCTCAACAAAACTCATGCCTTGCCGGGATTTGAATTCGGACGCCATCTCGGACGAATGGTCAAAAGCCTCCACTTATACCACAGCAACGCCAGAGAGGATCAAATGTTACATCTTTTTTAGCACGTCTTTTGTAAAAAAAGATCGTGCTTATGTTAAAGATTTGTCCGTGTTCGTTTGTACCCACGATATCTCTGCAACTATTAGCCTAATTTGAAAAGCTCTTTTTGCATTGGGATGCTTGAAATAGGCGAATGATGATGCTTTATTTCGTTTTTTTACGATGTACAATTTCGCCGATAGAGGGCGTAAATGCAGACGATGTCGAATTCAAAAATACGTTTCATTCCACATATTTGCTTCTAAACATCCAATTGAAAAAATAATTGTAACTTTCGATTCTATTTATGGCGAAAAGAATTTTAGACATGGTTACCTTTTCAAATTACCCATAGATTTTCCGTTAGGGGGCGTAAAAGTAAATAACATTTTCCCCAATAGCTCTTCTTCTAAAACTCCGATTCGAAGAAATCTTTCTTCAGCGGATACACCTCCTGATGGAAATTATTTTGCACATAATTTCAACTTTTTGCTAAAGACTACTTCGTCTACCAGGAGGCGTAAGTGTTAATTTTTGCTTCTGACGTATTTGCCATAAAATATGAGCTTCTAAAATTTCGATTGAAAACATTTTTGCGTGGACTGATGCCACTCACATCGATAAACGTTTTCGGAATATTTTCTTCCCAAAATATTCCACAGTATCGTTTCCAGAGGGCCGAGATATATATTTTATTTTTTATCGATATCTCTACTTCTAGGAGTCTGATTTGAAAAAAATCCTTCTTTGTTGGATAGTGGTTTCAGTGTGACATGACTTTCATATAATTTCAAAATTTTCAAGTAATTCATTGGCTTTCCGCTATCGGGCGTAGTGGTAAATTGCGTTTCCCCCTATATCTCTGCTTCCAAATCTCCAATTTGAAAAATTCTTTCTACACCGGATACAGCCGCTGATGGGAAATCGTTTGCACATAATTTCTAATTTTTGTAAAAAAATGGATTGGCCACCAGGGGGCGTAAACCTTAATATCCACTTCCAATGTATTTGCAGCAAAATATGAGCTTCTGAATTATCGATTGAAAAAGACGTCGTTTGTAGCCCGATACTACTCCCGTCGACAAACCGTTAAGAAACATTTTCTTCTTTAAAAAATGCGTAGTTTCTACGCCAGGGAGCGTAGATGTATGTCTTATTTTTGTCAGTAGCTCTACTTCTAGGACTTCTGTGTTTGATAGTGTTTCCGGTGCGAAATGGTTTCCCTATAAATTCAAAATTTTCAAGTAAATCATAGACTTTCCGCAAGGTGGCACAAAGGTAAATAGCGTTTTCTGCGTTGTTTCTGCTTTTAGAACTCCGATTTGAAAAATTATTCGTGTATCGCATACAAGACCTGATATAAAATATTTTTCACATAATTTCTAATGTTTGGTAAAGAATGGTTTGGCCACCAGAGGGCATAGGGGTTAATTTCTGCTTCTGATGTATTTGTAGCAAAATCTGGGCTCCTGAAAACTCGACTAATTCTTTTTTTCTTGGATCGATATCGCTCATATGGAAAAACTTTAGAGAATACTTTCTACCTAAAATAATACATGGTTTTCCCACCAGGGGACGTAAAGTCACATCTTATTTTTGTCTAAATCTCTTTTTCTGAGAGTCCGATTTGAAAAATTATTTCTATGTTGCAGAGCGTTTATGGTACGAAAGTTTATGATATAAATTCATGTTTTTCTTAACGCACAAGTCTGCCACCAGAGAGTATAAGCTCACGATTCCGTTTAGAGCAATATCTGAGGGATTAAAAACTTGATTGAAAAACTTCTTTCTTTCGTCAGATACTAGTGTTTTCCATACCGGTTCCATTGACTTTAAATAGCTTTGATTAATTTAATTTGCGTCAGAACGGATTCAAAAGACGTGCTTATTACACCCGAAATTTCGGTGTCATCTTTCTTGTTTTCTATTGACTTTGAAGCTGTGCATTAGGAAATTAGTTTGGACTTTCGTATTAGCAGATTTTGCTCACGAATGAGCATCCATGACAATAAAATTGGCACTGAGATATCCAGAAAGTAATTTGTCTCCTGTACCTACTACCGAAATTATCAGATTTCCTGAAACTTTTTTTCAAAAATGATTTTACTAATTCACATTTCGGTGAACGGGCATGATTGCTAGTTGTGAGACAAAAATGTATTATTCTTATTGGCCTGTTTATCTCAGCTTTTTAGCCGTCCTTTAAGCATTAAATTTCGCTTATAGCCACATATTTGGTTTCACTGTACTTTATGATTACTTATTTTACTAATAATATAACGAATATATTTCAAATAAGTGTTTCATTTAACTCTACTTCCAAATGCATATTCAACGTGATAATGCATTTAAAAAGAAATGAAAGAAAAAAGAGATTTGACATGTGTAGGTAAGATGCCGCCTGAACAAAAATTTTCGATGATAAACATTTTTTGTTCGTATATATATAGCAAGCGTAACCTCAATACTTGTTTGTAGCGTAACGATATCCCTTTTGAATATTTAAACTTCAAATGGAAAGATTCGTAATTAGACAAATGTAGGTCACTCGGAAAGTGTTTTACGAGAATTTCTTGACCAAAAAGTACATAATTTACCTGTAATGAGCAAGAAATGTGTTATATATTTTTTCTCGATATCTTTACTACTAAAGATCCCATTGAGAAATATATTTAGCATCGAATAACATTCGTACAGCGGAACGTTTCTCGCATATGGATAAACGTTTATATAGCACAATCTGCCTCTAGGTGGCGTTAGAGTGACTTTCCTTTTGCAACTCAGTCTCCGCTTTTAAAAGTACCATTGAAAAAATTTCTCTCTTGTTGTATGCTTTCCACTGCGATAAAAGTGATAAACGGTATGTTTTAAAATAAACTGCGGTGTTCGACGTAGGGTGTCTACACGTAAAAATATGTTTCACGCTATACATTCAAGTTCCAAAACGATATGTCAGACTGCCTAATATTATGTTGATCATCATCGTGCTGCCAAGACTGGACACTACTACAACACAACTAATGCTGTCTTCCATATTTGATACAGACACGTTACCACCAGGCCGTTTAAATCGTGTACGTTTTGTGGTTGAGCTTCTGCAGATCAGGTTTGCTGTTCAAATATCAATAACGGATGATCGATCGGAATGATGTTCTAGGAATTTGGAGTCCAGGGCATACCGGGAACTCTTTATTATGTCCCATGAGCCATCCTCAAGCAATACGTTCATGGCGAATTATCTTGCTAAAAAAAGGCACTATTAAAGGAGATTGGTGTTGCCATGAAACGAGATACCTGGACTTATGGATGCTTTGGTAGGTGGCACATGTGATTGTTTTTTGCATCAATGACTAGATCCTGTGATTCACTGCAGAGCGTTACCCAAATCATTACACTTTCTTCCCTCTGCATGTTTTGGTCCCATTGTACATTCTGGAGCAAACACTTTCCCAGGTAAACAACGCACTCGTATCCTGCCGTCCATAGGGTGCAACAGAATAAAAGACACATTGCGCCAGGGGACTTTTTTCCAATCATTCAGGGACCAAGTTTGACTCTCGTGTTCCCATTGTAAACGCTTTCGACGGGGAACCGAGGTTGAAGTGGGCACTGGAAGAGGCTGACTACTACGCAGCCCTATTGTGAGCAGGATTCTGTTCTCTGTGTTTTTAACTCATTACTCTCCTGACCAGTTTTGAAATTAGAGAAGATTTGGGCTACAGTTTTGCGGGTGTTCGCTTCTAAGATATGAAATAGGCTTTGCTCCCCTCTAGCCTCGATTAGCCTTTCTCGGACCAGTGTTTTCACATGGTTCGTGAGTTTTCCATCCTAGTACCTCTTTTTGACCAAAGCAGACCGTGAGTATTCCCCAAACCTTGTCGTCTAGGTTGAGCTCTGACCTATTCGAATGGCAACTACAAGCTGGCCTTTTTCAAAATACCTAAAATCCTCTGCCTTTCTCATCTCAAGAACAGGAATAATACTGATTAACAGAACTCAGTATCACATGATACTAAGACCGTTTAATGACCTTCGCGGTGCCGAAATTTATCTGATGTTGCTTCTATGTGCATAAATACGCGCTGGTCATATTAGTTTAATTCTTAGGTGTAAAAAATTCTTATCTACATTGCTTTTCCATTGTACCGCTTTTGCTCCACAAAACGTTTCTGCATGTTTTGTGGTTTTTCATTTTCCACAAGACAGCTTCTGAGAAGTGTCAAGTCATATTTATGATTAAAATTAAATTTCCGTCATTAACAATCGCTTACAGGCATTTGTAGAATAGCTTTCATTTTGAAAAATGTATATCTACGTATTTTAATTCAAATATCACATAACTTTACATCGAAGGGAGTGTATAACCTGCTAAATTATTCGCGCTATTTTCCGTACCTGTTTACCTTCTTGTTAGATTTAAAGCAAACCTTACTCCTCGAAAAAATGTTCGGATTATAACTTGTGGAGGTAAATATTTATGTTTAACCCTGTAATATTCTTTTCGTTTCCAACTTGGTCAAAAGGAGGCCTTTATGTCCGTGAATACGATGTCATCTTCATGTTTATCAAACGATTTGGCAAGCAGGAGTGCTTTATATTTTCACAAAAGTGTGTATAACACCCTTCATCGATTTTTCTTTTCAGAAACGAAATTCTTATCTTTTGGAAGTGTGTACTCTGCGCATAATGATACAAACCTATCGAATTGTACTAAAAATAAATTTTATTCTCTATGCGTGATCCAAAATATAAAATTGAAATAATTATTCTTTCCTACGATACATTTTACAAAAAGAATTTTTCCTTTCCCATCAGTTTTTGTTTCAAATAACACACCGTGTGCCCGTTTAGGAGCGTAAATATTCAATCTATGAAATCTCTGAAACTAAATGTCCAAACTGAAATTACTATTTCCATCAGATACGGTTCGTGAAGGACATTGTTTTGTATATGATTTTAATTGTTTCGCAATGAAAGGTTTCGCCAGTACCAAATAGGCACCAGGTGAGTTTCTGTTTCTGATGTATTCTTAGCAATATAAGCTGTTTCAAACTCTCCAGTTTTCTTTAGTGAAACACACTTTTGGACTAACAGCTTTTGCCTCTATTTCCTAATAATAATGAAGGGTAGCTCTTCCCCTACGAGTCATGGACACGCATCCTATGATTCTGGGTCTGTGCACTTCTGGCATTCTGCTTATGAAATGATTTTCATAAGGAGAAATGCTTTTCTTATGAAATGCTTTTCTTTCGCACAGCGTTCTATTCAAATAATTTTGTCTAATCTTTCCATTATGTCTTAACAAACAATTTCTCCTACTGAAAGCGTGTGCGCATTGCAGCCCAATTCCACAGTGGTCTGAGCGCTCTCATCTGAGAGTTCGTTGAACTGGGCAGGTGCTCGATAGCCTGGTGGGGAATGGGCGGTCTGTCTTACGTCACTTGCCCTCACCATATACAGAACAGTGGCCCCAAAACAGGAACGGCCGATGTATTGTATTCCATAGAATTGCTGAAAGTATTCATTTAACTGATACCAATGAAAAAAGTAAGCCCGATATCTACTGGTAATATACGTTTGTCCTTAACACCGGTCAAAAACTTTAATTGACAAAATTCGTTTTTATACTCATATCAGCTACTACGATAACAGTCTACTCTTCTTTCCTAAATAATATCATAAAATAATATACCTCACTTGCTTGCCGAAAATGAAAATCTTGTTTTGTTTCGATACGTGCTTGTAACTGTACATATGATTATAGAAATTCAGTTCATAACTCTCTTTCAGAAGTGTGTGACATTCCTTAGATTATACGGTGCGAACATTGTCCTTCTTAAATACTGCGCACTTATCTCTATCGGTTACGTATACGAACAAACATTTTCACGCTACACCTCTGGTTCGATAGGAAATTATATATATTAATTTTCACCTTTGCAGTTTTAACTGTAAGATACATTTATCGCATATCTATTTTTTTCACAATTTATAATTCTCACAGCAGCGGCGTTATGTCAAATATCTATATCTAAGAGCAGTTTGTAAATCCCCTTAGATTTTTCTTGTTGGATATCGTGCAAAGTGGAAAGTTTTCAGTTGATTAACATCCTTCAAAGAAAATATATTTACACCGCTATCGTTCATAAGATTATATCTCACTTTCCTCAATGTACGCATCTTCACATTGCCTTTTAATAAAATTAAGTAGTCTCAGTTCTGATTGAGCCGTTAGTTTGGAACGTAGGCAAACGACTTGCAGATCGGAGAGTTGAAATTAGATAAATTTTGAAAAGATTCACCCTAGTTCGTTTGGCTGCTGTTTTTTGGGATATTAACATTACTCATCACTTACTCTCGCCTCTCGTTTTGATTTTAACCACTTTTGCTTGCGTTCATTCTGCGAATTTAGCGGCATTGTCGAAAATGTTAACACGTTCACACAAAAACAATTTTTAAAAATCTTAGTTTAAACCACTGCGATATGCTTTTTATGTATTTGAATAGATCTCGTCGACAGCTTTAAAATTTCACCACGCACAGTCGTTTTGCAGTGACGGTTGCACAAATAAACTGCGATATTGTCAAAAGTGTTCAACGGTTCACAAGAAAACAATTTTTTAAATGTTCAGTTCAAACTACTGCGAAATGTTCATCATATATTTGAATACATCTCGTCGGGAGCTTTAAATTGATACCACACTGGGTTGTGTTGCGCTCACAGTTGCAGAGATAGACTGTGAAAAATGCGGCGGCACACTCAAGAATATTTACCTCCCCAGCGCACAGGGAGCGAGGAGAGACTCACGCGCACGATGTATTTGGCAGTACGTGAATTGGACTCTCTGCTGTTTATGAATGTGCTAATAAGATTAGTGCTCAGCAAACTGTTTTAACGCTATAAGTTATGTCAAGTGAGTCCTACTTTTGTCAAAGGCGGTCGACTGTAAGTCGACTAATATTATCCGCTGAGGTAGACCTAGTCTCACGTCAAGAACTCACATGAGCCCGGATATCTTCTTCTATGCAGTAAGTTTTAAGCATATTTTTTTATTTTTGAAATAAACATTATTTCAGACGGTTGAGGTAAATAGTTATTCCTATTTATGTTTGCTACGCTTTAATAAGTTTAGATTTGCAACTTGTTTCATTCTCCATGCAGAACTGTCTGCTCACAATCGGTATTTAGAATATTAAACTTTTCGCTACTTTCTTTCTCGATATAATTTTTTTGTTCTAATGGGATATCTTTGAACGGACATGCTAATAACTTGAGAATAATGTATTGCTATCCGCTTTTCGCTTTATCATGCGTTCCTAGATCACCCAACAATTCCTTTCTAGGGGTAGTCAACAGCAAATGTTCCGATATATTTGCTTAATGTAGAAGAATTACAGATGTAAAAAAAAATTGCAATCAAAAGCGTGGGTAAGTGTATTACAAGACATCGAAGTAAATGTCGAGTTAGTAAAATCCGGTTCAGCAAAAGGAATGCAATTGCTTCTAAACAACAGGGCTATAAAATCCCAATTACTTTTTGGTGCGTCATTAAGCATTACCTCGAATTTCTTGATAGTGAAAGCAAGCACTTTATCAACGATTTGACATTCAGTAAAAAAATATCCTTTTACATCAATTTTGCTTGTGTAAAATAAGGCCATTTACTTTTCTCTAAGTACCTATTTTTTGGAAAATGTTTTCATGAAGTATCTATCAATAAATGTAAAAATTATATTCCCGTATTCGTTTCCTCTTCACAACGTTTTCCATTTATCTGCGGTATTATTTTCGAAAGATTTTAAAAATTTTGTGACGCTTTTTTATTCTTTTCCCACAAGATTTGGAAAAATGGTTTAGACGATTGTGCTTTGGCAGTCTCGCGATCCCTGCGTTCAACAAGTAACTGTGATGATTGTACTGAAAAACTGAAAATATTTCAAAAGACACAAAAGGTCAAAAAGTAGTTTTATAGGTTTAGATCCAACTCTGACCCTTATCCTTTCGTCAATGGGGATAAATACGGATGAATTAGACCAGACAATCTGAAAAAAGATGTCTGAAGTTATGACGTAAGTTGCTTTTTCTAACACACGGTCTAAAACATTATTCCTCTCTCTTTTAGAAAAGTAACACTCCAGATATTTATGTCATTAGTAAGATAGTGTCAACGATTTTCATCAAACTAAAAAAAGGCAAGTAGGAGTGCAAAATAAATATGTATAAAACTTTATATTCCCTACATTTCATCTAAATACACATATTAGTAGAATTTATACATACAGCTTATGTGATGAAATCGCGGAACTTTTATTTGCTGCTTAGGAGCCATGAAATTCACCTATCAAACCTTATTTTTCAGAGCACAGTTTCCGCGTAGTTTTACCTTGGGAAATTTACGAAAACACACTTTTGCATGTATATATGAAATCACATCACTAGAAACCAATAATTATGTAACGGTTTCCACTTTTATAAGCGATTTTATGTCTATAAAGGAATCCCGTGACCAACAAAATTTACGGGCTCCCCTGTTTGATATAATAATGTATTTTACTAAAAGACTGCAACATAGCCAGGCCTAAGGACAGAAGGTTTCATAATTTCATCCTTTAACATTTTTAGAACGTGTTAAAACAACACATGTGCTTAAAGAAACCATTAATCAAAACTTATGTTTCCGTTTCACTCTAGATTAGCAATAACTGAAACGAATGTAACCAGAGTCAAAGTTCGGGAAAATAAGATCTACAGATAATCAGGATTTCATTTCCGAGCATAGCCGGATCTCAGTTAAATATGCCGGTCATGACCGATATATATCTCAAGTTTTTTAATGCTTCTTACTTTTCGACATTGTTTAATGACAGAAACTAAATTCCTTTCTTAGAAAATAGGTGAAGGATAACCAAAAATAGAAGCATGTCTTGGAAAGTGGTGATGACGTATTTCTACTCATATACTGAGCTGCTATATTCCAAGTACAAGAGAACAGATGATCAATATTTAAAATCAGTTGCAGGCAAAAAATTAAACTTAATATCGTATATAACACTCGATAATGAAATATTTTGCTCTCAACATTTCGCAAAACATTGTACTTTCCAACATTTTATCTTTGTCATAAGCATTGCGAGATGTTTTTTCTACTCTACGACTCAGATTCTTAAAGAATTTAAAATGTGATAATACCCAGATTTCGTTTTCACCAGATGTTTCATCAGATTTCAGAAGGAAAGTGCAGAGCAAATATCCCTTTTTGCACACCTGAACACTCAATTTTGCAGCTGATTCCTAGAGTAAATTATTTTTTTTCAGTTGTACGAGAGAGAGAGTACGATTTCGTTTTTACTATTTTCGGGCATATTTCTGAAGAAATATGAACTCTTTTATTTCCCGCCAGTAATATTTTATTTCATTTACTTGTGACATCTTGCAACAACAATCTAGACACGGGAAGACTGACACGGTCACTCCTTTTGGTCTCGTTAAAAAATGTTTGGAAATGCATTGACATTTGAAACCTTTATTTCATTGATTTCTGGCATCATGCAACAGCAAAGGAGACACTGGAGGACTTATACATATTATTGGTTACTCGTCTCGGTCTCGTTAGGAAATGTCTGGAAATGCTAACGAAACATAAACTAGATTACTTCTGACAGAAATCTTTTATTTCATTCACTTTTCACACCATGCGACAACAGTCAAGGTACGGGAGGACATATACATTCTATGAGTTACTCCTCTTAGTCTGGTTACGATATGTGTGGAAATGCTAACGAAATTGGAAACTTTCATTTCATTGACGTTTGACATCATGCAAAAGCAATCGAGATATGGGAGGACGTATACCTACTAGAGGATGTTCCTGTTTCTCTCGTTAGGAAATTTGAAATCTGCAATTTGAAGTGTTTGTGGGATACAGAAAATGGTGAGCACTATTTAGCAACTTGGCCTTTAGTAAAGACTAAAACTCTACCCGAATTTTATTTGCACTCTCTTAATGGTCAACCTTTGGGCAAGTAACAGCGTAAAACGATTTAAAATATATCGCGTATCAAATCACATCATTCTCCCATTATATATCCATTATCATGTTAGTCGACCTCTCAGTTTAGCACACAGGTAGGGTTACTTCTTCGCGTGTATTTAAAATACAAAATTCATCTCTTCGAGTAATCAAAACGATTTTCGTCCAAAGAGCAGATTATAAATTTCATTTGCATCATTAATTCAAAGTTTGAATATGTCAGAGAGCTCGAATAAATTGCCATTGGCGTGAAGAAAAAAGTGTGCATAACAATGAAGGAAGTAAAATTAACTTAGGGTAAAATACCAATCCCTAGCACCGGACATTTGTGTATAAAATATCTTGTCCTATGAGTTCGAAATACACTGACGGAAAAAAATCCCGACACCAAGAAGGGGTTGTGTTAGATAAACGACAGTTGGTAGGAGGTGAGAGTACATCTGTAAGATGACGTCTATGCAAATTTCGAGCTCGGCGCATACGTGTGGCGCTAGTAGCGCCCCTCGGAACATGCCAAGCAGGATTGCTGTAAATACGCGCTGTAACTTTCGTGAGCGTTAGTAATCGTTGAGATTCGACGTAGTGTGTTGATGTTAGTCAAGAATGCCTTTAAGAAGACGAAGAAGCCATTATCAACAGCTCACGGAGTTTGAACGAGGTCGTGTAATAGGGCTACGAGAAGGTGGATTTTCTTTCCGCAATATTGCAGAACGACTTGGCAGGAATGTAGTCACTGTGCATGATTGTTGGCAGCCGTGTTCAAGGGAAAGTACTGCCTCAAGAAGACCGGGTTCAGGCCAGCCACGTGGCATTACTGAGAGGGAAGAACGCCGTGTACAGCGTATGGCCGTAGCGCATCGTACTGCGTCTGCGGCAGCAATTCGAGCTGCAGTTGCCATCACAGTGACACAACGAAATGTTACAAATCAGTTACTTGAAGGACAGCTCCGAGCCAGACGCCCTGTGGCGTGCATTCCACTTACTCCAAATCACTGCCGTTTGCGACGTCAGTGGTGTCAAGCTAGAGCTCATTGGTGGACGGAGTGGAGATCTGTTGTGTTTTCTGATGAAAGCCGGTTCTGCCTGGGTGCCAGTGATGGCCGTGTGTTTGTTAGAAGGAGGCCAGGTAAGCGCCTGCAACCAACCTGTCTGCGGCCGAGACACACTGGACCTACACCTGAAGTTATGGTCTGGGGAGCAATTTATATGACAGCAGGAGCACCCTCGTGTTTATCCCACGCACCCTGACGGCACAGTTGTACGTCGGTCTGGTGATTCGACCTGTTGTGCTGCCATTCATGAACAGCATTCCAGGGGGTGTTTTCCAACAGGATAACGCTCGGCCGCATACCGCTGTTGTAACCCAACATGCTGAGCAGAGTGCTTACATGTTGCCGTGGCCTGCTAGATCACCATATATTTCTCCAATCGAGCACGTATGGGACATCATTGGACGACAACTCCAGCGTCACACCCAACCAGCATTAACCGTCCCTGTATTGACCGACCAAGTCCAACAGGCATGGAACTCCATTCCACAAACTGACATCCAGCACCTGTACGACGAAATACATGAACGTTTGCATGCTTGCATTCAACATTCTGGCGGTTACACCGGTTTTTAATGTACCAGCATTTCACATTTAAAATGGCTCTTCTCACGCTTTCATTAAGCTGTGATCTTGAAACCTTAATCGATTAAATATGTTACCTATACAAATGTATTGCCGCCATTTCATTCCTCTACAACTATTTTTTCGTGGTGTTGGAATTTTTTTTCCGTCAGTGTATTTACTTAAACTTTAAGCAATGCTCGGTCAATCCAACACCAAGCCATTATTTTCAAAAGCCTTAAATAAGACTGTTAGGAGCAAATATAAGAATGGCAATAATCTTGTTATTATGTGAAGACCCAAAGTTTCTTAAAAGGATCTTTCATGCACTAGAACGTTTAGTTGTACATTGTATTTATCTTTTCTGCTTAGGGTAGTGAGTAGCGTTCGAATACAGATAGGTATTTCTGTATGACCCACAGTGCCGAAAGTTACCTAAAGGGGAAAAATAATGTGTTTTCCCAGTTCACAACATAGCAATAATGACGTACCTTGAAACACATTCAGATCTTTGTAAAATTACTGTAACGAAAATGTACACATCTCGTCTCCTCTTTAAGTACTCGTATTTTCTGTCAGATAAGACTGAGTTCATTAAATTTAGATGATAAACTCTATTAATGACGATGAACTGTAGACACAGAAATGGCTTCATTCCTCTCGAGAAAGGCTTCCCTTGTGGCATTGCTAACTTTGTTACTGGAAATACGTGAAGATACTATCATATATTAGACATTATGAATGCTCGCTAAATTACTTTTTAGCATTTTGTGATGATCTGCGAGACAGGGTCAATGAAAACCTGTAGAACCAGAAATGTTGATTAAAATTATGACAAGTGTTGGATGTGTACATAATTGGTTCTGTAAAACACAAATCATAGAGTGCCCTATGTAAGGCATTTTTAATGAGGATTTAAATTGATATGAATTTAATACAATCTGTTAAGTGGTTCAGGAAATTCCAAATATCAAAGTTTTGTATTCAGTTGGTGTCTTCCACGTAATCTGACGTCCGAAAGCTTATAAGCGGAAGTGGGAAAAGTGTTGTAGTTTAAGTAAAACCCATTGCATTGTCAAAGTTATAAGTTATATTGTTAATGACGTATTGTAATTTACTTAAATTTTCTTCCTCATTCAACAAATGTTACAAAAAATGGAATGTTTTCAAAACTGTTAGATCACTCATCTATTAATTTATTATAGAATACCTGAATCGTAGGGAAGTGTCAGTTTTGTTACAAAGATATATATCTTAAGGTAGTTGTTTAAAGTATTTAACATGTTCGATTTCCACGGAACTGTTTTTAATACCACTGTTGGTATATCTTCCGCTATTAAATTCTGAATAGGTATATACATTCTTAAATACCTTAGTTTTCACCCTCGAAATTTCTGTGTAACAATTTGTCGAATGCATATATTTCTTCCAGTAGACTACTGTGAACTCTATGTCACATTATTTACTGCACTGGAATTGTGTGACTATAGGTATGCACGCCTTGTGTTTTTTATTCTCTGGTTTCAACGTTTTCGAGATTTATCGTTTCTTAACCATGTTTCAAACTAAAGAAACTTTTCACCCTGCTTTTTTATAAAACGTGGAATAAATAAAAACGCTAAACAAGAATTCAAACATTTTTGTTTTGTTATGGACGCTTCATTCGTTTATGAAATTCTTCTTACGGAACAGTTTTTCAAAAGTGCAAGTTACGTGTAGATACAAGACTTCGCGGACCTTCGAGAGCTGGTGACATGCAACTTCAATTGTTGTGATGTTATTCAATGTATGCACAAAAGAAGGAAAAACCAATATATCTTGCTATCTAAACTTATTTCCGTTTGCTTTTGTTTAATGCTGAAAAGCGAGCACAACATTCCTCCGTCCTGTGCAAGTTCTACGTCAGAATACTGATATGAATGAATAAAACATATTTCCGATATGCAGATTATAGGATATTAAAGCTCACTACTGTAAACATTGTTTATTACTCATACTGAGGACTTGAAAGGGATATCATCTCTTTTACCAATGTTAACGTACGGTATATACATGTGTGTAAATCTTTACCTGGTATTTTACCGGAATAAAACCTGAATTGTTTGTATGGTCATGTTTGTATGGTCAGAGCCTATTTTTTGTCGGTTTCGATCAGCGGGAACAAATTTGAAACACGAGCTGTTGTTGAAGCGGCTCCATTCCCTTTTATCACTTTTTTATCTGTTCTCCAATCTGGTGCTAACAGATCTCACGCACTATTCCTCCATGGGAACTTAGAGAAAAGTCGCGGCTATTCACCTGTACAGAATACATATCCTTTCAACGTGAATGAAAATTCAAAATTGATTTGGATATTCTTGTGTTTATTCCGTGTCCAAATTCTGCAGAGCATTCATTCTTACTGACTAAACGACTGCTGTCGTATATATTGATATATTTCAATAATTCCTGAAACAAGTGCATTTCTCTTACGCTTTTCCAACAACTTTAAGCAATCATTCATCGATATCACTGAACATTAGTCCTTTTCCATTTACATAATATCAATAATCACGGTCTCTAACAAAGAGCTTCTCTAAAATACAACTTTTTATTTGACTGTTTTACATTGAGGGTTACACGAGTTCTTCCAATAAACACAGAGATTGAAGCAATTTGCAGTATACGAAAATTATATACACGGATTGAAGCAATTTGCAGTATATGAAAATTACATTTATTTCAATGTCTGAGTAATCTATTATAAAGAAGGTCATAAAGGAAACTTGTTCATGAATAAATTTTGCGACGTAATGCAAAGAATTGCTGCCAAAATATTATAGAACAAAGCACCATTTTTGCAATAGAACTCTGCATGTTTTTGATTTTAAACTTCTACACAGGTTTTCACTGGGCTACCGCACACAGTTAAAGTCCCTCATACCAGGATACTCGTGGTGAAACATTATTGATCGTGATATTTAAAGTGCATGGCTGCTCGATCGTGGAAATCCTTGTCTTGCATTGTCACATACGATTTGCCTGATTTGAAACAATGTTCGCTCGAGTTTTGAGCGGTCTGTTCCTTTCTGCCTCGGTGACGCAGTAGTCTAAGCGATGGTTTATGATCATTCTTCCGAGATCTGTCTAGTGCAGAATCACAGTGAAGCATGGAAGTCGTGTTTGCCTTACGGCACTGTCTCTGTTCCTTTCCAGGAGCCAGTGGCTCTAAATGAGGAACTGGGTATTGGTTATATCTCATCGAGTTGCTCACGGTAGTCGTTAGTCTCACAAAGAAAGAAACGGTCCCTCCGCAGAGCTGTTCAGAGAAGTCCTGCTAATTTCTAAAGTTTACTGGGTTGTCTCTTTGCTACAGCCCTAGTCCGCTTTCATTTCCATAACATATCACGAAATATTGATTTAGGGAACTACAATTTGATTAACTGTTATATGAGGAACAGTTGTTTATGTGCCACCCTGTATTCAATCCGTGCTGGAAATCAGCTAAATTTAATGATTAAGGTATCATGCAAACGGAGTCGACCTGCTGTCTAATCGTAGAATTGTGAACATAGGCACACCCGACAAAAAATTGGTCTTCCATAACGGAAAAGACAGTAGAGAGTTACCGGTTGCACAAAGAGAGCCGTGACAGCATTGTTAAAAATGGTACTGAAGACACAAAAATGATACTAAGGATACACAAATGGTTCTAAGGACACAAAGTGATCGAAGTTACCGAATTTATTGGTGAGTCGAAGTGTACGTGCAGCGGGTCTACAAAGAGTGGTGAATATCGCAGTCAAAGGAAAATTGGCAGAGTAACTGTGTCCGGAAAACAATTCGCACCAACAGGGACCGTCACACTTATTCACGCCTGGTAACTGCAAATCGGTTTCGAACCAGGCTACAACTGCTCCAAACTGTCAATTAAATTCGATTCCGAACAATTTCCGAAAGGACATTGCAGGGTGTACTGCATGCGATGGAATCTGGAGCAGAGTACAACGAAAGGATCCTACTTTACCAGCAAGTCACAAACAATGAGCTTAGAGGCACAACAACTTTACTGCGGATGATTAGAAACGAGTAATTTGGTCTGATGAGTCTCGTTTTGTTTTTGCACATCGATGATGGGAAACAATGGGTGTACCTAAGGCCCAATGAAGCTTTTAAATCCTGACTATGTTCAAGCTGGAGGGGGTTCTGCGATGTTTTGGGGTTGTTTTTCGTACCACGAAATGGGCCCTTTCATTACAATGACAATTCATTTGAACTAGCGCGCATATCTCCGCATTCTGAATTAGGAAGTGTGGCCTTTGCACTATATCCCCAGGAGCCGGATTACTTTGCCATTCCTGTCTTCCAAGACAACAATTGCCGTGTGCACAGGGCTAAAACTGTGTCTGAGTAGCACGACGAACAATCAAAAACAGTGTCTTACCACGACTGGCCTGCCAACTCCCCAGATTTAAATCTTATTGAAAATCTGTGGGATCATTTGGAAGAGAAGGTGTAACGCCGAAATAGACACCCGAGTATTCCGGCGGAATTTCGCGACCAATTGGCGCACGAGTGGCTGTTTATCCTGTTAGATACATCCACAACCTCGTATAGTCTCTACTACACCGGATTCATACTGTTATCAAGTTGAGGCTCCGTCACCCCTTGTTAAGTAATTTCTGTCTGGTGTGACTAATGTTTTGTGAGGTGGGCTTATTTACAGTTGGGTATGGGAAGGGATGCTTAAGGACAATGGAGTATACTATAAATACATGTTGTCCAGGCAACCGAGCACGCGCGGGCCGCGGGTGGCCTAGTGGGTAACGATCGTGCCTGGGGTCAGACACTCCCTTCCTAAAATCCACTACATATGATCATTTATGATCAACCGAGTACGTGCATAGGTGACAATGCTTTGTATTTTGCATAAGCTCGTCTGCACTAGTTTGTCTGGCACTTCACTATATACATAGGATAATGACACGTGCAAATCCACAATGTCAAACGTGAACAAACACTGCGATTACCAAGCCTTATTGAAAATAAAAGCACTGTATAGCGACTTAAGGTATCCGAGACAACAATCTGTAAAAATTGAGACAGCATTCTCGATGTGTGTCAAAAGTCACGCACGCATTTCAAACGTGCATATGAAGGGAATATTTTCACACAGTTGCTAAGACGAACTGCACTAAAAATGAATATGTATTAAAGTCATAGTAGTACCTGGTACTTCAATACAGACTTTTTTATATCCATCGAACGTACACATGAGAATTTGCTGGGTCTACCAGCACCAAACCCCATCCAACGTGCCAACACCAAACAAACTGCTGATCTGCTGTGTTTTCATCATCACACGTCACGCACGCCAATCGTTGGCTTGCGTTTTGACTCCTGGCCAATTATATGACGGAGTGGATGTTCCGTGTGTCTCCAGACGCTAGTGGAGTGTGGTTGTATTTCTAAAATATCAAGAGAAAGATTTACGAAGACTAATATATATTGATGTCAACATTCAGGCCATCTGGTATTTCAGCCAGAACACATGGTGCGAAAAGGCGTATTTGACGGATGTGGAAGAGTTAACTTCGACTTGGCAGAAACTGTTGTACTCTGAAATTTTTGTAAAATATACTGTTTTTCAGTAATGTGTGTGTTTCTCCACGAAGTATGATATTTAAGAAGGGGTTTAACTACCTCAGAGACCGTAGGATCTACGTACTCCATGACTATTGGATACTCATAGATTACAGTGTTAGAATAAACTTCGTTAAGTGTTTTTCCAGCAAAGGTGAAGTTCGTTTTCTCTTTTTGGATATCAACGTTTTGACCTTGTTCATCCAAGTGACTTCCATTATGATCATGCGGTAAAGTCAAACCTGTAAGTATTAAGCTTAAAACATCCATTCTTCGTTCGACTTTGTTAAAGGAACTTCGACCAGGTGCATTGCAGGTAACGAATACAGCATCCAAATTTCTTGTTAAAAATGATGTATATTTATCTTGATAACTTTTTCGTAGAGTGGATTTTCGTCAGAGCCACCATCAACAGTGATTATGAGCACTGGGTTTGGTAAATTTCCTGGTACAGTTCTCATGATGTTACTAAACTCTTGAAAATCGTATACCCTGTTGAGATCACGTGCGTGAGATGATGCGGTGAATGATGAATATTTTCCCGATCTTTTTGCTTACGATGTTGGACCAGAGTAGCTAGCAGCTTCTCGTTCTCCAAACATACCCTCTTTATTAACGATACCTGTATACACTGATGGAATTAGTTTATGACGATTTGTAATTACCCAGTCATGATCAGACAAAGAAACTCGGCACTGTAGGTGCTTCAGTATCAGTGCTTGCTTACTGCCTGCTGTTCACCCTAGAGGTACGCGTGCTTTATCATCTTGCTCAGAAGAGACACTTTTTCTGACCCCAATAAAGAAGCAAGCTGCTCAAGAAACGACATTGTTGCCATTGAAAAACTGGTTACTATATGTTTTGAATTCGATTCAGTTGTTGCTCGCTTTAATATTACAGGTAAGGTACGAAAATGGCGCTTCCGTTTTAATGACAAGCTCCGACGTGAAAAAAATCCGCCAATAAACAGAGCTTCTACTAGCATTCATATTCAGATTCCTTCAACTTTTCCATTAACTCAGATAACGTCTTTACAAAACGATACGATTATTCAAGGCCATAATCGTGGACAGCAGTCCCAAATATAGCTATATTCGCAATTGCTTTCAAGAGCAGCGGCCGGTCGTTTTCTAAAGAAGGACGGTTTGTTTTTGGCCGGACTTTTAGCTTGGATTTTAGTTCAAGATATTTAACACAAATTTCGCGTATCTTACTTTTCTCTATAGCACGCCCTTTACCTTTTATCTGCATTTCATCCTTTTTCCCCTAATCGTTTTTCAAGATTCTTTAGCTTCTGTCTTTTTTTACGGTTAATTCTTTCTTCTGTACTTCCGTTAACGTTCCACATTGTTTCTTTTCAGTAGTCCAACTACATTTGCGTTTAAAACATCGATTTTATAATTCAGAGCTTGTTGCGCTGGTGCTAATCCAGTGGATATTCTAGCTTAATTTTTGATGAACATGGGTTTTGTTCTTCATAATTCTTTTATCAAAAGAAACAGTAGTGATTTTTGTTGTTGTAGATGTTGCGGTAGGACAATTGGCTTCAATGCTCGAAGATGCATCTTGAGAAGCTTCAGAAGATGCTGCTTTTAAAGCAGCTTTTTGGGTTTGTTTTCCGCAGAATGACAGCAGTGAAGCTTTTCTCTGTAACTCTTTTGATTTCCACTCACTTAAGTAATTTTTTACTAACTTAGGTAAATTTAATTCTGCCTTGATGTAGTACTAAATGGATACAACATCATCCTGTTGTTGTTTCTCTTTTTATTTAGATGTGTTGTTTTATATTCTGCCAGCAGTTGCTGAAATAACTTCTGCTTATGCATTCGGAATTAAGAAGCCGGAAATATATACAACAGTACTAACCCAGCACTGAATTCATTTTGACGCCGTGCTTTCTTGAATATACTCTGCTTGAGGTGCAATGACAAGTAAATCTCCTCGAGTGAACGGTTCTACCATAGTGGCGCCATTCGTTGTTTGATTTCTTTCCACCGGGGCAGCGATGAAGTTTCATTAAATTTTAAACTTTCCCACGCAATCCAAAACTTTTTGTGAATCATTTACCTTTGTCAGTGCTGTTTCTACACTACTACCCAAGGGTGCACAATACTTCTCGAAACAGTTCAGTCGACAACGCACTAGCCATTAGTTTTTTGTTGTTGTTATCGTTGTTGTTTTCTAACTTGAATAAGCTGTGATTTTTTGGCATAGAATGCAGATTTGGGCCCAGGGATGCTCCCAATAAGAAAATGAATACACATTGCACACTGTATTTCATGTAGAATATAATGTTTAAAGCAATAAAAATTGCGTTCTCTCAGTAAAAGAGAACGCAATTTTTATTGCTTTAAACATTATTCTAAAAAAAACCTGTGTTGTGCCAAGCGATTTGCCTATCGATCAGTAAGTTAATTATGTCAAAACTTGAGTACGAAGTTGAAGGTTCTGCAACCGGAAACTAGAAAACATTGTCTTATTGTATATGGTTTTCCCCATACGGTAGAATGTAAGTCCGAAAAGCACAATAATGAAAATTGTCTTATTCACTTAGGAAACTTTATTAAGTCTGAAAATTTCCAATTTTGCCTGTACAACATCAAAAAGAAATGAGGAATTTAACAAATTTACCTGCTGGCAGTTATTTTTTGTTTGTGGATAAAATACAAAAAACTATCTTCAAACTTTTTTTCACTATACTTTTTTAAAACCTCAGTGATCAAGAACTTTTCTCAAATAAAGGTTTTTAAAGTAGTGTTGTATTACATTAGAAATTATCTTAATCAAATTCAAAATCAATTTAATATCCTTGAGAGCATATTAGAAGAAAGTTAGGAAAAACCCAACAAATTTCTACTTGCTCGTATTCAGACACAGCTTCCAGGATTGAACACATTTCTATTTTTTGAACTAAAGTGTGATTTTCAAACTCCTGCTGCTAATTAATTTTCCATAGAAACACATGCGTGAAAGGATAACGTTACTGTTCTAAAAGCTGTACACAAATGAAACATCAAACAAAATGTATATTTCATTATTTAAATTGTTTTCAAGTTACCGTTGAAATTTATTTCAAGAGGAAAACCTCGAAGGGAAAAGGGGTTTCGGAAAACTAATGTACTTGAATGTTCGTGAGAATATTTGGAGTGACGTAAATTTTGCACGCATCATTAAACTTCAGTGAAAATGTTTTACTTATTTAAAAGTCGTCAATAGGATTTTTATTTTTGTGATAAGATCCATAAATATCTGGAGACTTTGTTAAATACTAAAAGATAATTAAAGGACCATGACGCATTTCTTTTTTCCAAAATCTCATTAGAAATTTATATTCAGTAAATAATTTAAATACAAAATTACATAAATAGTTGAATTTCGGGAACTGTTAAGCTTGCGTTAATATAGTTACAAATTAAAGAGGCTTTAGGTAGTCCTAATTACATGATGTGATCGAATTTCGAGCTATGGACAACGGCTTCATATATGCAAAATATCCAGAAAACTAGGTTCATTTGTGATTACAGATCGAACGATTGATGGCAACGCATTAGCGCTCACTCCTGCTGTTAGCTCAGAGGTGTTTGTAATGCGTGTTTCGTGGTGGAACCTTGAATTTGTTTCTGACGCCTGTATTCATTCAGACTGAAGATGGGTTTTATTGTGATGCGGAATCGGAAGAAATTACGAGAGTATGTTCATTCCGTGGTGTTAACGTAGGAATCGGCAAGAAATGTTTCCGACGTCAAGGAGGCACCGGATTATGACCAATGGACACACGGAAAACGAGCATGACGCCTAGAGACTTCGGATGAATAATTACTTAGCATCTGCTTGTTTTTTGCCAAGTCAAGTCACCGCGTTCAAATTGTTGAAGCGTTCTATTATTCAGTCTGCTGTCTACCTTCCTTAAAAAGCCATATGGTTGATGTGCGAAAGCTTGGAAACTTTGATTTATAATCTGCTTCAAGAAATTCGGATTACAAAAATAGTTATACTATTTTTAATACATCAATGGTTTTTGTTAAAATACTATAAACAATATAAGTTCAAATTTACTTTAATATTTTGTTGATAAAAATACATGGGTACATGTACACTGTGATATATCATTTAAGTATTTGTGATACATCCTCAAATCACTTCCGTGGGTATTAATACACTCATGCCCGTAAAAAAATCACTTGAAAAAGGTTGAGCTTCAACTTTGATTTTGCAAAATGTGTTCATTTGGCGATATAGAACACATGTTCAGTTTCTCGATTTCATACTTACCAGATGCGTCGAGGTGTATAACCATTAATTGGGGTAGACACTTCTGCCTTGTAAAACTTGCTGTATGCACTGACGTATCTAATCAATAATGTCCGAATAGTGTTTTGTGGAATAACTAATAAGCATATATTGACTCGCGTCCAAAGTTCTTAAACAGTTGATGATGGACAGTCGTTCTGCTGCACCTGTAGATTGAGAATTTCACAGAGATTTCTATGGGTGAATATTCCAACGATCTAGCAGGATGCAGTAGAGGCTGAACGTTGTTTTCCCTGAAGAGGCCACGTGTTGTCGCTTCAACATACAGGGTGGCATGATCCTACTGAAATATGGCCCAGTAGATGTTCTGCAGGTACGTAAGAGTGACCGGCCATAGAATGTTTTTGACTCAAAGGCACTCCTTATTGTCGTACGGACTCTCACTAGAGGTGATCTGCTTTTGTACCTGATAGCAACCTAGGCAATAACGTTTCATGTTGGTGCGGCATGCATGGTGCGAGAACACGATTCCGAAGCCTTTTCCCCTGGCTTCGGTGGACAGTCATTTTCGCCTAAACAGAAGCGGTGTTCGTCAGTTCTTCAAGACGTGACTCCTGCTTCCTAAATATTCTTTCTAGGTAAGGATCAGCGCATTAATTACATACATCAGAATTCATGCAAGCAATAATTGGAAGGCATCCCACAAGAAGACGTTGATTTGATACACTTTTATACTTCAGAGTCAGAGATGGTTTTTTTCACTGATAGCTTCATCGAATTAATCACTGTAGCAAAATATCAAACTTTTCAAGTGAACTGCCCACTTACGAAAATATATATAATTATAATTATATGCAGTCCCTATTCTTGAGCTTAATGATCGCGTATATCTGGAATTTCGTTCTTCTTATTGTTGACACACATGTAGTTTCCTCAAATTATTTTTTTTGTGACATAAGAAGACAATCTGCTAGTTTATAAATTGATTAAACTTCATCAACGTTGGGTCGTTACATCAGGTTCTTGTGGAATATACGCAAGAACCTGATGTAACGACCCAACATTTAGTGATCCGGATTTAATTCGCGAAGCAGGAACTTTTGCTTGTTGTAGCGTTAATTAAAAGTGAATTATATTGTTGTTAACAAAGAACATTTAAAGAAATCCCAGGATTTAACGTAAGAAAGAAATATAAAATGACCATCTTTAACTAGCACAGTAAAATATTTAATGATATTACTCATTTAAAGAACAGTGAAAACAGCTCATCACCGTCCTAGAAAAGAAGACGGAAAATGTAGGCTTAAAGGTATAAATTCGCAAAGCGCTAGGGAATTTACGTGTGAAAGCGAAATAATGTTCATAGAAAAACAATGGGGAGGGATTATAAAATATCTAAAAAAACACATTGTGAAAGGTTTCTCTCCACTACGTATTGTAATAGGCAATGCATTGGGAGTAATGGGAAAATTTAAACAGGCATACTACTGCTAGATAAAAATAAGATAGGTGGAATTCACACTGCTGGGTTTTTTTTAACAGGCGTTTATTCCTAAATAATAAAGGAAATAAGTGGTGTTTACGCCACCTTTTTTAAACAATCATACTACTCCTAGAGAAAAAGGAAATAGATGGGGTTCACGCCACTGGTTATTTATTCATTTATTTATTTATTTATTTATCTATTTATTTATTTATTTATATTTGAAAAAAGAATACTACTCCAAGATCAAAATAAAGTAGGTGGAGCTCACGCCACGTTTTTTTGTTTTGTCTTTTTGCGGTATCGCATTGAAATGGGAAATGTATTTGAGCATCACGTGAGATAGGAGATTTTGCTTCCCAAAAAGCGATACAGTTTTGATAGATCATTTCTTGCTGCTAAAATAGGAATTGGAATAGGAAATGAGTAAAACGCGGTAATGAATTCGGAGCAAAGAGAAAGACATATTTATTTAACAACCGAATTTATTGGCTATTGCATACGTACCAACTAGTACACATTTTCCATGTTTTTGCGTTTTTACAGAGCTTTTTGTTTAGAATTCCGGTGTTGTATACGCCGCTTGAAATTATGCTAAATCCTCATTTGATTTTTTATGCTTGGGAAATTTTTTAATCAACAGGTAGCTGCAATAATGATTTCTTGCTGAAATAAATAAACCTGCGATGATAAAATAGGAAATTCAAATTTTTAGTTGGTTCCAGTTTTTCAGAAGCAAAAAAAAAAAAGGAACAGTTCAGCTAAATTTTGTTTTCGTGATTTAAACAGTTCCCCTCAGACAGGTGAGCGCAACTGTGTCCCAAAGGGTTTGCCTACTAATGACGTCAATATGAGCATGCGCCGTTCTTTCGAAGGTGAGAGTGAGCTAACATATGTAGGTTATTTGAAGCAGTGTTGCTTGTCTGTTAGCATGGATTATCCTGGTCAGACACCGTTGATTACGGTCGTTCACCGCCTGTGCTCGACCACTAAGCTGCCCACGGTGGTTCGTAATGCCCTCCATGAGGCAATCTCTGTACACACGTGACACCGTGGTTCTGATGTGTTGAATATCCGCGCAACTTCGGAAACTGGAAGTCCCATCCGCCTAGCTCCCACTACCATGTTTCCTTCAAACTCCGATAATTTACGTAGACTTGCCATTATCCTACTGGCGGTTGTTCAACATGACTCAGGAGATTCCACATTGCAACTAATAAAAATAGTGGCGTTCATTCAAGCGTTTATATGACGGCAGTGCCATCTAAAAATTTCCATACTGCCCATTCCATGATTTTTGTCACTTCAGTGAAGTAATGTACAGAAAGAGTTAAACATTTCGTAAAAAATAATGCTCTCGTAAAAATATCTCACCGATCGAACATGTTTGGTACCCGATAAGATCCCACTTACACCTATTTCAAAATGTCGTTGAACTGCCCCGCTATTTCGACACCATCTGTCATGCTGAACCTTAGAACAGTGTCCCGTAACTGTATGCACCTCTGTGACGCCGTGTAACCGTTTCGATCCGAGCCAGAGTTACTGACTTGTTTCACTGCAAGTGTCATTTCGTAGACTTCACCACCGAGCTGTTTCTCAAAGCAATGACTTGTGTAGCTGTTTTATCCGGATAAATTGCCCAACTGCTCAGGAATTGCAATCATTTGCTTTCCTCTACATGCACATCGTATATACCAATTCTCATCTCGATTGGACAAATCCTATTTGATGATACATTTTCTTTCTCTCTTTTGAAAAGAGTGTAGTTCACAAACCCGGGGCAGTGCCAAGGCACCGATGGTTTCAATGAGCGCAATGGAAATGAACAATTCTTCAAATTATCAACTTGACCATTTCTGATTCCTGTTAGAGGGACACTACCTTCGTGGATTAATAAATCTTTTCACACAGCCTTGCACCAAAGTGGGCTGCCAAAGTAAAATGCATAAGTTACGTTTCAGATTAAATACTGAAAGCTAGTTAGTAATTGTCGTTTTAACGACACTGACATGAGTAACAAATAGAGCTGATACAGAACATGACTTCAGATATATAGGCTACGTTATATAATAAAATGTGATCCAATTATACTCCTTTCTCACGTTTCGTAGATAGAAAAAGCAGTAAGTAATTGAGAACTAACAAAGCATGGAAGCTCAGAAATTTAAATTTGGTTATTATATAAAGATATAAAAAAATCCTCACAACCAATAAAAAATTTTACACGCATTTCCCCAGAGAAGCATGTTTCGATCGGAATTTAAACTTTGACATTAGCGTAAAAAAATACTGATATACTGGAATTATTACATTTCGAAAATTGTAGTCTTTCTGGAATATACGTTTTACCCTAATAGCCATTTAAATAGCCATCCGTTCTGGAGCGAGTGAATGATTGACAAATTGCAATTTTGATTTCGTACGCCGGTGAAACGGATTAGCACTTGAGGACAATAAACTGTAATGGAAGTTGCAAAAGCAAACGTGTCGTCACGTAACTTAGCGCCGCATCCTACTTAAGGATCCGAGGTGTCTGCGCTAGGTGGGCTCTCACAACAAACAGAGAGTTGATTACAACTCGCTGTTTGTTGTGAGGCTTCATTTGTTCGCTTTCACTCTGTTCCAGCGAACAAACGAAGCCTCCCCAATTTAACTATATAAATCTGTGGACCGGGGAGGCAGAGCGAAACCAGTTAACCATACAGAAATAAATTCACCTTCAGAAATAATAATTTGAAGATAACTCTTGGTTGAAACACATACAAAACATTTATTTCCGCATCAATGACAATTTTGATGGCGGCGGATTACTCGCTCTCGACGTTAGGCCTCACTATGACTGACCAGGCAAGGATCGTGAAACGCGCAAGCTAAGAGGGTTGATTTCTGCAGAAATCACACTCTGCGTTCAAGTCCCAACTTAGAATCTCCTTAACGCTAGGTAGACCTGTATCTCGTCGACGTTTAAGGAATAGTCTTCTACCTATCCTTCTCTAATCGATGTTTCAGTAGACTGTACTAAGTCCGTAATTCAGTAGTATAACATCAACTACTCTACCAGAATCCCCAATACGAGCAGATTCCTTCTGTGGCGACTACCTATCTCTCCCTGGATAGGTGCTCGCTAGTTTCCCGTAGACTTCGGGAGTCCACCGCACAATCCAGGCAAACGCTTCGCGCTTCCTTTCTATTGGAGAAACTAACCCCTCCGCTTTCCCAAGACAGACTGACGAACAGATTCTCTCGGAGTGACCTCTTTGCCACCCCCCTTCACGATGCACCTTTTTCAAGGGGGATGGCGCTGACCTTGACCTCCACTGACCGGTTCATGCTGCTCTCTTCTCTGGTCACGTGGGTCACTTCTGGCGCCCTTCACCTGCTCTACCCTTAGGCGTTTCCTGGGTATCTGGCTACTGGACCTTTAATTCCACTTTGCGCGTTCTCGTTTTCTTCCCAGGACATTCATTCGTGAGTGCCTCCTTCCAAGAATGCAATCCTATCACCGTAGTACATCCGTAGCAATACAATACACATTGTTATAATGGTACAAACGAGTATGTCTGCATTTCAGACTTATAGGCGCCAAGTCGAAATGAACAATGTATCTGTGAAAGTCACAGTGTCCTTGACGATACTCTCATTTCGTAGAAAAAGGCATCTCCCTTTCTAAGGCGTGAGAACCTGAAGTCTTTTGTTATACATCTCGACTTCACACAAGAAAAAATTAAACATATTTGCGAACTTTCTGTCGCCATTTTGGGAAGTTGTGATGTTTCTTTCGTCAAAAACCTCCCACATAATGCTTATCATTGAAATAAATTAACATCGTTAATGTGTCCGTTCCTACAGGCTCCTACTTCTGAGACGAAATTTGTGGGATGTCATACTGTATTTCACATGTAGGGTCTTAAACCACATGAGCAAAGTTCGCTGGGTGACCTCTTCGGCGTCTTTTTAATTAGACACGCCCACAAGCTTCTGTTGTGACACACATATATACATACATACACTGGGCAGTACCACCAAAGAACCTCGCGGGGTTACTACCTGAGTGTTGACTCCTCCCCCTTTCAGTTTCCTAGGGTGCGATGCCCTCCTCCTTCTTCCCTAAACGCCAATCGTGATAGAGCATCTGCATGGGGAATTAATTTCCCTGCGATGTGCGATATGGTTAAATTGAATTGGGCTATGGCTAAGCTCCACCTCTGTACTTTGGAACTCTGTGAAGCCGCGCTGGTCAAATACGTTAGAGGGTTGTGGTCAGACATAACCTCGGTCTGGTGTCCAAAGATCCACCCTCAAACTTCTGTAACGCCCACACTATCGCGTAGGCTTCCTTATGGCTCGCCGCCCAGCGTCCCTGTGTGCTAGTAAACATTTTACTGGCGTACGCTACTGGTCGGACCTTACCCCTCTCATCTCTTTGCCCCAAACAACACGCTACTGCGTAGGCGCTGGCGTCCGTGTGCAATACGAACGGCTTATTAAAGTCTGGGGTAAACATCAAGGGTGCCGTACAGAATAGCATCTTCAGAACGGTAAACGCCACGTCCAGTTCTGGTGTCCAAACAACTTTCTCTGACGCCTTCTTTCCTGCCAGATCGCTCAACGGTTTAGCTATCTCAATAAATTTAGGCACATAATCTCTATAGTAACTACACAGTCCGAGAAAGCTCCGTACCTCCCTTTTCGTCTTGTGGGGTTCTAAATCTCGTACTTCCTGAAGTTTTTCGGGATCTGGCTGGTGGCACCTAGACCCTACTACATGTCCTAAATAATGCACGCTCTCCCGGGTGAAACAACATTTCTTCAAGTTGCCCGTGAACCCGGCTCCCTCCAGACTCCTCATCACCAATCTGCTATGCGGCGTACGCAAGAAGCTCCCCGATTAAACGGTAATTATATTCCCCCTCCGGTAGCGGATCCTACCTCTCCGGAGAAGAATTTGTGTCTATGCCTTACTACCTCCGGTCGCTCCTGTAATGGCTCCCGTGTTATCGTTAGTCTTCCTACTCGTGCGCCCGTCGGGTACGCCCACTCTTCCTCCGTTCTCATCGTTGACACTTCTTGTATATCCCCTAAATCCTCGTCCGCTTCAAAATGCCCCTTACGACGTCGATCCTGTGCCGGTACTCCCTCAGAGTTCCTACGTGCACGTGGCACTTGAATACCAGACCCAAATCGATGACGTAGCTATTGTCCCCTTGCATCTCTAAAAGAAATACCGGACCCGTCCATCTTGCATCAATTTCATTCTTAGAGTCGGGGGTAAGTGCTATAACTTAATCACCTACTTCGAAGAATTTCAGCCTCCGCCGTTGCTCATAATACGAGGCGTCCCGTTGTGGTTGGTCCTCGGCTACTTTCCCTGCTTGCTGGGTCATCTTCTCTACTTTCTCCTACCACTCCTGAGGGTGTTGGGTAGCCGACGCGGTTATCCCTATGGGTCCCACAGTTTCTAGTTTTACCTCCTGTACGGCTAACGCTGGCCTCCTAACTGGGGTTATGGGTACCCGTTCGTTTTGTGTGACTGGCTTCCTAAGTTGGCAGGCGTGGCAGTCCTCACAATATCTTTTAACGTCCTTCTGGTCGGATGGCCAATGAAATGAGTGGCAGATACGCTCTAAGGTCTCTTCGTGGCCTAAATGAGCCGAACCCACTGAGTCGTGCGCCAACCTCATTACTTCTCCCCTGCTACATTCCGGCGCTACTAGCTGATTGCCTGTTTGTCCTAACACCTTCTCTCGGTGATGTAGTAGCCCATCTTCCAAAAGAAATCCTCCCTTCCCTTCTATGGCTTGGGTAAAGGCTTCTTTTAGCGTCTCGTCGCGTGTCTGCTGTTCCTTGAAAACTACGTAATCTGAGCTACAAGCCTCCCCGTCTTAGGGAATCCTATCTTGGCTAGGGCTGGTGGCCTCGCTCTCCGTCGACTGCAAAATTGCTGTCCCTGGACCTGATCGGCTGCTTGCCGCTCGCTCCGCGGATGCCTGGCTTATCTCAGTAAGCTCGCTCCCTGACACCTGGGGCGACAACGGCTCTTCCGATGCTTGCTCCTCTCACTCACCCCTCGCGACGCAAACATCATGTGCTACGTCTAGATCTATCCCCGTAAGCTTTTTCCTTTCTCGTAAATCACTTTCGTCGTCTTCCGTTCCTGAAATGGTAAACGCCCCCTGGTTCGAAACTAACCACTCGGGAACGCTTGCCTTGTTTCCTTCATCTCCGCATAATCTAACGGCGTAATTAACGCATCGTTACTGAGCTGGGGTACGATAGCACAAACTATTTCGGTCATACCCATTATCTCTTTCCCGGCCTTTTCCAAATCTGGGTCTATTAACCTAACTTGTAGTTGTTTCACGGGAAAGTTGGCAGGCCTCCCGTCGAACCCCGTCAAATAAATCCGCCCGATCTCCTCCTCATATTCTTCCCCAAGCTTACCCTCTTTTACACAACAAAATTCGGCCCCGCTGTCTACGATTATTCCGGCTCGAATTCCTTTCGCTGTTTTTTTCTTTAACTGTCCTTCTACGGGCATCTCCATAATCTCGCCTTGGCTACTCTCTGATCCCCGTATCCTTCCCATTTTTGCCTTTGACTTCCTGCGGTCCTCTTCGGGTTTCGTCTCTACGTCCCTTACTTCCGATATTTCCCTTCTCCCCGCTCTATCCGCTACCCGACTTACTTTCTTATTCCCATTCTTTCTCCAATTACCTGTTGACACCTTGTTATCTTGCCCCGTCCTACCTCTCAGCTGGCAGTTCATCCGTCGATGCCCCGCCTTACGCAGAGAAAACAGATCGTACCCTGATAAAAATTGGGGTACCCTGGAGGTCTATTAAGTGCACCTCTATTATGTAACCCTGATCCGATCGCTGGGACTTTTCCTTTCTGAGGTAGCCCGTTATTAGGCGGATTTTCCGTCTTTATCTGATTTGTCCCTCCTGCATTATACGGACCTCCCTTAAAGTTACAGCCCACAGCATAATTGTTTTTGGGTCTCCCTTCTGCCAATTCCATCACTTCCACATGTGTCTCATACAGGTCACATAACTCTCCCAGTTTGCTCGCTGGAACCAATTTCCCTACGGCGCCCCTCTGAACCAGATAATTTTTCAAACTTGGAGAAAGCAAACCCTTGAATTTATCACAAATTAATAAGTTCATTAACTGCTGGAATTCAGATACTCCGCTCTTCTCCACGTAGTATTGCAGCGCTCGTCCAATACGACCTGCTAACTGCTGGAAGATCTCCCCTTTATTCCGTTTCATTGTCTCAAACTGATTGAGATAGATATCGGGGGTCAAGTGGCACTCCGCCAAAATAGCGTCCATGACGGCGCTGTTGAAGTCATACTGCTCCATGGTTAGTCGTCTGAACAAGTGGTTCACGCATTCGGCGTTAAATAAAGCCACAACTAACCGTCCCTGCATCTCTTCTGGAACAGCATGTAACAGAAAGGCCTTCTCTATGGAATTGAAGAAATCTAGGATTTTCTTGGGCTTAGAGGGACTCTTTGGAATTGTCCTTACTATTATTCTCATGTAATCGGCCAGGCGCCCTTGATTGTTCCCTTTCCTCGCCGGAGCCGGACTTTCTGAGGATAACTTTATTTTATTCAGCTCAAAGTCCCTTTCTTCTTTTCTATCTGTTAACTGTAGCTGAAGCATCCTCTCTCAGCCCGTTCGGCTTCTAGTTCGATTTTTTTCAGCTCCCTTTCCTCTTGCTTTTCCTGCCATTCCCTTTCTGCTTTCCTTTCCTGCAATTCCCTTTCTGCTTTTTTTCTTGCAATTCGAGGATACGAAATTTAAATTCCATTTCCAACCTAGCGGTATCCCCTTCCATTTTTCTTTGGTTGGTCTGTACCTCTTGGTTAGAATCTGAGCTGTTACCTATCTCTTTATCACTTTCCCTTCACTTCCCTCTACACTCTGTCCTTCGTACTCCTGACTCTTTTGCCCGTCCAAAAGCTCATCCATATTTCATGCAATATTCAAACATAATACTCATAAAATCAATATACATATAAAAATGCAATCAAATTTTTAATATCAGCCTATGCTCTCAAACTGGTTAGCCTGTTCGCTCCTAGCGTTCCTACATGCTTATTTCAACATATAATAATAATACACAAATAAATTCCTAATTTAAATAATAACCTCAACTTTACACATGAATACACTTAGACAATTGATAAATTCTTTGACCCTATGGTCTCTAACTAATCGCACCCTAAACGCAAATTCTATTAGTTTTAGGTGGCTAAAATACTACAGGTAGTGCCCCCAAAATAAAATTGCGGTTCCAAATATTACTTACCCGCTGAAGCGATTCGAGCTTCCTTTTGCTTTATTCTGTGTCCTGTGATGGCCGGGCACTTCACTTTGAGTTTTTTTGTAGGCACAATTCCGTTTTGTACCACCGAAAGGCACTCTGGTTATGAGCTCTCCTCACTGTATCCGCTCTCTCGTCGTTTACTTTCACCGATTGCGTCCTGTAGCACCGTGAGGCACTCTGATTACGAGCTCTCCTCACTGTATCCACTCTCCCGCCGTCTACTTTCACCGATTGCGTCCTGTAGCACCGTGAAGAACTCTGGTTACGAGCTCTCCTCACCGTATCCTATCTCTCGCCATCCGGGTCGTAGGTCTCCTGCAATGCGCTGGATCTCTCGTCCGCCGCAGCGTGCGAGAAGCGTCCTGGTTGCGAACATCCTCTAGTCGTCCGTAGTAGCATAAAGTTCTGTCGGTACCTTCTCTTTCACCTGCGGGTACCGGGATCTTTTTCTTATCCACCTAACCGAATTTTTCCTCAGCCTGTCTTCCTCCTCAAAGTTCGTTTGTTCTGTATCCTACTGACTGTGCCAAATTTATGTTCTTGCTGTAAGAGCGAACGTATCGTCACGTAACTTAGCGCCGCCTCCTACTTAAGGATCCGAGGCGTCTGCGCTACGTGGGCTCTCACAACAAACAGAGAGTCGATTACTCTTCCCAGAAACACACACACACTCTCTCTCTCTCTCACTCTGTTCGAGCGAACAAACAAAGCCTTCCCCACTTTACTATATAAATATGTGACCGGGGTGGCGGAGCGACAACAGCTAATCATACAGAAATAAATTCACCTTCAGAAATAATAATTTGAAGAGAACTCTTGGTTGAAACACATACAAAACATTTATTTCCGCATGAATGAGAATTTTGATGGCGGCGGATAACTCGCTTTTGACGTTAGGCCTCACTATGACTGACCTGGCAAGGATCGTGAAACTCGCAAGCTAAGATGGTCGATTTCCGCAGAAATCTCACTCTGCGTTCAAGTCCTAACTTAGAGTCTCCTTGACGCTAGGTAGACCTGTATCTCATCGACGTTTAAGGAATAGTCTTCTAGCTATCCTTCTCTAATCGATGTTTCAGTAGACTGTACTAAGTCCGTAATTCAGTAGTATAACATCAACTACTCTACCAGAATCCTTGACACCAGCTGATTCCTTCTGTGGCGACTACCTATCTCTCCCAGGATAGGTGCTCGCTAGTTTCCCGTAGACTTCGGGAGTCCACCGCACAATCCAGGCAAACGCGTCGCGCTTCCTTTCTATCGGAGAAACTATCCCCTCCGCTTTCCGAAGGCAGACTGACAATCAGATCCTCTCGGAGTGATCTCTTTGCCTCCCCCTTTCACGCTGCACCTGTTTCAAGGGAGATGGCGCTGACCTTGAACTCCACTGGCCGGTTCATGCTGCTCTCTTCTCTGGTCACGTGGGTCACTTCTAGCGCCCTTCACATGCCCCACCCTTAGGCGTTTTCTGGGTATCTGGCTACTGGGCCTTTAATTCCACCTTGCGCGTTCTCGTTTTCTTCCCAGGACATTCATTCGTGAGTGCCTCCTTCCAAGAATGCAATCCTATTACCGTAGTACATCCGTAGCAATACAATACACATTGTTATAATGGTAATGGTACAAACGAGTATGTCTGCATTTCAGACTTATAGGCGCCAAGTCGAAGTGAACAATGTATCTGTGGAAGTCACAGTGTCCTTGACGATACTCTCATTTTGTAGAAAAAGGCTTCGCCCTTTCTAAGGCGTGAGAACCTGAAGTCTTTTGTTATACATCTCGATTTCACACAAGAAAAAATATTAAACATATTTGCGAACTTTCTGTCGCCATTTTGGGAAGTTGCGATGTTTCTTTCGTCAAAAAAATCCCACATAATATTTATCATTGAAATAAATTATCATCGTTAATGTGTCCGTTCTTACAGATGTTATGTAAGCCTTATTTATATATGCACTAACATTAACATACCAGGTGCAACACCGTTGTTAAATACCGGAGACCAATGTCTTTTAAACAGCATGCAGAACAACCACCAAGCTGCTTTTGAATACTGGACTGATAAATAGTATTACAATAAAACAGAAATTAAGTAGTGTAACTTTCCCTAAGGTTTTTATCTAATCAATATCCTGAACTAATTGCATTTATTAATTATTATACATCATTGGTAAATTTTTCGTCATATATTTTCCTTTTGTTGTGAATTGCTTAATTTCTCCTGACATCCTTTTTATGATCTGCTTAATAATTTCTCATGTGCCGTCATTTCCTTTAGATAGACGTTATTCAGTGTCATACTAGTAATTGCATTATTTTTATGTGTCAAAAGACAAAAATATTCATCTTATTACCAATTTAGATTAAAAAATGTGGTTTTTCTGCAACAGAAAAAAATCTATCTTGCATGCCGAAAATTATAGATAAGAAATAAGATAACGTTTGGTACACAGCGCAGTTATAAATTTTATCTACAACAGTAAAAGAATAATCACTTGCTTCACATCATCCCAATTACCGCACATAGTTCTTAAATAAACTTTGAGCCTCTGCTGGATGTTTTATATTTATTGATTTGTTAGAAAAAGGTAATTATCTCATAATCGGGCCAACGTCTGTGCTTTGAATACGTCCTAGTTTAGCTCCGCATATTTTCAAATACTTGTCTCGGAATGTCATTTGGGCTTAAATAAAATGCGATCATTCGAAATGGTGATGATTTATCTCTATAATTTATTTCTAGCGCTAGATTTCAGCCTACGGTGGCGCCACCACTGTAATCACAAATGCATTATAAACCGTGACCATCTGCTTGCTTTCTGCAAAATGTCCTGGGCAGTTGTTAATGTAACTCAAACGAAACGGCCGTTCATTAGAGAAGTAAAATTTTTTTCATGTTGAATTATTAAGATGGAACAAAGGGCTGTTATTAAATTTAACGCAAAACTTAGTAAAAGTGCCTCGGAAACGTAACAAATGATGAAACAAGTTTACAGTGAGTTTTGTGTAAATACATCAAATGTTTTCCTGTGGCACAAAGGTTTTTTGGACTGAAGAGATATGCTAGAAGATGATAAGCATACCGGAAGACCAAGTTCATCTAAGACACCTGAGGCTATTGAAAAAGTGCGTGATTTCGTGGTAAACAATCGATGTGCGTCACTAAGAATGATGGAAGAGTCTTTAAACATCAACAAAGAAACGACTCAAACCATCCTGCATGAAGATTTGGGCAAAACAAAAGTCTGTGCTAAATTTGTTCCACACACGTTAACCAATGAAAAAAAATTAAGGAGAAAAGCACATTGCAGAGACATCATTTCAGCCGCTGAAAATGATCCAAACTTCTTAAAATCGATTGTTACTGGTGATGAAACATGTTGTTTTCAATACGATCCTAAAACAAAGCGACAAAGTGCGGAATGGAAGTCAAAAAACTCACCACAAACCAAAAAACAAGAAAAGTTCCATCGAAAATCAAAACACTGCTCATTACATTCTTCGACAGTAAGGGTATTATCCACAAAGAATTTGTTTTATGTAAACAAACAATTACTCAGGAGTTTTATTTAAATGTTTTTAAGCGTTTGATGGGCAGAATTCGTCACATTCGTCCGGAATATCGGGATGAAAACAGTTGGTGTTTGTTGCACGATAATGCACCCAGTCACACCTCACTTCTTGTTCGTAGATTTTTGGCAAAAAATAACGTCTGTGTATTCAATCATCCACCGTATTCGCCTGATTTAGCACCTGGCGACATTTGTTTATTCCTAAAACTTGAAATGACGTTAAAAGGGTGTTTTTTTGATGATATTTTGACCATACAAACAGCTTCGACGCGTGCATTGGAGGCAATCCCGCAAAGTGAACTGGAACAGGCATCCGAATCAATAATAAATCGCTGTAAAAAATGTATTGAAGCCGGAGGGAATTATTTTGAATAACAAACCAAAACAAATTATAAATTCTTGTTTCTATTTCATTTTACATACCCAGTCTTAAAAATTCTTTGCCACACTGTGTACTCTTTTGCTTCAATCTATTCACGATTCCATAGCAATTTTAGCTTCGAGTGCTTCAGAATGAATATACTATAAAGCTTTCGTTATATAAAATCGCATTGTGTATTTAAAAACACGTGAAACAAGAGAGTGCTGTAACACATAAGGTGAGACTCCAAAATTAATATTTATTTCAAAACCAGTAGTCCTCGATTTGTTTCTCTCACACTATCACTTAACGAGGTTTTAGATATAACAAGAACAAAAATAATAAGAAGCAGTTTTGTGCATTGCCTATGGTTTATTAGGTAACCCAAGTTGGTATTTTATCATGTAAAATAAAAGTATTGATGTAATAAATTGTATTTTAGTAGAGGTATATATTTTTTTCATAATCCCATACTTCTGTACGATATTTCACTTAATGAAAATCTTGTATTTTCTTTTATACCTTCTCTTCTTTAAAACCCTATTCAAAGAAAACACGAAGAGTGAACATTAAATTTTCTTATTAACAAATATTCCAATGCATAGGTTTCCATACATTCCTCCGCAAAACATCTAAAAATGCTCTTCGAAGAGATTGAGAAGAAAAAGAAAATATATATTACACGATAATCGTGTATGTGTGCGGCAGTGAACTGTGTATAGGTAAGTATTGGGTAAAAATTATTAGCTCCTGCAGCAGACTGTGAAGCAGTGTACGTAGCAAGTATTATAGACCAAAGTGCATCTTATGTATCCTCTCAATCAGCTTTGCACTCCTGCACCTTCTAGGAACTCCGGAAAATATCGAGAACGTCAGCGAAGCTCACAGACTGAACCAGACAGAGAGACTCGACGGGGACACGCAAACCCCTTGTCTTGTTCGAGAACTTCCCCGCACTTTTGGATCAGATTGTTAACTTTGTCACCTTTCTAGAAATATCAAAAAAGGTAGCCTCTTCGCCCCTACAGTCAGATGCAGTTCACTCAGCGTCCAGTCGAGTGTCGAAACGAATCAAGGTGCACTACTGAATTACTTATTAATGAGTGCTTTCCGTGCGTACTTTTCAACTTGTTTCTCTATTGTAAATTATTACGTTAATATAAATTTCGGATCTTCCGTCTTGAGGACGAAACAACTGCCTGTCGCAGGATCTTTGCAGGACCAGCATAGGGATTCAGAAAATATCATGGGTCGCTGACTGAAGTCTGGATCCTTTAAAAAAACTGTCAAAACCTTTTGTCACATTAGCGGCGAAAGCATCAACAACTAACAAGGTTGTCTAACATTTATGTTATTTCTTAATTTTATTACGCCAATCTGATTATTCTCGTTACTTACCCAGCTGATACGAATATTATTTTTTAGTTGTAGTGTGGAAGATGATGAATCAGTTTCTAGTGCTAAAATTGCTGGATAGTTTGAAGGGTTTTGGGACGAATCAGCGACAACGGGCTCGCCAGAACCTCATGAAGTGTTAAACCATCTGCTTAGTTCTTCGGAGAGCAGCTCTTCGGAGAGCAGCTCCACAGAGAAAATAATTGTAAAAAGGAAATACCACGATTCCTACTTGGTTATTGGTTTCGTTGAGAGCAGTAAAAACAAACCACAGCGCGTATTTTGCGGCAACGTATTGTCAAATGGTGCGTAATGTGTGGCAACGTATTGCCAAACATTGCGATGTTCCCAGCAAAAATGTGCTGTCATTTTAAGAGGTCCATTCATAATGCAAGGGCAGACCGACTGATTTTTTTAGAAAGAAGTACGGTGAACTTACACACGCACAGAAAATTATATCCTATCACTTAAAAGCAGTTAACAAAAAGGTTTCGAAGGAGTCCTACATTGTCAGTTATCGAGTTCCTCAAGCTCATCAAGTCCATACCATCGCTGAGAACCTTATCTGATCTTGAGTAAAGGACATAGTTGAATGTATGCTGGATAGAAAAGCCACGAAACTAATATGCACAGTTCCTTTTTCAAATAACACAATCTCGCAGAGAATCGGGAATTAGCAGAGCACGTGAAAGCTACTTTGCTTTCAGGAATAAAATGCACTAAGACTATATTTTGCTCCACATGGATGAATAATTAGATGTGACCGGATGTGCAATGTTAATATTTTTCGTGCGCTACCAGCACTGGGAGTCCTTTCAAAAGGATCTGCCTCTCAATAAGCCGTTACCGACAAAAACGAGTGGCAATAATTTTTCAAATTAATAGGATAATTTTTAACAGTGAGTAAAACCCGATAAGATAACTGCGTCGATCTACATACAGACAGCGTAAAGACCATGACTGCAATGACATCCGGTGTTATTTCAAAAATAAAACAAAAAGTTAAGAAGTGCAGCAGTAGTCACGGCGTCCTTCACCGCTATTGCTTTGCTGTGGAAGAAAATGCCGCCCTCCCTAAAAGAAGCTTTGGACGAAAGCGTGAAATAATTAATTTTATCAGATCACGACCTGAGAATATAAGGATATTCATAATGTTGGGTGATGACATGGGGAGTCTACATACGTCGTTACTTCTTCACACAGAAGTAAAGGAGTTTTCTCACGGTAAAACTTTGACTCGTCTCTTTGAAATGGGGGCTGAAGTCAGAAACCTTCCTGATTGACAACGACTTTGCTTTGAGAGACAGGTTGTGCGATGAGCTTTGGCTCATTGAATTAACGTATTTAGTAAAAACTTTTTAAAAAGTAAATGATTTAAATCTATTACTTCAAGGAAAACCAGCAACTCTTTTCAGAGCCAACGATAAAAGGCAACCGATTAAAAAGAAGATCAAGTTTTGGGCGGAAGTAATGAAAAAGGAAACCTAGACCGCTACGCAGAGATGAAATAATTTAGAAGAGAACTAGATTCCGACATACCTGGAGATATCTTAAATGAGTTTCACATTCACCTGGAAAGTTTGCTTGACAGTTTCAATTGTAATTATCTGGAAGAACTCTACGAAAAGAAATCAATCACTTTAGGTTGTACTCTCCTGTGCTGGAAAAGCCATGCTGTCTGATATCACAGCGGTATGAGTGCTTGATTGATTTCACAACAGATTCTGCGATAAAAGAGAACTTTGTGACCAAGAAGACACTATCAGACTTGTGGTGTCCACTAAAAGGCGAATTTAAAGTTTTGTCAAATAAAGCGAAAGTCTTCCTTCTGTCCATTGCAACAACTTACCTTATGTGAATCATCATTATATGCCTATGTGGCTACTAAAACAAAATACATATCCCGTATCAATGCACAATCAGCTATTCGGTTAGATCTGTCCCAAATTCAGCCAGATACATATATGGGATGTAAGGTCAGGTGATGCGTAACATCACAGCCTCTCCTTGACAAATGTCAACCCCGCCTTCTCGTGGTGCATCCTGTTCCCACTAAAGGGGCTCTGACGACCGCCAATAGCGGTATAACTATACCATCGGGATTAGAGGAAATTCTATCCCACACTCACCAACCCGCTTGGCCAGCGTGGTGAGTTATGGCCAAACCCCTCCAAAATGATTCCACAACTTAAATCTTGGCCCTCAGTCTCCGGCAGCTGGAATGTACCTGGCCAAGGCAGCTGCCAGTGTGACATGAAGGCAGAGGGTGCTAAGAATCCCCGGAGGACCGGACTAGGCTGCCATCTGATGCTGACCTTGGCTACTTACAATGGACGCTCCCTATCTTCTGATTCAAGGCTTCTTGAATTGGAAGATGAACTACAAAGGATCAAGTGGGACATCGTGGGGCTAAGTGAGGTAAGGAGAAAAGGAGAAGATCTCATCGAACTGAAAAGTGGGCATCTCTTCTACTATCGTGGGACAGATACTGGCAGAACTAGTGGTGTTGGATTTATAATAAACAAGAAACTGAAGGATAAAGTTGTAGAAGTTGAAAGTTCCTCTGACAGAGCTGCACGACTTGTTATCCAACTCTCGAAAAGATACCAGGCTCAGATTATTCAAACTTATGCACCCACCACAAGTCATCCTGAAGAAGAAATTGAAGAATTTTATGAGGAAATTTGTCATCTAAATAATAAAGGTAAGCAGCACTTGAAAATAATTATATGAGATTTCAATGCAAAAATAGGGCAACGGCAACAGAATGAAACTTCAGTAGGTAAATTCGGTCACGGCAACAGAAACCAGCGTAGAAATACTCTCGTTGAGTTTGCAGAGGCAGAAGGGTTTTTCATCTTGAACTCCTTCTTCAAGAAAAAGCCACACAGGAAATGGACATGGAGACATCCAAATGGGACGACAAGTGAAATTGATTTTATTATGTGTAACAAAAAATTCGTCATAGAAGACTGCAGTGTGCTAAACAAGTTCAACACAGGTAGTGACCATAGATTGGTGAGATGTAAGATGCACCTCAACACTAAACTTGAACGTGGCGAGCTCATAAGACAAACAAAATCTATTGACATAACCAACCTTAAAAAACACCATAATACCTTCAAGTTGGAACTGAAGAATAGGTTCTCTGCTTTAGAAGGCCTAACATCAGAAGAAGTGGACATCTCTGAAGTTAACAGAAAAGTAACCAAAGCTCTTATGGAAACAGCAACAAAATTAGCTGGGTCTAAGAACAAGTTGCATGTAAATAAATTATCAGGAAAAACGAAAATGTTGATGCAAAAAAGAAGAGAGATGAGGACAACTAAAGAAGATGTGACTTCCAAAGTGGAATAGTTAGAGCTATGCAAGACAGTAAGAAAAAGTATCACTGAAGACGTAAGAAAATTCAACTGTGAACTAGTGAGGAAAGCAATTGAAAACAACCAAAGCCTAAAGATAGCAAAGGGACATCTCAGTAAGGGAAGAAAACAGATTATGGCACTGAGAAAAGAAGATGGTTCTGTAACAAGAAATAGAGGCGAAATTTTGACAAGAGTGAAAGATTTCTACTCCAAATTATATGAAAGGGATGATACATGCACTCCAGACATCATGAAAGATACCAGTACCAGAGTTCCTCCAGTCCTTCCAGCAGAAGTTGCACATGCAATCAAGAACATGAAGCAGGGAAAAGCTCCAGGAGAAGATGGAATTACTGTAGACATCATACAAGAAGCGAGTGGAGAAATCGAAACAGTACTCGCCCAAATTTTCACTCGATGCCTTAACGAAGGAAATATTCCTGAGGATTGGAACACCGCCACAATGATCCTGCGACATAAGAAAGGTGACATTGAGGATATCGGAAACTGCAGACCTATCAGCCTCCTATCAGTAGTTTATAAAATCTTCACTAAAGTTCTTTCGCACCGCTTGAAGGTAACACTGGACATGGCTCAACCGAGAGAACAAGCTGGATTCAGGAGTGGCTACAGCACAATAGATCATATCCACGTGCTGAGAGAACTAATTGAAAGAGCGAGGGAATATGAACTTCCATTGTGCATGGCTTTTATCGATTATGAAAAAGCCTTTGATTCGGTGAAACCATCAGCAGTTACAATGGCTCTGAAAACCTGCGGTATTGAAGATGCATACATTAATATTATTAATAACATCTATGAAAATGCAAGTGCAAAGATTAGGCTGTTTGAAAATAAAACACACGTAAAAATTGGAAAGGGAGTGAGACAAGGTGACACCATATCTCCGAAGCTCTTTAATGCCACATTGGAGGGTGTTTTTCAGTCGCTGAGCTGGGAAAACAAGGGGATAAAGATTAATGGAGATTATCTAACCCACCTTCGTTTTGCTGATGACGTAGTCATTTTTGCAACTAGCCCATCAGAGCTGCAGAGTATGATCCAGGAACTTGCTGACAAGAGTAAAGAAGTGGGATTAAAAATGAACTTTCAGAAGACAAAAGTGATGTTCAATGCTTTTACAAGAAATGAAGATTTATCGATTGATGGAGAAAAGCTGGAGATAACAGACACGTACGTTTATCTTGGACAGCAGATATCAAGTGAGGGTCACATTTATGAAGAAATAATCGGCGTACAAAACATGCCTGGAGAGCTTTTGGAAGAAACAGCATAATTTTCAAGAGCAATATGCCATTATGTCTTAAAAGAAAAGTGTTTGATTAATGCATCCTTCCAGTGCTTACGTATGGTGCAGAGACGTGGACCTTAACTAAAAGAGACATACAAAGGCTGCAGACAACTCAAAGACTCATGGAGAGGTGCATACTTGGTGTAACCAGGAGAGATAAGAAGAGGAACTCGTGGATCCGAAAAATGACAAGAGTGGAAGACATCATGATCAGATTTAAATCCCTGAAATGGCAATGGGCTGGACATAATGCCAGAAGGACAGATCATCGATGGACAGCCGAAATTTTAGATTGGATTCCAAGGGACAGGAAAAGACCCAGAAGAAGACCACATGGGAGATGGGTGGATGAAATTTGAAAGTATGCACGTATGACATGGAGGAGACTGGCACAAGAGAGACCGTTGTGGAGGAAACTTGGGGAGACCTTCGTCCAGCAGTGGATTGATAATGGTTGACAATGATGATGATGACATATACCCACATTGTGAAAATCAAAACAGTCCCATGACTGTCATTAGAATCTAAGCCGCGGACTATGTTTTATTGTTTTTTTCGATGCAAGTGACATTTTTTGGTTTTGCTACTGTAAAAAGTGTTTTAAATACCATATCTACATGGATAACATTTTGTGGATTTACAAAACCTGCTTCAAATTGATTCTCAAATGTGTTGTTTTACTTTGTTTTTTGTTGTTCTTTTTCGTTTATGTACGTAATTAAGAAAGTTCCTTATTTCCACTGTCGACCTGTTATTTTTCTGTTTCCAACACATCCAGTTTCTGCAACTCTTTTAATGGTGCGCAAGACAGTGGAATGATCACAGCTACATTTAACAGCAATATTGGCACCATGTTATCACCAATGGACCACTAAGAAGCTCATTATTTCCACGCAAGAAACCGTGGTTATCCAATTAAATATTATAACGTATTTTGCTTTTTGGTAAGTTCATTCAAGTGTCCTACTAGTTTTATTAATGTACTGTACAACAATTTTACGTTAAACGTATTGTACCCTAATTTCACAAATTCCACTATTTTTTGCTTTTTATGACTAGACATTGTACTTTTGTTTGTAAATTCCTTTTATTACTGGTAATAACATTCTGTAAAAGTATTTTAATTCAGCACCAAATACCCTTTAAAATGATGTATAATATCTCTTCCTGAATATATCATTATGCTGTATAAGTCGACTTCAAACAAAAATTGATTTTCTGTATACCGGTGCAGGACGTTTGACCATGATTGTATGTCCTCTTCGCTTTATTCTGGATTCGTCAGTGTCCGTAGCCCACGTAAAGAATTACTCTTCCCACGTGTACAGCCAATCGTCTTGTTAGATTATTATTACCTTAGGAGTAGATTATCTTTAATGCACGAGTACCAGCTGCTAACGCAATATAGTTGTGAGCTTTATATATTTGCGATAAAACCTTTGAAATTATAATGGTCCTCCGTTATTTTTCCATTTTCACAGAACGAGAATATGGCGTTTAAATTCTTAAGTAGTGAAGATTTTTCGATTCTACATGACACAGTTGATTTCAATTACATCAGTTCGACTAAATCAACAAACGTGAACATATATAAGCTCTTAACGGTGCAATTGTTTGTCAGTCGTGAGTTAAATTCAGAATTGTCTTAAATATATGAATTATATTTTGTAAGTTAAAACTGAAAAGTATGAGGAAACCGCCAACTCAAAGCACTTTACCTCGATTTGGAAAATACTTCTATTATCACACAATGTTCTTTGAAGACGCTTTTTGAGAAGTATTTTTAAATTTTTCTTCAGTAGTTTGTGGGAGTTGTTGAGAAAAACATCGTTACACTTGAAATCTCTTAAACGAAGAAAACGTTTTCGATGCTGAAGAACGTTCCTTTCATAATAATTATAAATATCAAGAATACCTTGTTCCAGAAATCTTATATTAGAATATTTAGCAAAGCTGCAATGAAAGGATATTATTTTTAACAGCAGGATTCGCTTGTATTCATGCCACGAAATCGAGCATCTTTTGCCTGGAATAAATCAAATACCTTCCGTATTCATCTCATTCCCAAATCTGGAAATTTACAAAATCTGAATAACAGTAGAATAACTTCGAAGTAGGCAGGATTTTGTCAACAGAAGGTTCGATGCGAAAAATGATGTAACTGGTATTTCATTTCATTTATTATTTCTGCTGTCATAATTCCTGGTTTACTGTTACATTGTTATTTATCTATTTTGATAACAACAGCAAGGATGCTCCGGGAACAGACCTTGCAGAGAATTAACTTATCCCCGAGTTCCCTAAGTAAAGTCAACAATCCAAGATAGCAGTGTAATTAGATTAATATTTGTATAATATAAAATATCCGCCGCAGCGCAACTAGATATCACTCTTGCCTCCAACTTTCCGATCAACCTCTCCTTCCCATCGGTATCGCCGGCTGTGAGGACTGTGTGACATGAGAGTTAATGTTTGGACCCGGAGATATTTCAGGGCATTCTCCTCTGGGCGATATTTCAGGTCAGTCTCCTTGCCATGGCTACAAACTTAATTAGCGAACCTGTTTTTAATAGCGTCATTCCTGAGAAAACAATGTAGCTTTTGCTGCGCTTACTTGTGGAATGGCGAGATGGTCGCATCCCTTGGTTTGAATATAGAACATCGGGACTGGGGTACCTGAGCATCTACAAACAAATATAAATGGACTTACTCGGTCCATACCTGCATGTTTCTGCTACCACATAGCTAATTTTATCTAAAGTTTATTACGCAGTACGTAATAAACTTTAGATAAAATTGTTCACAGAATTACACTAAATTCTATAAATGTTAGTGTAATTCTACTGTGTTCCGAAGTTTTTCAAAGATTTGCAAATGCAATTATTGAAAGAAATTCATCATCGACATCAATTAATTCTTACTTAATTAGCTAGAGATCAACCCGTTGCTGTGGAAATGGAATGAGTTGTGTATCTCCGTCCCTTAACTTATATAACTAGACATTTGCACGAGCTGAATATAGAACTGAAAGTAAAGGAAACTGATAGATTGCTTGCACATCGCGTAGAAATCTTCACTGGATCTAAAAATTTCAGTTACAGGGATCCAACGTCTTTCGATTGCAAACTTGCATAAATTTAATACTAAGTTAATCGAATTGAAATTTGTGTTACAAAACCTAAAGCAAACCGGATTCCAAAAGAAATCGTATTTATATTTAAAACCCCGGAAATGAAGTTTCATCGCTTTCAGAGTCTGAAAAAATACACTTATAGGGGAGTGTATTAATAAATTAATACGGGAATGAAAGAAACAATGACGAAATTAGTTTATTAAAATGAATTTCGGAGGAAGCCTAATATTAGACTAATAAAAAGAGCACTCGAAATATGCATCATAACAGTGCAGCATTTATCAATGAATGAGCGGCCTAACTGAAAAGAAAGGCAATGTACATCACAATCGGCTCCTACTTCAGTTGTTTGGATATCATTTATGAATCGCACAAGTCAGGGACAACTATACACTGAATCTGTTTAGGATACATTGTGACCTCCATATATCATGATTACTAGAACCGCTAAGTAACGACCGTTGAGCGGAGCCCAGGTCTAAAGTAATAGTGGTAATCGATATCGTTTATATAAGAGAACAATTTGTGCATACAATTTATGCGCATAGAAAATTATTCGAATAACTTTTCGTAATTCCTAGTAGAACAAGGTTGGAATAATGGAGATATTCGATTATAAATTACTGTAATACACATCACATCGTCTCTAGTTAACTGACGTGGCATAAAATCACACGTAGCCTTTTATAAGGATACCTGCTGCTTTTTCTGGCATCAGATCGTGCATAAGAAGTTTTTCCGAAGGAAAGCTCGAGAAAACTACCGTTTTAGCAACATTTAGAATGCACCGATATTTATTTTGAGGAACAATGTTTTCTCATTGGTGTTTACCACAGATTTTAAGAAGTGAAACAACATACCAAACTAAAATTACGGGGAAAAAGAGCTTTCTATGACTGTTGAGAAGTTGTCCATAGGGTTGCAGTGGTTGTTATACATTTATTGTGTGGATTAAGCATGCGGAGAAAGGGTGGCTGAAAAATGCAAAGACCACGGGAAAAAAGTATGTTTTGGTTTACAACAAGCGATTCGTTTAGAAGAAATCCGTCAAAATAAACAGATTCTGGAAGGACAAGAACTGATGACAGAACTCGACAGTTTTTCGTTTGATGGTGATGACACTATATTTCAGAGAACAAAATTTCACCTTTCAGAATACTGAACTTAGTTTGAGATCGAGAATTCTGAAGTTTACAAAAGGAAGTAGGTAAGCATTGAGGTATTTTATGCTTATATATTTAGAGTGTAAATTCGTTAAAAAGGTCTTGACCATTATTTATGATATTGTACGTATAATGCAAATGTTTTGTGAAAACTTCGGTAATTTTCTATATTCTTAGGTTTCTGTTTACATTAATTTCGCTTATTTGAATGATACTCACTTAATATTAGCAGTTATATCTGATGGTTTGCATAGCTGTTTCATGTTTCCCAGCAGGGCGATTCCGATATTTTTTTTGTTTTTAATTAAAGCCTTTGCTAGGCTTAATCCAAATCAATAGGAAATAAACTTGCAAAAATATTGCATTGGCAATTTTTTATATAAATATTATTTTACAAATAAGAAACTGAAAACATTATGGATCGGGTGGAATATAACAACAAGCTATTTGACTTAATAAGTGTTTACGGATCCACACTACACGTCTCGAACATTGAATTCGCAAAAATGAAAAAAGACGTCCAAGCTACCGGTACCGCCGGCACTTCTAATAAGAGTAACGTTTGCACCGCTTTGGCGAATATTGCTATACAGTTTGGACGCCTAAAGCATCATAACCCAGTTATAAGAAATAAGACCCATTGTGTCTAAGAGAAAAGTATCGGCATGTTATCAAGAAGAAGCTATGTCGTTATTTCTGGCGCAATATTTACCCACCTCTGAAAGGGGTTTAGCCTCAACTAAAAACTATATTCAAAGAACATAACATTAACAAAAGAGGACATAACAGGCAGTATTCGTCTGGTTTCACTGTATACATCGATACTTGGACCGGAAGCGTAAACGAAACTTAAAAGAGTGTTGCATGATTCAAACCAGTTCAAGAAGAAACCATTACAAAGAAATGAAAGCACAATAAACTTAGTGACCGATTTTAATTTCTTCAAGTTTAACGGATATGTATACAAAAGGAACATAGGAGACCAAATGGCAACACTACGTTTTAAGTGTGATGGCTGAGGCAATCTTTGGACCTATGCAAAATTCTATTTTTTAACAAGTTTTCTCTAAAACCATCAAGGTGGCTCAGATATATTTATAATATATTTTTACCTGGCCAAATGGAAAGCGAAACGTCGATCTGTTTTTCGCTAAACTAAACAGTGTTAATACTTGCATAAAATTTGAAAAAGAGCTGGAATAGAATGGATCATTGCCGTTTCTTGACGTACTAATATCCAGATCCAATAATGGTCGTATAATGACGAAGGTGTAATACACACCCACAGCAATGCCGAACTTTGTGTGCCTTAACTGCTTTTCTGCTACGACATACAAAGCAGCAATCTTCCGAACATGATTTGGAAGAGTGTACCCTATATATTTTAACACACTCTCTCTCTCTTGAAAAACGTTTAGTTTCCTAATGTGTTTTACCAAAAATACATCTCTCTTTCTATAAAATCAGATATGAAGCTATTAAAACCACAAAACCAACAAATTCAAGTTCTACTGTGATGGATATAACGAATATTCATATTGTTGACTACTGTTGGGTGAGTTTTGAAATCAGTTGAACGTTCATGATCAATTAGACACTTTTTGAAGTATTTTTTTCCTTAAAAAATACAATGTTAATTTACAGTACTGCACTTGAGTATGCGTTTGTGATATTTGTTGAAGTAATATAGAATGAATGAAAGTAACCTAATTTTCTATATGTTAATAATAAATCAAAGGAAAATTTGGTAACAGTTATTTTCTTTAAGTAATTTATAAAAGCATTGCATATTTCAAACCTGAGATACTGTTATACCCATTATAGATAGATGGATCTACATATTTGAGTAATCATTTGAATTTAAGCTATTATTTAAACAAAAAGTTTTATAACTTACGGTTTATCCTAAATTAGGCCTGGAGAACAAATTGTTTAGTTTTAAGTTATTTGGCAAATAGTGTTGGCATTGTTTTTGTAAAGCTATTGCTCAAAACTATGATGGTTGCCCATTCGTCAGCTAAGAAATGAAGAATTAATGCAACCACTTTATTTTAACTCATTTACTTATTATCGAGTGTCGTTGGTACGCAAAAAGACCTTTGGAAAACACGATATTTTATTTATCTGAGCAGTAATATGGCTCTGTATTGTAGTGAAAAAATGTTCCTATTATGGCTCAACATTCGTTCTTCGAAAAGCGAATGTACTATTTGTTTGCGGTAATATCAATACCAAGAATGATGCGTGACAACTTGTACAGCTTTCTTTATATAATTCACTGAGTTAGTATCATTCAACTTTAGAAAAACTAAATTGTGTACAAAACGCACGAATCTGCAGTTTCTGTTTTATACCAAACATGGATTTAATCGATCAATATTTAAGAAAGTGCTACACTTTATCTCTGGCCAAACTGTTGAACAATTCCAGTTAACTTCAAACTTTCCGATTCATATTTTTTACGATCTGCTTACTTCATGTGAGGATGTTTTTCAAAGTCAGAATATTTGCTAAGAATTGTTGGAAGACCATTATTTCGAATATCTTGTTAAGAAGCAATTTTCACAGGAAAAATTGAAAGCTATTCGTAGATGATGAACAATATTTAAGTTTATTCATTATTTTAAAAAGAGCTTTCCAATACTCTATTTCAATGATTGCTGACTTATCGTAAAGAAAATTGAACGTTATATTTGTTAAATTTTAGTGATAAAATATTATACTTTAGAAAATGAAAGCAGCACAAACGTTTCGCCATTCCGTAGTTCTGCGTTCCAAACTAATAAAGGAAATTTCAAGAGAGATCAGCCTGAGATGAATTTAGTCTACTTGTTCTTGCGGTTTCCTAAAGTGCTGCGTGATAATTATGTTCTCTGTCGTTGAGGAATGATTTTATATTAAAGCAGATGGAGCCCAAAATATTGCACCAGTGCATTACTAGGTATGATTGCCCCGGTTTATCCCCCTTTTTATATATCCAACGAATTTCTCAGACGTCAAATAAATAAAGCGTGTGTGGGATGCATTGGGGATATGCATTGCACATCGCCAACCTCCCTCCGCAATTCTCGAGGAACTGATATACTGTGCAGAAGTATAATTTGCTTTTACAGAGTCGTCTTATTTCTCTTGTCAGCAGTATAAGATATCAGTGTGACACTTGAATCAATGTAAGAGGTAAACAGACACCTTACTAGGATAGTATAAGAAAAAGTTCCGAAAATAACTGTTGTTTTCAACATTTTGGATAACTGTTGCGTTTTCCTAGTTCATCATTTTTTATGTATTTTGTTATGCGCACTTATTTCCGCACTAAGATGCCTGTGAACAATAATCAAACTATTTCCTTGAGCCTTTTAACTATTGTAATTTATAATTATTTGTGGATAATGCTTGATTTTTGGACACCAGTTTGCTTTTAAATTGACTGTCAAGACGATTTTATAATCGAAAAATCGGACACATGAAAGTCTCTTGAAGGAACCAAAAATAATGCAAACAGAGATAACATAAATTTATATGTAAAATAAATAACGTAAAATTTTTCTTGAAGCATCCTCTTACAGGAAGACGTATATCTTTCCTTGAATTCAGTGAAATGAGTACTTGATCATATCAACTAATATATTACTTACAAAGTAAGAAAAAGGAGTCACTATGTTTTGGGATCCGAACACAAATATTGCTCATTGCAAACCATAGCGATTTAATGGGAATAAATTCAAAGCAATAAGGTCTTGAATTACTTTCACTCACGAATCAAGTCATAAGCCTAAACATTAGCATAAACATCCGTGATCGTACGTCACATACTTTTATGAGATATATACATATATTTATTTATATCTATCTCCTAAGCTCTTTAATGCCACATTGGAAAATGTCTTTCAATCACTGAACTGGGAAAACAAAGGGATAATGATTAATGGAGATTATCTTTATCTAACCCACCTTAGTTTTGCTGATGTCGTAGTCATTTTCACAACTATCGCATAAGGGCTGCAGAATATGATCCAGGAACTTGCTGACAAGAGTAAAGCAGTGGGATTAAAAATGAACTATCAGAAGACAAAAGTGATGTTCAATGCTTTTACAAGAAATGAAGATTTATTGATTGATGGAGAAAAGCTGGTTATAACAGACATGTACGTTTATCTTGGACAGCAGATATCAAGTGAAGGTCACATTGATAAATAAATTAATCGGCGTACAAAATTTCTCTGCAGAGCTATTGGAAAATACAGCATAATTTTGAAGAGCAATATGCCATTATGTCTTTAAATAAAAGTGTTTGTTCAATGCATCATTCCAGTGCTTACGTATGGTGCAGAGACGTGGACCTTAACTAAAAGAGACATACAAAGGCTACAGACAACTCAAAGACTCATGGGCAGGTGCATGCTTGGTGTAACCAGGAGAGACAAGAAGAGGAACTCGTGGATCCGAAAAATGACAAGAGTGGAAGACATCATGATCAGAGTTAAATCCCTGAAATGGCAATGGGCTGGTCATACTGCCAGAAGGACAGACCATCGATGGACAGCCGAAATTTTATAGTGAATTCCAAGCGACAGGAAAAGACCCAGAAGATGACAACATGGGAGATGGGTGGATGAAATTCGAAAGTATGCGGGAGTAACATGGAGGACACTGGCACAAGAGAGACCGTTGTGGAAGAAACTTGGGGAGACTTTCTTCCAGCAGTGGATTGATAATGGTTGACAATGATGATGATGATATTTATACAAAATGTAAACAAAGACAACAGTTAAAAATGTGCAGAACAGCTTGCCTAGCTCTAAAAAAAGAGAACAGCTTACCATAGCTCTATATCCCTCTCTTCCTTTCCCTGTGGTTGGTAACGTTTTTGGTCTTGCTAATATGTAAAATTCTTTCAGTCTTATGGAGTTTTTGCTGTATATATACTGTATATACAACTTCTGCCGTTTTCTCAATCAGAGCGATATGCAGATGACACTAACATATGGGTACCCAAAATGGAATGCATATGATACTTAATACTTCTTTTTTTGCATATAAATAAACAAATTATCGGGTCTAAAGTTAAAATGCAATCTATTGGTGCCTAAAACGTATGATCCAATTTCTTGCACATTCAAATAGAATGTACAAAAAAATTTGTAATTTCAAGAAATTTTGGACATAGATCCTACGTTTATGTCAAACTTAATTAATAGATCAATAAAGTTTTGAATAAATGATGTTGTAAATATTTGGATTGCAATTTGTATTTCAGAGATTTCGAGGTCCTGCCAAATGTTCTTTTCCTTGATGGAATTTTGCATATTTTTCACAGCTAGCAATTATATTTAAAGTATACGCATTATTATAAGATTTTTACTCATAAAATCGGATATACTATTGTTTGTATACGTTTAACACCATGAAAGAATGATGGTAATCTCACGAAACTTACAGCACATCCAGAACAGGGTATAACATTAGAATGATTAGAAGTGCAGAGACATTGGGCAAGTATGAGCCTTGCAGTGCCCTCTAGATTGTCTAGTGAGGTGTATAAATAGAGGGCTGTTTAGTATACACACCAGTAGGTCATGTTTTCAGGATTCAATAATGCTTCGGCAGCGAAGAAGGGCGCAATATCACCATACGACAGAGTTTGAACAGGGACAAATGACTGGTCTGCGTGAAGGTGCATTTTCGTTCCCCGACATTGCGGCTCGGCTGAGACATAACGCTACGATGGTGATGCGCGTGTGGAAGCACTGGACCGAGGAGAACCAAGTGCATCGATTATCTGGCAGTGGACCGAAAAATGTGACGATACCATGGTATGACCAATATCTCATCCACATGGCAGTAACGAACCGTTCCGCATCTTCGGAAGTGTTCGAACAACAGTGGAGCACTGCAACAGGTGCGGGTGGTTGTCTGCCTCCACAGGTCGACGTCGTCTGCTGCACGGAGGACTGGCTGCACGCATCCCTTTGCGGCGGATTCATTTGACCCTGAACCTTGGACGACTCAGGCTGAAATGGGGTTTCCAATAGAGAAATGTCGTGTTGATTCTCAACAAGTCGTGTTTTCGGAGGAGTCCCGACTCAACTTTGACTAACGGAATGGCCACATGAGCATTAGAAGGTATTGTAGCGAGCGACTTTTTCCAGCATGCGTTGTGGAGCGTCATACGGGCCAAACGCCAAGTGTGATGGTGTGGAGTGCCACTGAGTACCATTCGCGATCTCTGCTGCTACGACTTAGGGCAACTTCAACACTGACCCCTACATCAGGGAAGTTGTACAGTTAGAAGTCATACCCTTCCTTCAGAGCTATCATGGCGCTATATTCCAGGATGATAATGTCCGACCACGTGTCGTCAGAAATGTGCAAGCTCTCTTCCCAGCACAGTATATATCGCTTCTTCGCTGGCCTGAACGTTCGCCAGATATGTCGCATATTGAACATGGCTGGCATATGGTCACTCGGCAACTGGTCTATCAAAGTCCTCCAGCGGTTAGTACCAATAATCTATGGACTCGCATACATGCCGCCATAGACCAGTGGCTCACAGCACTTCTGTGTGCAACTGTATGAACAGAGAAAATTATTTCTGTATTAGTTACTTGGGTGTATAAGTGGCAAAAAAAATTGGGTGGTCACCCACGCACCCCTCATTTTCTCAGTATGGCGTCATTCAAGATGGCCGCCATCATTCCAATTGCTATCTGTTAAAGTAAGCGTTTTAGCGAAAACGGTAAGTTTTATTGAAAAACTGTTTAAAGAAAAAATGTTCAGCGTTCAATCGTCTACAGATTTGCTTCTGACTGTTTTCTTGATTTCTCAAACCATTACCCCAAAAAATTTACCTTTTAATATTGTAGTATGGGAATGTTTGTTGGCGTATTATTGCCACGCAAATCCCTGGATTTTAGTTCCTTCTTTAGTACAAAACGTGAAGATAATCCAATTACTGAGGCACATTTATTTAAAAAAATATAATTTGTAATAAAGCTGGTGACAATATCATTACAACCGAAAATGGAAGAGAGAAAATAAGGGATGCAGCCGCCATAAGAAAGGACAAAGTGTGGGAACAGTTATCAAATATTGCAATCGAAGATATGTTTTATTATCATGTGAACAACGAATGTGACAAACATTATTGCCATAAGAAAGCACTTGCCCTGCTAATAAAAAGAACAAGCTCACGATCTAGTGATGCCATTACACAACCTTCAATTACAGTAGCATACGCTGATAACAAGCCATGCAGGAAGAGATCGAGAAGACAAAGCCCTAGCAGTACTATAAATGCCAGAGACCGTTTATGTGTGCTATGCAATAAAAAAATCACACAAGGGGATATACTGTATGAGAAATTTAGAACATGTGAATCTGCACGAACTGAAAGGTTTTTACAAGCCACTTCATTTTTTCAAGATGATCAATTTGTTCATACATGTCACCTGACGGATGCACCAAGTGTATTTGGTGCTGACATTATGTATCATGGCTGTTGCATTTCGTCATACATGCTCCGCTATGAACGTGAACAAGAACAATCTGGAACATTACCGCAAGTATCACAAAGTGCAAAACTGCAGTTGTTTAATAAAATATCTGAAGAACTTTTTTTTGATTGGAGGTTTAACGACCACCGTGAGCAACTCAATGCACTATAAGCAGTCGCCCATCCCTAATTTTGGGTCACTGGTTCCAGGGAAGGGAGAGAGCCAGTGCCGTAAGACAAACACAGTATCCATGCCTCACCGGGATTCCAACCCGGACCCTTTTCGGACGAATAATCAGAGGCCATCGCTTAGACCACTGCGCCACCGGGGCGGCCTGAAGAACATGAGAAAGGAATAAATACTGAATTAGGATAAACTCTTAGCTATATATGTTAAAAGTTCAACTCTCGATCGAGTGTAACGATCAATAACCGGGATCTAAGAAGATTTCTTTTAAATCAATTGGTGACACAATAACATTTTCCAAACCTGTTTGCCGCACCGGTGGCGCAGTGGTCTAAGGCGCTGGCCTCTGATCATTCGTCCGTAAGGGGTCCGGGTTCGAATCCCGGTCAGGCATGAGTGTTGTGTTGGTCTTACGGCACTGGCTCTCTCCCTTTCCTGGAACCAGTGACCCTAAATTTGGGACGGGCGACTGCTTATAGCCCATTGAGTTGCTCACGGTGGTCGTTAAACCTCCAATAAAACAAAAAACTGTTGAAAATAACTAGCCAGCAATGTTTTTCTCTTCCGAATTAACGCCAGAAGAAGTAGCAGATGTTATTCGAAGCCATAACCCAATCAACGAATGTGCAATTATACTGAGGGAGAGCATGAAGAACCTTGATTACGATTTTTGTGATAAGTTCTGTGATTTCAATAATCTTACCGATTCGTGGTTTAACACAAAAATACCTCCTGCTTTTTCAGAGTTATGTTGTTCTCTGTTTGATATTTAGCCAAAAGAAACAAATCTTGTCCAAAGCAATGATAAAAAAGACGAATAAACTACTTCCAGTAGTTGGGCTATGAAAGCGCAATCGTTACTGCAAATCATGTATTACCTGTTACATCATGAAAAAAAGAAGACTCCCCTACACATAATAAATGTGCAAGCTATTCATGAGGCCTGTAGGAGTAAAACTCTTATTACACTTTAATCGTTAAAATTATAGAATAATGTAACGCTATTCATAAAGCATTCTTCTTATTTACAACTAGAAATGCATCCAAAAATGTTGAAGTATAGATTTTAGGAACTATGTTGTTACACATGAAACTGACCCTCATGGCCCTATGTCATTCCAATCAACTTGAATTACTGTCAGATTCTAAAACAATTGACACCTTTGTAAGACACATCACGCATCTTTTTATCAGATGAGTGAAAGAACGATGCAATACATCATTTTCTCTCAAAATCAAAAATATCTGTATAAATTGCAAGTGACAAATTTAGAATTTTTTTACAATGGATATGAAAGCACTAAGGTAAAGTTTTTGTACTAGTAGTTTTCACATGCAATGGGAATTTTACAAAGATGAAAACACATTATAACAAAATTTTATCAAGTATTACTTCAAAAATTTATGTAATGAGATAATTCTTTCTACTGGTAGTAATAAACGGTGACATGTACCAAGAATTTCAAAATTATATTAAAAATACTGTGCTCTGAAATTTGAGAAAACTCTAATGATTTCATCGTCTTGATACGGCCTACGTACAGAAGAGCTACGATACATTTCCACAATATTACGCTTAAAAAGCGTGAAAATTTCTCTTCCTGTAAAACCAACAAATTGAACTAGAATTTTTTGACCATTGTTATTAATCATACATGTTTCCGATTATAAACGGAAAAATGGTACATTTTCAATGTATACAATGTCACCGATTTATCGAATATATGAACTCCAAATGCGAGGAAGAAGATATATATTCCTACAGTATTTAATTTTGTGAAAAAGATGTTCCACAAATTTGTGTATTTTATAACGGAAAATATCGCAATATCAGTGCCTCTTCTTGGTTTCAAAGGAACAAAGGAATTTTCAGCTCTTATTTTCTATTCACTGAACAAATGGCATAGAATACATATATCTTGATTTCAACCGATGTAGTAAAATTTGTCGTATTTTTATCCTCGTGAAGAGGAGATTCAAATTCTATAATTTATGCGTTGAAAGACAGTTGGAAAAAAATGTCGTACCCCTTGAATGTTATGAGAAAAAGAGCGAAATGTCAGGGCAGTGAACACTTTTTAAATCTATGGTGATAAATGTCCAAATAGTTACTATTTTGATTGGAAAATTCGTGAATATATATGCTATGAATCAAGAAATAACTCACGTAATTTTATTGGTGGAAATTTCCTTACGCAAAAGACAAGGAATTCCTTGTATAATATTTGTTTCGCAAAAGTTTGAAAAAAGTACTTACTTTTGAAAAGGAAGGCTACTGTTAATTTCGAGAGAGAAAAATTTAATAGGGTATCAGATTTTAAGCAATTCGAAATACCACTACAAAAAAAAGTCACACTTCTGCCCAAATCGATGTAATGCAGCTGTGCTGAAGTCCATTGGAATGAAGGAAGGGCCAAGATCGAGAACAAAGTTTTGTAAAAAATCAAGTACTAAAAATAATTCAGACATTTACCACTTTGACAGGCATGCCACATGATTCATAAAACATTAATCCCATTTACCTTTTTCCAATAAATAGGGTCGTTCACCCGTGAGCGAAACAAGTCACGGTTATTGTCATATGGTTTGTTTCTGAATACTTAAAATATATATAACCCTTTTTTTAATTGCTGAAAATAAAAATAAAACAAGGTTGGCTTCATTTATAAGAAGACTATGCTACAACTGTAATAGATCAATCATACTAACTGTATTGAAAATATGTGTTATATACCCCATCCTACTTACCTGTTTCTTGCCTGGTCATAACAGCTGACAGACTTTTCGACATGGACTCCATGAAAAATAGGTATATCCAACCACGAAACATGTGCTGGGTGACACAGCGCCTCCAGCTTTGCAGAATCGTTCCCTTTAGTCCGACAAATTATACTCTGGGGTCATTTCGTGGATGTTGTCGCAAAGATAAATCACTTGCTGTTCGCGATGAGCACACCATTCACCGCCCTAGAAACTAGAGCGGGATGATCTTACTATTAGCCGGTTACGTCTAATACTCATAAGGGATTCTGTAATAATCTGCTGGTAGGTTACCCGCACAAAATGAAAACAATATCAACTAGACCAGTGCATTGGCCAAGAATCTTGTACTATCTGGTCCCCATGAAACTGTTCCAATTGCAATTTTTTTTCGGAATACCTCTTAAAGACGATATATCATAACTAGAAATATTTGTTATACCGTATTTTTTCTGCTACTTTACTTCTCTTTGAAGTTGCAAATTGAAGCATAAAAATGGGTCTAAAACTCCAAATATAAAGTATTAGTGCTTTGATAAAAAAAAATGTAAGAAAATCTTAAAAATTCGCTGCTCACAGATTTCTGCATAATGGCAAATTTTTGCAAAAAGATAAACAATAACATAGCATAACGATTATATTTGCTAATGTCGTTTGACAAAATTGTGCTAAGACAAGGCTTTCTGAAAAAAATTTCAAAGCGTTTCTGAAGAGTATACCTTTCATTCTTTTTTGTTTTTGTCGGTTTTAATATTATGAGGTTAAAAGTGCCATGACAAAGCCAAATACAATTTACAATATTCTGTAAAACACAGAGGCGCTAGGAAAATCATGTGTTACGAACGCATGTTCATCATCACAGGAAACAGGTTAAAATTGGACAAAGAAAAAAATATGATGCATCAGAAAATTGAAAGGAAAGTGTGATAAGGAAACTCAGAAAGACAGTTTGGGGTGCATATACAAACGTTTGTGAGACAATTGCAGTCGTAGATAACAGCACAGATCTCAACGCAGAACATGCGACATGAAAAATAATTATTTCTTTTCTGCTGGCGGACAGACTAGAACGAAAGAAAAGGTGGGGAAAATAACGGACCACACACCGAAAATCAGTTGGTGCAGGAACAAACAAGAACTTTAAATTTACAACTTAAGAATCACATGTTGTGAAAATTCTGCAATATTACTCTTCGTATAGTAATATAACTTTTGCAAAAGTATTGCATAGTGAGTCTTCTCGTTTGTCTGTATGTCTTTTCAAATTGACAGATATTATTTTCCTGAATAAAATTTTATTTGGACTAGGATATATTGGACTTTGAGAAAGGTATGTTTTTTTCTGTGTGATTAATAGCAGTTATTTTGGTTCAGTGCTTTATTGGCCGATATAAAGAATGTATTTAGTAATATTTAAAATCCTCCAAATACGTGGCGTCCACGTTCCAGAAACACATAACAATTTTTCGTTTGCTATGTGTTTCTGGAACGTGGAAAGAGTATTTGTTTATTTAGTAATATTTTATTTACGAAACGGATTTTATCTTTAAATAATTTCTATTTCAAAGACGAGGATTTCGAGCACAACTTTATTTTAATTTATGCACAGTTATCACAAAATGTGTACCATGAAACTTCATTCTTTATGGAGCATATTTACCGTGTATCATCTCCAGATTTGAAGAAATGAGCTCGGAATTCGATCTGGAGGACTATCGATAGCTGTGATCATCGATTGTATCCGGTAGTTAGAAAAAACAATCGAAACCTATCGTTACGGCAATCGAAAGTGTGTTGATAACAATTGTTCTTGAGAAATGCTGTTGTCTGTGCTGAAATATGATTTCTGGGAAGAATCTTGCTTACCTTTCTACATTTGCAAAAGATAACGTTCGATATACTTCGAGGCGGATCTTCAGTCGACCCATTCTAACAAATATACGTCAGCGAGAGAAAGCCGTGATAAAATATTTGTCATACAGCAAGAGCAGATTAATATTTCCATAATTTTTATGTTTCGCATTTCGTGATATTTTCGTTAATTTTTCTCTCTATAAAAGCTAAATAAGGTAAAGTTTGCACTACTACTAGGCAAAGGTTCTTTTTTAGAAAAAAACAACAACTTCATATCTCCGAAATAATTCGTGACAAAGTGAATAAATAAGTTTTTGTGGGACTGTGGCACAGTATAATTTTCTGCAATTTTCTTTCGTAAGGCTAATCTCGTTGAGTGAACATGGAGTGCAGGATCGACTTAGAGAAACGAAAAAGGGCAAGAAGGGAATTGCAAGATTCGAAGGGTGATGAATAACTGGGGTTCTAAACGAAACTGTGTAATCGGCACTTGAAATACACATGGAAATCCTTAAAAGTGATCATGAACTCGGCGAACGCTGTCTCTTCGAGCTTGGAGGTTGTTTAAGATGAGGCAGAAACCAACATTGTGGATCAAAAAACCAGACCTGTTGATGGTACAAAATGTAATGCGAACTTTAAACGTTTGCAGCAAATAGAGCACACGCATACCACTTGGTGCATTTTTTCACTTTTAACGTCGCGTTAGGAACATTTCATCGGCAAACAATTCTGGAAAATATTAGCGATGTAAACCTACCATGGTAGCACAAAGCATATATGAAAAATAGCTCTACATCTTTTTGTATCAGAAGGAAAATTAATAATAAATAAATGAATATAACTGTGTTCCATTTCTTGACAGTGAAAAATTAGCTAGAAGTGAGTGTTCCTGTCACTAGTGCTATCGCTGTTCGCTCAATGGTTTACACTAACTACTTTGAAAATTGGAAAGCTTTTGATAATTCATAAATAATATCGATGCAGTATCGATACTCGGTTCTCGACAAAATTACCGCTACTGTCGATAGTACTATGGATGGTATTTGCAGGTCTACTTTTCTTATTTCAAGCGACTACACATATTCTGACTGATCTAATAAATACCAAAAATAATGTAGATGAAGTTTTTTTCTAGAAAAAAGGTATTTTGGGGAAAACCTGAATTTCCTGTAGTCAAATTGTTTAATTTAGAAACCAACCAAGAATTCAGTTTAATAATCGTTGTTGCGTTTAGAAAAAAACCTCTGATCATAAAACTAACCGTAGATTCATAGCAGGTTCTTGACGCTCACGTGTTTGTCAGCATTACCTCAGCTTGAAAGCTGAAATTTTTTTTTCCGATATGAGTAAAATTATGCAATCGAAATTTCATATATATGCAAAGTAACTGTTCAATTTTGAATTCTGGAAACCATCAAAGTTGTATACGGTAATAAAATAAAGTTAGATATTATTTTTTTTTAATTGAAGATCTTTATTTCATTTTACATCCAATTTCCCGTGTTACTTCCAGTGTAATTCCATTTTATTACGGCTTAGAACAGGTTTTGTTTTTAATTATTTATGCTAGAAATCTGAACGGCTTGCTGTTTCAGGCACATAAAAACAAAACAAATAGTCATACACACTGTTTGTATTGTACATTTCTCACAGAAGTGCAATTCGCAGCGTGAAATATTCTGCAGAACAAAGCACGATATCATGCCCACGTTATTCATAAGAAACATGAGTTTATCAACTTCGCAAAAACAAAACCAGAATCGTTTGCCACGGCTAATAACTGTTGTGTTGCCATAGATACTTCCTTAATTCAGTTAGTCGTCTGCTTGGTGGGTTTCCCCCTTTACAATCTTACCAACTCAAAAAAAAATTACTCTTGGTTTTTATGGAACGGCCTTTTTTTTTTTTCAATTTTAGTATTTTTGACCACCGTGAGCAACTCAATGGTCTATAAGCAGTCCCCTGTCTCTAATTTAGGACCACTGGTTCCAGGGAAGGGAGAGAGCCAGTGCCGTAAGACAAACACAACAGCCATACCTCACCGGGACTCGAATCCGGGCCCCTTACGAAAGAATTATGAGAGGCCATCGCCTAGACCACTGCGCCACCGGGGCAATACGGCCTGTGTACAATATTTTCGCTGCTTCTTGGAATGCATATGTATTTATAAAAATATGAAGCCGAAGATCATGTGGTTTTTATGTCTTGGAATGGATTCTCCGTTCTTCTGGGACAAAGATTGTATCATGAGAAGCATTGATTGAATGGCATTATGACAACTGTTTCTGATATTCATTTAGTTACCGATGTATGCTTCTCTAACACACTCATTAAACGCTTTCTCCTATTATAGTCAAATAGACGTTAGGGATTGACGGATGCCAAATTATTCCCGCAAGTAGACGTGTCTCAGAAAACTTGAATCGTCCAGGAATGTCAATCGGTTAAAGTGCCTCTAAACAGCCATCGAAACATCGAAGAGACAGTACATGTAAACACGCCTCAGAATATTTGAAAACTGCACTTCAAGTATGTTACCGTTACAGCAAACAGAGCAAAGAACCTTTAAATAACTGAGGATATGTTTTGTAACTCAGACTCAGATAAAATGTTCCGCCGTGCGTTTTATCAACGTACTAAAACATATCTTCAGTTTTTTGGAGGTTCCTTGTTCTAGGTAGTGTAGCAGTAACATACTTAAATGTAAATCGTTAGATGCGGATTCAGTCAAAACCCCGTGGAGAGAAAGTCCCAGCACGCGAGTCAGACGGCCATCTCAATCCTTCTCTCCAGAAATGTCAAAGGGCCAACTTAAGGGGAGTGCCGATATTAGCTTCGCGTTCATGCGGCATTGGTCAGCGTTGAGATTTCGGTTGTCGTGCACGTGAATTAGCGTTTTTGTACAATATGCGTGGAAAATATCGGGTGCCTTTATGTAGTTCTAATTACAATAAAGGTCCAAAAGCAACTATTTTCAGCTTTCCTAAAGATGAAAGCCTTCAAAGAAGATTTATTTATTCCTTACCAATAAAGGATTTTGAACCCACCGTGAATTCAAAGGTTAGTTAAGCCTAATTGTTCTCACGATAGAATGTTCTGCGTACAATTTAAGTTAAAGTAAGTTTAACTTGAGGTTACGATTAGAGAACTATGAACATGAATTATCTACATTGAACTCTTCTACAAAGTAGCACTTTAATTCCTAGTTGAATTCATAGTCACATCATTCACATGTATAAGGATAGCTTCAATAATATTGGCAGTGAGACGTTTCCCTCTGCAGGAAGCACATCGTGCAAAAAAGAAAGTACTTATGCGTAATGATGGAACATATTTGTTGATCGTGTGTTTTCTGTTTTTTGGGGGAGTCTGTTAATGTGTTAATCGATATTTTCAATATCTATTTCAGTTGAAAAATAAAAAAAAAATAGTTTTCCTTACAATGAATATACTAATATACTGCTGGAGAAAATTAATACCTTTGTGTAATTTTGTGTTAAATATGTTTTTACAAAGTTGGGGAAAAAGGATGTGACATTCTTATTTCCCAGAAAAAAATTGAGATGTTATGTGCATAAATTCGAAAATACCTAAATTAATACCTTCTATATTCATCTTACAAAGACATTTTTCCTGATGGATTTCAATTTATAATGTTTTTTTTTACTTTCTAGTAGTTGCAAGATCTGCGCACACGTCTTACCGTATTTTCAGGAAATATTCTCACTAAATCAGAAATTTTGCTTTCGCGTTCGTTACGTAATTAGAAAAAGGTCTTTTTTTGATAAATCGAACGCAAAGGGAATTTCTAAAAGTTTTAAGTGAAATGATTATGTTCATGAAGTCCTATAAATTTGCCATTCACCCACTTAAAAAAAATCATAGTTGCAAAAATGCTGAACGTAAAATGTTGGGCTTTTCATGTTATGCGTGATAAAACTATTATGTTTGTGTTCCTATACCCGAATTGAAGACTAAAGGAAAAATTTCCCGAAATATTTATTTTTAAGACCCATACATGAAATCGTTTCCTAGCACAAGAGTAAAATTTTGGAATTCCCCGATTCACAGATATCATTGCAGGTAACTGAGAAAATAAATGAATGCTAAGGATCTAATCTTTTGATGTTATCTAAGAATAAAAAATATAGCGAAAAAAACTGTCAGTTTATTGCTGTGTGCTCGATTTGTCTAGTATCGCACTCCAGAAACTATTTCTCTGCGTAAAAAACACAGTGGTACTTCGTCGGCGTTTTCAGGAGCGAAGAGCTCGAATCTCGAGTCGGTCGGCCCACTGGCTCTGACATTTTTTTTTTTTGATTGGAGGTTTAACGACCACCGTGAGCAACTCAATGGGCTATAAGCAGTCGCCCGTCCCTAATTTAGGGTCACTAGTTCCAGGGAAGGGAGAGAGCCAGTGCCGTAAGACAAACACAACATCCATGCCTGACCGGGATTCGAACCCGGACCCCTTACGGGCGAATGATCAGGGGCCAACGCCTTAGACCACTGCGCCACCGGGGCGGCGGCTCTGACTTCACAGACCACTTCGGTGGCTTTCTTAATCTTCAGGCTGTTTTGGTTCAATTCACATTTCAGGACGATGCAGTTTTCAAATGTTCTGTAACATGCCTACTTGAACTGCTCTTCGATGTTTCGGTGGCTCTTTAGAGACACTTTAACCAAGGGATGAGAGCACGGTGCCAGCAGTTGTATATATGTTAAACGATACATTCGTTGACAGCATGTGACAGATGCATAAGCAACTTTAGTGCCGAAATTCATTCCATTAATTAAGTAATTGAGGTTACTAACGTTTACTATTAAACGATCCGTAAATCACATAACTTTCATGACTTACATTCGAGTCTACACAAGTGCTTGCCTAAAAAACAGTCAGTTTTATTACCAAAGCTACTACCTGTTAAAGAGCCAAAAAATATGTGGAGTCTCTAAGCGTTATAACGTTTCAGTTGTTTCATAGTTTACGTCAGATTAACTCTAATTGTACAAATTCAGTGATAGAAGGAGCTGCCTATTAATCAAATATAATATAAATGTCTGACAGAATTTGAAATTACCCTTGTTCATAAATAAAAATAAATGTCTGGCACACAAGAAAAACGGCCTGATCCTAAATAGTGTTTGTTATGCTGAATTCAAATACTTTCCTAGCATTCTCTATCACGCAGGGATTTTTAATTACACAGGTAAAGTTTAAAAATATTTTAAATTTCCGTACACTTACAACATAATTCATATTACCTAAAAAGTGGTAGTTGATGATTTTTTTCTATTTATCATCTGCAACATCACTTTTAAGTGTTCAGCACAAGGCAGCAAGCATGCTTGAATTCCACTTCCTCTAGTACTTCTTTTCCACTAACCAGATGTCTCGTTGAAATCCGTCGCCATGTTCGTCGCTAACTGCACCGATATTCTTAGGGGAAAAATTCAAGTGGGAGTTCAAAAAATTAAATTTGAGCAATGTATTACACTACATATCTTTGAATGAATGTTAGATTTCATCCACAATGTAAAGGTAGTTCTGTGCTTTAAAATTTCCCAATAACTTTTTTCGTAACAATTTTATACCATCTCTATGCTGTTGTTTTTTCAAATTGGCTTAATAGATCTTCGAATTCTTCTCCTTTAATCTAGACTCTTAGAGGGCCCACAAAGACACCTCAAATTTTAGTATAACTCTTTAAATGAAACCTTTCCTTAAGAAAACGAAACACAGCACCAGTTTTATTCATGGTCATACCAAATTGTTTAGAAAAAGCACTAATTTTACATGAGAGGAAGTCAAAAATATTTTCAGGTTTCACCAGTGGGGGATGTACAAAATGGTCTCGCCAGGAGTAAGTGATTCACTCTTTCGGGCTATTCCTTCTTTACGTAATGATTTTCTTTCCTAAACCGTCTCACTCGCAAGAGAAATAAAAAAAAATAGTATAGCTGAGCTGCAAGCCAAGTAACAGCGCAATGACCTTTAAATCCCTACAAATGCTCCGATTGTGCTTGTCATAATAACATTTTTCCAAAAAAAAAATCGTATTTTCACCTCAGATTCTTACAATACTAATGGCATAAGCTAACGGATCAGAAGAAAATTAGTTTCAATTTTGCAAAAGGACACCTTTCAAACTAGTTTTGGAGGAGTCAATAAACAGTCGCTAGTATGTTGTTTATGTTCACGACCAAAAGCACCCATCATATAGCAAATATTGTCACAATAGGCTATATCATTTTCTCGAGAATAGAAAAACTAAAACTCATCCTGTTGGATACGAAAAAAACACACTTTGTTGTCTCGCTTTAGTAGATTCCAACCTTTCAGCCTTGACACCAAAAGTTCGGCGTGTTGTTTGGACAAAGTCAAATCCCGAAAGAGAAGGTGTAAATAACCTTAAAAAAACAGAAGTGACTCATAAAAAGGTGGACTTCGTTTACAGTAGACCCATGTTGCTTCTAATGTTGAACTAAGACAGACGAATCGTTTTCTAAGTATCCACCTTTAAAGTCACATTTATTGTACGCTGTGGTGCAGGTAATTCCGCACTGTGAGAAACTGGCCTGATATCTGATGGCAAATTAGAGTATATCACTGTGTCTTAGGATTTATTTGTCATCCTTTTATGTTTGATAAACAAAAGTAACAGTCTGATCAATGAACTTTGGGTTTCCTCTAAACCATGTTAACTGCAAAGCACAAATACCAGGAACTCTTTATCCATTCTGTCACATGCTTCACACATGTCGAACAGCAGATCTGAGGGTCCCAGTTCTTATCTTGGTCCCCTTGTTTGCAGCAAAATAAAGCTGATGACATTTGTTGACGAGTCGAGAGAAATTTCGCCGTTGAGCTTTAAATATCAATTACCCATGCACATAACAGAAGGTACTTAGAGGATTTAAACACTTCTTTGCTGTAGTGACATAGTCTCAACTACAAAAGAGTTGGATCATTCGTCCGAGATTGGTCGGTGTTAGTATAACCGTGAAGAATCAACGTTGTGTTTGTCTTGCGACGCTGGTTCTCTCAATTCCACTGAAGCAGTAGCCCTGAATTAGAGACGGGCGACTGCTTATAGCACACTGAGTTGCTCATGGCGGTCGTTAAACCTCAATTGAAAAAATCGACAACAGTTTCGCAGTGATCTAATCACTAGACAAAACAGAACTCCAACTCTCTCATTGCGTACACAGTGAATATCAATTTACTACTTTCATAGGTTTCTCTAAATATTTACTTGTTTATATCTCGATACGCTGCATAACTCGTGGGTCTGCCGTCCGCATGTAAGTTCCTTTGTCTGCACCTGCCTGTATATCTAAAAAATCTCGGGAAAAAACTACATAAGCAATTGTGAAAAAATACGTCAAATTTTGCAAATTATAATCTTTCAAATTACAACGTTCATTCTATTTATTCATTTTAATATTTTTACTTATGATTTAAATACATTATTTTAAAACCAGTGGGGGTGGAATCAATTCAGTTTTCTTCTGCAGTTTTTTATATGAAACTTTTAAATAATAAAAATGTTTCACTATAGCCTTTTCCGTAACTTTCCGTTTCGCAACTATTACCGCAAACGCTTGGGAAAGCGTATATTATGGATGAAATTTCTTAATGTGCGGAATATTACATTCGTGTTCAATGCTGCAAGCAAAAAAGTCTAACAGTACACTCTGCGAAAGTAGGTTTTCAATTTAAATTGCAGAGATACAAGAATACAACATAAAATTATATAGATGCATTTATTGTAAATACATGCCAAAGCACGGCGAAGACGACAGCCACTCCAACCAAGTTGTAAATTGTATTGTTCTCAAACAATATATCGGAGGCAGATATCTCCTCAAACTCAAGTAGCAACTTAGTAGTTCAGACGGCAGGTTATCAAGATTTAAGTAATTTCGAATATGGTATAATAGAAGGGGCCCGGGTGATGGAGTACTCTATCTCGGAGGTATGCTGGAGTAACATTGAGGAGACTTTTTTAAAGCAAAATTTTTAAAAATATCACAAAAATGTTTTTATATTTAGTTTATAAAAGCTTTTTAAATTTCATGCAATTTCGCCTTTCAGAAACAAGTTCTTTTTCAGAAAGAATCTTGGGGAGACCTGCATCCAGCAGGTGATTGATAATGTTTGATAATGATAATGATGATGACAGGAGGCACCCGGGATGTGCGTTACTCCATCTCGGAAATTACCGAGGAATTTGGATTTACAGGGTCAAGGGTTTATCTGTACTACATAAACTGAGAGGTAAATCCAGGACATCTTTTTAAAGCTAAAGAGGATATCCTGTGAAAAATTTTGTATAAGAAGAGAAAAAGTCATGGGAATCTTCATGAACTTTGGTATTAAAAAACTGTTTTTTCCGATCGAAATACCTGTAACTCAGATGCACTTCAAAACAAAAAAATGAATATTCATGGACTTTCGAATAACCATAAATTTGGTCTTAATGTTGTGCCCTCTGCAGTGCCCAGAACTGTCCGTGCATTGAAAGTTTTACTTTCAATACATACACTGAAATTTGGTGAGCATAAAAGTAATTTAGCAGTTGTACTGTAAATTTTCCACATATGCAAGGCATCGTAGATTAGGAATATTTTGGGGAAAATAATATTTTAAACAATCATGTGATTTATAAATCGTTATGTGTAACCGAAAGACAAAATGTAAAAATAACATTTTTTCAACCTTTGAAAGGGCAGGTGGACAAATGGTTAGATAAATTTCTACTGTGGGAGTACACTACTTTTCCTAAAATAAACTAAAAGGCAATGAAATTTGCAGCACTTCTTTTCTGACTACGGGTTTAACGACCATAGTGAACACTTTATAAGCAGTCCCCCATCTCTAATTTAGCGCCACTCGTTCCAGTGAAATGAGTACGCCAATGCCGGAACTCAAACACAACATGCAGGTCTCACTGGGGATTCGAACCTGGATCCATCTGTGACGCAATATCAGAAGACATCGCTTACACCGCTGCACCACTGGGGCATCTTTGTAGTAATTTAAATTTAAATTTTTAAGCGCAATTCTCAAGGGAAACCCTGCTGAAAAATATCCAGAAAAATCTTTTGAGTTTAGAGCAAGTATATATTGAAAACAAATGTGAAATTTCAAAAACTGATTGGAAACCTTAGGGCTGCCCCGGTGGCGCAGTGGTCTAAGCGATGGCCTCTGATCATTCGTCCGAAAGGGGTCCGGGTTTGAATCCCGGTGAGGCATGGATGTTGTGTTGGTCTTACGGCACTGGCTCTCTCCTTTTACTTGAACTAGTGACCCTAAATTAGGGACGGGCGACTGCTAGTAGCCCATTGAGTTGCTCACGGTGGTCGTTAAACCTCCAATAAAAAAACAACCTTAGGATAGCATGTTGATGGTGGGTAAAATAAATTCAATTACCTTAGGCGAGGTGGAGAATAAAACCAAATTTTACTCCCTGGATGAGAGAGAAAAAAAATAGTTTTTATGAGAGCTGGTTGTCTGTACTTGTTGATTTCTACATTGATTATTTTCAACATATAATCATTTGTATCTCTTTGCGGGTTATACACTTATTAGTCTTTTGTTCCATCTCTTTGTCAGGTACGCACGGAGCTTTAAGAATTACGGAGAGTTGACAGCGGTTACGGTTTTTGAAAGTTATGGCAACTTTTAACTTTATGTTTTGACTGAAAACCGTGTACTCCTACGATTGGAATGAAGTTTTCACCATTTTCGCTTTGTCTTTCTAATAGAGCAATGTGTTCAAGTTTATAATATTCTTTCTTGCATCTTAAATTTAGGTCCTGTGAACTATCTACAAAGACGATAGTCAAGAAAGTACGCTGCTAACTGACAGGACGTTTCGTTGAAGAATATTCACAAGTCTGAAATAAAGAAATAAAATATCGTCTAGGTTATAATATCTTTTTTTAATGTAATTACTAGCTGTAATATATGCGTGGCTAAAGTTTCCGTTGGTTTGTAGGTATGTAGCAAACGGTATAAAAGAACAGAAGCTCCATTTCAGTAATTTTTGAAAACCCGGCATTTGGTATATATTAAATTTAAGGGGAATTATTTATACAAAATGTTTAGAATTAACTACTGAAAAACACTGTTTTACACAGGAGAAAAGCCAGGAACGAAAGAAACTACAAATATCCACATTTCATTCTTTAGTTAAATAGTTACGTGTGTAATGTATAGAGCACGAAAATTCATTCAGTAAAGATGCAAAATTGGCAAGCAAATAAGCTAAATAAAAATTTAAAACATGCAGCAAAATTAGGCATTTATAAATAGCACGGATTATGAAGAAATCAGACTTATACAGAGGTAATCAGTTATATTCAGTTAAATTTACAATATCATGTTTTACTTTTTTATATTTGCGATTACACACAAGAGATTCACATTTAAACATTTCTTTAAATGTTCAAAGTGATATTCTTTATTCGGTCAAATTGAATGTGCTTTAGAAGCGAAATAATCTTTCGATTCTTACGGAAGTAAAGGTAGCGTATTTTTAACAGGAGGCTGTCGTAGGATCCATTTCGAGATATGCTGAACTAAAATCACCTTTGATTATTTGAGCGATGTCTTACTTTTTCCCCGAGTAATTATTTGCTGAAGGAACTCATTTACATCTTTCACTGACGATGTGGCTATTTCATCCCGGAACGCAATCAGTTTCAATAACAACATCATGCAATATTTTCACTGAATCACTGACGTTTCGTTCCTTTTTTCCAGAAAGTACTCATACAGGGCAACTTTCAGACATTTTATCGAGTGGGAGTTAAATCGTTACGAAAGAAATCTTTAGATAGTACTGTTTGGCACTCCGTATTGAAATATTTGTTAAATATTCGTGCCTAATTTTATAACTTAAATACATAGTCGTCTGTGCACGATATACAATAGAATTATTAAAAAAACTAGTATAAACATACGGTTGTTAGAAATCTTAAATACTAAAAACATGACTAACCGCGCCAGATTTTCGATGTGCCCGGCACTTCATCATCAGGCCGAGTGATCAACTTATGCTGCAGGAACTCGTTTATAAATATATACAAATAATTCATCAGCTGTCTATGACGTAATCAGGTCGAAAGTCACTGACGTAGAAAAATCAACGTCCGGCACCCAATTCATTCAAATTGTATACCAACGACAAATTAAAATATATTAATAGAAAGTTCGGCGCATTGATACATTTTTCACATATCACCAGAGGTTAGTCAACAGCATTGGTATCACAGTGGGGGTTCCATCGTTACAGCACTTTTATCCAAATGATTATATGAACAGGCTTTCAGTTAAAAGTAAGGATCATCTGGATTCGTCCGTAGCCAAAATACTGACGGCGTTCCATTCAGGATAGTGTGTTTCAGCGTCAATTGTTCCTGAAAGTTGCTGTAGACTCCATTTTATTCCTAATAGTGCACTTGTGCTCCGAAATCTTTTACGATACATTTCTTGTCGTGGAACAGATATATACCAGATGACTATTTTGACTATCATGGGCTTTCAAGAGAATACAATAAACTCCGTGTTTATTTACCAGTGGGACGGGCTCACGGTCCTTCTTGATGATTGACAATATATTTCGTGTACTGACTTCGATGGCTATGTGATGTTTTATCCATAAGTTTTTTTAGAATAGATGTGACATCTTGTAAGTACTGCATTGATACAACGTATTTCATTGCAACCGTGTCTCTTTCGAGATTAGAAAAATCAGCTTGCAGTACCCTCTCGACGATGTTTTTTACTACCATCTCTGAATATCCATTGGCCTCGGCAATTCGGTGTATATAATTAACTTCACTACGTCTGGACTGCAAGCTGCAAGAGTGTTATATAGCTCGTCTCAAAAGGTAGCAGAGGGAAGACAACTTATGCTGTAGTCGACGCGCTGAAGAACTTGGAATAATAGCTTTGTTATTTGCTGGTTTTCGGTAAACTGAGTAGGTGAAGATTTGGGTCACCATTTCCGTGAAGGGTGAAGTCTAGATGTAGGAGGCAATTATCTAGTTCATATTCTGTGGTAAATGATACTGAAGGAAATTTGGAAGCCAGTAAGTCTGCAAAGCGTGGGATTAATTATTTTTGATGTGGCCAGAATATAATGATATAGTCTATGTAACGTATGTATAGGCTCGGTTTAAGTTGACATGTATTTTGTATATCTTCCTCCAACGCCTGCATAACAACTTCAGCCAAAATAGGCGAAAAGGAGAGTTCATTTGTACTCCTCCTGTCTGTCGGCATTTCCCTCCTTGAAGGACTTCAACTAAATGGCTTTTAAAATGGCGTTGCTTTTTTTTTCAAAGTTCAGCATAACGCAGCAACCATAACTTTATACACAGTCGAGTCCAAAATATTGTGACCACCTCCTACTTTTGACGTCAACAGCTCGTAGCCAAAGTATGAAGTCACGTGTGGTGAGCTGGCTTGGAGGGTAAATAAGGTGTGCTGTAGGCATTCTGAAAAAATATCACTCGTTACTCTCATGGCTAAAAGGAGCGATTTATCAGATTTGTAAAAACGATTTTATCGGCTTTGAGAACAAGGGTGGAAATATTTCCGAAACCGCGCCATTTGTGAAGAGTTCGCGTGCTGTTGTGCTTAAGGTGTATCGTGATTGGAGAAATGGCACCATTGCAAGTAAGCGACGTAGAAACCGAGGAGCATCACGTGCCATTAATATGAGAGGTGAAGGTCGGCTCTTTTGTTCCCCGGGTGGCGCAGTGGCTTAAACAATGGCTACTGACTATTCGTTCATGATGGATCCGGGTTCGAATCCCGGCGAGGCATGGCTGTTCTCAAGGCGAAATTGAGGAACACTGCGATATCCGTATGCTATGGACCGGCAGAGTTTATCTCGAAGGATGGCTATTGTAATATCTGAAAATGGAGGCTTTTCCCGCTACTGATGTAAATACAATATTGTTTTCCTATTTATATTCAGTGTCCAATCACTTTTGTCCACATAGTGTACGAGTATAAAGGTGCGGAAGTAAGGATTAAAAAATCTCCAAAAACCCTACCGTCTTCGAAACTGACGTCTTGATATAATGCTGTATGAAATAATTTTTTTGTCTATTCAGATACAAATGAATTTCAAAATTGTTTAAGACACTACTTTGTATTTGCATCTTCGCTTTTCTCATAACATATACACTACAAGTGATCGTACTTATACTTTTTATTTCATTGTTATTTGTTGTATAGCAATGATAGCATTGCACACTACAATATACAGTCCCTTCATATACACTACAAGTGATCGTACTTATACACTGCTGGACAATTGCTAAGGACGGATCATAAACGGCTATATAGCGCATAAAAAAGTAAGTGTGGTTGGATGCCAAGTGAAATAAAATAATGTCAGAATGCCAGGACATTACAAGAAAGACAATTTATTGTGCTCTGAAATCCAGAAGGCTTTGGAACGTGTTCAAGGGACAAACAGGCCATTTTGTGCAGAATACGTAAACGTGAAAAAAGTGCAATTACCGTCCGAAGGCGTTCCGGCGTAAGATGTCAATACGGGATATGGCCATTATGGAGGGCGATGCAAGATTCCACACGTCGTGTCATGCGTTGCACATTATCAAGCAGCTGTTGGGGTAATTTATCCCATTCGTCTGTCAGTGCACGGATGAGGGTGTCCTTGTTTATTGGAGGGCATTGTCAACCAGCAAGACTCCTCCTCAAAGCATCCAACACATTTTCAATGGATTCAGATCTGGAGAACGTGCTGGCCATACGAGACGTTGAATATCCTCGCTCTCAAGACACTCCTGGACAGCGACTGTTCGACGACATGTTGAGTTGTCGTCCATGAAAATGAATCTATCACCGACAGAACCCCAGAGCAGGCAAACATGAGGTAGCAGAACATCATTAATGTATCGTTGGCCAGTCATAGTCCCAGTTGGAAGCACATAGAGGGACGTACGGCTATTGATCATGATGCCAGCCCATGCCATGACACTACATGTCGGATATCGGTCCCTTTTCTGTATGTTTGCTGGACAATATGCAGTACCACTATCACGCCAGATTAGTTCTCGTCGACAATCAGACGATAGACTGTATCTACTCTCATCTGAGAAGAGGACAGCAGACCAGTCGTTATCAGTCCAATTGCGATGTTGATGGCACCATTGCAAACGGGCGGTACGGTGACGTCTGGACAATGGGATGCATACAACAGGACGGCGGGCGTATAGTCCTCCTTCATGCAAACGTCTGGCGACAGTTTTTCGGGAGATCCGCTTACCAGTAGCAGCCATAAACAGATTTGCTACCTCACTAGCTGTGCTGCGCCGGTGTCTTTTTGTTGATAGCACTATGTGCCTATCTTCTGCAGGTGTCGTACTGCGAACACGACCTCCCCCGTGACGTTTGCTACACTCTCCATTTGTTTGAAATGATTTCCAAAGCCTTGAAACAACACTATGGCTGACGTCGAACTCCCTGGCAACATCTGTTATTTTTCGCCCTTCCTCAATCTTGCCAATAATACGGCCACGCGTAAAATCATCTAGGTGATGTCGGGAAGACATACTGAATTTGTTTTTTTATTGGAGGTTTAACGACCACCGTGAGAAACTCAATGGGCTATAAGCAGTCGCCCGTCCCTAATTTAGGGTCACTGCTCCTAGGGAAGGGTGAGAAACAGTACCGTAAGACAAACACAACATCCATGCCTCACCGGGATTTGAACCCGGACCCCTTTCGGACGAATGATCAGAGGCCATCGCTTAGACCACGGTGCCACCGGGGCGGCTACTGAAAATTGCAAGTTCGTCAATTGCTTCTTTCCCTTTCAACTTTGCGTTTGAACAACAACGGTCAATACGCGTCAAGTCCTTTATATCTCTTATCAGCGCATGACGTCACGAACAAGTTCGGCACTCCAAAATTTGCATACGCACAACACGTCTTACTGTATCCCGCAATTATGCTAATTTCCACATTTTCCTGCCTTCCATTTTATGGTTGCTATCGTTGCTATTATCATCCGTCCTTAGCACTTGTCCTGCAGTGTACTATTTATTTCATTGTTATTTGTTGTATAGTGCTGTATAGCATTGTATAAGTACGAAACCCCTCATACTTAAAATAAAAAAAAACGTTGAGATTTATTTTGCAATACTGATGCATTCAGATTACGAAGTTAGATTCCTGGTTAAGTACCTTCCAATTTCACAACGCAATGTTCAAATTTATGGTTCATGTTTCTCTGTATTCTTTAACGACGACCCTTTTCCATTTGTGCCAAAAACACCAATTTCAGAAAAGGACTTTCTTTTTTCCCTCAATGGACACCTTTGATGGTACATGGAGTAAATTAACTTTTGTCCTCGGCTGAATGTTTGGTCCCGAAATAAACAGTTTGGGAAGTACCAGTGGCGGCTTTTCAGTTGAAGTAGGTGAAGTGCCTCTTCGCCGCCCCGGTGGCGCAGTGGTCTAAGCGATGGCCTCTGATCATTCGTCAAAACGGGGTCCGGGTTAGAATTCCGGTGTGGCATGGATGTTGTGTTTGTCTTACGGCACTGGCTCTCTCTCTTCCCTGGAACCAGTGACCCTAAATTAGGGTCGGGAGCCCATTGAGTTGCTCACGGTGGTCGTTAAACCTCCAGTCAAAAAAAAAAAAAAAAAAAGAAGTGCCTCTTTACCTATTTTATTTAAAATAAGGTTTCATTTAATAATTTCGTATAATATATTATTTTTTTGACTTTATTGAGTGCCAAAATTTAGATTACATATCAATTTACAATGCGCGTTGAATTCGGAAAACAAGTCCTTATACGCAAAACAGTTCACGTGAAGAGCTGAAATGAGAATGCTTGGAAGTCTGCAGTTTTCGTCCGAGTTGCCATGGTTACTCTGACGTCACCCTCCCCTATCTGCCGGGCAAGTGAAGTGTTTCAGCTTGAGAAGCCAAGGCTCTGCACCTGGAGTCGTGACATTCTGAAGAGATCGCAGTGGACCGGGACCGATTGCCAAGTGTTCTTTACAATCCACTAGGCTTTTTTGTTGCGGTGTTTTAGTACATGCTTTCCGAAAGAGATTTGTTTTTTCGTATTTTGTGATTGTTTGTTAAAAACTTCATTAGTTACTTTAGTTTCGTGGATAGTTTAACTGACAGTGATAGTTTTAGTTTTAAGTATGTATCCTGTGAACGACATTGTCTGTAATTCATTGCAAACTCCGTTCAATTGGTGGAAAGATGAAGATAAAAGAGACATTTTATATCAAGGACGACCGACGGATTCACTGACGTCGCCAAGAAAGAAATCAAGAACGGTAAACTTACAATATTAATTTAAAAAAATTGTTGGTTTTCTGAATATAAATGGCTTTGTAGCCCTTCTGTGTTACAAAAATTATTTTGTTGGCCCTGCTTAATTCTTAGTAATAAAATTCGGCGTGGAGTAAAGACAATTTTCAGATTTCTTAAATATAAAACGGTCACTTCAAAAACGTGGTGATTCTAGCGAACACCTGAAATGCGAATTAATGCTAAATAATTTTGAAAAGAATCAGAACACCGTTGCCTACGCCCTTAGGAATAATGCTAGGCTTTTGAGAATGCATTTCAACGAAAGCGTTCGTTTAAATAGACTTTTCCTGCAGATAATGATCGATGCAGTACTGTACTTGAGTAATCAAGAACTAGCATTCCGTGACCATGACGAAGTTAATGACTTGATAAATCATAGAAATTCAAGGAATTGGTTTCACTGTTGATATCAAGAAGTCCTTTAAAATTTCAAAGTGAATACAAAACGATAAAAAATGACTTCACAGGCTACTCAAAATTTATTCATAACGAATTAATTGAATGCATTTCTGAATATATAAACGATCACCTCAAAAAATGAAATAAACGGAGTTCAATGCTTTTATATTCAAGTAGATGTGTAGACATAACCAGACTTCCGAGTGTTCTTTAATAATCAGATCTTTGATTCGGAAGGTGTATTGTTTAAGCGATTTTTGGGTTTCCATGGTGTGAGTGAAGATAGAACGTCAGAAGCTTTATACAAAATTCTGGACACAATTTTTGGAACAGTTTGATTACCAACACAAGTCAATAGGACAATGTTACGATGGGGCAAGCGTAATGTCTGGCCACTTGACTGGGCTCCAGAAAAATGAAGTATAAAGCTTCTTAAGCTGTTTTTGTTATTGCTTAGTACATCGTTTGAACCTTGTATTTCAGCAGAGTTTTTCTAAAATTTCTAAGTGTCGAATATTTTTTGCAAGCCTCAGTGTAATTCCTTTGATTTTTCACCACTCAGAGAAGCGATCGCTTTGCTGAAAGATGAAAAAGCAATACACTTCAATCAACAACCGCCAGGTGCAGGCCAACCATAACAGAAACTCGATGGTCCTCCACTTCGAAATTAGTTAGTGTAATAGTTGAGGATTGGGATAAATTGAAGGAAGTATTCGAATTTCTCACAAATAGTGACCCAGCAGACAAAACATCAATTCAACTTGCCCAAGGGGTTATAAATGATATGAGCACCTTTGAATTTACATTTTTGGGAATAGTATTTAATGAAATATTTGGCTTCACAGATCTATTATTCGAAATTTTGCATAAAAAATCACTAGACATAAACTACTGTGTTTTTCAAATTAAAACAAAACTTATGAAATTGTGAGCCATAAAAGGAATGATAAGGTATTTGAAATACTATTTGGAAAAGCTAGCTAAATCATAGAAATAAGCAGATCTAAACGGGAATATGCTGCTCTTACACAAGAAACAATTTTTAAAAAATATAAACAATTGTATTTTAAAATTGTGTACCACATTCCTATGGAAACGGATATAAGATTTCAAGATTGTGAGAAACCTAAACTTCAATTTGCCCTGTCTTGCTGACACATCCAAATTCGACCAATTTAAATCGTGCTTTCACTGGCTCACGCTTTTGAAAATCTACAACATTTTTACGGAAAATTATTTACTAAACACCAGCGCCTTTAAAATGAACTGCGTCTTGTATATGCTAATGAAAAATTAAGGAATATATCAACTCATGGACTTCTTCGAGTGCGTCATGGAGATAAAGGCTTTTTACAGAAGCTTGTAAATTGGTTTCCCTGATTTTAACAATTGCATCTGCAAGTGTTTCAGTGAATCAAAGAATACAAACTTAGAAGAATACAAACTTAGAAGAATACAAACTTACTCAAGAAACAATCTTTCTCCAGATAAACTTGCTTCTTTGGCAAAGATTTCTATTCAGAAAGGCATTTTCTTGATGTCACGAAGAAACAGCCATTTTGTGACGACATAATCGACAAATTTGCTGCTTTAAAGGGAAGAAGAATTGATCTAATTTATAAAAAAAAAGGTAAGTTCTCATTAACTGATTTTCATTAAAGACAGTAAATATCTTTTCATATTGCTCTTGTAGCTCTTCACCTATTTTCCTACCACGAGCCGCCGCTGGTTTGGTTCCACAGTTGTTTCACTCACACCCCGAAGCACCAAACACGGTTCCACAGTCAGCACATCCAGACCCCCGAATCACGCTGGCTGCCGACGAACTCGAAAAGCCCACAGTTCACGCTTGCAGACAGGGACAGCAAGAATGACGAGGCAGGCCCTAGGCCACCCCGAAACACTCAAGTAGAAGAAGGCATTCCTTCACGGGTGCCACTGTGATGACGTTCCAACCGAGACACCACCAGAAGGGTCGCCGAGCCGTCCGAGTGGAAACCAGCTTTTGACCCAACAATGGCTCCCAACCCTGCACACAACCATAATATTACTAACATTCATCTTTTACATTCGGTATAAAGAAGAATTTCAATGAACTGTTCAAATGAATCTAAATTTTGTTTTTTTACAAAATCGTCATTAGAAATATTCCACTAAGCTCTCGGGCAATAGCACTTCCGAATTGCCTTTGTGATTATACTTTCCCTTTCCAAAGAAAGCAATTATGTACAGCCCACAATACCCGTCTGTCTCCGAATCTTTGGCTGCCTCCCGCAACAATCTTAAAAATTTTCACATCGGCATAAATTATAAAATCGGAATAAATATTTTCAAGAAATGTGGTGTCAGTGTTAGCCACTTTGAGTTCATCAACAAAAGCTGGAAGTAGCTTCGCTTAAAAAATAAGCAAGCTCCGAATGAAAACAAGAAACCCGCAGTTCGTTATATTTCCTTCATAAAATGCACTTTCAAATAAAAATAGTAATTATGGCGTCTATAATAAAAAAAAATTTAAAAGAAGAAATTACTAATATTTATCGTCAGCTACTTTCTTTCACGTTGCGTGTGATCAGGATGCATACAAGCAAAGCGGAATAATACGCGGGAATTTGGGAACAGCTTAAAAGCGTTCTGATTCCGAAGTAAGGCCGTTATCTTTACTCAAAACGATACTTCGAGGTCCTCGTAGCATCATCAGTCATTTCTTCTCTGGCAGGTAATAGATGTACATGATTGATTTTACCAGGGACGCAATTTCTGGTTCATGAGAAAACGAAAGTTTTCCTTCAAAATTAAAAATTCGTAGTTGGGACGCAATTAACATTCATGAAAGTCCTATTAAGGGCTTGCAAAAATGTAAACGTAGAAATCAATACCGTAGCCTACGGGGACCTCGTAGGCTATGTCAGTACAAAGCTCACGTGTCATTCTTCAAATGGGACGACAAATGGCAGCATGTTAGGACTCCGCGTGGAGCTGGACAGGGCAGGAAATAATTATTTTTTCTGAACTATTTCGACTTTCAAGCGAGATAATGTAGCAGCGTTATGCTCAGCGATGTGTTCAACGTACAAAACACAACGCTCCATTTTTCGATCGGTCGATGTGAAATTTTGCATTACTTTAGGCAAATTTCCTCTTCCTGATGAAATTTCCGTTTTCGAGCATATAGTGTATTTTTTTTCTTATGTGCTTGGAGCACAGCTACCAGCTATATTAATGTGAGCAACCAATGGGAGTATTTAGAGGGAAAGTGTTTCATTTTTTGTTAACATGAGCCTTAGATGAAAAAATTCCATCAACCTGTAATAAAAAATAGAACTTTAATTTTTTCTGTACTCATGCATTAGCGGGTCGCAGTATAAATGGTGGATTTGTTGATAAATGTTAGCATATGAGTAGAAAAACTAAAATGTTGCACTAAACAACGTTCAAACACAAAAATAATAATAGCACTAATATCTTTATTATACTAATTATACTCGACATAAGCTTAGCTAAATACGAATCGATATGCTGTCTAGCAGTTTTGCGATGACGTTTGTTTCACAGTTTACCTGAGTCCTACAATCCTGTCGTTTTAGTGTGTGCCTCACTTTCTGGGTCAGCAAAATGATACTCATATTGACTTTAAAATAGTGAAGTTCTGGTTTCTCAGTCTTATATGATCTCAATGAATCGGAATATATTGTTGAATTTTCTTTTGTTTTCTTTCATTAAAGTCTTAGATTTCTGTTTTTTTTAAGGTTTTTGTACTTCTGTCTGGCACTTTCTCTAAAATCGGGTCATTAGTAGAACGACATATTCCTCCGAATATCCATTATTCCGGTAAAACACTACATGTATTAGACTTTCTTATTTAAATAAGGTTTCGCCCATTTCAACTATTCGTCCTGAGCGGCCGTTTTTTTTTTGTTGGGCTGACTTTCCAGAACAGCTACATATATTTCTCGCAAATACTTATTCTAATCAAGAGCTGTGTGACTGACCATAAACAACTGGACTTTAAACAATTTAAGAGAACTCAAGTCCGTACTTCAACTGTAAATAAACCGAATATCAGTTACAAAAGGAATCCTACAATTCCGAAAACAAATTCCTCCGCATAAGCCTACTTTATATATGTATGTCCTAATGTTGCACTGCCACTGGATTCTTTCACGTCCAAAGTATAGCTTCATAAGCTGTACCGATTAACATCTCTTTTCGATCGCTAGAATTCCCGTATCTTGAAGAAATGAAACAGCATTTCTTTCAATTGCAGGTAATTCCCAAACTTTCGTATTGTGTAACAGCCCACAAACAGATAACCAACTGAAAGCAGTAAAACGTTGACGGTAATGATAATAATGTGACTTTACGAGACGTTATGTTCTGTACTAAAGTGCTGCCGTGTACTTTTTTTAAGCACTTCTTTTGTAAAAAAAAGATCGTGCTTATGTTATCGGTTTGTCCGTACGTACGTCCGTCCGTCTGTACCCACGGTATCTCTGCAACTATTAGTCCGATTTAAAAAATTATTTTTGCATTCGAAAGCTTGAAATATGAGAATGATGATCCTTCATTTCGTTTTTTTTTACGATAAACAATTTCGCCGCTAGAGGGCGTAAATGCAGATGATGTCGAATTCAAAAATACGTTCTATTCCACATATTTGCTTCTGAACATCCGATTGAAAAAACTTCTATCTTTCGATTCCATTTATAGAGTATTTTGGATATAGTTTCTTTTTCAAATTACGCATATATTTTCCGCTAAGGGGCGTAAAAGTAAATTGTATTTTTTCCGATAACTCTTCTTCTAAAACTCCGATTTGAATTTTTTTTTTCAGCGGATACATCTCCTGATGCACAATCTTCTGCATATAATTTCGAATTTTTGGTAAATAATTCTTTGGCCACCAGGGGGCGTAAGGGTTAATTTTCCCTTCTGATGTAATTGCCATAAAATCTGAGCTTCTAAAATATCGATTGAAAAACTTCTTTCGTGGACTGATGCCACTCACATCGATACACCATTTCGGAATATTTTCTTCCTAAAATATCCCACAATTTCTCCGCCAGGGGGCTTAGATGTATATCTTGTTTTTGTCAATAACTCGACTTCTAGAAGTCCGATTTGAAAAATCCCTTCTTTGTTAGATAGTGTTTTCCGTGTGACATGTTTTTCATATAATTTCGAAATTTTCAAGTAATTCATAAACTTTCCGCTAGGGGACGTAAAGGTAAATTGCGTTTCCTCCTATATCTCTGCTTTTAAATCTCCGATCTGAAAAATTCTTTCTGCACCGGATACAGCTCCTGATGGGAAATCGTTTGCACATAATTTCTAATTTTTGTAAAAAATCGGTTTGGCCACCAGAGAGCATGAACCTTAATTTCCGTTTCTGATGTATTTGCAGCCAATTATGAGCTTCTAAATTCTCGATTGAAAATAACGTGATTTTAAGACAGATACTACTCATGTCGACAAACCTTTTAGAAACATGTTCTTCTTAAAATAGTGCACGGTTTCTACGCCAGGGGGCGTAGATGTATATCTTTTTTTTTTTTTTTGTAATATCTCGACTTCTGAGAGTCCGATTTAAAAATTTCCTTCTTTGTTGGATAGTGTTTCTAGTGTGACATGTTTTTCCTATAAATTCAAAATTTTCAAGTAATTGATAGACTTTCCGCTAAAGGGCGTAAAGGCAAATTGCGTTTTCCCCTATATCTCTGCTTCTAAATCTCCGATCTGAAAAATTCTTTCTGCACCGGATACAACTCCTGATGGGAAATCGTTTGCACGTAATTTCAAATATTTGTAAAAAATTTGTTTGGCCACCAGGTGGCGTAAGTCTAAATTTCCGCTTCTGATGTATTTGCAGCAAAATATGAGCTTCTAAATTATCAATTGAAAAAAGTATTTTGTGGACCGATACTACTCATGTCGACAAACATTTCAGGAACATTTTCTTCTTGAATTAATGCATGGTTTCTACGCCAGGGGCGTAGATGTATATCTTATTTTGATCAATATCTCTGCTTCTAAAAGTCCAATTTCAAAAATTCCTTCTTTGCTCGATAGTGTTTCCGATGCGAAATGTTTTTCTCATAAATTCAAAATTTTCAAGTAAATCATAGACTTTCCGCTAGGGCGCACAATGGTAAATTGCGTTTTCTGCTACTAAAACTCCGATTTGAAAAATTCTTCCTCAATCGCATACAGGACCGGAAGGAAAATATTTTTCACGTAATTTCTAATGTTTGGTAAAGAATGGTTTGGCCACCATGGGTCATAAGTGCTAATTTCTACTTCTGGTGTATTTGTAGCAAAATCTAGGCTCCTGAAAACTCTAGTAAAATTTTTTCCTTGGACCGATACCGCTCATATGATAAACCTTTTGTGAATACTTTCTTCCTAAAATAATGCATGGTTTTCCCACCAAGGGACGTAAAGTCACATCTTATTTTTGTCGATAACTCTGTTTCTAAGTTTTCGTAAGCTCACGATTCCGTTTACAGCAATATCTGAGGGAATAAAGACCCGATTGAAAAACTTCTTTCTTCCGTCAGATACTATTGTTTTCCATTGTCTTTAAATAGCTTTGATAAATTTATTTTGCGTCAGAACGGATTCAAAAGACGTGCTTATTACACCCGAAAATTCGTTGTCATCTGTCTTGTTATTATTGTAAAAAAATATATTTATTAGCCTGTGTGTGATCGTCTTTTAGAGCCAAAGAGGCTCAAGATTTTAGATTCTAGAGCACTTTAGAGCACTATTTTAGTTTTTCTCTACGCATCTGGTGCCATCTATCAAGAATTGTTACATTTTCTCTTCTATTTTTCATAAACATTAATTTTGTCCTGATCGATTTCAAAAACTTCCATTTTCGCCCCCCCCTCCACTCCGATCCCAGTAAAGAAAAAATTATTTACGCACCTAGAGCAAGCAGGCATGTTTCAACCGGTGGCGAGTATTTTCAGTGGTAAGGATTTGGATAAATATTTATGTAGTGAATTGATGATTCACGAATTGAATATCTGTCCAAATCCTTACCAAAACCTGCAAAGCATATTTTGGCTTTAATAGCTTTAGGTACGTCTTGTCGTCGACGCGTGGTCTTTCATAAACTGTCGTTTGGAATTTGATGACAAGTTAAACTGGAATCTAGGAATCTCTCGTCGTTAGCACAAGACCTAACAGTGCTGGCAGGCATATCTAGTAACTCACAATACACAAAAACAGCTTGGGTCACATATATTAATAAAAATATTTTATAAATTATCATTAAATCACTGTTAAAACGTGCATCATTAAAAAACTGGGAAAACATATTTATAACTGGGAACAAATTGCCGAAAGCACCAATAACATTAGATGAGATATCCCTCACAACGTTGGTGCATTACTAAGTCCGGTTGACGTTATTGCCCCGTTGACGTCACGAAACTGATCCACTTATGGTTTAAGAACTGCTAGCTTCGAAACCACTTTATATAATCTACTTACCTTGGTAAATACTAAGTGCTTAATTGATATTTCGTTTAAAAGACACTTTAATTTGTTTTCTGGTATGTCAATCCGACATTTTTAAAGAATAAGTCGATTTTTCGGCATTTGCAATTAACAGGACTTATCTATTAAACAATAACAATGTAAAATGTTTCTATAAATCTTGATAAATCCAATATTTTCTTTCAGAAATTCTGAATATCTTGGTGAACACAGAAATGTTTTTTTTAACCTATTCGTAGCCCTTTGAATCGGAGTAAACAAGTCCTCACTCTGAAAAGAGAACGAAAGGTTTTTCATTGACAAACTTGGGTCTATGCAACTAATTTAACAATTTTACTGAAAGGGAAATTTTCGTACGAGGTCTTAAACTATGATTCAAATACAAATCACGAAACCTTTCATAATAAACACGAAAAATCCTTCTTTTATAAACTTCTGGAGGCTGGCTAATGTTATACAAAATCGTTAGTAACAGGTATCGGTAAAATGATTCAACACCCCCCCTCCATCCGACGCTTCTAGAATTCAATTTTGTTTCTGTCCTGTAGAGCTGCAGATTGTTCTCTCGTTTTTGTTTTCAGTGAGAGTTATTCATCGCATTGTTTGTTCACGTTTGAGGTTATTGCGGGTTTGCACGCATCATTATCCTCTGTATACATTACCACAGGCTTGTTTAAAACTACGGAAACATCCGGATGAAATTTTTTTACATGCTGGTTTAATTTCTTTTTCTGCCCGAATGAAGCAGCACAAATGGAACAACTTAACCTGTTCGGAGTATCCATAGTTAGTCCTACCCACATAATAAAATGAAACACAAGAAAAAAAACACAACTCACGTCTCAGGGGGTGGCAAAGGGCATTTGCCGCCCCCTTGTATGAAAATGTTTTTCAATATTTATTCATTTTTACATGAAATAAATATATTTAGCAATATTATTTTCTATTTCCGGTAAATTGAGATTTTCCATAAAACTCTGCTGTCGCATATAAAACTGAAGAAAAAAAATTGTGAAACTCTAGTTCAGATGACGCTACAAATAATTCAAGAAGTCAGTTTCCTCTCTCTCTCTGTCAATTTACACAAAAGTCTGCATTACCGTTAAAAAAAAAGTTTCGTCATGTACGATGCTAAACATATTACAGCTTCTTGGTGGATACACACACACAGTATATATAACTAAGCAAGATAAGATGAGGAACCCGTGGGTAAGGAAAAATGATAAGACTGGAAGATGTGTGGAAGTGGATTTTCATAGCCAAAGCAATTATTTCTGCAAACCAAATTGCAGTGGAAATGTGCCCGCATGTGACAAATTTTGGTGACCACGCCAACTTGCCAACTTGGGCAATCAGGATTTGCATGTGTTGGTATGTCCCATAATCGAATGTAACTGAGCGACGAGGATTGTCGCGTACGAAAGTACTATACACTGTAAAAAATTTCATGGTCAAATTACGGTAGATACACCGGCAGCTGAGTGACCGGTCAATAAACCGTAATTGTATAGTACCGTACTGATATGTTCATTAACGGTCTAATGAGCGGGAAATAAAAAACGGTCAATCTACCAGAAAATGTGGCCTAACACAGTAGATCAACCGTAAATTTATTACGGTAGATAAACCGTATTTTAAAGAAAAACATGGCAAAGCCTGTTAAATAAATACGGTGTAAAGACCGTTTTTTCTTTAAAGTACTGTAATTTTACAGTACCATACTGTAATGTTCATTAACGGTCTAATGACCGGGAAATAAAAACGGTCAAACTACCAGAAAATGTGGCCTAACACGGTAGAGCAACTGTAAATTTAATACGGTAGATAAACCAGATTTGAAAGAAAAAACATGGCAAAACCTGTTAAATAAACACGGTGCAAAGTTTTTTTGTTTTATTTCAAAAATGTTTAGCCACTGTTTTTTGGATTTGGTTTAATGACCTTTTCTTAATATGTTTTTTTGGTCTAATTAGGGCTTCAGCCAATTTTTGGGGCGGACTTGAACCGCAGTTTTAAGAAAAACACGGCAAAGCCCATTAAATAAATGTGATGCAGTTTTTTTTACAAAAATGTTTGCAAAATTGCATGTGTTTTTCACGATCTATAATGTGTTTGACCTTTGGTTTCATAATTCATAAAACTCTCAAAAAATACTGTATAATATATACACCAATCAGCCAAAACATTAAAACCACCTACCTAATACAATGTGTCTTCACCTGATGAGACAGATTCAATGAGATGTTGGTAGCCATCTCTTGGTATCATGACTGCAACAGATCCCACACTTCCTGCAAATTACGCGGGTGATGCTGCTCATACCCCTTCCTCCAACTGAAACCACAAATGCTCAATAGGATTCGTGTCCAGTGAATTTGGGGCCTATGGCATTAAAGGGAATTCCAGTTATGTTCTTGGAACCATTCCTGAACTTTCTTTGCAGTATGACATGGATTACATCCTTTATTTCAAATCTTGTTGAAAGGCGCCATCTCCACTAGGGAATACAGTCACGAAAAGGTAGTTTTAATGTTGTGGCTGATCAGTGTACATTTATGTAAAGATTTCAAAAATGTGGTCAACCCTAGAATGCCACTCTTAGTCTACCGTAATGGTCAAAATACAAATACCACCAAACTTGCTTATAATGAGTACTGTCGAATCATTTTAATCTAAGAAACAATATGCATTATGCAGTTTTACTGACGTAGATCACTGGGGTGAATGACTTAACTTGTAAGTCCTGTGCAAAATATTTATGCCATTGAAAATCTAGAGGAGCAAATTGTTACAGCTTCCTCGGATTTTTCCAAAGGACTACTAAAACAGTTAATTTCTACATGACAGCACAAAGTAACACATTTTTCATTTTTGTCCCTACAACTTCTGGTGTGACAATTGCAGTTCACTGTAGGTGTTTAAATTGGAAGGAGTCAGAAAGCCAAAGTGCACGTTGTTTGCAAGTATAACAAACAGATGTCAAAACTACAGAGATAATGGTGTATAGCAGTTGGCTTGAAGACACCGGGTAATCAGTAGTATTTAAAAAATAAATGTTGCATATGCAGAGAACTAGAAACAAATTACCAACAGATATTTTCCAATGTGCTCAGGCAAAAAGTAATTTATTGTTTCATAGATTTAGGACTACCATTACTAAAATACTGATATATAATTGAAACTTAGATACACAGGAAAAAGTACTGAATCAACTGGATTGCATTTTTTTATTAAAAAAACAAACAAACTTAATTGGTGTAACAATATATATACAGATCAACTAATATCATAGACAATGTTTTTTTTTATTATGTGCCACTTATTATCTGATATCTTTTAGCCAACTGTTGTGGTCTTTTACTTTGTGCCATAACTTTGCAATTTTAGGATTGACTTCAGAATAAAGCTTCTTCCCTTTCTTCCTTTGATCCACATACAGGATTTATACCCACAAAGCGCCTGTGATTAAAGTGAGAAATTAACACAATGAAATACATCATAAAAATTCTGGCTTCTAAAAAAGTAACAATATATATACAAAAATAATATGTATCTTTACAGCACACTACTAGTTTGATTTTAAATTATTACAAAAACTAAATTATTTGTGTAGTGAGAAATCCTGAAGACCATCAATAATGGAAAAGATTTGATCAATTGGAATACTATTTTTATCCCACAATAAGAATACTGGTTATACAATACAATGTTCATAATATTTGGCAAGTATAGTGGTAAAAATTTGCAGTCAACTCAAGAAAATGAAGACCACCAAAAAAAATTGTTGTCACAATGGCCAGGTCTGAAAATTAGCAAGGCAGGTGGAATTACTAGAGGGCAACTGAAAATAAAAGACTGATGCCTTCATGGACTGAGCAGATTCCTAATACCTAGCAGAGTTGTATAAAAATTAAATGTATCTGCATACACAACCATTGAAACAGAAAACTTGCTGAAAACCCATGAATCATAACAATAGAATAAGATAATTTAAAGAAAAATTAATATGACAATAAATAATTATTAGAACATTACAGATTCTAGAGAGGACAAAAGTATATCAAGACTGAATGCGCAGAAATGTGTGTAAAATGGACCTTAAGGCCAGAACACTATGAACCTCATAAAAACAAGACTAATTAAAGTTTTTATATCTAGAAAAGCAGTTCCGTTAATGAACTTTCAAAAATTATAAATAGCATTTTCAACTTAATTCAAAAAATAGTAGACTTATAAGATACATAAGGAAAAGACTTTAATTTCATAACTAGCAACTGCAAGAGGAACCTGGCAATATAATTTATAGTCTTTCTGTGTAAATGAAACTTTTGTTACAGTTCCTATATATTGAGAACAGGCCTTGATAAAATCAAGAGGCCAGAAAAGTCTGTAAAACCAAAAGAAGTCCCTATCGGAAGATGTGAAAATTTCTCGTTGAGATAGAAGTAAATATATTAATCTGAGTAAAGCCTTAAGTGTTTTAATTGCTGTAAATAACATTTTTAAATCTACAAGCAAAAACTATCTGCAAAAGCTGCTAATAATTTGGAAACTATCCGTGCATGGCATACGCATGCACGTCTATATTCTGAGACTGATACCAACTGCAAAAATCCAGGAAAAGCAGCAGACCCCTTCTAGTAAATAGGTGGACACAATTTATTTTTACACCCAGTCCTCAAGAAAGAGAGAGACTACTTATTTTCCTCGGTAAAGTGGAGGCTTAGGGTTAGAACAGATGAAAAGACCAAAATTATTTTAGTATTATACTTTGTTTAAAAAAAATAGGTTTATATTCTCAATAAAGGACATGTCACTATTTTTTGTATATCATGCAATACATACACAATTGTAGATGTAAAAAATATATTTTATACACTTTGTTAACATTGGAGAGAGAAAAAAACTTCAATAAAATCAAAGTTTTATCCAAAAGTTCCTATACTAACCTTTGCAAAAATTCCAATGTCACTTTTGCCTCAAAGGGGTAGTGAATATTAAACACAAAATAGGCAGAAAACAGCATGCACACTGCTTTTATTGGATTTTGCACACTATTGACACACATTCTGTCAATTATTAACATGACGTTCTCTGGGTTTAGAACAGAGGAACCTAAAAAAATAATATATATATATATTAAATTCCTAAAATTTTATGTAAAATTAACAAATTTAACAATGGTAATTATGCAGTTTTAACTTTTGTACTGCATCAAACAGCAGTTATAAAATGGTGTAACCAAGATACCCCTATCCTGTTAGACATCAGGATCTTTGTACTACTGTCATCAAATTTAGTTAAGATTTTTGCTTGTAACTTTAATAATGCTAACACTCACTCAGAAGCAGGGCTCGCTTCCAACAACTTGAGAACAAAATAAGATGGGTCAAATCATGGACATGTAAAAAAAAAAAACTTTTCATTTTTATAAATCTCCGAAGTGGCTGGTTAAGTCAAACCCAACCAACCACCTGCAAAATAATTAATTCACTACCCATTTATTAACTGCCGATCTTGGGAACTCCCAAATGACTTCCAGAAAGGCGGAACTCTTTCACCCCTGATAATAGCAATAACTTTGCAAAATTACTGCCTGAGAGTGCTCAGGCATGGAAATTTAAAATCATATCAAGTTGAATTCAGTTCATATGGGGTATGCAGATGTGTCAACTCTCCGGATGAATGTCAAATTCTCCTGATTTTCACCGAGAATTATCCATTAGGATGGTCAGCATTCCATCAACCACCACCATGATTTTGAATCGCCTGTGAAATAATTTTCTTTCTGCGTCAAAGCAAGGCGACAACTGCAGTCATCAGTTTTGTATTTGTCCTCTCCTCCTATCTGCAAAAAAGAAAGCTTCCCAGATGGCGCAGCGGTCTAAGCGCTAGCTTTCGACCAAAAAAATTTGCTTTAAAATTTTTTCCCTAGCCCGATTGTCATATGACACCTTCAGCAAAGAGCTGACCTGCTCTGGCACTAGGAATGCTGGGAGGGTCCATAATTAATTGACATATGGCAGCTGCCCTGCCTTCTTGCAGTTCAGTCTTTCAACCCTTCGCCTCAAGAAATCCGGCAAATTCACTTACACGACAAAATTTGGCCTTGCCTTGTAACGAAAGGCGATGTTAGTACGATGCTTTTTGTTGTTTTTGCCGTCGCGCACAACCTAAAGAAGACTATAGCACGCGGGCCATTTTACGTTTTTATTATCTTGCAGAATCTACGTACCCAAAAAACCTATTTCAGTAGGGAGTTGGAAGATCCGTGGAAGGGAGGAGCTATGAAGAGTGTAATTTCCAAACCCAAAAACAGACCACAACCCTTAGGAATACGAAGAGCTTGAATGTTTTTAAACTGCACCCCCACCCCCAATAACTATATGTAATGGACACCGAGATTACATGATCTTTATCTAAGTTAGGAAAAAAAATATCTGGGGTGTATACATTTACAATACAAAAACTAACAATGCAATAAAATGGGTATTGCTTTTAGTTTTATTTTTGTTTTGTTCTCCAGAACTTTTAGTGGACCAATAATACTTCTGGAAAATATCGAGAAAAATAGAGCTCATGTGATTTTACGAGCTGTAATAATCTCTCGATTTTCAGATTTTGAAGGTTGGCATGTCTGGGTATGACATTTTTACTTGCATAAATGTAAGAATACAATAATTAAAAAAATACAGTATTATAAAAAAAATGCAGAGGACAATGTACATACAAGTGAAATAAAGCAAATACTTAAAAAATCAAAACATTGTACTGTTAAGAGTGTGAAAACCAAATATGATACTAACAATTGGTCAGGCAGAATTTTAACAAAAGCATGGCACAAACTTTCAAAGCAGAAACATTCAGCAAACAATGATAAGTGAAGAAGTATGTCATTCTTAGAACTGCAGCTTTTTATTTCTCTAAAAGATCCGTGCATTTTCAAGCTTTGGAAATGCACGGGTCCATTAGGCCATGAACCTGAGCAAAATTTGGACAATTTTGGAGGTGGTATGGCTGGCAATACTTGAAGAATATTTTCACAAGCTTTGAAAATGTTCGGCATTTTGCCGCATGAAACAGACACGAGACTGACCAATGAAAAAATAAAGGCTGAATTTTTTAGCGATGCGAGGGAAAAAAAAGCATTGAACATTATAATTACTAAGCACATCAGAATATGCAATCATCCTGTATAAGCCAATATAAAATAATTTTATTAATTACAACTACAAAAAAATTAACCTTTTTCCTTACCAAGTCACACTGTGGTGTCTCACAGGCTGTTGGAACTTTGTTAGAGCAATTAAATAACCAGTGCAACATCAGATTTGGCAAGACACACTGAAAATGCTTCTTGGGGAATTATTATATCAGACAGCCTTATAATAATAAGTCCAACAATGACACTGCCACAGGACTGTAGCAGAAAAATCAAAATCACATTTTCAGTAGGTTGAGCAGTCACACATTGTCAGTAGGTTGAGCAGTCACACATTGTCAGAATAAAAAAAAAGTTTATTGATGTTTTCAGAGAGCTATCTATGGCAGCATCAGGAAGTCCAAATTACTAAAAATTTTGAACTGATTCTTATAAGAGCCTGATTTTCAGAAAAGTGCAATAAATTAATACTGTAATACAATAGTAGGAAAGAGGATGATTCAGAAAAACTTTTTCTTTAAAGAAAACAAAAATTAGTTCTCTTTGGTTTCAAGTTGTACGTACACAGTTCAATTGCTTTTATAACAGGGTAACTAACCCCCCCCCCCCCCAAAGAACAACTTCAGTTTTGTAACAATATAAAAAATAACCAAAACAATGTTAAAAAAAGGCTGAATTCAGCCAAAAGGTGAAACAAATGTATGCATTATTAAGACAGGTGGCTCAGCATGGTTACTAGAAAGGTATTTATTTTAACAGTACATCTCTCTCACACACACAGTGTGTACATACACTCAAAGGACAAAACATTAGATAGTTTGGAAGTGTGCTTCCACATGTTTTCTCTATGCGGAAGCACACTCCGAAGCAAATATCGAGAGTTGCCCTTCCGATTTTCTACACATGCAACAAATGGACAGAATACACTGAAATATAGACCCACAATAAGATATAAAGGTTAAAATCGTGCAGAACTTTTTCAATATGTCACTGATTGCCAAACACTCCACTTTTATGAATCAGCACAAAGGAGATCTTCATATCAATAATTTATCGTTGGCAGAAAATGAAAAAAAAAAAAAATCTGAGAAATAAAAATCACAATCTTACACAAAACATTTTCTTAATTTCTTTACATATGTAAGGAGTTCCAATGGAAAATTAGGAACATTTGCTAGTTCTTCCAGAACATTTTAGAGAATAACAATGTATTAGCCTATATTGATGGAAATTCATGTATTTAACAACTTTATAGTTCCTTTACTTTTTCATCATGAATACCTTTTATTTGCAATCCCTTTTCCTTAGCTCGAACTACTGGACTAGTTAATCTTAGTCAATAGTCTGTTCCAAGTTAATCCTCCGCCCAAAAGAGGAACAAAGATTGGAAGTTGAAACTTGGATGTACCACAGTGGTAAACTCAACACCAGCTTTCATAGCTGGTTTCCCTTGCGAAAGCAACAACTTAAAGGTTGATGCACAGGGAAAAGAAAACTCATTTAACAAGCTTTATGTCTACATAATTGTTCTCACCTCTCTACAAAGGGGAAGGTACATAGCTATTCACCACAGCAATCAAAACATTTAAAAATAGTGCAGGTAATTTACTTCAAAATTTATGAGTTAACGCCATTAAAAGACAGTTTATTTCTCTAATACACAACAGTATAAAAATGTACAAGATTGCTAAACTATGATATAGAAAACGTGGGTTATTGCAGATGAGGGTTTTTTTAGGCCACTGTGCATTTCCCTTAACATACAAACTGGAAGTGCATATTTGCCAATACCCTGAATATGACGTGTGGTGTCATCATATTCTAAGAAAACAAAATTTTATATTATGATAAAACCATAAGCAGTTTGAATAAAATTCAAAATATTCAAGAGGGAAATCATAGTGTTACCTTTTACAGCTAGAAATGGAGATGTTACTGCTTCATTAGGAGGACAGTGAGGATTGAGCACCTGAAAAAAAAATCAATTACTTTTGCATCACAAAATCAAGATACTGATAAAATATTGCTGCACTTCATTTTAGTGATGCTCTGAAATTCTACAAATAAGAAAAAGAACCAACATTAAAACATACAGCATGTTGAGGACTGATGTAGCTTGGGGGGGGTGAAGCATGCTCATTTTGCGCATATTATTCCATCTAGACTGTTTATATTAATAGTATAGGTGGCCGCACCCTCACCCTTGCGTTTGCCATGATAAACCTGCAAAACTTGGGAGCAATTAATATTTTTGTCAATTATTTGTAAATTAAAAACATTAATGACTTACTTCATCTTTATCCCTTTGCCAACATTAGATCAGGATACCAGCAATCAGAAAGTTAAGCTAGCTGATATTTTTTTTAACTTCCTTTTACTAGTGATAAAACTGTAACGGCCAAGAAAACACATAATTTAACAATAAAAAATGCTGCGTGTTGCCTTCTATGTTGGCTGAATTTGCAAGCGAATCAGGTAAGGTTTTCCATGATCCTGCTCCCTGAATTACACCACCCACGCTCAAGGCCATTTGCATTGAATAAGCTAATTTATGCCAAAAACACCTCCAGTAACTCTTATGAAGAGAGCACGGTTGCAGGCGAAAAATTATGATCTGTGATCACAGATAACAAAAGGTCAGATTTTAATTTTAGATCCACTTCTTACCCGCAAAGGCACCTTCTGTTACTCCTGTATCCAAGGGTCAGTATTTCCCAAAATAAAGGTGGGAGATATCTATAGATGAAAGGGTGGGCAACAAATTTGTTGGAAATCTCCACAACGTGCACACATGTAAATGGAAAACCACTTAAGTCTACAAGAGAGTTAAAAAACAACAACTGTGGACCAACATATTTTATCCGTAGGTCCATAAAAAAATCCACACCAGACATCTGTAAAAGTAATATCCAAATAGATGTGGGGCACTCTTCAAAAAAATAGATGTTAGCAGAAATTCATATATTTGGTGTAAGTAGGTCAATGTTTGAAAAATAATAGACAAGTGTACTATAGACTGTTTCACCCTTTCAAAACTTTTTTGAGATGCACTCCCCACCCCCTCAAATGACCCATCTTACTGATATAGCACATTAAACTATTGAAAATCTGCTAGTAGATCTTCATACTTATACAACAGTATCATTTGATGTGTAGCCGATTATCAATGAAATGGTTGTTAAAACATAGTGATAGTATACCAGCTGGCAATATCCAAATTATTGAAATCACAATATTCAAGTAGATATGAGGGTAATGCCAATATTCAGAGATATACTGATCATCAATTATAAAATTTACACTACATTTCTCTACTAAAGAAAATATTTCAAATATTTGGTTTCTCTGTAAAAAAGCTAATATTCCATACAATTATGTTGGTTGTAATTGCAATGATCATTATGATTTATAAAGTTTAAAGAAATCAATAGAATAAATTCAAAATTACCTCAGAAACTGCCAGAAGAAATTTTACATCTTCATCAAAATATGCAGCAATTGCTGCAATTAGCAAAATGACTTGATTGCCATTTCACACATCGGCTTCTGCAAATAGCTGCAGTAAATTTGTCTTTTTCTGAGCACGAAAATAAGTAAAAAGTTCGGCCTTTCGATCTTCAACCGACTTGCAGAATTGGCTGTATATATCAATGCCTGTTAGTAATCGAAAGTGTTGCAAAAGGCCAACACCCGAAAACAACTGTGGCCAGTCTTCAACTAATTTCACCAGGCTTGTTCCACTATTTATGTCAAGGCGCTGTAAGTAAAAGGTGTCACTGATTAGCTCAATTAGTTTTTCATCTCCCTCAATGAGCTGGCTGAGCTGGGTTTTTAAACTGAAGGGACTCTGTAGTCTCATTGTGAGGCCAGTTAGGTGCCCAGTTGATGCATCCATAACTATCTATCTTTGGGCTAGGAAGGAAACCAGGTGTGTTTCCTTCCTCTTCATTACAAGAGACCTTCCTTTTCCTAACTGGCATTTTTTTATGTAGCCTGCACATGTTCTCAACCCTGTTCAGAAGTTGCTGAGCTAGGGAATCAGCCAGATCCGAGAATGATCCCATTGATATTGTCGGCTAAAGAGGCATTGTACGTCTGTACACATGATTTTGCAAACTCGTGGACTTTTTTTTTGGAGGGGTTTGTAGTGTACTGAAATACGTCATCTGCAACGACCCTCACCAATTCTCCTCTGAGACTTGGTTTGGGGGTTTTGCCTGTATTTAAGAATTTGTCCCTCATATTTCAAAAGGAAGAAATTTCCTGCCTGTATTTAAGAATTTGTCCCTCACATTTCAAAAGGAAGAACTCATCATTAGTGCAGTGGAACTTCAAGTTAATAATGCAATTTCAACACCTCAGATAATGAAGGATGCATCTGGCACTCATGAAAATAATTTTGTTAATAATAACAAACTTACAGGAATACATCAAGAAGTGCAGCTGCTAGAGGAATGGTTCCTAGGACTGTCTAGAAGCATTCACAGGTGTACAAAGGTCTTTGACACATTTTAGTGTCCAACAGGAAATAACTTAAAAAAACTTTAGGAAGGAGAACATTACAACACTGGGTAAACACTTCCATAAACAGCTTGGATCTCATGAATCTCTTGGAAGACTGAGTAGTGACTCAGTCTGCTAGGTGAGTGGTAAGAATTCAATTAAGGTTATCTATCAGGCAAGGAATGAAATTTCACAAGCTGCTAGAAAAAATTCTGACCCACAAGGAGCGATTTCCGTTTTTTTTTCCAAAGCTGATGGCCATAGACAGTGTGCTGCAAACAAGGGCTCAGTTTGACGAATTTAATAAAAAAAAATTCAGATCAAATATGGAAATTAACAGTTTGTATAACCTAATGATGATCCGCATGAATGGACCACCACTGGATAAATTTGATTTATCAGCTTCATTGGACTACTGGTTTATGTTTAGATTTTTATCAAAACTATAGAACCCTGAGATTTACAGACTAAATTCGAATTTCATTTAGCAATAAGTAGTTTGGGTAATAGGCAGTGCTCAATACACTTATACTGTATTATTATTATTATTATTAGTCTTTGTTCCCACATCATCACCATGAATTATGCTTGTGCATGAATACCCTGAAATTTGCTTTTGTTTCACCTGACTCCTAAATTTTGGAGCTGGTTCCTAAATCTGGAGCTTATTTTTCCAGCCCTGTATTATGTGTTGTTTTACAGGTTACATTTGTACAAACTTTTATATTACAATACATCCAACTGTTTTTGAGATATCACATTTTTTTAATTTGTAACTTAACCTTTGCACCATAGTGTATATATAAACCTCATGAAAAGTGAAATAGGGCAAAAATAAATTCTTATCAGTTTTTTTAAATGCTCTCAGTAGTTTTCTTGACTGTACTGGCTTCAAACATTCTTTTAAATCTGATTCTTCAACATATTCAATGTCCTTATACTTCGAAACTCCAGCATCAGTTAGTGCCAGAATAACTTCTTCAGTCTTGCTTTCATCCAGTTGTAGTGTTTTTGTGACAAATTCACGAACTTGCTCCATTTCTTAAAAAGCAACACAATAATCAACATCATGTATAAGCATGTTTTATTTAAAGAATATAATTAATCTAAGTTAACATATAAAAAAATATATCAGTTCAGTTTCTGTCGTGGATTCTTCCAGTTATAACCACAATTTTTCACTTGTGAATTCAATCATAATTTTTAGATAAAGATTCTTCCACACATATCCACAGCAGCATTTCTCACTGTCTTTTAGGAATTTAAATGCCCCATGGGAGAACTTTACTGACTAATTAAAAAAAACATACTGAACAAGATAAAAATAATTTACTTCTACTGACCATTTTGCACTCCTGGAACCAATATTCAGCTAGCTGTGTCAGTAGCAATAATGGCAGTGTACAAATAGCTGATAAAATATGCATTATCTAGTGCTCTATTGCTGTTGCTAAACCATTAAAAAACTTATGTTTCAAAACAATAACTTTTTTATTACCACAACTGTAGCATGATAAAGGGTAGAAATCACCTAATTATTTGTCATTCACACACAAAACTATGTCTGTACTTTTACAAATGTGCAAACCACTATCTGAGCACCAACGACCCTCCCACACATTAACAATAAAAAATATTTCCTTGTTTTTATCTTCTAATATGAACAGTATTTCTCCAAAGACACAATCATTATCTTTGTTCTTTACGTTCAAAAACTGGCCTACAGTATAGAGTACCAAAAATTTTCACTTTGTTTGAAATGTGCAGAGGTTTATATTCTGATTCTTTTATTGCCCTTTGTATTTGAATGGAGTACAACTCGATAATGAAAGTTTGACTGTCTTCAAACCGAACCCTTTCAGCAAAAAGTGAGCCATTTAGAAGATAAGCTTGCAATAACTTATGTTTGTTTGACAGTGTATCAGTGAGGTTTTTGAAGTTCTGACATCTTCGGGTAACTCTTTTGAAATATGAATGTTTACTCTCAAAGCGCAATGTCCAAAGACGAATAAGTGGTCCAAATTTCATCGTTAACTCAGGATAGTGCAGAAGGAAGTGGTGCTTTGGTCGAAGAGGCACATCTGCAAAAGCAACCTTCCTTCCCTCCCTCCAAGTACTCTTCAATTATGATTTTGAAATATGCAATTTGTGAATGACTTATGCTAGGTGCACAGGCAAATTCCACAATTTATCTGAGTGTAACAACTACGTAGTTTCCATACAGAATCATCAGTATCTATCTTAGAGTACAGAAGGATTGGCAAAAGTGAAGTAAGGCCCAGTTCTGACAAGCACTGCCATTTAACCTTTTGCTTTTTGGGTGAAACACAGCAGGCCTGCAAGAAGCATCATGCTCAGAAAATGAAAAGCCACGTATTAGATCATTTAATAAAGTATACGTAAGCCAGCCTTTCTGAACAAAATAATTTAGGTTAAGTGACAAATCATAGTCACAAACCCCTTCAAACAAGTCATGACCAACACAAGGAGGGAGCCCAGGAAGACAAACATGAAAGTACTGCAACTCATTGAACAGAGACGGGAAAATGATTCCTTGGCTACCCATGGCTAATTGCGAAGAAGATGCATTATAATTTTCAACAGTTCGTGATGAAGCACTCAAATATGGATACTCTTCCAAGTATCTCTTTGCATTAGACAATAACGGCACATATATTCTGAAGTTGAGAAATTCTGGTTAAATCCACCAATAAAATGTGCTCCTAAATTGTCAGCAGTAATACAAAAAAACCCTCCCTACATAACATACACCATCCACATTAAATCCATTCTCAATTTCACCAATCAATTGCCTAAATACTACTTTTTGGCCAAACAATTTTAAATCTTTTTCACAGCACAGTAAAAGAAGCTGCATTTGGTGAACTGATGACCTATACTGAATGTAGATGTTTCCTAATGTGAAATAAAATCCGAGAATTTTATGTTTATTTCGTGAAGAACCTAACGGGTTAACAACCTCAAACACATCCTGAAAAAGGATAAGCTGAAGGATTTTTATTGATCCATCTGCTTGGCATTGCTGAAACACGCTACCGTCAGTAAAATCACTCATTCGATCTGCTACTTCATTTTTCAGTGGATGATCTACTTGATCCTTTACAGACTTATCGTGGAGCATATTAACAAGAGCTTTTGTAATTGGAATGTAGTGGCAGTAACGCAAGCAATTTACCTCATCACGACCCATGCAAATTTCAATGGGTTTGACAAATTTCATGCTTTTTTCAAAATATTGTTGTCTTAAATAGATAGATTTAAGAAGTCCCGATTCAGTATCGAATGCAGATTTTAAAAACTTTGAGTCATGGACATATTTTACAATTTTTTTCATCTTCAGATATATTTACTAATTCACTCAATTTATCAGTGAAACTGTGTGAAAAAGGAATCCTCCTGAATCAGTAAATAATTTATCTCTTCTGTTATCAACTGTATTGTTTTACATGGGATTAGGCATTTTGATTCCAAAAGCAAGCAAAAAAGAGCAATATTTTTCAGTGTGAGTTCTTCACAAATATGGCTGTCTGACTGATTAAGTTGTTCACTTACGTCAGAAGTGACTAGTTCCACAGTACTGTCAACTCTCAAGGTCAGGGCAACTGGCTCAGAATTAACAAACTGTGGAGATAGGAATTTTGTACTGTGATTCAGATGATATCTAGATAAATGGGATGAAAATGAAGATCTGACTTTAAATGTTTTGGCACACCCCTTAAAACAGCATCTAATAAAGCCCCCGGAGGTTAGATGTGACTTAATGTGCGATATTAAATCAGAAACTCTATTAAATGCTTTATGACACAATCTTTGGTTGCACTTTAAATCCACTTCTGAATTGCAAAGTTGTAAACCACGCAATCCACAGTGGTATCGCGAGACATGAGTATTAAAGCCATAGTAAGAGCCAAATGCCTTGGAGCAACCACGCACCCCACACTGAAATCTAAAATTCTTTACATTTCTATGAATGCTCATGTGGTGAACATATTCCTTTAAAGATAAAGAAACATAGTTGCAATTGACACACTCATACATGATGTTAAGTATTAAGTATGCACTTTTATGCAAAATGTTTTATAATATGAGATATTCCTAAGAAAAACAGAAGGAATTACTTTTTTATGTATTGAATGTAAAATTTCATGTATCAAAAATAAACAATAACTGACACTAATTGCCAAAGGCTTTGATTCATCTGAAACCAAATTCTTTTACATATTTTTTAAAAATTCAACCAATTTAGCATGCTGAACAAAGATTCATTAACAAAATTATTTACAATACAAAAAATATGTCCGCAAAAAGATCCTCCGTAATTGTCAGCACTGTTGTCTTAAGCAATATATGCAGGGTGTCCCAGAAATATTGGATACATTACAAAATTATGTAAAAAAAAACAACTGAGCATTGTCGGTTTTTCTATGTCACGTATTACAAACACGGTTTCTATATTTTTATTTTGCAGAATTGTTATTCCCAGAATCCGATAGATGGCACTAGGTGTGGCCTGATGAGGAATGTATGAGAAATGCGCAATCGGTAGTAATGTCATCCGTACAGCACAAGGCGATGTGTGTGTTATGGCTTGCGAAATTAAAGTCTGTCATTAAAGTTAAAAGACGGTACCCGTTTAGAGTATGGTTGTAATCCTCCAACAATGAATTCAATTAAGCAATGGATAAAACAGTTCTGGCAATGTGGAACCTCGTATAGGAGCCGGTTGGCCTAGCATCAGCGGTGAGACGGTTGACCAAGTTAATGGAAGTTTCCGACGAAGCTCCAGGAAATCCGTTCGTAAAGCAAGCAGAGAACTGTGCATTCCGAAATAGACAGTTCACGATATCTTGCACAAGAATTTAAAGTTTTATGCTTATAAAATCCAAATAGTGAAAAAGATGCATGTAAATGATCACACTCTGCGAAACGATTTCGCTGTGGTTATGCTAAATTGAGTGAAAAACAACAAAAACTTTCTCAGTACTGTCATTTTCAGTGATGAATCCACATTTCATGTATTGTGAATTGTCACAACTGTAGGATATGGGGTAGTGAACTGCCTCATGCTGCTAATGAATTGGAACGTGATTCTCCAAAAGTTAACGTGTGTTGCACCCTATCAAAAAGAGAAGTGATTGATCCTTCCTTCTGCAAAAAAAACAAATGATGACATTTACTTGGATACGATAGAAACTTTCGCTATACCCAGATCAAAAGATATGATGTCATTTTCCAACAAGACGGTACGACTGCGCATTGGTCAACATGTATACATAAGTGCCTAAATGAGCCTTTCTCCCAACAGATAGATTGGCCGTGGTGGTCCCATTCTGTGGCCTCCTCGCTCTCCAGATCTAACTTCATTGGATTATTTCATGTGGGATTAGGATCGTGTCTATCAGACGCCTTGTACTGATTTGCAGGAACTAAAGTAGCGTATCACAGCTGCTATTTAATTCCATAACTCCTCAGATGCTTGCCAATACATGGCATGAAATTGAGTATCGCTTAGACGTACTACGAGCAACCAAGGGATCTCACATCGAAATTTATTAACTTGTGCAGTTACATTGTAAGTTAATACAGTCAGTTTATTTCTGTCTGTTTAATGTTTTGTTTTATATAATTTTGTTATGTGTCCAATAATTCTCGGACACCCTGTATATATACATTTTTGTAGCAAATAAATGCAACAGAATAAAAACAAGAATTTTATTTGTTGAGAAGGAAATAAGAAACTAAGACTTTTGAATCCAAAGATTTTGAAAACCGGTAGAAACAGTAAAGATTTTATGTGTGCAGCTCTGTGGAGCACCACATTAACAGGACCTTCAATTTTATGAGAGTTCCTAGTTCCTTTTTTTTTATGTGAAGAAGACTTTTTCCTTTTTCATACATTAGCATGAGAAAGTATTGTAATCGTGAAAAATTCGACTCCAAGGTGTCAAAGGAAATGCAAGTTGTGATGTACTTTGCACAAAAAAGAGTAGTCATGACTACTTTCTATTTTTAAATAAATCCGGTACTTTTATGTACCTCTTATTTTTCCAGTTTTTCAAAAAAATAAGATTTTCATTTCTAGAAACTTGTCTCTAGCCTCATTTATTTAGCACTGATGGAGATAATGTTTCACTGGTGATGTGACTTCATTGCTGATATTCAATCAGAATGGCGACACAAGAGTCCTGAATGTTACATTGTGATTAAAATTTTCACTGATTCACCCTTTCATGATGTACATTCTCGGAGATTTATTTCAATTCATTTATAGTGACAAACTGACAATGAGAGACAGAGGCCCCTTGAGATATATCAAATATGGCATCAGCCATCTTGATTGAAGTCCATGGTAAAGTAAGGTTTAGAAATTACCAGATGATTATATTTATATTTGGTGTTTTCACTAACACACTGAAAATTTTTTTTATTGGATTTTGCCTTTTTTAATGAGGTGGGGGGGGGGCAGGTTTGGTCTTTGGAAAAAAATTATCTTATCAGGAATTCAGGATGTTCTTTTGGGTTCTGTATTAGGATTACAATTTATCTGTGGTTGACTTTATTACTATATGTACCAAAATGATTCCACAACTTAAATCTTGGCCCTCAGTCTCCGGCAGCTGGAATGTACCTGGCCAAGGCAGCTGCCAGCGTGACATGAAGGCAGAGGGTGCTAAGAATCCCCGGAGGACCGGACTAGGCTGCCATCTGATGCTGACCTTGGCTACGTATAATGGACGCTCCCTGTCTTCTGATTCAAGGCTTCTTGAATTGGAAGAGGAACTACAAAGGATCAAGTGGGACATCGTGGGGCTAAGTGAGGTAAGGAGAAAAGGAGAAGATCTCATCGAACTGAAAAGTGGACATCTCTTCTACTATCGTGGGACAGATACTGGCAGAACTAGTGGTGTTGGATTTATAATAAACAAGAAACTGAAGGATAAAGTTGTAGAAGTTGAAAGTTCCTCTGACAGAGCTGCACGACTTGTTATCCAACTCTCGAAAAGATACCAGGCTCAGATTATTCAAACTTATGCACCCCCACAAGTCATCCTGAAGAAGAAATTGAAGAATTTTATGAGGAAATTTGTCATCTAAATAATAAAGGTAAGCAGCACTTGAAAATAATTATGGGAGATTTCAATGCAAAAATAGGGCAACGGCAACAGAATGAAACTTCAGTAGGTAAATTCGGTCATGGCAACAGAAACCAGAGTGGAAATACTCTCGTTAAGTTTGCAGAGGCAGAAGGGTTTTTCATCTTGAACTCCTTCTTCAAGAAAAAGCGACACAGGAAATGGACATGGAGACATCCAAATGGGACGACAAGTGAAATTGATTTTATTATGTGTAACAAAAAATTCGTCATAGAAGACGGCAGTGTGCTAAACAAGTTCAACACAGGTAGTGACCATAGATTGGTGAGATGTAAGATGCACCTCAACACTAAACTTGAACGTGGCAAGCTCATAAGACAAACAAAATCTATTGGCATAACCAACCTTAAAAAACACCATAATACCTTCAAGTTGGAACTGAAGAACAGGTTCTCTGCTTTAGAAGGCCTAACATCGGAAGAAGTGGACATCTCTGAAGTTAACAGAAAAGTCACCAAAGCTCTTATGGAAACAGCAACAAAATTAGCTGGGTCTAAGAACAAGTTGCATGTAAACAAATTATCAGGAAAAACGAAAATGTTGTTGCAAAAAAGAAGAGAGATGAGGACAACTAAAGAAGATGTGACTTCCAAAGTGGAATATATAGAGCTATGCAAGACAGTAAGAAAAAGTATCACTGAAGACGTAAGAAAATTCAACTGTGAACTAGTGAGGAAAGCAATTGAAAACAACCAAAGCCTAAAGATAGCAAAGGGACATCTCAGTAAGGGAAGAAAACAGATTATGGCACTGAGAAAAGAAGATGGTTCTGTAACAAGAAATAGAGGCGAAATTTTGACAAGAGTGAAAGATTTCTACTCCAAATTATATGAAAGGGATGATACATGCACTCCAGACATCATGAAAGATACCAGTACCAGAGTTCCTCCAGTCCTTCCAGCAGAAGTTGCACATGCAATCAAGAACATGAAGCAGGGAAAAGCTCCAGGAGAAGATGGAATTACTGTAGACATAATACAAGAAGAGAGTGGAGAAATCGAAACAGTACTCGCCCAAATTTTCACTCGATGCCTTAACGAAGGAAAGATTCCTGAGGATTGGAACACCGCCACAATGATCCTGCGACATAAGAAAGGTAACATTGAGGATATCGGAAACTGCAGACCTATCAGCCTCCTATCAGTAGTTTATAAAATCTTCACTAAAGTTCTTTCGCACCGCTTGAAGGTAACACTGGACATGGCTCAACCGAGAGAACAAGCTGGATTCAGGAGTGGCTACAGCACAATAGATCATATCCACGTGCTGAGAGAACTAATTGAAAGAGCGAGGGAATATGAACTTCCATTGTGCATGGCTTTTATCGATTATGAAAAAGCCTTTGATTCGGTGAAACCATCAGCAGTTACAATGGCTCTGAAAACCTGCGGTATTGAAGATGCATACATTAATATTATTAATAACATCTATAAAAATGCAAGTGCAAATATTCGGCTGTTTGAAAATACAACACACGTAAAAATTGGAAAGGGAGTGAGACAAGGTGACACCATATCTCCGAAGCTCTTTAATGCCACATTGGAGGGTGTTTTTAAGTCCCTGAGCTGGGAAAACAAGGGGATAAAGATTAATGGAGATTATCTAACCCACCTTCGTTTTGCTGATGACGTAGTCATTTTTGCAACTACCCCATCAGAGCTGCAGAGTATGATCCAGGAACTTGCTGACAAGAGTAAAGAAGTGGGATTAAAAATGATCTTTCAGAAGACAAAAGTGATGTTCAATGCTTTTACAAGAAATGAAGATTTATCGATTGATGGAGAAAAGCTGGAGATAACAGACACGTACGTTTATCTTAGACAGCAGATATCAAGTGAGGGTCACATTGTTGAAGAAATTAATCGGCGTACAAAACTTGCCTGGAGAGCTTTTGGAAGAAACAGCATAATTTTCAAGAGCAATATGCCATTATGTCTCAAAAGAAAAGTGTTTGATCAATGCATCCTTCCAGTGCTTACGTATGGTGCAGAGACATGGACCTTAACTAAAAGAGACATACAAAGGCTGCAGACAACTCAAAGCACCATGGAGAGGTGCATACTTGGTGTAAACAGGAGAGATAAGAAGAGGAACTCGTGGATCCGAAAAATGACAAGAGTGGAAGACATCATGATCAGAGTTAAATCCCTGAAATGGCAATGGGCTGGACATACTGCCAGAAGGACAGATCATCGATGGACAGCCGAAATTTTAGATTGGATTCCAAGGGACAGGAAAAGACCCAGAAGAAGACCACATGGGAGATGGGTGGATGAAATTCGAAAGTATGCAGGGGTGACATGGAGGAGACTGGCACAAGACAAACCGTTGTGGAGGAAACTTGAAGAGACCTGCGTCCAGCAGTGGATTGATAATGGTTGACAATGATGATGATGATATATACAGCTAAAAACAATTAGGGAATAGGGAATATCATAGTTTTGTATTAAAACTGAGTGACAGAAAACTTTAGAGGTTGGAATAGGAACTACATACACTTAGTACGCTATGCAAAAAGAAAAATATGGCCAAAACAATTAGTAAATTTAAATTTAATAATTTTTGGGGAGACAAATGTACAAAGGCATATTTAGGATCATATCATAAAAATGAAAATAACGGTAAATTTTTCACTGAAAAACGTGTACGGCAATTTGCATTGTATAAGCCATGAATAAACGATTTTAAAAAAATAAAATAAAAAGTTTTTGCTGCGGTTCAATTTGAAAAATAATCTGCAGGGTAATTGTGCTGGAGAGGGGCTATATAATTGGAAAAGGAACTCTCTCGGAAAAAAAATTTCAGTCCAGGATTTGCACGAAGTGAAGAGGACGGAAAAGGGATGTCATAATGAAAGACCGGGAAATCTGTAGGAAGGGACGGCGGGAGTTATTTTGTCTTTGTATTGTTGGGAAAGACAAAACGCTGACTGTGCTTGTGCCTTCTCCTCATCAATTGGCCAATAAATATGTATGCACAGTGCTTGCTGCAGGAATATAAACATGCACGCCTCATTTCAAAGTTCCATGTTCTGAATCTCGTGTACACTGTGCCTTGTATTTTAGTTTGTCCTTTGCCACTTTGACCAAAATCTTTGTTTCATTTCTTCGGACACCGGGGTCTTTATGTGCCTAACTTTTCTGTCGAAAATTCCGCTTCTGGATCAACATTTGTGATATACAAGATCACATGGCTATTTTTTTCTTTTTCTCCTGAATGTCACAATCTGTAAATTATACGCCGGCACAGATTATACGAAAATAAAAATAAAAAGTGCGATTTCCAGGGTCTGAGGATAAACGACAAAAATTATGATAATTCAGGAATTTGCGAGCCCCTGATGAAAAACAAAACAAAAAAACGAGTACCTTTTTTTTTGCCAGGGCTGAGGGCAGAACATTTTTGGACAGAAGTGTACGACTTTGACATTATATATAGCCCCCTCCTCCCCGCAGGTTCAATGTCTGGCCACTAAAAAATTTAGCTGGCCACACAGATTTCAGAATATTTTTCTACCTCTGGTTGTTACAAATACCTTGTTCCCTCAAAATAATCAGGATGTACAGTAAAGCAAGACACGTGTGAGAAGAGAACGTTGCTCCATTAATTTCTTCTCTAATCAGCAGGGTCATGTGCTCAAAATCTGTAGGCAGCACGGTGGCATGCGGTTAAAGAAACACATACCATAGGTTGTCGAGCATACAGACCACCAGCGTGTAGTCGGGTGCGAACAGTTTGAGTCGAAACATTTGTGTCAGTAGCCATATGGAGTTTGCATTGCAGAAGAGGGGCGCTCATACTCGGGTTTCTCCTGGCAGTCAGTGATAAAAAAAACGATCCTCATTTCTTGACGTTGCTTTCCTGTGACCTTGCCCTGGTCTTTGCCTTAAATTTTCGGTATCTGAAAACCAATTCCAAAATCTGGAAATCATACTTCGAGACACTCCAATGGCGTCCGCTACTTGCGATTGGGTTTGACGAGCTTCTAAGTGACCGATAGCTCTCAGTCTACAGATTCGGGTAAATCCTGTTCGGACATCACATCCTGTTCGGTCATTTTTATCCTAGACTAAACAATCACAAGATGCAATTCACTTTTCATTCGTTGACAGAAACATACCCTTTTTAACGTCCCACAATCAATTTTGCATACTGAGGTGTTTGGAAGTATGCAAAAGTTTCATTGTAATAACTTTCCTTCAATTTCTCTTAGCATACAAACAGTTGATGTCAGTAGTTCATATCTAAAATACGATATCTCCCAATAGTTTTGAGCAGTGTATTTTAAGCTAATGGGACGGGGGGGGGTAACAAACAATGATGTTTAGCATTGGTGCTAATGCAGAGTTTGACTAAGGAATTTCTTAGATTTAAGCTTGGAACATAATGGCAACTCTGCCTGGAAAAAAAGAGGGATTTGCCAGGCTATTTGAGGTAGCTATTGGCTGGAAAACAATGGCATCAACTTTAACTCTGAGTAACAACTTATGTGTTTTTACAGAAATAAAATTTGACCACCCATAGAAATAAAGTGTTCGAAGTTGGGCCGCATCCCGGCGATTAAAAAATATTATCTAGCATCCTGGCATGTAATAAATTTTAAACCCGTCACAGACTATGTAAAGAAATTAGGATGAAAGCACAAATTTTAACACAAAAATCAGCAAATGAAATTCTTAATGGATTAAGTTGATGAATGATTAGCAACTGGGACAGGAAAGATATAGGAGGCAGGAGTATGGTGTCAGAATTCTTGTTAAATCACCTACGATTGTAACAGTGCTAGCTAAATAATTTTCTGGCGCCCATGTGGTCTGCAGGTGAAATTGATCATTCAACGACTTGCGCCTCGTTCTCCAAAACCAGTTGTCAGGGCAGGGGTGTTTGGTGGGCTAAAGGAGGTTGCAGTATTTGGAATTTTTTGGTCCCCAACAAAACTAGTACAGCCCACACCTGTTTTACTGAGGACTGAAAACTTTGTGTGGGTAAAAACGTTCCGAAAAGCGCAAATTGAAGAAATAATTTGCATTATTCATATTAAATTTAGGACTTCCATTGTCTAGAAATCCTAAATCTTTTCTTCTACCTACAGAGATTGGATGTTTTTTCTGCAAGTTTCTCTCATAAATTTGAATCTATTTTCATGTGTGCTCTTTGGCATATTTTAGAAAGATGTGATAAAGTTGGTACTAAATTACAAAAGCCATCACTAGATTTGTTAACTGGACGTAACCTTCTGTCATTATCCCATTTCATTGCCAATGAAAGAAATAATTTTGAAAAATATGAAGAAATAGATAAAACATTAAGTGAAAAATCTCCTGGAAGTTTTGTCTAATCACAATAAAAAAATATGCACATGGCAATAACCATAATGAAACTATTCTTAAAGGACAAAAAAATGTGAAGTAGAAACATTTAATGTGATTATTGATCAGTTGGATAACAAATGTCTGTTAGCTTATAAAAAAATTCAATTTCCATTTCAGTTCTTAGTTAACTGCCAACTAAATTTCTCTAAATAACTGTTTAGATTTTTACAGTGAGGATTTGGATGAATCTTTACGTAGTAAAATTTCACAGTTCTATGACTTTATCAAGTGTGAATGTAGCTACTGCACACAAAAAAATGTTCTTGTCAAGACATTGCAAAACACACACACACACATATATATATATATATGATATGATATATATTTTCTCAAATGTATATTCACCGTATTAAAACTACACTTGGTAAAAAATAACTTGTGATTGACAATGCTTCAACAAAGGCTTAACAGTCAGTCTTGCTATCATGTCATTAGAGCATGATATTGCTCAGCAGTTAGTTTGACGATGTTGTGCACTTCTTCACAAACCTCAAAGCAAGAAAAGACATTTTAAAGACGAACGCCTGAACTTTTTTTTTTTTTATTGGAGGATTTTTTTTTTGATTGGAGGTTTAACGACCACCGTGAGCAACTCAATGGGCTATAAGCAGTCGCCCGTCGCTAATTTAGGGTCACTGGTTCCAGGGAAGGGAAAGAGCCAGTGCTGTAAGACAAACACAATATCCATGCCTCGCCGTCATTCGAACCCGGACCCCTTCCGGACAAATGATCAGAGGCCATCGCTTAGACCACTGCGCCACCAGGGCGGCCTTATTGGAGGTTTAACGACCACCGTGAGCAACTCAATGGGCTATACGCGGTCGCCCGTCCCTAATTTAGGGTCACTGGTTCCAGGGAAGGGAGAGAGCCAGTGCCGTAAGACAAACACAGCATCCATGCCTCACCGGGATTCGATAGACCTCTTTCGGACGATTGATCAGAGGTCATCGCTTAGACCACTGCACAACCGGGGCGGCAAACTTTTGTTTTTGTGCATTCATTTTTCATTTATGTTGTCTACACTTGATTCAATGTTTGAATTTTCTTTAGTATAAAATTTTTTGTAAGATATGTGGACACTTGAGATTTTGGGGTATACTAGCAAATGTTTATTTCTTGCACAGTACACCTGAAGTGATTTTTTGAGGGGTTTTTCTTAGCTCACGAAGCAGTTCTAATGTAATTACTGCCTAGCATAAGTGACCTGTTTGTAAAACTTTCTACGTGCAATTGTGTTTGCATTGAAATACACCTTTTGGGATACTCATTTTATAAATAAAACAAACAGATATCGGTACTGCTATTAAGTTTACGCGACGCGCCTCGAGTTGCGCGTTGGGCATGAGTTGAGTGATATTTCTATCATTTTTTTATAATTTTACAGTAAACACTGGCAGTTATTACTACACAAATACCTGTGTATTGATATATTTCAACTAATTTTTAAGAAATTGAATGGTTCCGATAAATTTCCATCTTACCACAGATGAGGTATACACACTGCTCACATGAGATTTCTTCAATGTGTTAGTTTGCAGAAAAAAATGTTTCAACATCTTTAAACAGACATTTTAAAGACAAACTCCTGAACTAGGTGTGAACTTCTGTTTTTGTGCATTCATTTCAAATTTTTGTTATCTATACTTAATTCAATGTTTGCATTTCTTTAGGAATAAATATTAAAAATAATACATTTCCTTATGTCTGCAAACACATGAGATGTATTTTACAAAGCCTTAACATACATATATAAAGGAAATAGGTATCCAACATATGTACAAGACATACATATCTATCGTATAGTCTATAGGACATTCGTATTTTACAAGCACTTGTGACCAGAAATAGGGGCCACAAAATCTTCAGTAGCCCAGATTCAAAAAAAAGCTGTCTGGCACTGAAAAAAAAATGTAGGAAGCAGGAGCATGGTGTTTGAATTTTTAGCACTTGCGAATGCTAAATAAAAATTTCCTGGCACCCACGTGGTCTGGGTGAAATTGACCATTATACAATTTGTACCTCGTTCTCCAAAACTAGTTGTCACTCTAGTCAAAGGACAAGCCAGGAAAATTAGTTAGCAACTGCATTCGTTTACTTAACTTGTTCGGCCTAACAAATAATTTGAACGAAATACATGAAATAAAACATCAAACTTGTTTCAATTGTTACCAAAACCACTTAATACTAACATTCTCATCATAATGCACTGTGACTTACACAAAACAAAAAAATACTTACCGAAAATAAATGCTGCGATGCTTCCTTTAAATTAGTAATATAGAATCCTTACTTTGTGTAGAGAGACCTCCATCGCTTCGTACCAACATGGCGTCTGCGACCAGCCAGTTGCCATTCGACAGCACGTAAAAAAACAGGTAATTATACCGTAATGGTTAAAACAGTTTAAACACCGTGAACATGTTGTTTATCTACCGAAAATTTACGGTTCATCGCCCGTTGGCGTGAAAACGGTTCGTAAACCGTTTTAATACAGTTGAAACACCGAGAATTCACGGCAGTTTTTTACAGTGCACATTGATGCCCAAGAAATGGAAACGGATTTTTTTCTTTTGTCGTCAAATAGTGTTAGTTGGTACATTGGTAAAAGAGTGTATCCCGTCCCACTTCAAATTTTTCCATTTTCTTCTTCGGGCACCATGCTGATGTGTGGAAGTGGATTTTCATAGCCAAAGCAGTTATTTCTGCAAACCAAATTGCAGTGGAATAGTGCCCGAATGTGACAAGTTTCGGTGACCACGCCGACGTGGGCATTCAGGATTTGCATGTGTTGGGTATGTTCCATAATCGAATGAAACTGAGCGACGAGGATAGTCGTGTATGAAAATACTGTACATTCATTTCCAAGAAATGGAGAAAGGCTTTTTTACTTTTATCATCAAATAGGGTTAGTTGGTAAACTGATTATAGATATTCGTAGTATGTAACCTTTGATGAAGGAATGTAACACTCTCGACGCTCCTTTCAACTTTGGTAATGAATGTAATGACAAGAAACCAAATATTGAGAGGCATTCAGCTTATGATACGATATTATAGATTGAAATTTTGAAGTTTAAAAATGGCAGCTGCATACTTTCAAAACTGTTCCTGCATACTTGCAAAAATGGCAACTTTCATTATTACAAGCTCTTCAGGAATTGGTATACCATTTGTAGAACTAACATCGAAATGCATAAAAAATTATTTCACCGAAAAAAACGGAAGCATATGGTGAATTTCATCTACGACATACCTTAATACAAGTATTCACGAAAAATAAGAAACACAGGTTTCTTTCTAGCAGAAACAAATAAACCAGGAAAACTCACCGACATTCTGTGTAATATTCCCTTTAATACTAAGGTAATTAAATTGAGAAGAGCCATTTCGGTGTTTTGAGTAGGGAGTCTTCAACTTTTTCTGACGCTCCATGAAAATAGCGAAATTTAATAAGGCTGAAGGGCCACGTTAAAACATTCTTAAAGAAGCATGCGTTTGTTATGAACATTGAGAGATTATTTCTGAAAGCCTTTGAGTCATGAAACCTACGACTCGGAGAGAGAAACGACGCAGTTCACAAGCTACCTAAAGGAGTTGCACAGAATAATCCGAACACTTAGTTAAAGACGTTTTTACGTACCTAATAGTGTGTAGGACCACCTTTGGTATTCAAAGCCACCCGAATCCTACTTCCAATGGGCGCAAACCGATCATGGGTTGTGGTTTGTGGGATGTTACACCATTCTTCTTGCAGAAACTGCTCCTGGTGTTTATGAGATGCAGGAGTAGGATAACAGGATCGTACTCTGTTTTCCAACACAGACTAGATTTTCTAGATGATGTTTAAGTCTGGTGATTGGGGAGACCAAAGAAAGGTGTGGAAGTCCGTCCTCATCAAACCATGATCGGGCATTCTGAGCTCGGTGAACTGTGGCGTTATCAGCTTGATAGATGACATCCCTGCAGCAAACAATAATTGCGCCATTGGAAGCACTTGGTCCAATAAAATGGTTTCATACGCCCTGCCCGTCATTCCTTCTTTCCAGGTGATCAAGAGACCTGCTGAGAACAACGGTATGACCTCCCAGAGCATGGCAGAAACACTACCATGCTGCACGGTTGATAGCATACAGTCTGGGTTGTAGGCTTCGGACGGTGTTCTGCACACATAACCACGTCTTGCAGTGTTGAATGGTGTGAATGTGGATTCATTCGACTGCATTACAAGCTTCTTTGCATCGGCGTCCACGATGTATGCTCGAGGCAGTGTTGTTGTCGCCGTTGTTTATTCACCCAGTCAATATACCAGACCTTTTGCAAGAGAAGTTTTTCCATAAATATCTTGTTTGAGCAGTCCCTTCTGCACTGTTTTCGTTTACACTGAGTTGTATAGATGCAGATTCAGCTCCGTATGAATATCCTACGCCGTGGTCTTCTATTTTACGAGTTAGAACCTCTTTAATGCTCTCCTTTGTCTATCAGTCAGGGTCCTTTTCCGGCAGCTCTTGTGTTTCTGAAACGAGGTTTTGCCACGAACACACTACGCTGTCATGATCTTAGACACAGTAGTTCTTGTTACTCCCACTCTCCTGGAGTCTGTTGTCACGAAGGCACCAAATAGCTGGTCACTAACAATTATCCCTCTTTCGAAGTCCGTTAGGTCACTTATTCGTCGTCACCCTAAAAGAAAGTTTACATGACAGTTCAAAGGAATTTAAACACGAGCTTGAGGTTCTAAACAAAGCAATTAAAACAAAAAGTGGTGGATACCTTTGCGTATTGCGACGTACGCTGCTGCACAAACAGTCACGCCTCTGAGAGTAGGGCTCACAACATTCTGCCCAACCTCTGTATGTTACAAGTAAATTCAAAGAAGGCATTTGATTTCCTGTATTTTTATTAAATTTTAAAATCCTCAATTATATAACTTATCACCTCATAGCTCTTACAACGTTAACGAATTCAACAATCGTGTGCTCAAGGGAAATGGAAATCCATCATTCCATTTCGAAAACCTATTTCGGGTATGCAAAGGTTTCTGCCGCCTCCGCTAGCGAGATCTGTAGGGTTTCTAACGGGCCGGCTACCCATGCGGTCGTTCCGTATATGAACCCAAACATGGTGGACGATAAACTTCATTTGCTGCACTGTTTGTTATCCATGTTTAGTTTAGGGAAAACTGCGAGTGAAGCACATGGTTCAATATCTCAGGTGTATGGCGAAACGGTTATGGGTGAGCGGACGTGTCAAGAATTGTTTGACATGTTTAAGAAAAGTGATCTAGGCTTGCAAGACAGGCCATGTGCAGGTAAACCGCAGGAAATCGCAGACGAGGAGCTGGAATCGCAGCTCCACGAGGATTGCACACACTCGACCACGCAACTGGCGAAACATTTGAAAGTGGCTCAATCTACTTTGGTACTGCGTTTACAGGCGTCGGCAAAGACACAAAAGATTGGTAAGTGGATTCCACATACTTAGCGTAATGTTGGTCAAAACGTAGGCATCCGCATGTCTTTGCTGAAGAGGGTTCAAGGGAAATATTTTTTGTGGGATGCTGTCACCGGGGATGAAAAACGGGTGTATTGCGACAATGCAGTACGCAAGAGATCTTGGTTAGACCCAAGCCAGCCATCAACATCCACGGCATAACATGATATCCACGGGAGAGAAGCGTTATTGTGTGTGTGTGTGGTGGGATAAACTTTGCGAGTTGTACTTTGAACTGTTGAAACCACACGAAACAATCACTGCACAACGATATAACGATCAGTTGAAGAAACTGAACGCCGCAATCGAGCAAAAACACCCATGAACAGGTAAAGGACGCTTCCCAGTCATGCCCTAGCCAAATAGCAATTCACCACAGTTCCAGAAGTGGAGAATTTCGTCACTGTGTTCTTTAGCTCAAATGCCGATTCCTTCTACACCAAGGCATTTATTTGTTGCCTGAAAAATGGCAAAAGATCATTGATGCTAACTGCCGATATTTCGTTGAAAAAATGTGTATTGGTTCCCTGATTGTCCCTGTTTCCTTTCTCCTTAAAACGGCAGAAACTTTTACATACCCCTAATGTTTTCTGTTCCATAAGTTCCGCGGTGAACACCGTCTCGTGGGGTAATTAAAATTGTTCCACGGAAAACGTGTAGATCCGCTTTGTAAAGGAAGCTTTGCGTTTTTCACTATAATAGAAGAAGAACGCTTGGTGAAAGCCTGAAATGGATCTAACCTTACCATCTCTAATCTGGGACGGGCGTTCCAAATTTATTCCAATGCAGAGCTTTTATCCCACTCTAATCTTCCAGTACGTAGAATTATACCAGACTAAAGAACTACTCCTGACGTTTCCGCCAGACTCATTATTTTCGAGTAAAGAACTGCTAACACAGTTCTTTCGTTGCAAGCAAGGAACATCCGTGCGTGGAGAAAAACTTTGCGGTAGCAAATTTTTATTTTGTCACAGTGATTTATACACAGTCGTGTCAGATTAATATGACCACCCCCGGGATCACAGTCCAAGGCACGTCACAGAGTGCACGTGACAAGGCCGACCACATTGAGACATAAGCAGCCAGCCACCTTCAAACTTCTAAGTCTTCTTACAGGCAAAAGAAGAAAAAAAAAAGATATTCGCACTTATTTCCCGAAAAACTCATGCAGTGCTCTTTAAATATATCTTATTTGTTCTTTAGTTAACTGAAAGGAATAAATTTTCATTTTCGGAAATATATTATTTACGACTTAAAGTCAATAACAGTATTTCAAATATGCCAGTTGAGAAATACTATTTCAATGGTTTCCGCGAAAAGCTACGTGTTTTAAAATTTGTGTGTAGGGAAATTATTAGAAAAATTAGAGCATAATTTTTCATATTTGTAAAACACTTCCATCCAAGGTTAAATCAAAAGGTTTAGCACAAATAAATGTTTTCAGTGTCAGAAAGCATTATAAATTAATGTTCGTGCAAAAACCATTGGCCTACTCACCCTAAATTATTGCAGTGTTGGAATAGTCAAATTATTAACAGACTGCTATATGTTCATGAAACCGTACTCTTGTGTGATTCACGTAGGGTAAGGACTACACAAACTGTAATTTCAATTATTTAAATTTCGAAATAAATCGTCATGCAACACTATTCCTGTTTAATCAACAAATTTGGTAAACATGAAAATTTCAAAATTGAAAAAATTCTTTCGCTCACCTAGTATATTTCTATTAAATGCAGATAGTGTATGTTAGGAAAGTAAATTGCTCTTGCCGTATATGCTCTCTAAACTCAGAAAAAGGAGTTGTCAGTGTAATATTTGAAAATATTGGTACATTAAAACTTAAAAATTAACTTTTTATTGTGTATGTCAAAAGCAAAATCATTTAGAAAAACGCTTAAGAAAGCGTACAAAATGAAAGCAATTTCATGTTTCATGGTGAAGCGGTTCTTTCCGTAAACAGGGGATTTTCATTTTTCCTCTCCTTAGCAAATAAACAGGTACAGTGGGTGCAATCTCTAAAGACATTCTTAATTTCTGCTCAAGGTTTGTTATGAAGATTGTGGGGAAACATATACTGTTAGCAACTTTGATATCCACTGAGAGATTCGGCCAATTCCTTATGCGTAGGTGATGGAGCTGAGAAGAAAGCTGACAACCTGTGATTGTGGAACACCTAAGTTGACCGACAACAAATTGCGTTTGCAACAGTAACCTAGGAAACACAACCACGATTGTCAAGGACGCGATACAAATTTAAATCTTACCTACAAATCTAACCTACGACATGTGACAGAAAGCAATTCCACTACGTTGCTGTGTGATGGCGTGATGCGTTCAAACAATTGTACGTGTATTTCTTTTTCTTTCTTTTTTTTTCATATTAGCATGTTGCCCTCTTAACAAGGTGTGGTGTTTTTACTTAGAAACACGTGGGTCCCTTTTTTCACTTCCCTGCTTTTTCTACCTGGTATTATTTGGGCTAGTGTTCTGCTGCTGTGCGTTGCACTATATTTCTCATCAAAATATTTAACACGAAGGTATGATACACTATTACCAAAGGCATCTGACAACATGAAATGCATGCTACAGATTGAAGCAACTTGCAATACGCAGTTGTTCTGCACGCAAATGAGTGAGTTGAGACACAAATGAGCTGACACAACAGCTATCTCCTGAACTAAGGCAGATACTGTAGTTTAATACTAAACGTATTGAAGCATAGAACAAGTGCTGTCTGCATCATTTTGTAGGAATGGGCTATGACTAGCACCAAAAAAGCTATTGAATGTTATTAGCCTGACTGCGTGTAAATCTGAGATCCAACAGTTGAAAACAAAGTAAATGCAATCTAAAACAACACTGGGAAATCACACAGGGTAGTTGGAAATACCAGGAAACATTTTACTATGTTGCATAATTTCCATCTTTTGATTTGCATAAGTAAATGGATCGAGACACTTAGGCTAAGAATTACGTGAAAATGTCATTTTGGACTGCAGTAGAAGGGGTTATTACAAAGAAATGTAATTATATGTAACACCTTTGAAAATTGTGTATAGTGTAGAGGTCAGTAGTGGGACACTTGTCCAAAACAATGTCAGAGAGAAAAAGCAGCGGAACAAGTTTTTTTTCTCGGTGACCCATCATTCTAAATAAAATCCCTAAACCTTGAAAGCAGAAGAGATTGCATGTATAAAGATATGGAGGATTAACGTCATTGCACAACACTGGAGTGCAGATGATTTACGTGAGTGGTCAGAGATTTTCTGAGAGAAATCTGACTTTCAGTCAAAAGTCAGTTTTCAATTTGCATGCCACGCCTGGACAATCATGGCAATGCTTCCTTCGTTATATGTTGAAATAGAAAATTTAGAAATAGATAACTTGTCGCTGTTAAAGGAATTGCAGAACACAGAGGCAATACAACCCTTGCTTAAGTATTGATTGGCTTGAACACTTTCGATACTCGTAAACAATTTCCACACTGACATCGATTGTGCCTCCATCTTAAGATGAATTTACAGTTGCTCTTTTTCTGACTACCTTACCTTTAAAATTTGAAAAACTCATAAACTGTTTAGTTTTGCCATTAAATCGAACCCACAAACAAATTATACAGCTTCGGGCAAATACACCAGTATATCATGTCGAAAAAATAAACAAGTGAATTAGTAAAATGTCATGTCAAAGTGGTCCATCTCATGTAAAGCAAGCACGTAACACTTTGTTAATCGATTGAAGGAAAGTAAGATTTACATATAGAATTTAAAGACGTCGTTGGTAGTTAAATATTACTAAAAAATATGTATAACATTTTATGTGATGGTTATACATTTATTGACTTACTGGATGAAGCCATTTTACTCATGAAGTCACGCAGTACTTTAGGTTAAGTGAACAGTAATAATTTTTAAGGTTCGAAACATTTTGCGCCCTTGAGAAATTGTCGCACGGCCCCTAACGGTCATGCCCACACATGTTGAGAACCACTGTATTAGGAAATAGGCCGAGGCAACCAGTAACCTACCCGATGTGCGATTCATGAGCAGCAAGTAATTGGTAAAGATCTTAATACTGCCCTTGTGCATTAGGGCCGTGTTTCCCAACCTTTTGTCGAATGCGGGCCCCTTCAGATCTTGTCTTCTTCCTGTGTTTATCAAGCCATACCAGGAGAAAGATTTCTATTTTAAAGTTTTGTTTGTAAATAGAATGTGTTGTATTTATATTTATTTTAATTTATATAAGATACAATTACATTAAAAATTATAATTCATGTATTTCTCGGTCAATGTAACCTAGTGCTTGATGACCAGAAACGAGCTTTTCTGTATCAGGTCCTATTGCTGTGAGGGATAAACGTAGGTTACTTCTCTCCGTTGTGAGAAGGCGATTCCGCTTTTGGCTGAGTAAATATCTCGCCTGACTGCAACCTTATTCTACCAAATAAGAAGTAAGGAATTTCATAATAAACAATTTTGGTTAATCCCGAAGCTATTTAAACTCTTTAGTTATTGCACTCTTTATCCGAAAACGGTATGTTTCTTGACTAAAAGTTACTTTAGGTGCTATGTCGCCCTGCATATTTATGAGCGCTTCTTGCAAAGAAACATCAACGTCAACAGCATTCACAGCAAATGGATCAAATAAATACGTCGGAATCTCCATGTCCAGCAGATCACGGAAACGATCTCCTATAACATCATAAAGCTGCTTCAAATGATTCACGTACATGTTTATTTTATCCCCATTCAGTTCATCTTTAACTCCTGCCAAAGAGCAAAACGGGCGAATTCTCAACGTCCAATGTTGGTGGCATACAGCTTAACGTTTCCAAGAGACAGTAATGATCTTCTTGCTTGAAAAAAGATCACAATTCCTGCCCTATAGATGTTTGTTCAACAAACTGAGATTTTCGAAGACATCACACTGGTAAAATGTATCACATATAGCATAGGTCATCATTTCTTTCATTTCCTTGCCACAAAAAAATGTGACAACAGAGTCCCGCAAAGCAATGAAACGACAAAGGCACATGCTTTATATATAAGTACATAAAAAATTATATTTAAGTATTGACAGCCAACGGACTTCCACATGCAATATTAATAATCGTGTGAAGTCTTTGTTATTGTTCCAGTAAAGCTGTCGAAACAGGCGATTTTGAAGTGCATTTAAATTAATGTAATTTACTGCTTTTATTACAATCTGTAGAGATGGATGTCAGCGCCCTGTCAGTGTTTTTGAAACTAAGATTTGTCGGTGAACTAAGCAGTGAATATGGAATTCTTCTGGCACAACACCTGTCAAATATGCTATAAATCCTCTGTATCTACTTGTCATAGATGAAGCACCATCAGTAGTACAGGCCAGAATGTTCTCGAGAGGAATATCATTCTCATTGAAGTACCTCTTTACTTCGAAAAAATATTTTTCTCCTTTAGTATATGTTTAAAGTTTCCAAGCGAATACCTTTTCTTCTTTCAATTTTTCGTAGTGCAAATGTCAAACATAAGCCATCATTATTGCTATGTTATCTGTTAAACACAATTCATCAATTTCCAAAGCAAACTTCTTAAATTTTAACTGCGAGACTGGTTGTTTTTCAACATCCTCGCTCATTTCGTCAATACGTCTTGACGCTGATGAATTGCTCAAACGGATGGATTCAATAATTTCATAAGCATGTTGGTTAATGACGGATTTAATGACAACAGACACTGCCGGTCAGATCAAGGATTCCCCTATAGTGCGTAGTTTTCCTTCCTTGGCTATTAGTTCAGATATCTCGTAAGATTCGATTTAACATTTGTCATTTAAATTAGCCGACTTCTGAACAAACATTTTTTTCACTGTATGTCTAGTTTCAAAATTATTTCGCAACGCGCGAGAACATTAAACTGGTTTATGTTTCTTGTTTTTATGAGACGTTTTTAAATGCTTCTGCAACTTAGATGGACGCATACTTTCATTGGGAAGAGTAGTCGTACATATAAAATACATAACCATTGCGTGGTCCTGTGGTGACGAAATAAATCCGTAGACGCATCTTGCCCGTGACAAACGAGACGCGAACAATTTGGTGCCGCAGCGATGGAAAGCGGAAGTGCGAGGGAGAAGAAAGAGGAAGCGTCGTTGCCGCAGAGCGCGCGTGGCGATACATCCACTGAGGAGCTCGGTCACTTCTCAAGTAACTATCGGCCAGAGTCTTCTGCTGCGTGCCTGGTTTAGACGCCGTTGAAGCAATTCCTTGAGTGGAAAACTTATTAGGCGTGCGTTTTACTCTAAGAACATCTGCATAATATACTATGCTGCATTTTTTCCCTCAGTGGTCCTTTAGGCTCGTTCTGTGTCCCTCCACTTACTCGAGTTTCATCTGTGGCTTCCTTGGAATACCATGGGGCCCCGTGTTTCATAAACGCTGCATTAGGGCATTGTTTGAAAACGCTCACATTTTCACGTATTGTGTATCACGATGAACCTCACACCTGCTTCGCAGAGGCTTCTTTTAATGAAGCCGCCACAAGAAGAGTTCAAAGAAAGAAATTGCCCTGTCGTTGGCGTTATGACGTTTTGCAGAAAAAGGTTTTGGTTGAAAACAAATTCAAATATATATTTAGGAAAAGAAAATTAAAATAGTTGGAACAAGTGAAAACATGAACCAATATATAACATTCTTGGTGAAGTAATGGAAACCGAACGAAACAAATAAAAACATGGCTCTTCATATTTCAATATCGTGGATGTTCTTAAATCCTGTTCCAAATAACATCTATTCAGAACAGCTATTTGAAGGTCACTCTGCATAATACTGCTGAAATCCAACAAATGAATTAATATCATGCTTGACATATCCTTATTTAAGAAATTATCCCGCAATCCCCACATTATAAACATTTACGTTATATCATTTAAACCTTGCTGAATCCAGTGATTTTAATTTTTTTGTATTTGGAGTTCAAAAGAAGCATTTATTCTTTAGAATGTAAAATGAAATAACGCAGAGAATTGAGGTTTCCCTTATAAAATTGCACTAAATTCCCCATCATGTAAAGTATTTAACTACATTCGTAACGGAGGATGTGGCAGATTATTTTTGCCTTTTAGTGAACAAAATCCACTGGTGCTAGATTTTGGCCTAATAATGATCCAGAAAACGAAAATAAATAAATAGGAAACATTGAATTTTTTTTTCGGTATTTTACTTGAGAAAATTTTTATATTAAAATAAAAGTTCCAGTTCTTTTAATGTGTGTCTCTGTGATGTTAGTTTCTTAAAAATGCTTGAAAAAGCATTAAAAAATTTAGTGTATACTCCGGCTTTTGTCGTCTGTGGTCGTCCTGTTCCTTACCTTCGCTGTTTGAAAAATGTAATGAAAGCAACTTAATTCTGAATTATAAAAAAAGATAAACATTTTTGACGGAATGAACTGAATTTTAAATCCCACATTTTTCAGTAAGTGTATTTGAGTCTCAGAGCTGACATAATTTCGATCAAAAAGTGCTGACTTTTATGCAGCAGTTAATATTATCTTTTATTTTGGAAATACTACAGAAGATATAAAAAAATGTTCCCTTTGGTTCTTCCCCAGATAAGAATTACTCAAGAAAATTTACTGAAAACCTGGTTGCAGGAAATACAACCTCATAAGATGCGAAAAAAAAATGTTGGGAACAAACCCCAACCAAAACGATTAACGGCAGGCGACAAGCAACGTGCCAGGTTCTGTAAACACGGGGATCTGTCGAAAATATCTCGTACCTCCAGGAACTTCAAAACTGTCTTATTTGCCAATACTTTCTCGGGTATAAAATAAATTGGAAAGCTTTTTTTCTATCATCTGAATCTCTGGCCGTGCCCACATGCGACATGTAGCATTTCCGGGAGACGAAAATATTGGGGTTAAAAGCACTTTTCCGCCTGATTATGATCAAAGCCCATGCCATGAACGGTAAAAAAGCTGTGACTGAATTTTTTATAGTAACACTGATTCTTTTTTCATGAACTTATTTGCAATTGTATTCCTTTTTCCCAATTTACTCTGCAATGCGAAGAAAATAAAAATCACACAACATCACACCTACGTAACAGAACAAACGTTGCAGACGGTTGTTTGACTGCGTGCGTGTTGCCAAAGACGAAGTCGTTTGTCTTTCTAACTATTTTTTATTTTCTGGTATTTCTGCTTGATTTTACATATCGTGCGATAGCGGTGAACGTAGTTCCGACTTCGGACAACGGATAAAAGCAGTTGATGCTGAGAGTACTGAATTACGTCAGAGCGTTAAAGACAGATGTAACCTATTATATAGGTATTATTCCCAACTTAGGCTGTAAAACAAAGAGTTTTTAGGTAAACAATTACTTCTTCTTTTCAAGTACAGGTCGTTTAGAAATTATGCGTTCCCATATTTTCTGTAGTGGCGTTGATTTGCATTCACTGTATTTTTAACAGTTTGTTTTAGTGTTAACATTTTACCTATGAATTCTCAAATAAAAAAAATGCAGTAGTAAGTTTGTTTGTTTTTTTAGAAAATGGTACTTTACAGTTGGAGATGCTTTAAACAGAATCGAAAACAGAAATGTGTTTTTATGTTTTAGAGTTTAAGTCCGAAATTCCTTTTATATGAACGTTGCCATTAAGTACAATTTCATTCCAATGTGGTTCAATTTACCTTAAAATTTGGAGGTTCAACGGTCTTGAAAAGTCCATTAATCGCAAGTTGGCAATACATTTACGATCTGCTGAAAATTCTTCTGAATTTCAGTTACACAAAGTGACTCTAAATGTATTCACAATTTGTCGGTTAAACGGAGTTCAGTGTTTGAAATCTATTTAACAGAAATTCCTATGCACGAGTGTTTTGTGAAACTTTTTCTTAATGATACTTTATACAGAACTGTTCAAGCTAAGAACTGGCCTCTGGAGGAAAAACAAAACAAAACAAATAGCCTTCGATTCATTGCTTTTGCATAAAAAGTTTGTGCAATTTAATGCACTTGCTAGTTTAAAAACAAAAATTTAAACGAATGTCGGAAAACGAACATCACAGAAGACGTGAAAATTTCTCTTTTTCATTTTTATATTTCAGGAATAACGTTTTTGCCAAAAAGTCACATTCGACTTCGAATCACTAAATTCCTATTCTGTAAATCCGATCTTGCATCAATGACTGGACTGAGGGTTTCCCAGAAGAGCATTAACCAAAGCATTACACTTTTTCGACCTGCTGGTTTTTGTCCTCTAGCTCATCCTCGTGCCATCACTTCCCCAGGTGAACGACGCACATATATCCGGTCTTCCATATGGTACAACAGGAAAAGAGATTCATCGCACCAGGTGACATACTGTACTTTCAATCATTCAGGTTCATTTTTTATTCTCGCGTTTCCGTTGCAGACATTTTCGATGGTCAACCGAGGTTAGTATGGGCACTCGAGGCGGCTAACTTCTACGGAGCTATAATTTTAGCAGGATTATGTGAACTGTGTTTTTTACATAAAACTCCGTCACAAGTGTTAAAATTGTAGGAGAGTTGCACTACAGTTCCCATTTTGTTCGTTTCTAAGCATACGGAATAATTTTCGTTGTCCTGTAGCATCGATAAGCTTTTTTCGGGCATACCTTTGCTGCGGTTTGTGGTTTTGCCGTACCCGTACCAATTTTTTGAAAAATGCTGACAGGGATCATCTCACAAATCTTGCCGACCTGGACTCTGACTCATTTGTTTATCCTTTACAAATTGTCCTCTTTCAAACTCGCTTTTGCCCGTTGCTTTTCCCATCTGAACAATAAGGATAATAATTAATTAACAGAGCTCACCCTGAGGAGTTATTATGACCGCTCAATGACCTTAAAAGGTGCGGAAGTTTATCTGCAGTTGATACGATTTAAATAAAGGCGGGCTGATCATGCTAATTTGGTTCTTTGGCGTGCATACACCGCGTTAGTTTTACAAAGCGTTTTCGCATGTTTTGAAGTTTTCCGTTGTTTACAGGTCAACCTCTGAGGAACGTCAGCAATTATTTACCGTAAGAAGGGATTGTCCGTTCTTAAGATTCGCTGTGAGACATGTATTTATAGCATACTATCCATTATAAAGGATATGTCACTCCATACTTTCCTTCAAATAACGCACAACTTTATATAACCTGCGAATATATATGATGTTATCTTCCATACCTACTGACCTTATTGCTAGAATTAGAGCAAACCTTATTCCGTGAAACAATGTTCGAAGCCTAACTTTTCAGCGAAATATACTTTTTGCCCCTAAAGTTATCTTTTCGTGCACTCCGGCTTGGTCAAAAAGAAGCAATCGTTATTTTTCAAGAGGGTTGCCGGAAATTCAAACAAACGAACATAAGTTAAGTTAATCTCTCGAAAGTACAACAATATTAAATTCACAATGCACGGTTAAACTTCCAAAAATCCGTTGTGTTGGTTCCTTGTCCCGTATCCAGGCTGTACAATGACACCATGCTTTTCCTTCTGCATTGGTTCACCCCTTTCACTGAAAGTAGAGGCTTGGATTTGCATCGTCATCACCGCATTATTAAGCCTTCTAAAAAAACAAAAAAATAAAAGTAACAAAAATGAAGTAAACAAAATAAAAAGGCAATATACTAATTTAACGCCATTCAGGTAAGTGTTTTTAATAAGACTAAATCTGTCATTGAAGCGTTTTCCAATACCGCAGCTACTTTACTCAAATACAAAATTACATGAAAAATTATCTAAAATACCTATTTTGCAGTTCTTAATCTACAAGCTGTTGAGATGTTCTTGAAATCTTATAAATCAATAATGCATCATTTCATTAACGAATTAAGAAGGGAAGAAAAATAACAAACAGAGAAAATAACAAAAAAACTGTTTAGTAGGAATTATTTTCGGCCGCAAAATGGTTTCTATTCATTTCAGTTGCCAGGTAATAATCAAAAATTTTGTAGTTGTTAGAAAAAATGATTTCAAATAATTATGATATATTTAACTAATGGATATTTTAATAACTTCGAGACGCTAGTAATGTGAAGAAACACAAAGAAGTATGCCTGTAATCTACGTGAACGTAAAAGTTTACGATAGGGAAGAAGTGATTCTATATACTTTATAAGAAACTCTGTTAAAATCTGGGTAACAAGGTAACAATAAATATTCAGGGAGCGCCCTGATAATCAATCTGTGGTATGCATCATACCCAGTGATTTTGAATAGATATAATGCCTATATCCAACTCTGGATAACGTGCAAAATGCAGCCAGTCAAGTAAGCTGTTTGGTGAATATTAAGATTGAACACTTTTTATTCAAGCTTTCCATTTTCAGGAAACACTTTGCTCACTGTGCTGTCTTCAATATCTTACAAGCGGTATTGCCCCATAAGGGAATTCTCTTTATGTTTTTAGCTCAAAGGGAACACAATCTAAAGTAAGCGACCAGTCTGCAAATTACGTTTGTAACAGTAAAATGGAAAACACAGCAAAAATTGTGAATGGGCGTTATACAGATTTACATCTGACTTACAACATTGACAGAAGGCATCAGCACTGAGTATAGTGCAATGACAGCTTTCCCTACTTTTCTGAGTGCGCTGGATCTCCCGGTGCATTTCAAAATTGCTGGTGTTAGGACATTACCGCTTAATGATAGAAGAAAGCCATACAAATTACCAGCATTCTACGAAGTACATACTACTGTTTTCTGTAGTCAATTGCCAGATTTCCATAAGAGCTACCATCACACAGCGGTAACACTCGGAAGGTTTTGAAGGGAGAAACTCTCGTTAGTCACGTTCCTAATCAATTAATGGTGCGAAGAGCCGACATTGTACGTAAATACTTGGAACATGTAGTAGCTATACAGGGTGCATAGGAAAGTCCCTTTAGCCTGAAATAACTTGCGAACGAAGAAAGGTACAGTTATGCAAGTGAGATAACGGTATAATAAAGTGACTACGCCCGATCGAATGCAGCCAATTGCAGCGCCCCTAGTGGAGAAATGCCGAAGTTAGCCATGGCAAATTGAAAACCAAAAGAGATAGAGCAAACTTTCTGATTACTAAGTTGTAGAGCATCAAATATATAGTACAAAACGACATTTGTTTCACACGGATAAGATAAATTGTCGCCTGAATCCCAAAAATGTCGGAAATCGATGTGCTACCTTTTGTGTGAACGTTTGAAGGGAACAGGCATAGGTATGAGAAAATACACACAATTTATTGCATAAATGCGTACTTATGTCAATACAGTTTGTTGACGTCAAATAAAACAAAAACAAAAAAGGCAAACTGGCTCACAGTGATAAAAAGTTAATGTCTAGTTTGTTCAAAAAGTTCGCCATTGCCCACGATACACATTTGTATTCGTGAAAGTAACTCTGCATGCACATTCCTCAGCATGGAAGGTGTCACACTATTGCAAGCATCATAAACACGACGACTTAGATCCAGCAGACTTGTAGGCGCTCTTGCATACACTTGATTTTTTACGTAACCCCAGAGGAAGAAATCCAACGGAGTGAGGTCCGGCGATCGTGAAAGCCATTCAACAGCACCGCCATACCCGATGTATCGTTGCCCAAAACAATATGTGAGAAAGCGTCGCACTGCTGCTGGCTAGTGTGCAGGGGCACCGTCATGTTGGAAACACAAGGAACTAAATGCGGACAGTGAAATGGCATCTAAGAAGTCAGGTATGATATCCTGTAATAGTTGGGGTATCTCTGTCCGTTTAATGAGCCTTGGAAGAACACGGGTCCCACTAAGCGGTTCTTCCAAATTCCCCAACACACGTTAATGGACCAACGCTCTTGAAATCTGGTGGAGCGTCTCCACGAGAGATTTTACATCGCCCAGTAGTGGGCGTTGTGTCGGTTTAGTAATCCGGTTTGGTGGAACACTGCCTTGTCCGACCAAATAATGTTGGATGAAAAGTCTCAGGCACCTTCAACACTAATCAACGCCCAGTTGCACCAATCAAATAGACGCTCATTGTCCCATGGTAACAGTTCTTGATTCGGAGTGACACGATAATGATGTGCACCCTAAGCATGCAGCATTTGCCATACACGGCCTCGTGTTAAGCCACTTGTCCTGCTAATGTCTCTTGTACTGCTTTGTGCATGGGCTAGTACATATGCCAAAATATCCTCTGCCATTATACGCGTAGCTGCACCCACTAGTCTGCCAGAACGAGAACGACGTTTAGTGCTTCCTGTCTCATTGAGCCATCTCACTACACTTGCGATGGTAACCGCTCTTTGATGTGGCCCAGTTGGAAAACGAACGGCATAATATCGTGCAGGTAGTGCCGCCTTTCGTTGGATTTCGCTGTAAAAAAGCACCATCTCGCAATATTGGGAGTGAGTGAAACTCGCCATTCTTAAACAGCGTACGTAATCCTAAACTTCTGATCAGAGTACATCCTGCTACTGGATTTTATATCGCAGGTACGTCGCAACGTCACAATCTGCATTTGCATACGGCTACATTTGAAAAATGTGAATATGCAGAATCGAATCGTTGCGCATCGATTTCGGACATTTAGGGTACTTTGGCGACAATTTATCTTATCAGTGTGAAACAAATTTCGTTTTATACTAAATAATTGATGCTCTACGACTTTGTGATTGGAAATTTTGCTCTATCTCATTTCGGTTTCGATTTGCAATGGTTAACTTCCTCATTTCGCCACAAGAGGCGCTGTTATTGGTTGCATTCGATTGGGCGTAGTCGCTTTACTATAACGTTATCTCACTTGCATAACTGTAGCTCTCTCCGTTCGCAAGTTATTTCAGGCTAAAGGGAATTTCCTGTGCACCCTGTATATTACATAAGCTAAGCGTATGTTCTCATTTAGGAAATGCAAAACCGAAAAGAAGATTTATTTGGTAATTCTAATAGTTCCTTTGTTCGTAAGATGCTTAGAAAATCACAGGTTTTAATCTAATAATTACTGTCCAGAATACAGAATCTGTGATACTTCATGACACAATAATTAAAAGAATTTCACATGATTTTTGGAATAAAATTTTTTTTTATAAAAAGATAGCACTTTAATTCATGTTACCTACATCACGGCATCTATTTTTCTACTACCTTATGTAAATTGAATGTGAAGCGAGGTCCCAGCAGAACAAGCTTTTTTTCAGTTTCACAACTAGTACACAAACTTGCAGGTGAGTTGACTTCATTTCCTTACAGAATATAAAAATATCAATGAAGAATGTATGATTTAAACTTGCTTCAACCAAAATTTCAAACTTTGTCCATTATGCAATTTACAGCCGTACATGTTCAATGCATGATTTCAATGTTTTCTTATATAAGAGGAGACCAATATATAAGATATCGTGAAAACTATTGCTAAAGTGAGTTGTGCATATGAAAGAAAATGTGACCCTAAACAGAAGCACAGAATAACTGGCAGTTATTTGGTTACGAACGGAATTGTTCAATAACTCGGTCAGGGATTTTATAGTATACTAAATACGTCCGTTGAATGAAAAGTTAGTTTACTATGCATTTAGTGTTGTATATCATTTCTCACTAGTAATTGAATTTTGAATTTCTATTCGTACTTACCATTATTGCGATAATTGTAGTCGATATATTGATTATCATATTGAGCAATTTCATGTTTCTCCAATTTTTTATAGAAAGATGAAAGTGATTTTAAAAGTACGATACAAAAATACAAAAACTTTTGATTTTACAACAATAAAGAGAAACAGCCTTTTATCAATTTGATTTAAAGATTAATGATTTTTTAGAAAGGTAAATCGCTTAACGTTTCCGTAATAAACGCCGCCATTGCAACTCATCCTCGTTATAATTCCACTCTCGCTTACGACCAAAATATGTATGAAACAATTGTGGAGGTTTAAAAAATTCGACGACATATGTCGTAAAAACAAAACAAAACAAACCATGGTTGATTAAAAAAATGTACAATATGACAGTCATTGCTGTAGACATTGTGAACATTTCGCCTTTTAAATAATCGGCAGTTTTTCAGCTAGGTCGCATATAGACACACTATTTTAATTTCTCTTTGTTCTTCTCAGTGTCGTGTACGAAATCTGTTACTCTTGCGCATAGTGTTTGGAATAAATGATATTTTGAAAAATTTGCCTTTTTTCATTTTCTGATTAATTCGCAAGTCATTTCAGAGCAAAGTCACGAATATAAGTTAACATCAGATTTTTAAAATTTCTCACTAAGATCCTTTCTTAATATGGTTCCTCGTTATGAAGAACATATTGCATACATTTTCGTTTACAAAACATGCACATCTGTTCCATTAAGGCCGAGACTTTTAACGCACATATCTCCATATAACTACGTACTCCTCTTCCTCAGAATCATTTCGCTGCTATAAAGATCTTCCAATCTATTAGAAAATCTGTGAATATCAACTTTGTGTCGTAAATTTGCGTCAGTAGATTTTTCTATTTCAGGTAATTTAACTGAACGTATAAATGTGATTTTTATTTTCCTTTTTGTAACTGATTACATTCATCATAAAAAAAAATATGGTTTCACAGAAAATGTACAGTTTCCCATAGTTTTCTCACTAGGGCAGTAAGCGAATTTTTTAAGTTACATTCTTTTTTAATATTTTTTTATTGAAAGTCTACTCAGAGAATATCTGTTTCGTATCGAAATGGTTTAAAGAATGCGATATTTACACTTGAGTATTAATTGCTTGTTTGCACATTGCCTTTTTGTTTCATGATAAGAAATACCAGAAAACGTTAAGTAAAATATTCGAAACCTATACTTTTCTAAAAAATCAAGTGTAGCTTTTCGGCAACGTATGTATGAATAAGGTTTTCAGTTCGCCCTTGGGTTGGCTTTACCATGAAAAAAAAATATCAACCTGCTGCTATGTAATTAACCATTTACCACTGACTCTCATAATGATGTGCATGAAAAATTATAAAACTTACAATACATCTTTCAGTTTTTCTTCAGAAGAAGGTCAGTTATAGTTCTTGGCAGATATCTGGACAATTTGGCGAATGCTGTGCGAATATATGACGTCATGAAACTCCAACTCATTTTATTGAAACATATAATCTAATAGCTTGTCTACACATTCCAATGCGCCGATGTGGCACACCCTTGCTATTTCACCTTCTTGCTCACTTCCTTTTTCACGTAGATAGTCTTCCCTTGATTGTTCGGATAAACTTCTACAGCCGTCATCGTTCTAATCTTTCTCCGGCAGCTTCTCCATGTTTTCTTCGCTTATATTTTCAAATCCTTTAACACCAGGAATAATTTCAAAGAGGCTCATTGCTGTTACCTCTTCGTCGGCAGAACCTTCTTTTACGATGTCACGGATCAGTATTTTCAGCCATGAAATATGCTATCATTGTTTCATTACGAAGGGGAACATGCGTGTCTCTCGTGTGTCAGCTTCCCTCTTCCCCAGTGGAATCGACATGAGAACGGCGATGGTTTACCGGGACGGTTTGCTAATGGTCGCGTGGCAGACAAGATGAGGCAGAAGTAAATCTTGGTAGTTGTCTATTAACAACAGCAAAGATGCCTTCATCGCTTTTCATACTACACCACACCCCACACATATACTCGAACACAGATGTACGCTGTATTAAATCTTGCTTCTTTGAAAAGATTACCACAATCTCTGATTTTCAAAGATTCTCGGAATATGATAAACGTACCACAGATTTGGCGCTGAAGCCACGTAAGTGATGAAAGGGAAAATGCATAACATAAAGACCGTTTCTTCAATTGATTATTGATACTGAATTTCAAAGTTTCTCAGCTAAGTCAGTTATTGAAGAGATCCGGATAAAGGCGCTTCGGGTAAATACAGGTTTTACTGTATTTATACAAAACGCTTTTAAATAAATGTAAATGTATTTATCCAAAGCTCTTTTAGATAGATATAAATGTATTTATCCGAAGTTCTTGAGCTTCGGATAAATGCAATTTGTTCTTTTCAATTTTTTTTTTGGCGGTTCATGGATAATTCGTGAAACGGAACCTCCTCGCACGGATAATCGGGAGTTCAGTGTACACTTATTTGCACTGCGTCACTTTGTATTTTTATAAGTGGCTGCATGTAAAGAAGTTTTATGTATTCTGATTGAGTTTTGATTTCAGTGTAAAGCAGAGCTACTATCTATGCTATATACTGTTGCTGATTATGTCTGATGCATTATTGAACTAAAGTACCTGGGTGCAAAGTAAAATATTGATTTCGTTAATAAGAAAGGAATGATTTTTGGGCGTTTGTTCGCCTAATATATTTCAGTGCATAATTAGGGATTGTGTGAGTTAGATGTGCAGGGTTTAACACAAAGATGTTCCCGTGGTAAGGAAAAGTCGAATAGGTAATATTTAAATCAAATAAAGAAGAATAAATCGATAAATGTTAGAGACTGACAAACTTCATATGTTTTTACTTTAGGTGTTTAGGTAAGTCCCACTGCACCACTCATAAAGCATAGAGCATTGGCCAAAGCTCCATTTTGGGATATTGAAGCAACAAACACAAAACGGAGCTACTCCCAACTGGAAGCATTGGAAAAGAAAATCAAGACGATGTTCTTCAAGCATGTGTCATCCTCGGGTACACAGGCGAATACCGGACCTTTCCATGCCCAAAAAACAATGTTGCATTTAACACTGGCATAAATTTAGTGGCTGTGATCCAAATTGGAAGTTTTTGACCTTACATATATATTTACCCGTGGGTGTGCTTAAATATACTTGATCAAATATCTTGCAGTTTCTTTCGCTATTAAATTATTTTTTTATCAAAATGTTCTCAGAATTTGAATCTTGAATCATAATTTTGAATCTGAAAACAAATTACCTGATTTAAAAACTAAAGATAAATTCAACATTATTGTTATGTGATTGAAATATATAGAGGGATTTAAAAATATTTTATGTAGTGTAATCATTTGTTTATTCTTCACTGCACATTGTAAGGTTTGTTGTTTTAATGCAAAATCATTTTTCAATATGCATGTTTTCAGCATATTTTCTTGTAGCACACCCAAGTTGGAAATTATCTGCAAGAAATATAAATTTACATGTTGTTCAGTTCTATAATTAAAAAAAAATATTTCATATGCATGAAATATCCCCAAATCTTTAATCCGCAGCGGTAGTATTTAAAATAAGAACGCCTTTAATAAGTCTGATGTTGTAAAGCTACCTAATCCACATTCAGTGTTTGTTAGCAAGCAAAGAAACTGACACTTTGTTTTGAAATAATTGCAATACAACAACGCAGATTTGTAGAGCTTTATAAAGTTTCTCTCTCATACCCACATACATACACCTTTCCCATAATCACCACCGCAAGAAGAATTTCCATAAATTTGCAGTATTTCATAAAATGTCTGTTTCTTGGGCTGCAAAACATCGCTCACATATCGTGCAACTGTCAATGTGTCCGTGTCGCTGAGAAGAGGTGATCTGTTGTCATGCGCAATAGCACCCCATTCAGTGATGCCTGTCTCACGGGCGATGTGGCAATCGCGAACGAAACCGGGATTCATCCGTTCACCAGGGTGTCACCACACACGGATCCATCGATTGTCAGGATCCAAGTAGAAACGGAATTCAACACTGAGAACCAAAATGATCCATTTGTGACCCCCGTTTGCCTTACGTCGGCACCAAGCCACCAAACCAGCGCTGCTATGGCTGGCCGTCAATGATAATCGAAGTAGCGTTTGCCTACTGCGCAGGTTTACCACATGTAACATTTGGTTTCTATGCATTTTGAATCGTTATGGCGACGTCCATGACCGATGACACAGCACGTCGATTATCTGTTGCAGTGCTTTTTTTTTGGGGGGGGGGAGATGGGGACGAGCGTGTAGAACAATACGCTGGTCTAAGAGTGCTACCTTCTCTAGGACCGCATCACTCCAGATCGGACGCACGTACGAACCTTGCTGTAATCTCTGATGTCAACAGCGTTCAACAGTTTGTGCATCCCGTCCCTCATGTGCAGCGATTCGATGTGTAGACTAGCCCGCTTCACGCAGGCCTACAATTCTTGCTCTCCAAAACGCATCCAAAGGTGATAAACCTGCAGACTGCGTGTACCTGGCATATTCGGCCTTCGCTGAACAGGTTCCTAACACAAAGAGTAAATCTGAAACCTCGTTAATCCTTCCACCAGCGACCACACATTACCATCCTTGCTGCTGGCACCTTTATCTGGCGATCGTGTGACATCATCGGCTCTGGTTTAACGTCATTTGTATACCTCGGTATTGTACACCCACACTGCGATTTGCATGTTTGTAAAAACATGATTCTGGGAATGGCAATTTCTACGTCGAGCAGTGTATGTTACCTTACATTGGAAAAAAGTACTTCATTATGATATATGTGATACTCCATATAATACTTCATATTGCACAATATACGAATACTTCACTCTGACTGTAAATTAAACATTAGAAGTCACCTGCGATGAACTGGAAAAAATGTCATATAGTAAAAAAATGTTTCAAATTTAACTTCTTCCTTGATCCATGCATACTTGATATGTTGAAAAAAGTACTTGTTTTACAGATGCGTGCTAACTGATTGAAGAAGGAAGAACATTTTATTCGATGAGCAGTTTTGTAATTAACGAATGTGATGTAATATAAATATGCAAAGTGGATTCCCTAAACGTTGCGCCTCGTCTTTTGTCAAAAGAATAGCAGGGTCTACTATCCTTTGCATTATTTATTTTATGGAACACAAACCCTGAATGAACAACAAGCTATAAATGGGTTAGGCTTGTTAATTAACCATTGTTTTTGCGTAATGTAATTCGGTAGCAAGCTATAAGTCTTGCATAATACATTTTCGTAGAATACGTTTCGGGTATATTTCTGAATTTGTCAGCAGCTTTTCACTTACTTTAATCGCCGACAGATGTCTCTCCGTCTGTTATAACTAAGATACGAGTTGTGAATCTACTTTTAAAGTGAATGGATATTATTTACTTCACACAGTGAAATGCTCTTAATAATTGTTTAATTGTATTTCACACTAAACAAAAATTTTGCGAAAGTAATGGATTACCGGAAATATTACGCTAAAGTCATAGTCCCGAAAACATCAGGTTATAATTTCAGAAAAATCATTGGAAAGTGAGTGGAATGAAGATACAGGAAATTAAATTTATCCTTTGGTTCGACATTCTAATCTCCTAGCATTTAACGAAAGTAAACTGACAGTTAAAAAACAGTAACATTATCAAAATTCTGATCATTTTTGCAACCGAAGTAAATTTTCCTGTTAACTTCAAAAATAAGTATACATTTCCATGAGAATTGTGCAAACGTTTTAAATAATTGTGTTTCATTTTATTCTAAATTTTCAGGGCATTTTATTAGCCCTTTATATGGATAATTAAAAACATTATTGTGAACGATATGAATGTGCATCATGTATGTTTCAGAGCTTATAACTGCAACAAACGAAAAAACAATACAATATCTTCTTGCCCAGCTACCGAAAAAGTTCAATACCAAACACAAAATCAAAACGCCTGATGGACATTGCACCAATAAATCACGAGTTCTGTTATTTCACGTTCAGTAGGCCTATTGATTTTAATTTGGCACGCCGTAATTCGATATTGAACTTAAGATTCTGCTAGTTAATGTTTTATTTAGTATATATCCTTTAGTCGAGGAACACATTGTAATACTTGTTCCAAAATATTTCGCTGACTCCACATGTGTTACTCCTTGACTTTACTACTGGCTGCATGATCATGTGCTCTCCGGAAAAACAATAAACAAGCAATCTTCTTTAGTCGCGTTGTAGTTTCAACACCGATTCTTTAAAACGCCATAGGTATTCATAGACAGAACCTCGATTCTTTGTGTGAAATCAATATTCAACTGCCGGGACATCGATTCATCAAACGAATGTCCTATCCTCCACGATCCAGTGGCGATTTTTCTTACGGTGCTGAAACCTCACAAGGCAGTGACATGTTGTTAAGAAGAGTACTCGATGTGAATGTCAAACTTAATTAATTACGGTACTCGTACGTCGTGTTGTATTCACTTAAAGCTTAGTAGGACCCGGGGATTTGAATAGAGATGTTAAGCTCTCCAATGTGACTATCATTCCCGACATCATGATGAAAGTGCGGAGTGGCTCACGTTCCACATCGAATATTGCCATATTTTGCCCGGCAGGTATCAATTTTGAGGCTCGGAAAGTACACACGAATGACGGTAGCACGAAGAAATTACAGAGGTTTGTCGAGAAAGGAAACGGGGCACCACATTTTCGTTTTCTTGACTATCTGCCTAGGATCGAACTTTGTCAGGCCTCCAAGTTTATGCATGTTGATAGTCTCTCGTACATTATACAGCATCTGTAATATTTTTTTCCCAAAAAAAAATTCAGCGGTGATCATTAATATTGCAGGGTAGGATACATTTTCTTAAGAGTGGTGTATGGGCACCAAATTTTGATTTCAGTTCAGTGGGAAACATGCCACGCAGTTTCACAACAGTGCATTATGAAATATTAAGAAATGTGCGCAAAATATTTCATGAGGTTAATTATCACTAGCCAACAACGGTTCTGCGGTAAACGCGAAAGTAGGTGATTCGTGTGGAAATCGGTGTCCTGAATCCGAAAATGACGTTAGTTTTGGTCCCATCACATCTAGTTGTTCCGCAATATTGTTTTTTCCGTATACGTGAAATGACGTATCCACATTGTATGTAATGTACGTCCATCTCCTCACAATCGCACTTAAATATCCACAAAGAACTTGACTTAAACCTAGGAAATGCTATATTACTATGAGAAATGCCCCTTGTCAACGAATGTTCCTGCGTACTTCTGCGTTTCGTTATTGTTCATGTTTTCAGATGCCGCTGCATTGCGTCAGAGCCGTCGGCGCGACATTAGGCGGCGCGCAGCCGGTTGTTTATTGTACCCCTAGTAGTTTCTGTTTAAATAACCCTCACATTCCCTCACTGAATATCCTATCAGTTGAGCAGAAGGCTGGCATTCTTATGCATGTGCTGTCCTATATTGGAAGAGTTAAAGTAAAACGTGAGTTTGTAAGTATGGCTAGTACGTCGGGACTGTGTAGAAGACAACGTGTGCAAAGTCCTCATAAATTTTGTTACATTTTTGGGTGTTGTGTGTTTGATGGTAAGGCACGTTAACTAAGTAAACTAGATTCATTCGTGAAGAAACTATAATTTGCGTACTTCAAAGTGAAAGCCGGCGACCAAGATAAGTCGTTTGCGCCTCGCGTTGCTTGTAACAGTTTTGTCGAGGGACTGCGGTACTGGTACAAAGGAAAACGGATGGTAATGCCGTTTGCAATTCCAATCATATGGCGTGAACAGAAGAACCACCACGATGAATGTTATTTCTGTATGCGCAATGTTGCTGGTTATAACAAAAAGAATCAGAAAGGAATAAATAACCAAATCTGCCATCAGCCATACGGTGTGTTTCTCATGGACCTGACTTACCAATACCTACATCTCCAGCTAACTTGAGTGATGAATCTGAAAGCAGTTCTCAACATTCAAACACTGAGGACATAAGTTTCGAACCAGAAGAATTTGACCATTCACTGAAAATGTTTACTCAACCCGAGTCGAATGACTTCATGAGAAAACTAGGGCTCACGAAGGAAAAGAGTGAATTACTAGGCTCAAGACTTTATGAGAAAACTTGCTGGCACCTGGAGTTACATTTTCTTGGTACAGTAATCATGACAAGTGTTTTCGGAAGTATTACTCAAAGGAAGGTGATCTGTTTTTTTTTGTACGGACATCCGTAATCTTATTCTTCAGCTGGGTCAGGGAGAAGAAGTAAAAGGGAGCGTATATAAGGCTTGTTGGAGCTGCGATTGGATAGAATTTACGTAAGTTGGATCAAGTAAAAGATCATCATCAAGGGTCCAAGTACGGTAGTATTGGCGAGGAGATGGACCGGTGTAAAGACACATTACGACACAGCTGTGGTCGAAATAAACTGTCGGTGTGTGAGAAAGCGAGATAACTGAAGGAAGAAGAATTGAAGAAACATAAAACCGGTCAAGTCGGGCAGTTGTAGTGGAGGATGTTTAGTAGGAGCGCCAGGTGTACGAACGAAGAAATGGATGCAGGTGTCGAAAAGAATCGTGGATTTGTAGCTGGTTGATGGCTTTAGAAAGTGCTCGGGTAAGAAAATACCTGGTATCTGTGGAACCGTCCGATCTGTCGAGGGATGGGTCAAGGGTGCAGTTAAAATCACCACCTAAGATGACAATATCAGTGGCCGGAAGACCTTGAACACAGGAAACCAAATGCTCAAAAAGGTAGTCTGCATATTGTTGATTGCTGGAAACATAGATCTTGAAGATATGGTATCGGGAGTTGTGAAGTCGGAAGGACTGAAGCTGCAGGAGGTCCCGATAAATCGGTTTGACCGTGATATCAGCAATGAAGAATCGAAGACGAAAATGGATGGCCACCGCAAGTCCTGCTTGAAGACTAAGTCGACGGACATAGTAGAATTCAAATGGCCAGGTCCGCTACAGGTGGTATGGGGTGATGGGATGACAGTTAGTCTCCTGTAGCAATAATATATCCGTATCATGTGGTGTAATATCTTCAAACACTAACGCATTGGTAGGAGGGACGGAGCATCCTGTACAGTTGAAAGAAAGTAATTTTAACGTGAAAGAGGTTGTAGTGAATGAATATTACTATCAGCACTTCAGTGAAGACTGGTAACACGTTTCTATAAATTAGATGTCTGCGCATTAGTGACTGTGTCAATTTTCTGCAAAAGCGCAAGTAGACTCTGAAGTTGGGTGTTAATAGCAGAAAGCTGAGTATTACGTGACTGAACGCAGTATAGCTGCTTGAAAGGACGTGACGGTTGATTGAGTATGATGAGAGCAAAATCAGACGGCGCCAGCCGTCTAATGAAGGGAAAGTTTCCAGATATTCTGCGAAAGCCTTTTGATCCAACAATATAACAGCGTGGAGAAGACGTCACCGGCGAGATTGAACTTTGTCTAGCACGTTTCAACGTGGGAAGGCCGGGAGAAGCTGTGTGTAGGGCAGTTAGATCTGACTCCACATTAGGGGATCCAAGGGAAGAAGATGAAGCAACACGACGGATGGGTTGTCATTCCTTTTCTGAGATATTACCCTCCGCAGAACGTAGAGGTACAACAGCAGCAAGTGTGTCCAACGATGGAGAGGTGGCCAAAGTTCCCGTAGTAGAGATCGAAGACTTGGAGACTGCTGATGAATCATCATTTGCTGGGAAAGAAGCCTCTGGAACAACAGTAGCAGGGACCAAGGTCTTCTGTGGAGCCGAACTTGGTGTGGCCAGAGAAACTGGTGTTGAGGGTGGGGTGTTGACTTCGCGCGGTATGGAAATAGGTGGCTTGGCATATGCATGTGGACAACGTGATTGGATGTGGCGATATGCCTTGCATTTAAAACAATGCAAGACAGTAACGATATCGATGCGGAAAATCTGTTTTCCTACAACCACAGTGAGGTCAGTAGGGCAGTCAGCAATGGCATCTTCAGTAAGGAACAGGATCATTGCTTGGCGACGCAGACCTAAGATGTTCCTGTCATCTGGGTCTGTTGGTGCGGAAGACAGAGTGGAAATGTAACCAACTACCTTTCCACCCCGGGAAAGGGCCGCCATTAAGTAATGGTCCTTGATTTCTGGTTTTACGGGGTAGCACGTAACAAGTACGGGGCGCTGCGTGAGCGGGACACCCAGTAGGGTATGATATCCAACATGCAGTCCGTCAGATAAGACGCGCTCCGCAAACTCTGGCTTCGCAAAATAGATGAGGAGACGAGTCCTAAGGTTCCTCGCCATATGGGTGATCGGTCCCTTAGGGAGGATTTGGCGGACGGCTAAGGAGTATTTCTTAAGGCTGGTGTCCGGGAGGGCATCAAAACATATGCCAAGTCTCTGTGTGCGTAAAACCTCTTGCCCAGCAGCTGAAGTTTCCGGAATTTCGATGCGTAATTTCTTGTTGTCTCTAGTGACAATCATATCAAGAGGCATTGTACATGGATTCTTCGCTGTAGAGGAAGTAGAACTGGTACCTTTCACAACGGAAGCATAAGGTAGAGTTGCCGAAAGAATGGGCGGAGATGGGGAAGGTCGAGACGCAGTGCTCGCAGGAGCAAATGAAGTACCAGAGGTAATGGATACTGAAGACGTTAATGACGTCACTGTGGTGGAGAATATCGGGAAATCAACATCCATGGAGTTGGAAGAAATGGTGGTAACATCAGATAACATGGCTTGGAAACCAGCTACGTGTGGTAATGACGAAGACCGAACGTGACCAGGTGGGGGCGGAGCTTTGCTATCAAGCTTCAGACCTTAGCTTTTAGTTGCGGTCGCCGCCATTTGCAATGGCTGGCCTGCTAAATCCGACCCTGGGCAAAGCCGGGACCGAAAAAGAGTTAGTACAAGTAAAGTTTTACTTACAGGATGTGAAGGTCGGACTCAATCGACACAGGCGATGTTTACATAACAGGAGATACACAAAATTACGGCGCACACACAAAAGAACAATAATAAACGCAGGTCAAACACGGAGCACAGGTCAACACAACCTCTACAAAGCCATCGGTTAGACCACTGCGCTACCGCGGCAGCAACAGCAGTTTCAAATGTGCCTTTAGAGGTAAAAGACACTCAACAGATCCCTTGGAAAAATCGATTCCTTCGTTGACCGGGATTACTGTGAAACAAAGGGAAATACACCCCCCCCCCCTCTTCTTTATCCTGAGTTAAAATTAAAGTTGGCACTTTGCAGAGAGTAGGACAATACTTCCAGGCATGTAGATAAGAAGGGAAAAGGAAGGGATTTTGGCGGGGAAAATGTAGTCGGAAATCCAAATCACCCATCTCCCACCCCCGTAGAAGTAGCGTATATTTTGACAGATAATATTTTCTTATGCCCTACCCTGAACAAGAGGATCAGATATTTTACTCCCCGCAAAAAAAGCACTTCTTTATCTTCAATTTTTTTTTCTCATTTATTTGCATCGCTGCTCCAATGGCATAAATTGAAAACAGCAACTCTTCTGATATCACTTGGTCTCTGCTTTATCACCAACAGAATGGCACAACTCTCCAGCGCCGACAGTTTGTCCACCATCAAAATTGCTGAAATCATTACGTTTGTCCATGTTAGTCGATTGCGATACACTGTTGGAAAAGCCTGCTATCCGGCTGTTTATTGTCTGCATTAGGATTTGGTGGGCTCCACTCTGCACAGGGAAAGCCCATATCAACTACCCTTCACCCCTATCTCAGATGTTTTGTCTACTGAGCGTACATCATGTAAGTACATAATGATAATGGGCATGATTGAGTTACGTTAATTACATAAAATGACTTCAACAGATATTATTTTAATATTAGTGCAAGAAACATTTGCAAAAGTTAAAGAGAATGTAAAGTTAAAGAATTAGTTGGCAATATTTTGGCACCGTGTTTAAATATCTGTCCTAGCGTTTGAATGTTTAGGAGAAATCTGGTTAAATATTTAACCTAAATGTGTTTGTTATTAATGGATAGCGGAGCTAAAAAAATTTTATAGCCAACTACGAAACGAAACAGGAGATAACAAACGAAGCAAAATATGATTTTGGGGTAATGATATTTAGAGGAAACAGTAACTCATCCAGATAGAAGCTTCTTCGGAAATACTGCACTGAGACAGTATGTAGGTTAAATTTGCTTGAATGTTAACCATGTCTGACAAGATTAAATAGATTTAATAGTGTATTAATAACATTTAATAGTGTAACGCTATAAGACATTCTGTGATGCATTTTTACAACTGCAACACTCCTAGCTGACTTCCATTTTAGTCTTACTAACCAGAGTACGGTGATAGGCAATGGCAAGATTTAGGAAACATTAGACGATTTTACTAAAATGCGTTACAGCTGAAATTTAAATGTCTACAGTTTAAAGCTCACGCTCCAAACTGTTATTATAAATTCGAAGTGCGAAAGCACTTTCTCAATTTTTATCTCATAATATTAAACGCAGCACAAAAGTCCCTGCAAGATTTGGTTTTTATATATTATTTTTTTAAATATAATACCACAACGCGAATATATCATGTAAAAAAAAAATTTGGAAATTATAAATTTTAAATTTGCGGTTTTATATGAGATACACTTATTACTATTTATTATGCAGCTGGCAATGCAGTTACCATAATAACTGATAGTGACTTTCTAATGCAGTTCTATGTAATAATGAATAAAAAAAAGTTTTGATATGGCAGCTATTGGTTTATTGTCGTAAGAAAAAAAAAAGAACATATTTTGCCAAGCTTTCGCACTTCGATGGACGGCTGCGTCAAAGCTTACAGCAAACTACAAAACTGAATATTTAAATATTACAATTTCAAAATGAGAATGACTTGACTGAACCAATAAAGAAAGATTTAATAGAGAGAATATTATGAATTTGAGGGCACGACTACACACGTGACATTTGGTACGGAAACAACTTTTGGGCGATTGGATCGACATGTTTCGCGACACTACGCGGAATCTATCGTCGAGAGTTTCACAGCAAGTGGAGATCTTAAATTTCTCTCAGAAAGCTGTTGTCTGAAATTTGGAGTAAAGTTTGCGAATTCGGGATGTATTGCACTCTGAAACGCAAGGGAGTGACCAAATCGCTGGCAAGTATAACATAAGCTTAAGTCAGTTCCTAACCCGAAGTTCCACAGCTCTTTCTAGAAGTTCAGATAAATATAAGAAAGCATTTTTCGGATGTAGAGTTCGAAGAGCATATATCCTCTTCCGTAGTTTTTACTGCTCAATCTGAACTAGAGAAAATAATCAAACTAGCCACTAAAGCATTACGCAATTTGAACTATTTGCTCAGCATGATGCCAAGACCAAGGAAACGCTACAACGCACATACACTGTCAACTATACTCAATACTTAGGATACATATCCTATATTCCAAATGTTTCCCACAAACTATAAAACTACTAACAATATCAGGCCGTCATGTTGAAAAAAAAATCTGTTCTTTAACCCTATACCTGCTTTGGAAATGCACGGAGCAAAATCTAATCACCAACGATTCCAATATGTATGCAATACCGCTCTTCACCCCTGATGGTACTCAAAGATCTTACATCGGAATGACTAAGAGATATATCGGGATCAGCATCAGCGAACATCAAAGGGGCGTTACATTCTTTTTTTTTTTGTCTGTCCCCATAACATCAGACGGACGCTTTTTTCCCTGTCCACTTTCCTTTGTTTGATAAGGTTGTTATTGAAAACGTACGGGGTCTTACATCAGAGAAAGTGTGGGATGTTTAGAGTGGTTTTATGCGTGGTAAATGTTGCACTAACCAGATTTTGCATTACGCACGATGATTGAAAAGTATCTAGCTGTTGGTAAGAAAGTTTTTGCTGACTTCATAGATTTAGAGAAAGTTTACGACCGAGTAAATAGAACACTTTTGTGGAAGGTATTGAATGAATATGGTGTTACTGGGAATCTACTTAATAGTGTAAATGCCATATACACTGACGGAAAAAAATCCCAACACCAAGAAGGGGTTCTGTTAGATAAACGATAGTTGGTAGGCGGTGAGAGTATATCTGTAAGATGACGTCTATGTACATTTCGCGCTCGGAGCATACGTGTGGCGCTAGTAGCGCCCCTCGGAACATGCAAAGTAGGTTTGCTGTAAATACGCGCTGTAACGTTCGTGAGCGTTAGTTATCGTTGAGATTCTACGTAGTGTGTTGATGTTAGTAAAGAATGCCTTTAAGAAGACCAAGAAGCCATTATCCACAGCTCACGGAGTTTGAACGACGTCGTGTAATAGGGCTACGAGAAGGTGGATTTTCTTTCTGCAATATTGCAGAACGACATGGCAGGAATGTAGCCACTGTGCATGATTGTTGGCAGCGGTTATCAAGGGAAGGTACTGCCTCAAGAAGACCGGGTTCCGGCCTGCCACGTTCGCTACTGAGAGGGAAGACCGCCGTGTATGGCGTATGGCCGTGGCGCATTATACTGCGTCTGCGGCAGCAGTTCGAACTGCAGTTTCCACCATAGTGACACAGCTAACTGTTACAAATCGGATACTTGAAGGACAGCTCCGAGCCAGACGCCCTGTAGCGTGCATTCCACTTACTTCAAACCACTGCCGTTTGCGACGTCAGTGGTGTCAAGCTAGAGCTCATTGGAGGACGGAGTGGTGATCTGTTGTGTTTTCTGATGAAAGCCGGTTCTGCCTAGGGGCCAGTGATGGCCGTGTGTTGGTTAGAAGGAGGCCAGGTGAGCGCCTGCAACCAACCTGTCTGCGGACTAGACACACAGGACCTACACTTGGATTTATGGTCTGGGGAGCAATTTCCTATGACAACAGGAGCACTCTCGTGGTTATCCCACGCACCCTGACGGCACAGTTGTACGTCGGTCTGAAGATTCAACCGGTTGTGCTGCTATTCATGAACAGCATTCCAGGGGGTGTTTTCCAACTGGATGACACCCGCCCGCATACCGCTGTTGTAACCCAACATGTTTTACAGAGTTTCGACATGTTGCCGTGACCTGCTAGATCAGCAGATCTTTCTCCAATCTAGCACGTATGGGACATCATTGGACGATAACTCCAGCGTCACTCCCAACTAGCATTAACCGTCCCTGAATTGACTGACCAAGTGCAATAGGCATGGAACTCCATCCCACAAACTGACATCCAGCACCTGTACGGCACAATGCATGAACGTTTGCATGCTTGCATTCAACATTCTGGCGGTTACACCGGTTATTAATGTACCAGAATTTCACATTTAAAATGACTCTTCTCGCGCTTACATTAAGCTGAGATCTTGAAACCTTAATCGATTACATATGTTACCTATACAAATGTATTGCCGCCATGTCATTGCTCTACAACTATTTTTCGTGGTGTTGGGATTTTTTTTCCGTCAGTGTATGCCGGTAGTCAGAGTATGTTGTTTCGGATGTACAAAGTTTGCATGAAATTAACACTGAGTATAAATAAGGGAAAAACCAAAGTTATGGTGTTTTAGAGAGGAACTGGTAGCACTGAATATAATGTAAGTATAAACGGCACTGTGATAGACCAGGTCAGTGGGTTTGTGTTTTTAGGAAGCCCTACTGACAGAGAGAACAAATTGGATGGTGTAATTAGTAGGCGAGTGAATTCTTCAATGAAAGTCATAGCTGCTCTGTGAGGTTTTCACAGGAATGATGGGTTCTCTCCTGCATGACTGGCTGTGTATGAAAGTGTAATTATTCCTACTCCGATGTATGGCAGTGAAACCTGGGTACTGCAGAAGAAACATAGGAGTCGTTCGTGTGCTGGGGAAATGCGTTAATTACGGGGATTTTGTGCCAAGACACGGTCTGATTGTGTGAGGAATGAAGATGTGTTGCAGTTGTTTGATGTGAAACGAAATGTTGTTTGCAAGGTGGAGACTAATATGGTTTGGTGATTTGACCATACTGAAAAAATGAGTGATGAGATGCTTACTAAGAAAATCTTTTTAGCCCAAGTGGCAGGATGGAAAGGCGCAGGAAAGTCAAGGAAGACTTGGGTGGATCAGATTCATGAGTGTCTGCATGATAAAAAGATTATGTGTATGCTGTATAAAAGATCTTGTGTGCGGGTTGTAATGGATATCAGTGAAACCCGAGTTGCACTTATGTCAAGATCGCTGTAAATAGAGAAGTTTGATACGACAGCAGTAAGTAAAAATATCTAGTAGTTTGTATTTGTTTTTGGAACTAACCTCTGAATCTCAGAGATTGCCGCCCCGGTGGCGCAGTGGTCTAAGGCGCTGGCCTCTGATCATTCGTCCGAACGGGGTCCGGGTTCGAATCCCGGTGAGGCATAGATGTTGTGTTTGTCTTATGGCACTGACTCTTTCCCTTCCCTGGAGCCAGTGACCCTAAATTAGGGACGGGCGACTGCTTATAGCCTATTGAGTTGCTCACGGTGGTCGTTAAACCTCCAATCAAGAAAAAAAAAAAAGAATCTCAAAGAACAGCTTAGTGATCTGTTTGTATGTATTAAAATAATCCACCGATTCCTGCCCTATCTTCATCCTGAACAGCATCAAGACCTTCCGAGAAACATTTCGGATCATTGTTTGCTGCTATACAGGGTGTTTATATGGCTCCTGGCCCGTGACTTTCCCTTGTAACTTGCATACTAATAGACATTATTCAGTGACCCTGGTGTATTAGAAGCATGGTCAGAGAACTGCCGAGAACAGCAAATTCGCAATCGACCTTCACTTCGCGCAGCCGCGATACACGGGCTAGGGTGTAGCGGCAGCACTCGCTAGTCTCTATCCGTGTGTCGCGCTTGCCGATTGACCTTCACTTCGCGCAGCCGCGATACACGGGCTAGGGTGTAGCGGCAGCACTCGCTAGTCTCTATCCGTGTGTCGCGCTTGCCGATTTCGTGTTCCCTTCCCTCTGCATTTGGTGTGACCAATCGGACTGTGCTGTTGTAATTGGATCATCAACAGTTATCCTGCCATTGTGGTACGAGCAATTACATTGTGAACTAATGGTACACAATGGAACTGCTAATGTGTATTGTTCGCACGTACTGGAAATCTACTTCGGTAAAGGAGTGCCAAAGACAATTATTTCGAAGTTAGGGTTCGGAAACCAACGGCAAATCATTCATTTACTAACAGGTGAAGAAACTGGAAACCATGGAAAGATTGTGGGATGTCCACGAAGGTGGACGTCCGAAATTACGTGAAGCTACGGTGAAGGAAGTGAAAAACAGACTGTTGACATCACCGCAGATGTCCTCGCCTAAAACTTCGCCGGTGATGGGAGTTCCCACAAGCATATATCAACAAGCTGCCATAAAGGCAAAGCTGCGTGCAAATCGAGTTACTACTGTGCAATAATTGTAACCTCCCGACGAATAGAAGAGAGAGAATTACTGTCCTTGTCTCCAGTAGCTTTTTAACGCACAACAGGAATACTGGACTACACGTGGTTCTCTAACGGTTCCACCTAAGCAGGCGCGTCAGTTCCCAGAATAGCCTATTTAGAATACTGATAATACTAACACCGTGCATGGGACACCTCTTCATATTGACAAAATTGGGGTGCTGCTGCATTATTGGCCCTAATTTCTTCCATACAACGGTGAATACCGCAGTCTACATTGAAATCTTTCATGAGCTTCTGAATCAGGTGGGCGACGTAAAACTCCATACTGGCTATTTTCAGCAAGATGATACAACCTGCCACACCTCCAATGTCAGCGTGGCTGAAATTGTTTCATTCCTTGAAGATCGTGTCCTTTCTAACCTACTTTGGCCAGAAAGGTCGCCTGAATTTACACCTCCGGATTTCTTCTTACGTGGCATGCTGAAAAGGAAAGTGTATCGCAATAAGCCACTGACTCGATGGAAATGCAGAAAATCATTCGGCGCTAAATTGTAACTGTGGCTCCGGATGTGTTGGTTAGTGCCTTCCGTAATATGTAGAGGCGCCTAGAACCTTGTCTTGATGCTAATGGTGGCCACTTTCAACAGTTGTTTTAAGATCATCATGCTTCTAAAACGCCTATAAAAGTCTCTGTCAAATGTCACTGAATTACGTCCATTAGTTTGACATTATAAATGATATATGCAAAAAAGAATATGCAAACGATTAGCATTGCAGGGCATATGCAAGTCATGTGCGCCCAGCACGCCACTGAGAAACACTGCAAGAACGGTGCACAGAAGGCGGGGTGAAAGCAGTGTAAGTGTGTTGTGCTGCCGGACCTGTGCGTGGGAAGCTTACTGATGCCTCGTCGCAGAATAGGGCAGTCATTCCAGCACGTTTTAGAGGTCGACAGAGGACAAATAGTGGCTTATCGCTACAACCGTTTATCGTACCGAGACATCAGCGCCCGTGTGGGACAATATCCAGCCACAGTGAGGCGAGTATGGATTCGGTGGGTGCAGGAGGGACGGAACGACTAACGTGAAGGGTTGCAGCAGCCGCGGCACACCACCGAACGAGAGGACCGGCATGTTGTGCGTTAGCGCTGGAATTCGGGTGAGTTGCCCAAGAGCCTGTGCAGCACATACCGTTCGACGTCGTCTGCTGGAGCGAGGATGTGTCGCTCGGCGCCCATTGCTCCGATTACCTTTAACGTTACACCACCGGCGAGTGAGGCGGCAGTAGGCCGTTGATCTCCGCACCTGGACTACGGAAAGGCACGACTTTGTCTTCTCCAACGAATCCCGCTTCTGCCTGCAATACCACGATGGTCAGATCCACATGTGGCGGCACGGCGGTGAAATACTGTATGACGCCTGCATTATGCATCGCCATTCCGGTCCGTCGCCTGGCGTTATGGTTTTGGGCGCAATTGGATATGACACACGAACCCCTATGAAACGCATCGCCGGTACACTTAACAGCCCCAGCTACATCTCCAACGTTTTGGAGCCTGTAGTCCTCCCTTACCTGCAGCACCTGCCAGCGGCCACGTTTCTACAGGACATGCGCGCCCGCACGTGGCACGCATCGTGCAAACAATTCTTCAGTGCCCACCAGGTGTCACTGCTGCGGTGGCCCGCATGTTCTCCCGATATGTCGCCCATCGGACACGTCTGGTAGCAGATCGGCAACCACCACCCGCGGCTACGCCTGATAAACTGTGGCAACGTGTGGTAGCAGCCTGGACCGACATAGCCCAAGTCCACATCCAAAGCCTCTTTCGTTCGATGCCGCGGCGTGCAGCGGCGGTTATTGCCAGCAATGAGGGCCACACGAACTATTGATGTCTGTGTGTTCCGCAAGTCGCACGGGCCTGTAAGCTCAATCGTTTCATCTTTGCACCTGTTATTATGTGTCCAGTAAACCTGGCTTTGCTGTCTCGTGTCCTTCTTGGTGTTGCATTTTAGGTGGCCAGCAGTGTATTTTAAAATGTCTACGTTGTTCCGTTCGCGAGTTATGAATTCATTAATAAGCTAATCAGTAAAGCCAGCGTCGTTTGCTATGTCATCGTTGTCTGAAAGCACGTGACTGCATTCATCGTAGCAGCACATCCACAGGTGTTTTTATTCTTTGAGAACTGTGCATAAAAAATGCAAAAACAAACTTTGCGAAATTTTAAGGAAACGGGCTAAATTTTTATCAACATCATGAATTGGTATTAAGAGGAGTCCCTGAAAATTTCAATGACATCCGGTCAAAACTTTTTAAAATAGGCACGGAATTTTTAATTCAACGGCAAACAGCAATATATACGCAGAAATGGTTAATAAAATTTTGAAGGCTAATTTAAAAAGTTATTTACCGATTCAGGCAAAATTTGGAATTGATGTTCCTATTAAGGAGTTTTCATTAAAATTTCAGCCAGTTTCATAAAATATTCACAAAGATCAGTATTTACCTTTTTTATCCCAGAGATTTGCCCTTGAAAGACGTCTGAAACGAAAAGCGCGTGATGCAATTGATGCTTCTCATATGGACACCTGTATGTTGGAATGTCAAGAGCAAACGATCCAACAAAATTATATATTGTCACCGATGAAGGAGAAACCAAAAATGGTGTGTACGGCCTAGTACTGAAGTAATCACACATTGAATAAATAATGTGTAAGGACTGAATTTGTGAAATCAGCCTTTTTCTTTCTTGCAAGCATCAATTTTTTCCCGAATTTTTCAGTGGCATATAAGGGAATATGAAATTAATAAGCCTAAATCCCAGGTCAAGCCGGGTTGTAAAGCTAGTATTTAAATAATTTAAATATTTTTGTTACTCTTGAAAACCGCAATATTTTGCACCAAACTTCATTAAGTTTAATTACTAATTCACAATCGTTCGATTTGCGAAAGTGACCCATCCATTTCGTTCATTTCCACGATAAAACAAGGCACATTGTGTAGAATTTTTATTACAAGCGTTATCTTATATGTCTCACTGAAAGCCATAATTAGACACTATATGCGAGATTTTTTTTTTGATTGGAATTTTAACGACCACCGTGAGCAACTCAATGGGCTATAAGCAGTCGCCCGTCCCTAATTTAGGGTCACTGGTTCCAGGGAAGGGACAGAGCCAGTGCCGTAAGACAAACACAACATCCATGCCTCATCGGGATTCGAACCCGGACCCCTTTCGGACGAATGATCAGAGGCCATCGCTTAGACCACTGCGCCACCGGGGAGGCATATATATGCGAGATTGCCAGTCTTGTACTATGTAGTGTGAACATATTAAAAGATCTTCACATCACATCTACTGTTCTTATTATTATAAGACCCAGTCACACATCACGTAAATATTCTAAGAAAACAGATACTAACGGTTGTGATGTATTGCAAATTTTCGTCACTGACATCAAAGCCAATGCCAAGAGAATAAATTTGATTTAAAAATATTTTACGAGATGTCATTTATTTGAAATGTATTTATAAAATATAAACAAAAACTCCAAATTAATTAAAATATTTATAGTAATAAGTTAGTGCAGTACTTTCTAATAATAAAACGAATATAATATTTTATTTTATTTATTAAAAATAAATAAAACGAAATAAAGTAAAATGATTTGATAATATTTTATTAAATAAGCGGAATGCCTATAAATGCTATCTGATATCGAACTCTTATAATAATGACAAAAAATTGATAAAAGCACCCAAACCCAAATCAATATAAACAAATATATCCCACGTCTGACAAGCCAAGGAAAACATAAAAAAGACAATTTATAGTTTAGAAGCTCTCAGTATAAGATACAGCATTTCACAGGCTTAGTTAGCATTTAGCCAAAGGCAATACAAATACTTGAACTCTTATTTTTCATTACTTTTCTTTATAGCTTTCCTATCCAAACATCTGTTCAGTTTTATTATTTCAAGGGGGGATGGATCTAAGGAGTTACATCTTTCTTCTCTAAATTTAGTAACCCGTATCCTTAAGGATTAGATACGGGTGACTAAATTTATTTGGAGAACCAGTAATCGATGAAGCCTTCCAAACTGTTGTAGTTTCTATTCAGAGTTTTGAATCTTCGATTGTTAATGTCGCAAAGCTTTTTTCTTTTTTAAAAAATATCTAGACCACTTAAACAAATGACAAGAACCTACTTCTTCCAATAAGCATGAGCAAATATTAAAGGTTTTTTATGTTTTGAAAACAACTTTTGTTTTTCAAAGCAACAATGTCTCGCACGGGTTACAAGAAACTTCCAAGACGTCAATCTTCCCCATATTAGCAGATTACCTTAAATTTGAATTTTCATATTTTGGATTGAAACACTGATAATACCGGGTGTTTGTAATTAAACTGACACTACTCAGAGGCATCAACTGGAATGGCGTCAAACTTTAAAAGAAAAAAAAGAACGAATGAGAACGCGGAAAAAGGATGCCGCGAAGAAAAGTAAATAGTTCCAAATGTCGCCGATAGGGGGTAATGTGGCGCTGTGAAATGTCAAAAATAGGTATAATGGACAGACAAATCAATAACAAAGACGGAACGGAATTGAAACATTACCTTTTATTCAGCACATTCACTTCCCCGGTAAGGACAACGACCACCTTCAATGTGACCACCGTTCTTGTGGACCACACTTTGCATCCGCTGCACAACATTCTCTACGGCCGAACGTAACATGTCACAAGGAATGTTCAGCACAGTCCGTGATATGTTGTCCTTTAAGGCAGCTAAGGTCGGGACCCCACCAAGGTAGACCTTGGACTTCAAAAAACCCCACAACCAAAAGTCACATGGACTTAAATCAGAGGAACGAGGCTGCCATGCAACCGGAAAACTGCGACTAATGACCATTTTGTTTGTGAAGGGATGCCACAACAGCTGCTGTACAGATCGACCAATGTGTGGTGGTGCTCCGTCCTGCATAAAGATTAACCGATCCAGACATTGTCTTTGCTGCAGTTGTGGGGAGAAAGAACTAGTCAGCATATCGTGATACCTCTGCGCGGTAACGGTACAGGTTACGGGTCCTGTTGGAGTAATGGTCTAAAAAAAGGGTCCAACGATGAAGTCCGCTGTGAAGCCACACCAAACAGTGAGTTTTGTGAATGCAACGGCATATCCTAAATTGAGTGGACTGGTTCGGATGCCCAATTCGACAACTGTGCGTGTTGACAGTCCCATTCAGATGAAAATGGGCCTCATCTCCCCACAGAATTCTCCACGGCGAAGCATCGTCGACATTCATCCTGGCAAGAAACGCCAGAGCAAATGTCAATCGTTGATCATAATCGTTCTGTTGGAGTTGGTGCACGCGGCTGATCTTGTATGGACAGTAGTGGAGAACTCGCCGTAAAACTTTCCATACCGTCGTAACATTCAAATTGAGTTGTCAAGCTACTCGCCGGGCGCTGCTACTACCAGCAATGCTCCTCTGTGTGCCGTTGACGATCGCAGTCGCAGCATCTGAAATTGTATCTTCCGACACCGGTTTCCGTCCTCTGCCAGGCCGAACTGTTAGGGAGCCTGGTTCTTCAAACTTCCGAATCATGCCTTTTATTGCATTTATTGAGAGAGGGCCTTTACGTAGGTTGTGACGGGTTCCGAACTCACGAAGAGCGGTGGCTGCGTTGGATTGGTAAAACAACTTCACAAGTAACGCGCACTGTGGTAACGTAAGACGCATGGTGAGCTACGCTGGTGCTCGGAATATCTTTCGGAACTTTCCCCATGTTTTTATAGCCCGCATTAATGGCGCTGTTGTCGCCTACGTAGGCGTGCATTTGCATTTTGACGTCGTACCTGCGCTTTATGCAAATTCTTGGTTATGTTGACTACAACAGCGCCATATTTCCCTTTATCGGTGACGTTTGGAACTAAATTTTTTGTTCGCGGCATCTTTCTTCCCACGTCGTCATTCGTCTCACTACAAAGTTTGGTGCCATTCCGGTTGTTCGATCGAGCTACCTATGCCTCAGAGTAGTGTCAGTTTAATTACAAACACCCGGTATATGCCACAAATCTTTTACTTTATTTTTCAGCTTTCGCTTGGAGATTTGCAAAATGCAAATATGGTTTTAAATGATTCTTTGTCCCTTAAACCTTATATTCAATATTTATTAGTGCTATAGGCACCTTACAGTTGAACAGATTCTGTTTCTAATAGAAGCAATCCATTAGCGAAGGTAGCCTTTATTAAAAATTGTATTCTAAAGAAGTTACTAAACATCATATGGGTCAATAGGTTTTTGTTATTAATAAAAACAAAAATATACATAAATACTGAAAGACTAACCTGATTGTGAAGTCATGTAGAAATATTTACAGTATGCAATGCCTCACAGCCGACCTGCCTCCGGATAACTAGATAATCAAATATTGTTGGTAAATATAGATCATGTATTTTTCTTCCATTCTGTTGTCTGGTAAATCACTCATACTAGAATATACGATACTTGTGTACAAGCTTTAAAACAAACTTAATTAAAGAAAATTAAAATCTTTGGAAACATATGTATTAATTTGAGAATCGATCAGATAATTAATACGAATAGATTTATGTAAAATTACCCTGATACGTGATTCATTCGGTACGTATTGCCTCGTTGGATATACACTTATTGTCATAAAAATCAGCGCTCCAAGAAGGAGACGTCGAATTGAAATGAGACTTTAGTAGTGATATGGTACATATAAACGACAGATGTGATTACAATATTACAGCAGCTGGACAATTTCCTGGGGACATATGGTAAACGTTCCGGTCAGCGTTAGTACAGCGCCGGACAGCCTCGTACTTAGACACATGCGGTGATATTCTCCGGCATGAAGTCAAAGAGACGCCGTATGTTATCGTCGGACAGATTGGCCCACACTTCTTGAAACTGACGATCTAAATCACGAGACATGGCGAAAGCTGGCGTCCCATCTGGTCCAACACGTGCTCGATAGGCGAGAGATCAGGCAATTTGGCATGCCACGGAAGCGTCGAAGCAGGACTAGACAGTCCGGGGAACGCGATCCATGTGCGGACGGGCGTTATCTTGTTGTAAAATGGCTCACGGCCTCACCTCCAGGAAAGAATGCCCATGGGGCCGCAGGTTCTTCTGCACATAACGTTCGGAGGTTAATGTCCCTCGGATCAGTGAGAGGGAAGTCCGGCTGTCATGCGCGAATGCTTCCCAGACCATAACGTCTACATTTCCGGACGTGTGCCGCTGCACATTGAAGTTGGGATTGTAGCGCTAACTGCGGTCGTCCACACTCTGACACGGTGGCCGTCCACACTCTGACACGGTGGTCATCCACACTCTGACACGGTGTTCCTCCACACTCTGACACGGTGTTCCTCCACACTCTGACAGGGTGGCTGTTCACACTCTGACAGGGTGACCGTCCACACTCTGACACGGTGGTCGTCCACACTCTGACACGGTGGTCATCCACACTCTGACACGGTGTTCCTCCACACTCTGACAGGGTGGCCGTTCACACTCTGACAGGGTGACCGTCCACACTCTGACACTGTTGTCGTCCATTCCCATGCAAAAATGGGATGTGGCTGAACCCTATACGTCACCAGTCCGTATAATTCCACTTTGCTCGCGGCTGACACCACTGCCATCGACGCCGACGATGGTCAGATGTTAATGGCAGAAAACTTAAGTGCTGTTGAGAGTGCAGATTCGCATCTGCCAGTCGTCTGGGAATGGTTCTGACGGACAGAGGAGTCTCTTGTACAACGTCCACATGTCTCGAAATGTTGGACAAGGACGTCTTTGCATCTCTGCGGGCCGCTGTCACGATCCCACGGTCCTCTCTGCTGGTGGTGTGTCCAGGTTTTCCACACCCAGTCCGCCGTGTATGGGTGCCTTCCAGTGTGTCTTGCTCCCTAAACGATCGCAATGTACTGTCCGACCGGCCCAAATGGCGCCCATTCAGCACACCGGCCACCCTACCTACCTCATACTGATGGTACGACCTCCTTTAATCTCCGTCAGTTGCCTGTAAGCACATCGTCGGCGGCTCCTCGGCATGTCTGTCGCTCAAGGATCAAACATGACTCTTACAGTGCACTTCGGCAAGAACGTCGAGCCTCCTGCGCGGCGCCTTATAAACCTCAAGGATTGCGATTGCAGCCCAAGTCTTGGCCGTGTGGGAATGTGGAATCGCACGACACTTTAATTATTTGCACGTCTACCCTCCCCGTAGCTATCCGCCAAGTTTCGTGTGAATCGCAGGATTCTTACTTGGTGCATTGATTTTTATGACAATGAGTGTATGACTCATTCCGACACAAAAGGTGGCAAGTACAGTTGGTTTGGGACATTCGTCAGACTGTTTTGCTTATCCTTATTATAAATTAACGCTGTCATTCTTCATTAGACAGATTTAAATTTATAATAAGGATCAGTAAAACGAGTAAAATGAAAGGTTTTCAGTGTGGCATGATATTTAGCGACTGAAGTGGCATTGTGATAATCGCCAAACCTTCCATCATACTCATACTGTAGTATATCTTTACTGTGGGTATATCGTTAAGCTAAATAGTTTCTTAAATGCCTTGCCTGTACATAAAAACTTGGTATATACCGGAGAGGCAGAGCTGGAAAATAAGAAACTTTCCACCTTCTTATTCGGGCATGCTGCCCAAATGAATAGATGCCCGAGCCAAACATTTGAATGCCCAACATTTTGCCGATAAAATTGTACATTGCTGATAGCTCCGAAGCCTGGGAAATTAAATACAGTAGGCATCATTATACTCGTATTATAACATAGCCTATAATTCAATGTAAAAACTAGAAATTTAGGTAATTTTATTGAAGTAATTATATCAAAAGGATATAAATTACTTTTAATATTTTTAATTATTGCAGTCAAAATTGAAGTTTAATCTCATCTACAGGATATCCCCGCATTCATCATGATATTAAGAGTACAGATAACTTTTAAAGCGTTCTTGTGTGACGTATACTGCTAGTTTACATACCCGACATTCTCCCGCATTGCCCTCATGAACCGTAACTGGTCCAGAGTGTAAAACGTGACACAGAGGTTTGCCCAACTGTCAAACACGCTTGCACATCGGTAGGTGAAAGATGGCAAGCGATACTGCATTTAATCGACCCTGCATTCCTTACAAATTTCAAGGGAAAAGTGCTGCAAAAGCATGTGCATCCATCTGTTCTTTTCTGGGAGAGAATATTGTACCGAAAAGCAGGTGTGAGTTCTGTTTTAGACGTTTGAAGTAGACGGTTCAAAGCAGGTGATTCTGATGTTACCGATCGAGAGCGTAGCGGCGCCCAGCAGAAGGTTGCACATGAAGAAATGCAAGTATTGCTGGATGAAGATTCGTCTCAAACGCAAAACGATCTAGCTGGACAACTGAGGGTAACTCAACAACCCATTTCCAATCGTTTACGCGGAATAGGTAAGATTCAGAAGGAAGGAAAATGAGTCCCACATGACCTAACCCAGAAGAACAAGGATGAGCGTGCCATAACGTTTTTGAATCTGTTGAATAAACAACACATAAAGTCTTTCCTGTATAATATCGTTACGGGTGATAAAAAGTGAATATTATATGACAATTCCAAACGCAAAAAGCACTGATTAGACCCGATGAAGCAACGACTCCGACACCGAAACCCAATATTCACTCCAAGAAAAGTCTTCTGTGAATCAGGTGGGATATAAAGTGTGTGCTCTAATATGAACTGCTGCAACAGAGTCAAAATGTTACTGCTGACCGCAACAAGCAACAACTGATGCTACTGAACCCGGAAGTCGTTCGGAAACGTCCATTCACAGGCAAAGGATTTCGTCCCGTGAAATTACTGCATGACAACGCTAGGCCCCATGTCTCAAAATCGGTCAAGGAAACGTTATTGACTCTTGACTGGAAACATTTGGAGCACCCGGCGTATAGTTCCGACATAGCCCCTTCAGACTATAATTTCTTCCGTACGATGGAACATGGTTTCTCTGCTGTACGGTTCCGGACATGTGACGAAGTGCAAAAATGGGTTGCCAACTTCATCGTGTCACATGACAAAGTATTCTTCATGACTGGAATCCGTCAGCTGCCCGACGGATGGCGGAAGATGAAAGATAATGATGGCGCATATTTTGATTCCTAAAGGTTATTGTTGTTTTCTCTCAAATTACATGTTTCGTTTCTTAAAACACTTTAAAACATATTTGTACAATTTATACAATTGAAGACAATGTCCACAAACATGACTTTTGTCTTTGGCAGCTGATAGTATTCTACAGGTTTGGTTTCAGGAACATGCCGGTCAGTTTACTTTGCTTAGGTGGCCCCAAAAATCTCCAGATCTCAACCCCATGGAGACATTGTGGGATGAAGTTGAACGAGCCATCAGACAGCTTGTCCCATTATCCTGCAATCTCACAATCCTGGAAAGTGCTATTCTTCAAGTATGGTCTCAGATTCTACAAACCACCTAACAACATCTCGTGGAGTCCATGCCACGAAAAATCGACGCAGTATTAAAGGCAAAAGGTGACATTTGAAATACTGAGGGGGTGGTCATAATAGAGTGGCCACTAAGTGTATAAAGTGTCATTATAATATCAAACAGGAACATCAAATATTCACGGAAAGAGAACAGCAAAGGTCCGCCGATTAATTGCAAAATAGCCCTATCGTTGCATCATTCATTTACACATGTACAGCAAAAAAGGAAAAAAAAACTGTTGATACGTTCAAGACACAAATTCTACAATTATCGTCAATTAGAGAGGTCGCTTTTTTCACTACGCAAATCCTTGGCAAATCCGTACGTGGACACTGCTTCTTTGGTTAATTTACAACCTGATTCGAACTACAACACTGATAAACCTAAACTGCTGTCCTGCCAAATCGTATCAAATAGTGTTAAGCGAACAGCAACGAACTACTTTCGGAACGGCAATTAAAACTGGTTAGAGAAGAAATAAACAAAATTAAAAGGAAAAAAATTAGAAAGCTAAAATATATATACACTGAAGTGCCAGAAAAACTGGTACAGACGAGCTTTTGCAAAATACATAGCAACGTCACCCATACGCGTACTCGGTTTCATCCGCCAGTGCGTATATAAAACGACAGACATCCTTGCCAGCTGTCAGAGCTGTTTTTGGCAGGAGAATCACAAGTAATAACGATTTAAGTGATTTTCAACGCGGTGTCATAGTTGGCGATTGTTAGATGGGCCATAATATTTCGGAGGTAGAAACGAAGTACGGATTTTCACGGAGGACCATTGCAAGGGTGTACCGTGACTACAAGAATTCCGGCGAAACCTCTAACCTTCGATAATAGTGTGGCCGTAAAAAGATATTGGGTGAACGTAACCATCGTCGGCTGTCAAGAGTCATTTCACGCTGTAGGCGTGCAACACTCTCACAGGTATCATCTGAATTCAATGCTGGAGCCTCAACAAGCATCAGCGTTCGGACTGTGCAACGTACCCCGCACGATATGGGCTTTGCGAGCTGACGCCCTAACTCGAGTCTCCTTGATGGGTGCACGACACATAGCTATGCGCCTCGCTTGGGTACTGCAACACCGCCACTGAACACTTGATGACTGGAAACAAGTAGACTGGTTGGACGAGTCACGTTTCCAACTGTAATATGGCAGATGTAAGAATTCGTGTGTGGCGCAAACCCCATGAAGCCATGGATCCCGCCTGTCAACAGGGAACTGTAGCAGCTGGTGGGAGTTCCGTAATGGTATGGAGTGTGTTTAGTTGGACTTCACTGTGACCCCTGGTACGCTATAAACGTCTGTGACCGCCGAACGCTATGTACGCGTCCTTTCTGACGAGGTGCAACCGTTCATGTCCTGCATTCATGCTGATGGGTTGGGCCTGTTCCAACCGAACCATTTTGCGGAAGACGGAGCAGAACGGAAGGTACACTTTGGCATCACTCGCCACTCAGAAGAGTACTCAGCCTATCTCGTATTCCTCAAACTACCGAACCCCAACAAGGTCGGCTGAATCACAACTTCAAACATTACGCAGCAACGGCTCCACAAAGAAACCCCAGCAAGGCAAGGTCGGCTGTACAATGAAACAAAGGTGCATAACGCCAAGGCAAGGTCAGCTGACGCAACAGCTGCCACACGAAGAATCCCCAGCAGTTCAATGTGGGCTGCACGGAGAAGGGCCAGCACCGCAAGGTCGGTTACACAAAGAAGCGAGGCGACTTTCGTTGCATGATCTTATATCTGACTTTATTCAATAGCCAAGGAACGTGCATCCCAAATATGCAAACGCACATCAAGACGATTAACCGAAAAAGTGGTGCCAAAGGGCAAAGTGCTTGGAGGCCTTCATATTTTATTCAATGCTTTTCTCAGATTGCCCGTAATTTTACAGTACATTACGGAATTAAAGGAGTATTTATAAAATTTCGAAAATACCAAGTTGATGAATGACGCTTCCTAGAGACCTTCCATGAACAACGACCATACGTTCGTTCAAAATTTAGATGTTAAGCACCACGCCACATCAGTTCAAACCAAACGCCATCTTTGTGAACATCATAATTGTAAACAAAAGACAAAAACTGTTAGATATTTCTAAACAATTAAAATCTATAATTCCTTTAAGTAACGCAATAAGCCACTTACCAGCTGCAGGAAGATCTATCCTTAGTAATCACACATAAAAACGCTTCAAATGACAACACACTAATATTTATTGTACATCTCCACAAAAAGGTAATAACTCACTATTCCAACACGCACACCCTCTACATATCACCGACATTGTTGTTGTTCAGTCAAAGATCAACCACTTAGATTACTAACCGACGTGAGCAGCAGAAGGGGATCTTCTTCTCAGGCAACGCTCGCTAGAGTAAACAAATAAAAACGTTTCGAGCAGCGCCACCTGCAATTCTGTTAAATGTTCGCTGAGGCGTCGGGTTCGAAGAACTCTGACAGCCATATTTCTTATAATAATTTCTAACAGTCTCCCACTTGGCTGGAGGAGTTCATTTTATCATGCCTCGTGTCAGTCTAAGTTTTTCAAACTGGGGTCCAGCCAACGGCTTGGTGAAAATGTCCGCAACTATTTGAGAAATATTACAGTAGTTTAACTGAAGAATAGTTCAACTCAATTCTTTCACAAACTGATACCGCACCATAATGTGTTTAGATCTGGAATTGATCTTTTGATTTTCTATAAGATGTATAGTTGATTTGTTATCCTGAAATATTGTAGTGGTTCCAGTCTGTTCACAATCAAAACTCTTGAGTAACTCTCGCAACCACAATAGTTCTTTGCTTGCTTCTGCAGTGGCGATGAACTCTGCTTCGGCTGTCGATAAGGCTGTTGTTGACTGCTTACGGCTGGTCCAACATATGGCACTCTTTCCAAGCATGAATACAAATCCAGATGTTTATTTCCAGTCAGTCCGGTCTCTTGCCCAGTCAGCGTCTGCATAGCCTTTTAAAATTAGTGGGTCTTGTGAAGATAGTCTTAATTTAAGGTTTAATGTTGATTTCAAATAATAAATTAACTTCATAATGGTTAACCAATCTTGTTTACTTGGTTTTTCTACTTTTCTGCTTAAGATACCTATGGTAGTTGAAATGTCTGGTCTTGTTACTGTAGGTAAATACATGACAGCTCCCACTGTTTCTCTATAAAGTCCATTATCTTTTAGAAGTTCTTCTTCTTGAATGTTCTTTCTGTAGTCTGTACTTATTCGTGTTTTACTTTCCTTATTTTGATCTGTAGCATAACTTTGTATAATTTCCTTTATTTTATTACTTTGACTCAGAAGAAAACTTCCATCTTCTTCTCTTTCTATTTGAATTCCAAGATAATATGTTATGTGGCCTAAATGTTTGACTTCAAATTGATTTTTCAACAAATTTGCAGTTTTCTTTATATTTCCTGTGTTATTCGATGCAATTAATATATCATCTACATAAATAGCTAAATAAACTGTTTGTTTTCCATCCTTTCGTGATAGTAAGCAAGGATCTGTTGTACATTGTTTGAAGCCCTTGCTGAACAAATATTCAATTATTGTTTTATTCCAATTTCTGGCACTTTGTATGAGACAATTTACAAACTTTTTCTCTTCTTTTCCTGATTCTCTGAAACCTTCTGGTTGTTCCATAAATACATCTTCTTCTAATTTTCCATACAGGAAAGCAGATTTTATATCAAGATGATGAACATTCCATTTTCTATTTGCTGCAACTGTTAAAAGAGTTCGTTCTTAAAGTGGTATGTTTTTCTACGGGTGAAAAAGTTTCTTCAAATTCTAATCCCGGTTGTTGTGTATACCCCTTTGCAACAAGTCTTGCTTTATAGCTTTCGACTTTTCCACTTGCATTGTATTTTGTTTTGAAAATCAATTTATTTTTAATGGCTTTTTTTCCTTCTGGAAGATCTACCAAAGTCCATGTTTCATTTTCCTTCAATGCATCTAGTTCTTCCTTTATGGAATTCATGCAGTTTCCTTTTTCTACTTCGTTTATGTCCTGGATTTCTTTTAAGCTTTGAGGATCCTTTTTATACTGAAATTTTGCAACATATGCTAATCTTAAATTTTTTGTTCATCTTCTTTCCTTTCAGCAGGTTTACTTTTTATTATAGCTTGCTGACGTTCATCAAATTTTACTGATCTGGTAATGATTATTTTGTTTGTTTCTTTATTTAATACTCTGTATCCATTAGATCTTTGATCATATCCTAATAAGATTCCCTCTTGTGCTCTATTGCCAAATTTTCTTCTTTGTTGCTTTGTCACATATACATAAGCTTTTGATCCAAATACTTTAATATGACCAAGATATGGTTTAAATCCGTTCCATAATTCAAAAGGAGGTTTTCCTGTTTCTTGTGTTGGAGCTCTATTTTGTATGTAAGCTGCTGTTATTACAGCTTCTGCCGAGTATTTACCTTCCATATTAGCATCTAACATCATAGTGTTTGTCATTTCTGTCAAAAATCTGTTTTTTCTTTCAGCAATTCCATTCATCTGAGGACAGTATGGAACAGTTGTTTTATGTTCTATTCCTTGTTCCACTAAATAATTTTCAAAATCTCTTCCACAATACTCTCCTCCATTATCTGTTTTTATTGATTTTGGCATTTTTCCAAATTTGGTTTTCACTGAAGCTACATATTGCTTAAATTTTACTAATGCTTCATCTTTACTTTTAAGCAAATAGATGTAACAGTATCTGATATAGTCATCTATAAATGTGATAAAATACTTGTAACCACTAGGACTGGCCTCAACCATGGGACCACAAATATCTGTGTGTACAAATTCTAATACAGCTTTGGCCTTAAAACTACTTTGTTTGGAGAATGGCTTCTGTGTAAGTTTGCCTTTTATGCAAAACTCACAATTTTCTTCCTTTTTACAATTGGAAAGAGTTATTCCTCTTGCTAACTCCTTTTTCTCTATTTGTTTTATCATTTCAATATCCCTATGACCTAGCCTTCTGTGCCATAAATTCAAACAATTCTTATTTTCACATGTAGTGGCCAAATTTGCCTTTTCATCTAATATTTGTAGTTTGTACAAATTATCCGAGGCATCTAATAATCCTATAGCTACAATAGTATCCCCATACTTAATTGTGCATTTTTAATTCTTGAATAAAATTTCAAATCCTTTTCTGTGGCTTTTCTAACAGATAACAAATTAGTGTCTAAATCTGGAACATATAACACATCCTTTACTTCCACTTTTCGAAATTTTCCTTTTTCGATTTGGCAGTTTAAGGTTATATTTAGCTTGCCTAATGACTTTTACTGAGAACCGTCGGCAGTAGTGATCAGCTCTGATTCACCTTTGGAAAGTTCTTTAAACAGTGTTGCATCATTTGTCATGTGACACGTTGCACCGGAATCAATTGACCAACCTTTGGATATTTTGTTGGGTTTTGACTTTGTTTCTAATGAGAAATTTTCATTTTCTCTTTTTATGTCATTTTGTTCACAATCTAATTTTGTTTTTCTTGTCTTCACGGCAATATTACTGTGAGACCCTGTATGTGGGTTTATTTTGTGAAACTTACCAGTGTTACCTTTATTTTGATTTCTTTTGTAATGCCAACAGTCATCTCTGACATGATTCTTTCTTTTTACAAAAAGTGCAAAATCTTTCTTGTTTAGAGCTGTAATTTTTCTTTTTATAACTTGTTTTCAAAACAGTTGTGTGATCGGTGTGTGCCTGTGAGTTTTCTTTCCTTCGATTAGATTCATCTATCACTTTGCATTTGATAAACTCAAGTGTTAAAACTTCTTATTGTCTTGCTTCTAATGCAGTAACTAAATTTTCATAGGTACCTGGTAAACTATTTAGCAAGATAGCCCCCAAATGTGTGTCTTTGAATTCCTCTCCCTGTGCTTTAAGCTTGTGAACTATTTCCAGCATTCTATTTACATGCTCTTGCATAGTTGATCCATTTTCTTGAAAACGCAAACTATACAGTTTTCTAAGCAAATACAATTTACTACTCAAACATTCTCTTTCGTAAACCATTTTTAAAGCATTCCACGTTTCAGAACTTGTTCTCTTATCGCGTACGTGAATAATTTGATCACCAGACACGCAAAATGTTATTGTAGCTTTAGCCAATTCGTCATTTCTCAAACATGCATCATTGTTTTTTTCTGGAATTGTCTGTGAAACAACCTTCCGTAAATTATCTTTAAAAAGAATCATTTCCATTCTTACTTTCCAAATTAGATAATTAAAACTATCTAACTTTGTTATGCTGTACGTGCCGCTTCCTATGAATGACGCCATTTTGTTCCGCTTTCGATTTTCGAATGAGGAACTACGCAGTAACAAATACGCCTTCAATCCACTCGACTGAAATGATTGATGAATTTGACGAACTTTGCTTTTGATCTTCCTGACAGCAGTGAGATTTCAGTCTCATAATCAAGATTGTTAGATATTTCTAAACAATTAAAATCTATAATTCCTTTAAGTAACGCAGTAAGCCACTTACCAGCTGCAGGAAGATCTATCCTTAGTAATCACACATAAAAACGCTTCAAATGACAACACACTAATATTTATTGTACATCTCCACAAAATGGTAATAACTCACTATTCCAACACGCACACCCTCTACATATCACCGACATTGTTGTTGTTCAGTCAAAGATCAACCACTTAGATTACTAACCGACGTGAGCAGCAGAAGGGGATCTTCTTCTCAGGCAACGCTCGCTAGAGTAAACAAATAAAAACGTTTCGAGCAGCGCCACCTGCAATTCTGTTAAATGTTCGCTGAGGCGTCGGGTTCGAAGAACTCTGACAGCCATATTTCTTATAATAATTTCTAACAAAAACTGCAGACTGCTGTGACATGAACCTGTGGAACGACAAACTAGTTCGATATATTAAGGAAGTTCATATAACAAGTTCCGAAAACCATCATTTAATCAACGTAAGACGCTGGCCATGGCGGTTGCGTAATGGCGAGCTGGAAGTTGGTTGCCTCTCAGAATAAACTTTTAGTAATCATCCTTCAGTGAAGTTTTTTAAATATAAAATATTCCGTTTTATGAAAGAATAACTTTGCAAGGTGTAAAATTTCCATTTCTCTTAAGTCAGTGCAGCTATTCATTTGTATCTCATTTTTATATTTCCATGCATGGGTCACTCTGAAACAACTAGAAAAGTGCAGATTTTTTCCGATAGTCATGGTATATATGTACACACCGATGAGCCTTTACATTATGGTCACTCCCAGCCTAGAGAAACGAACGCGCCTGGACACCGAACGATGGCACAGGTGAAGTTCACACGGCAGTATATATACTACCGGAGGCCCGGCTTTGGTTAGTAGAGTGTTCTGAGCCAGAATGAGAAAAGCTGCGGATTTAGCGGAGTTTGGTAAAGAAACATTGTGACGTCAGCGTGGAGGGACTGGTAGTCATTGGCGTTCAGCGAAGCCTCCAGTGGTACTAGCGGTCACAGGCCATACCAGGAGAACATCTTCCAGACATGCACACTCTCACTGTCGGCCTGTGCTTGACGGGCAAGCGTGTCCTAGTGTTGGTTCTTGTGTGTCTGACGCCGCATCTGCCACTGCCCGTCACTTCTGTGGTGTAGAAACCTCAATTCGACGGATAAGGCACCCTTTCGCTACTCTTCCTCTGTCCAAGGACTGTAGTCCCATGCGAACTGCAGGCGTCGTTGCCGATGGATCTGGGTTAGAATGGTCGTCTTGAAGCTGCGCAATACTTCCGAAATCCATGCTAACAGGGTTCGCTGTACTGTTATCTTTGACCCGTTCCTGAGTGCCTCAGCGTTGGTTTGCGCGGCCAATTACTGCATTGTTGCGTGTCGATTGACCATTATCAGTCGACGTAGGTGACGTTCCACTCTGGGGTCAATGGCTTTTGGGCTCTACAGTTATGACGTCGGGTGGGACTCGGTGTACTAGAGGTCCATTTGTGGCCCACCATTATTACAGCACCTAGCGAATAGCTCTCGAAATCTCATGTCTCTGGCACGCTTCCACCCTCTGCGCCGTAGCCGATAATAATACTATTTTGAACGTCTGTCGAAACACTACCTCAGCCAATTGTGCTTACGTAACGGTCTATGGCTCATCTGTCCTGGGCCGCCGCTTATATATCCGTGTGGTGGATCTTGTCACGTTCAATCTGTGTGGCGCCTGAGCGGGTACACTGTCATTACAGGGGTGGACATATTATTCGAATATGATCCTGCAATTTACAATAGATCATTCCATACATAAGAATTCACTGAATGACGTTTGTATGACAGCCCGGATTTTCTTGAAAATTTATACACATTTTGCTGCTATAGAGGTGTTAAAATTTCCAAATTTAAATGACCTGACTTATTCATTTGTGGAACTACATGATCCTAAAATTCATTGATCTTAAAAAATTTGCTTAAAATAACAATGTACATACAACGATATGTATATATTTATTTCAAACATGCAAGCAGAACAGTAATAAATGAAAACTATGACTCAACTACTAAACGGCAAGTTCTCGATCAACAGCTTTCACTAAATAACCTGAAAAAATTAGTAAATATAAATTGAAGAATGTGAATATGTTTTGTATACGTTGCCAGCAATGTTTGTTACGTAAAACTTTGTTAGGTTCTAGGATGAATAAATTCGGAAACTCTTCTTGAAGACATGAAGCCAATAAATATGGAATGGAACACGTGCATTATCTTTATATTTTCACGGAATAAATTTGTGAACTCTCTTATGATTTCCGAAGTGTGCGTGTATTGGAATTGTTCAGCTTCTGCAAAAAAACGTATTGATTAAAATCATTAGAGAAGGCTTATTGATTAAATCACTATGGTTCAGCTTCCGCCAAAAGGCTTATTAATTGAAATCACTAGAGAAGTGTTTCAGTTTGTTTAGAACGGAAAAAAGAAGGTATTTCCAAAAAAGCTTAGTGCTTCACGTTAATAGAAGAGGTGTTGGGGTCAGGGATATTACAGTGCGGTGTAAAATTTTAAGATTTTTACTGATTTCAAAAATTTTAACAAATCAGATTCAACCATATGAAAATATTGCTTCATATATGGCTGGTATATTATTGAAAAACGTTTCAAACAATAATTGGAAGAGTCCTCAGAGAAACGATGTTCAAGATTTCTATAAAGAAGATCTTGGTTTATTGGAAAAATGGAACTCTCTTACAAAAAAGCTTTCGAAGGAGCTATATATCCAGAGTATTTATGAGGATAGGCATACATACTTAGAGTTCACTGTCAGGATTGATTTTGACCAGAAGATTGCTTTGCAGAACATTTCTAGAATGATTTACTATTTTTCTAAAGGGGACTTCACATTTAAATACATTTTTTCTGGTTTTTGATGAGCCCTCTTAGATTGTATACAGCGGATGGCAGAAACGGCCGAACGCGGTTGTAAATCATCACGCAGCCATGTGCTTTCTTAAATTAAGCTTCCTGCTACCAGTGCTTCCTGAAACTCAGCTCACACTCTCTCCCGAGACCTTTTTTGCTCACATTTACGCTCAAGTTTAATCAAATTCAAGTTTCTTTTTCAGGGGTACTCCGAATTAGGCGCAGTCGGGACTACACTGTAAAAAAAAGTTGTAGTTTTTACAGAAAATTACTGTAAATCGCTACAGAAAAATGCCGTAACCACATTTAACAGTTTAAAACTGTAAAATCTACAGTTTTGGGTATGGCAACGCGCCGAGCTACTGAACTACCTAACGCGCATGCTCAAAAACTTAGCCTCGCGTTTCGAAGTAGTTTGGTAGAACTTAGCAAATTAACGAGCAAACGGGATTTGTAATGTGAGCATTACAAGACATATTAATCATTCTCAGTTCCACTAAATTATTAGGAGGTTAGAATTTCCGTGTTCCACTTCCGAGATTTATCATTCTTTGTTTTTCTTTCAATTTCAGTTAATTTTATTTGGCGTTGAGCACTTCGCAGGATTGTTTGTTTGTTAGGCTTAATTTCTACGTTAAGTTCGCTGCATATCACTTCACTTTATTCCTATTCAATATCTTTCACTAACATTTTGTATCTGTTTGACCAAAGTTTTTCTGTACTGTAGGAGACTAGTGCTTATTTTCATTTGGAAACTTTTTGATTACAGTTTAACAGGAAAGTTCATGTGGACATATGCTAACTATTCGGTTACACGTTGGTCTAGGCATGAGTTAAGACTGGGCACTTTAGCGTACGTTTGCAGCTAACAGATATAAAGTACTTTTAACGACTACCTGTACTATTAATGGTACTATCATAAAATGATGGAATTTTACGCTAAATTAATAACTTTTGGATTGGTGACATTTTTGATTGTATGTGAGAAACAAATGAATTCTACTACGTAACTTTGCAGGACGCTAAAGTACACATTTACTTATAATTTTGTTGCTTGATTAATTCTCCAGGATGCAGTGCATTTGTTTATGGGATGCATGATCATCATCTGACAAATTGCTTCATCCAGGCAACTGGCTTATTCAAGGAAAATTGAAAAAAACAACTTGTTGATCATTTGTATTTACTTCTCATAATCTATTTACATACCACCCAGTTAAGAAGGAAATTTTCTTTTGCTCTGCCCGAATTTTATATTAGTCTCAAATAACAGTTTTGTATAATAACATGACCATGTAGTTTTGCTTTTTGCGTGACTCATTAGTTGATTGTGAAAACTATTAGAAGAAGAAGAAGAAAGCATGGAATTCAACCTTCCAAAAAAGTCAAAGCCTGGAATAATGATACAGGTAAGCATAGTTTTTGCTGCTAAACTTTTGAAATGTTGTACAGAATGTAGTTACATGCCTAAAGTTTTGCTGAATGAAAGTTTCTGAAGAAAGTACTTTATTCATGCCTTAAAACAATTCTAAATTTTAGTATGCTTGTCTAGCAACCTTTTAAAAATATACCCTTATTAAAATAGTTTTTCTTACTGTTTTATTTTCAATATCAAAATTATATGTTCAGTTCCTAACTAAGAAAAACCTACTTAACAAAATACAAAAGGGTTGTAATGCAATTGAATAACATGCACCATCTGAAAAATGGTTTTACTCAGGTAATAAATTTATTGCGAGAACATCTCTAGATATTGTGACCACGATAGCAGATGCATACACAATTTGTACTACTGGACTCTATTTCTGTTTTCACTGCCCCGGTGATCATTCGTCCGAAAGGGGTCCGGGTTTGAATCCCGGTAAGGCATTGATGTTGTGTTTGTCTTACGGCACTGGCTCTCTCTCCCTTCCCTGGAACCAGTGATCGTAAATTAGAGACGGGCGATTGCTTATAGCCCATTGAGTTGCTCACGGTGGTCATTAAACCTCCAATCATAAAATATATATATATATAAAATAATAAAAGTTAAAAAAAATAATTACTGTCTTGGGTCTGAGTCTCGGGATCCAAGTGGTTCAGCTATGCTGACATTTTGCTTGTGCTTTTTTTTTTTTTAAACTTTTAGGTGTATTGGGATTCAGTAATGATTTGCCGCATAAAGCACAATCAAGTGAGGACCCGGAATTCATACTACACATTACATTTTTTCATTCCTCATTTTTCACAGTTCAATGATTTTCAGTTTCTTGTATATATATACACACACACACACACACACACAAACACCCAAGAGCAGAGTCAAAGACAAAATTTTACACCTAAGATTTTAAAACCAAATTTGCTTAAAAAACCTGAAGATCATGACTCGCAACGCAGCAGTTGTGAATATTCAGAGTTCACATACTATTAAGAAGACACAGTAGCAAAAAAAAAATTATTTAACAGGTACTAAAACAACAAAGAAAAACTCCTAAACTAACAGGTATGAGTAAAAAAGAAGATAAATTAATAGCAACCTGAATGTAGAAAGTGTCGAGAATGCCGAGCCTTGGCTTTATCAAGGAGCAGCAAAACTCTGCATTTTCTTACTTCCACAAAGACCTAGTTGCAAATGGGTTTCTGCAAAGCCATAGATGCAAGTTTAAAGCCCACCAAAAATAAATTTTTACTATCATAACTTCCTCAGAGTTGCATGATGAATCACTTAGTTTTGCATGCATCTATAAGTTTCCTTGCCCAACCCACGCTCGTCATCTGCCACAAAAAACAGAAAAACGATTACAAAAACCACAAGTTGTGAGAGTCTGAATAAATCATAAGATATATCATCATCATCATCATCATCATTGTCAACCATTATCAATCCACTGCTGGACGAAGGTCTCCCCAAGTTTCCTCCACAACGGTCTGTCTTGTGCCAGTCTCCTCCATGTCACTCCCGCATACTTTCGAATTTCATCCACCCATCTTCCATGTGGTCTTCTTTAGGGTCTTTACCTGTCCCTTGGATTCCAATCTAAAATTTCGGCTGTCCATCGATGGTCTGTCCTTCTGGCAGTATGTCCAGCACATTGCCATTTCAGGGATTTAACTCTGATCATGATGTCTTCCACTCTTGTCATTTTTCGGATCCACGTGTTCCTCTTCTTATCTCTCCTGGTTACACCAAGCATGCACCTCTCCATGCTGCTTTGAGTTGTCTGCAGCCTTTGTATGTCTCTTTTAGCTAAGGTCCACGTCTCTGCACCATATGTAAGCACTGGAAGGATGCATTGTTCAAACACTTTTCTTTTAAGACATAATGGCATATTGCTCTTGAAAATTATGCTGTTTCTTCCAAAAGCTCTCCAGGCAAGTTTTGTACGCCGATTAATTTCTTCACCAATGTGACCCTCACTTGATATCTGCTGTCCAAGATAAACGTACGTGTCTGTTATCTCCAGCTTTTCTCCATCAATCGATAAATCTTCATTTCTTGTAAAAGCATTGTACATCACTTTTGTCTTCTGAAAGTTCATTTTTAATCCCACTTCTTTACTCTTGTCAGCAAGTTCCTGGATCATACTCTGTAGCTCTGATGGGGTAGTTGCAAAAATGACTATGTCATCAGCAAAACGAAGGTGTGTTATATAATCTCCATTAATCTTTATCCCTTTGTTTTCCCAGTTCAGTGATTGAAGACATTTTCCAATGTGGCATTAAAGAGCTTCGGAGATATGGTGTCACCTTGTATCACTCCTTTTCCAATTTTTATGTATGTTGTATTTTCAAACAGCCAAATCTTTGCACTTGCATTTTCATAGATTTTATTAATAATATTAATGTATGCATCTTCAATACCGCAGGATTTCAGAGCCATTGCAACTGCTGATGGTTTCACCGAATCAAAGGCTTTTTCATAATCGATAAAAGCCATGCACAATGGAAGTTCATATTCCCTCGCTCTTTCAATTAGTTCTCGCAGTACGTGGATATGATCTATTGTGCTGTAGCCACTCCTGAATCCAGCTTGTTCTCTCGGTTGAGTCATGTCCAGTGTCACCTTCAAGCGGTGTGAAAGAACTTTAGTTAAGATTTTATAAACCACTGATAGGAGGCTGATAGGTCTGTAGTTCCTGAGATCCTCAATGTCACCTTTTTTATGTAGCAAGATCATTGTAGCGTTGTTCCAATCCTCAGGAATTTTCCCTTCATTAAGGCATCGAGTGAAAATTTGGGCGAGTACTGTTTCGATTTCTCCACTTGCTTCTTGTATGATTTCTACAGTAATTCCATCTTCTCCTGGAGCTTTTTCCCGCTTCATGTTCTTGATTGCATGTGCAACTTCTGCTGGAAGGACTGGAAGAACTCTGGTACTGGTATCTTTCATGATGTCTGGAGTGCATATATCATCCCTTTCATATAATTTGGAGTAGAAATCTTTCACTCTTGTCAAAATTTCACCTCTATTTCTTGTTACAGAACCATCTTCTTTTCTCAGTGCCATAATCTGTTTTCTTCCCTTACTGAGATGTCCCTTTGCTATCTTTAGGCTTTGGTTGTTTTCAATTGCTTTCTTCACTAGTTCACAGTTGAATTTTCTTATGTCTTCAGTGATACTTTTTCTTACTGTCTTGCATAGCTCTATATATTCCACTTTGGAAGTCACATCTTCTTTAGTTGTCCTCATCTCTCTTCTTTTTTGCATCAACATTTTGGTTTTTCCTGATAATTTGTTCACATGCAACTTGTTCTTAGACCCAGCTAATTTTGTTGCTGTTTCCATAAGAGCTTTGGTTACTTTTCTGTTAACTTCAGAGATGTCCACTTCTTCCGATGTTATGCCTTCTAAAGCAGAGAACCTGTTCTTCAGTTCCAACTTGAAGGTATTATGGTGTTTTTTAAGGTTGGTTATGTCAATAGATTTTGTTTGTCTTATGAGCTTGCCACGTTCAAGTTTAGTGTTGAGGTGCATCTTACATCTCACCAATCTATGGTCACTACCTGTGTTGAACTTGTTCAGCACACTGCAGTCTTCTATGACGAATTTTTTGTTACACATAATAAAATCAATTTCACTTGTCGTCCCATTTGGATGTCTCCATGTCCATTTCCTGTGTGGCTTTTTCTTGAAGAAGGAGTTCAAGATGAAAAACCCTTCTGCCTCTGCAAACTCAACGAGAGTATTTCCACGCTGGTTTCTGTTGCCGTGACCGAATTTACCTACTGAAGTTTCATTCTGTTGCCGTTGCCCTATTTTTGCATTGAAATCTCCCATAATTATTTTCAAGTGCTGCTTACCTTTATTATTTAGATGACAAATTTCCTCATAAAATTCTTCAATTTCTTCTTCAGGATGACTTGTGGTGGGTGCATAAGTTTGAATAATCTGAGCCTGGTATCTTTTCGAGAGTTGGATAACAAGTCGTGCAGCTCTGTCAGAGGAACTTTCAACTTCTACAACTTTATCCTTCAGTTTCTTGTTTATTATAAATCCAACACCACTAGTTCTGCCAGTATCTGTCCCACGATAGTAGAAGAGATGTCCACTTTTCAGTTCGATGAGATCTTCTCCTTTTCTCCTTACCTCACTTAGCCCCACGATGTCCCACTTGATCCTTTGTAGTTCCTCTTCCAATTCAAGAAGCCTTGAATCAGAAGATAGGGAGCGTCCATTGTACGTAGCCAAGGTCAGCATCAGATGGCAGCCTAGTCCGGTCCTCCGGGGATTCTTAGCACCCTCTGCCTTCATGTCGCACTGGCCGCTGCCTTGGCCAGGTACATTCCAGCTGCCGGAGACTGAGGGCCAAGATTTAAGTTGTGGAATCATTTTGGAGGGGTTTGGTCATAACTCACCACGCTGGCCAAGCGGGTTGGTGAGTGTGGGATAGAATTTCCTCTAATCCCGATGGTATAGTTATACCCCTATTGGCGGTCGTCAGAGCCCCTTTAGTGGGAACAGGATGCACCACGAGAAGGCGGGGTTGACATTTGTCAAGGAGAGGCTGTGATGTTACGCATCACCTGACCTTACAAGCCAATATTTTATTTCTTCTCTACAGCTATCAATCAGGATGACAATTATGATAATTATATTCCTTACCATATGTGTAGCTTAGTGCATATAATTACAAATTTAGGGTCAGAATCTCAATTTTCGAACCTACGAATTTAAAATGTCTTAAAACGTACAAGTGAATTATGTGAAACACTATTAGTTTTCAAACCTGATATCATTCACATTACACTAGGTTAAGAAAAACGTCAGCCAGTAATATATGGGACCTTTTTGGTTTATGGTCTTATTGAATTCAAAAAGCTCTATATATGAACGAGAATCAAGCATAAAAATTTTTGAGTGGCGGAATTACTATACCACTCTTTCACATTTTCCGTTCGTATAAGGAATTTGCGGTTTCAAATATCACTGCGAACTAAATGCTAGTATTTTGTTTTAACCTACGTCAATTTTACTCAATTGATATGAAATAATAACCTACATAGAAGGTTATTATTTCAGAATCTCATTCAACATTCAGTTGTCATATGAATACTCAAGAAAACCCTAACGAAATGAGTAATTCCTTTCGGACAAATGTAAAATATAAGTGGTAGAACTTGGATTTAGATTATTTGCGCGCATATGAAAGGAAATACTTTGATAAAAACGTTTTAGATACTACAAAAAGTGCATCAGATGACGAGCAGCATTTTATCTACAGACCAAAATGAGGTAAGAGTAAATCCTCTGCCAGGGTACATTTATACACAGTCGAGTTACATTATTGTGACCACCTCCTACATTTGACGTCAACAGCGCGTAGCCAATGAAAGTAAGCACGTGTCGTGAGTTGGGTTGCCGTCATGATAAAAGAAGAGATTTATGATATTTGCAAAACGGAATGATTACCTGCTTTCGGAACATGGTGTGGCAGTATTTCTGAAACAGCGCAGTATGTGGACTGGTCTTGTGCTTCTGTGGTTAAAGTGTTCGTAATTGGAGAAATGACCCCATTGCGAATAAGCTATGTGGCAACTGCGGAGCATCACATGCCATTGATGTGAGAGATGAACGTCCGCTTCGATGAAGCGTGAGGGCCGATCGACACTCTACTGCGGAGCAACTCACTGAAAGAATGAAGCAGGGGGCTACCGCAAATGTATCTAAAACGCGAAAGCTTTAATGTGTCTTTCTCGCTTGTTTTACAACACGATGAGCAGCCTCTTCACTCCATCTTAAAGAGAAAGGTTTGGTTGATGCAGGGAATAAGTATAGTGACAGTGATCTAACCTGGGCCACGGTATATAGTTTTGGTATTGACTTTGGAAACTCCAGGATCCGATGCCCTGAATTTGAGTTTGAACTTAAATTTGACCGGTGAAAAGGAAATACAAGAAAAGAATTGGTCGTCTTTTTCTTTTTTACGTTGCTGCAGTTTGTTACATTGTGATATTTGTTTTATCATTCCCTTTTCAAACATTGTTCAAACGTCCAGCATATATTTCCAGATATTTCGTTTTCCGTAAGTAAATTCTGTAAAGTTCGTAACATTATTTTGATTCCAACCCAATACAGAAAGAAAGGAATATCAGTACAAAATAGGCACCCTCTGAACAACGATAAATTTAAATTTGGGGATACTAAACATAAATTTTTGTCTAATGCATTTACCTTTTCCATAACAAAAATGAAATATATTTTTATCTTTTTTATAAATATAACCATTGAAAGAAGTTTTAAGTTATTTACTTCTCATGCAATATCGATTATTAGAAACAAAATTTTCACGACTTATATCAGTTTATTATTTGAAAAAATACATTGAAGAATATTAAAATTCCTCTATGACCACTTGAATTTGTTAGTAATTATTTTAACGTTTATCTTTTATTTAGGTTAACTTGACTTGATATTCGGTTCTTTCCCTTTTCTTTTGATTATAGATTTGTGGATACATATGAGGTATCCGTTTCGTATTATGTAGAAACATATGAGACGTGGTTATACTATATTTTACATAATTAACCCAGGAAATCCCTGGTATGCCCAAAAGAACAAATATACATGCTTAGCCGGGTAGCTGACCCCGATAATAAAAAACACACGCGCCCAGTTAAAAACGGATAATGATAAACACAAACCTTCACGATATAATGACATTGTAAGAAAAGTGCAGAATATTAATACTATTCCTAACATAAAGCTATTATATTTTGAACTAGTTTAAATGCCTTTACATCACCATGAATGCATAAACTAGGGTATTGATGGCAACTGTAATGACCTTCGGTATATAAGACGCTAGGGAATCTCGACACCAAATGTTTTGGAAAAATTGCGCTTTATACTCCCAAAAATAGTGTTATTTTATTGTTATATATATTCAATATTTAGCTCTACCTTACGCTCATTTAAAATGTCTGTATTCCTTCCTCTTGTAGCATTTTGTCTAAATTTCCTACCCCAATCTCCTGTGCTAAACGTATGTTTACTTGCACATTTTTATATGTTTGTTGGTACTATAAATTTTACCAGCGTATTTTCTCACACAGTAAGATAAAATCTTTTTTCAGCAGTTATTTATTTTAGCCTGAGACAAACGTTTTCACGCTACCGTGATAGAGGGAATAACGCTAAATATTGTGCGAGTTTCGGAAAGTCCACCATTTTCGTTTCTGGGTCAGCATTACAAGCTTTGCATGAGTTGCATTGGATTTTGAAAGCTATTATGCTTGTTTGATCCAATGGCTGGATCAGAAACGGGCTCTTTGGTGACGTATAAATCAGTTCGACGTTTGAGTTGACATCTTTAGCACCTCAACAGCGTGAACCAGTGATTTGCTCATGAACAAAAGAACCCTTAATGCTAGGTACTTGCTGTTATGGTGGTTTTCAACTTCTGAGATGAAGCAGTTGTTAAACGAATCGCAGAGTATTTCAGATGCCATCCAAGATTTCCGTGACCTTCTCAAACGCATTGTAATGTTGTTCAAATGTTTTCCCTTCAGAGCACGAGTCCTTAAGGCCCTGAACACCATCATAACCTTACATTTGCGGTCACCTCTTCCATTTACTAAGAAAAGCAGGTCGGGAAATTGCAGACTGTTTCAAAGCCGGGCTCCAAAGGAAGAGTTTGTGATACGTGCGCTTTGTTGTCTGCTTATATGATAAGCCTGTTCATCGACATTAAACACTTTCTTAGAGGGGCAGCCTTTTCTTCGATGAGCTGAAACATGCTTTTTAAAAATACTTCAGGAGCATACGTATCAGCCCAAGTTGTTTGACCGGACAGTCCAATGTTTTTTCGTGGTGTACCTGTTCTCGAAGCAAGCAAGCTAGCCAAGTCTAGCCGAGAAGCACCCGGTTTTTTTGTTGTTGCCCTTCATAACATGTTCGTGCGGTAATGGTGTAGCCCGTAATTTAATTGCTTCATGTATCCAATGGTATTTGTTTTCCTTGGTCATTTCCGCAACATCACTTATGTGTCGCCGTCTATCGTCAGTTGTGTCACAGCGAACAATTTCAGCGATCGCCTTGAAATCTAAAGTTTTTCTAAGGAAACAATTATTGTTTTAAATGAACACCACCATTTTCACCCCCAGAAGCTATCAACATGTAAGGAATAACGAATGTTATAGATTAATTGACAGCACTGGTTATCTCTTCGCTTACCAGTTTTCCGTTTATCCATATTCCGCGCACCACATATAAGAAATGGTTATCTAATAGATGCCACGTGCCTTCAATCGTACATTTTCGGGTAATAACCCCAAATCCATGTAGATTAAATTCATTAATTTAAAATATTCGTTTTTCATTTTCTGGGAACTTACCAATCGAATCGTACCTACTGCAGACTTCGTAATTTTGCAATGGTAAAGAGTGATACCATTCAATTCGTAAAATGTTCTGTGGAGTTTTATGTTTTTAGCTTTGATTTAAGTTAATTAAAAACCATCTGGCAAATGTTGTTGAAAATTGCACGTACACTACACTTCGTTGAAGAAATGACAAAACGGCCGGAGGTAAGAATCAACATAAAAAAAAAGACACGGATTATTTCTAATAATATATTATTTTACTGACGGAAATGTCAAATTCACAAATACGTTTTGACTTTGGGGTATTCTCACAAATTTGACACAATGACCTCAACAGTAGGTACTATATGACTAAACAAGCTAATTATCAAAGAAATAACACATAACTCATGTGAGTCTAAAATCTTCCTTAATGACGTGTAATGACATTCACTCAATAATTGCCATGCTTTAGTGCTCGATGGGAAGGCTTTGTGTGTGCTAAAATTATCGGTCTTAGAACTGTAACAGACAAATCTGAAATTATTAAAAAAATTGGACCATTTGGAATAAAACAGCTGTTCCGTTAATGTGGAATTCCATGTTGGGACACGCTCGCGTAATATGAAAAGAGTCGGTGTTTGTTCAGGAGATTTCTCCAGACATCTGAAAGTACTAAGGTGAAGCTTTGATTGCACTGTTGACAATGAGTCATGATTTCAACACTTTCTCGAACAGATGCGCTAACGTAGCTTGAGTTGGGTGCTTGTCTTTTCATCCTATTCCATAGCAGGGAAGCCCCTGTTTCGATGAACTCTCTACATAGAGCAGCTGTCGTTTTCACATTTTTTACCACCTTTTTATCCTCTTTGCTGCTTACCAGAAGGGACCTTTTCGTCAATCCTACGCATGACTTTGTTCTTCCGTCCGTCTATATGAGAGGTATGACGTACATTTCATTCTGATTTCTTTTTATTTACCGGTGGCTTGATTGTTGACACAGTGTCATATATACACTGAAGAGCAATTGAATTAGAGATACCTGTCTAGTAACGTGTAGCACCACGTTTCTCCCTGATGACGGCGGCGACTCGTCTCGGCATGGACTCGACAAGACACCGGAAGTGTTGGGACGCCATACTGATCCACGACCCCAGAACACACTCCCACAGTTCACGAAGATTTGATGGTGGGGGTCAGAGCCTCGAACATCTCTCTCGACGGCACCCTAGATGTGCTCGATGGGATTGAGTTCAGGTGACCTAGGTGGCCAAGGTAGTGAGGTCACGTCAGTATAGTGTTCATCCAACCATTTGGGTACAATTCGGGAGCTATGGCACTGTGCATTGTCTTGTTGCAGGATGAGGTCCCTAGTGGGATGTTGAAGACGCACAAACGGGAGCAAATAGGCGTCCAGGATATCCCGGTAACGTTGACCTGTGAGGGACGATGTTACACGTACCTTTGGTCCCATTTCAATCCACGTAAACAGTCCCTAGACGAGAATGCCAACCCCACCAGCTTGAAGAGTACCCTGCTGGCAAGAAGGATCCATCGCTTCGCGCCGTACTCGTATCGTGCCATCAGCATGTACCAACGTGAATCTCGACTCAACCGTCCAGGCAACATTTTTCCACATGTCTAGGGTCCAGTGGCGATGTTCCCGCGCCCATGCTAATATTTGCAACCTCTGATGTGCGGTCAGCAGCGGTACCATCGTGGGACGATGGCTTCTGTACCCCATAGCAAAGAGATGGTTCTGGATGTTGTGGCTGCTTACACGTTTTTGTGCACCAGCGTTAAATTGGCGAGTGATTTCTTTCACTGTGGCCCGTCTATCCGCTGTTACAATGCGAGCTAGCCGACGATGACCCCGCTCATCCACACGCTGTTGTCTACGGCAGTTGGCCCTTGCAGGGATGGTTTTACCGGATTCGATGTACTCACGGTGCAGTCGTGACACAGTGGCTCGTGAAAATCCCAGTGTCTGCACAACTTCCGTGATGGGGTGGCCCATTCGTCGGGCCCCGACAATTGGACCACGATCAAATGCGCTTAGATCCTTTGTTTTACCCATACTGCGTCCGACTCTTACTGATTCCCGTCACATACCTTATATTGTCGGATCGCTGCATACGTCATGTCGTTTCCGTTTACAGTGCCGCCCACAGCGCCAAATTTGCATAACGCCAGCTGTGTCTAATTCAATTGCTCTTCAGTGTATATATATAAGCGGAACGTTAATATTTAACGATTTACGAGTAACTGCTTGCCATCAAATTAGTAACGCAGACAGTAATTGTGCTTCGCTTTTTTACATGACACCAGAATCGTGATTGTCATGTTATTGTGATTGCAGTGTTAATAAATATAAATTATTTAATTTACAGCCGTGTACTGAATATCATTCCAATTCAACCAAAATTCGCACAAAATGTACGAACTTTATCAACGCATGTTTTCATTCCTATAAAGGTGCAAAGAAACTAGCAATAAATATTCATTTCATTTGTTGTTAAACATTCCATTTCTGTAAAATCTAATATTACTATACAAATTTGGTACTTATGAATATGTAAATATATGAATATATAATTATGAATATGTTTCAATTAGAATATGCAGAACTTCATTACAGAATTTCTGTGAAGTCCTTCTTCCATTAGCTTATAGATTTGGATATTCAAGCTGGTAGTATAGGTGTGCTACAGAAAAACCGAATTTCTTGTGCTGCCACTGTGGCGCAGTGGTCAAATATCTAAGAATTGGACCCTGATGTGTCCATGTTTCCATTCTAGTGAGGCATGGAAGATTTGTCTGTCTCTTACACTCTTACAGCACTACATCTCTCCATTCTCTGTAGCGAGAGGAACTCAAATTACGGACGATGACTGCCCGTCGAGTTGCTAACTGTAGTCGTTAAACTCCCAAACAAAAAAAAAACTTACTTTATGCGCTAATCATCGGAAGGATAGCCATCGTAAATTTTATAACTCCACATGCGTAAATACGGACAGCTTCAAAAGAAATTCAAAGTAGAGGTATTCACGCTAAACCCTGCAGCTCGTCTGAGAGACAGCACTAAAAGAAATCTAAATATTTATCCCGTTACAGCGTCGTATGTAGGAAATGAACCGTTGCGGCTTATTCTGATTTCACCAAATGGAGATTGAAACTCAGGAGGCACTTTGATAATCTATTTTTCGCTCTTGGTATCTCAAATTTGGATGTAAGTGGTAAATTTGCGTCTGTTTGAAATATTATTAAAGGTTTTGAAATCAACAACTTTCATTGTAATGGTGAAAATGTTTAGCAGCCGTTCTTTTCTGGTCCACCTTATTTTTGATATATTTTGAATTGATATTTAGGATTCTTTCTTTTACCGAAGTTGGATATAAGTAGATTTTTTTTATTATTGAAAAATTTATTTATTCAAAATTTTAAAATTCAATAATTTGAATTTGATACGGATGAGTGACAAAATTAAGTATTCCTTTGACTAATGTTCCTCAGTACAAAAACATTTGCATGAAACTGTGGGTACCATGAGTACATCATTCAAATAATGTTTGTGAAATTTTCATGTCTGAGGCTGATCATACGAAAGCTTTGCTGGGAGAGTATATCGGAATCTGCAGCGGAATTCTAAATTACTAACTTGAAGACCTTTTCTTTTGTTTTAAAACGGGAATGTACATGCTTTTTAGTTGCTGAATTATTCCTGTTAACTTGATGTTGTTGAAAAATTCCTGTTAACTACATGTTCATGGACTTAATCTTGATGTCGAAAAATATTTAATATTATGTATTTCGGAAAATGAGATCATTTTATGAAATGAGTTACTTTTTTTAGAACTCAATAATTTACTGATACAATTGCGGTTCACACTGTTCCTGAGACTTAATTTTTTCAATTTCTTAATATCCATGAAAATGTTCTCGAATTTCTTACAACCCGATAAAGGAATGAACAAATCAATTCAGTAAGTTACTGGAGAGTTCATTATAAAAAAAAAGATGAAATACTACAACGAATAGGTGCGAAAACTTCTGAAAGAAAAGAAAAACTATTGTAATGAAGATGGCGTATTATGAACTCTAGCAAAACCTAAAAATCATTCTTTTTCAAGAGTTAACCAACAGTTACTTCAGAATGTTTCCGATAAACGTCTCAGCTGGAGTGGGGATATCAGGCTGTTCCGAAATGTCGAATGTATATATTTTTTTTTCTTAGTACTATTGGAACACAATGCAAATGTATTTCGACACATCCTTCTTTATCCGTCCTGTTAGCACCACTTTTTATTTTCGTGAGCTTAATGTTTAAACAAAATTCTTTGCAAATGATCTATTTTTGATTAATGATGAACTATCCTTTACAGAAACTGTAAAAGCAGTGATTCATTCCACTTTTAACCTGAAAGATCAGAGAAACTGGAGATGAGGTCTGGCTAACAAACACATCTTTCATTTACTGAATGAGGGACGTAAAATATTTGCTAACCAGATCCTTTATGTGCGACAAAATAGCAGGATAAAGTTTAATTTCTGCTACTTGTCTGTCAGATATAAGGTATAAATGTAAAATCAGCGCTGATCTAAAATATCATTCCGTAAAATTTCACGTACATTTTTTTTATTCTTATTTTTTCAATAAAATAATTTTTAACTTCTTTTACATCGACCAACTGAGAGCTAAGTTTCACCAGCACAAAACAGCTAGGGAAATATAAATGGTCGAGAATCATGGAAACAAAGATTGGACTGACTTAGAGCGTTAGTATTTCATTTCTAACATTTCTCTTCGAGAGAATACTTTCGCTTTAATTCGAGATTACGTTCAAAGAATGTACAGATTCAAAAAATATAAACTGCATGACAGAACTTAGTGTATATTAATAAATTCTTTATTATTATTATTTTTATTGAAGGTTTAACGACCACCATGAGACACTCAATGGGCTATAAGTAGTCGCCCGTCCTAAATTTAAGGTCACTGGCTGCAGGAAAGGGAGAGAGTCCGTGCCGTAAGACAAACACAACATCCATGCCTCACTGAGATTCGAACACGGACCCCTTTCCGACGAATGCTCAGAGGCCATTGATTTGACCACTGCGCCACCGAGGCAGCTTAATAAATTCTGTTTGATCTCAAGTTCTGGAAAATGAACAACACAGCACCAGAAACAAATGTTAGACTTGGCCATTGTAAAACATTCGCAGAATGCTCATAACAAACTTTTGGTTTAGAAACGCATTTGTAAAACATTATGAATCAATTTGGTGTTTCATTGATTCAAATCAAATTTATTCTGAAGTGAAATCATCAGCCGAATTTACTTAGTAATTTGTGTTGTAAAACACTGTCATTGTTTTTCAAGTTGTGATTAGGTATTCTTAAAATTCTTTAATGATCGCAAAAATTTATAAACTTCAAATTTTTCCGTAACTACAGGCTGAAGTAGCATGTTATTTGGAACACAAAGCGGATAACGTATTCGGTCTTCTGTGGCCACAAAAAAAGCGTCGGTTGAACGCGACATGGAGTTACCAAAATTCTAATGCTGATATATCCTGCCGTGACCGAACATGATGTCGTACCTAATTGCGAAATGTTTTTGGTAGGATTATGGATGCTACAAATGGCTCTCTTAACTTTAGCTGACAGATGTTCAATTGGTTTAAAATCTAAGAACTGCTTTAGCCATTTTAGCCCTTTGAAATCACGGTTTACATCCTCAAACAACAGTCTGATAATCCGAGGCTCGTGGAAAAAGCCATTACCCTGCTGAAATTAGCCTTCTTGATAAGAAAACAATATGCACATGTTCTGGTGTCCATGATACACAATGATGCTGCGGTGCCTCGTGGCACAGAAATGCAGCTCCGGAAGTGCACATAAACACAATTCCCACATCGAACTTTCTTTCATTTCTCAAATGACCAGTTTTGGAACTCTGACCGCCACTGTGGAAGAAGTTGGTCTACTGTGAGTAGGTGTATTAAGCAAATTGGGCATCCTCTCATACAGCTGATTCGAGCTACTTGAGGCGGCCCTTACATTCTGAATAACTTGTCTCGATGCTACTGTGATACTGGCCGGTTACTCGACAAAATAACGCTCGTTTGTTGCTAGTGAAATTATCTCCAGTGAAAGTTGCTGTAAAATACCAACCAGTCATTTCCAAGCACAGGAAGAATTTAGGTTGTGTGTTTGGAATTTTGTGATTCACTAATTGTACGATATTTATTCAGTGGTCGTTGCATAGATGATATTGTTTGCCGTTTATGTGATGTTTGAAGCGATCAGCGTAGTGCTTGTTATAATGCACCATTCAAGTTTCCTGGAATCAGGAGTATTTCCGACATTATCGCTACCTATGCATTGATCACTACTGGGTCAGTAAACTGCTTTTAAGACTTCTGAACGTCATTTGTGCATCCCTCTGTGAAGATGATATGTACCTAACTGATTTCTTTGGTGGTGGCAATTATTTGCTACTTTACTGAGTCTGTAAGATTATCAACTCACTGATAAACTTACGGTTTCAGTTTATTATTAATACAAAATACTTTATGGTCTAAAATGACGGTTCATCGCATGCAACTGAAGCTAGAGACCTGTAAGAAATATAAGCCTTTTGCAAGGTGTTTTATCATAGCCCACTAGACAGAGGAAGCTCTGAAACGAATTGTTGTTATATGACCAAAGAGGTCTCAATTTTGTGAAATTTCTCCAAGTTTTTACTGGAAGATAATACAATTATTATTTTTGTGAAAAATTTGTTAAAAACCCTTATTGCATTATGGTTTCCAGTCAAACCCGCTTTATTCTTCTGCCAATTTAGTGAAAAAAAATTTAGTGGGTGTAATATTAAATTTTGTGTAGGGTTCAGATTACTATATATGTAGCACTTATAAATATAATTTGTTTGCAGTAGTAAAAAAAATAAATTATTACAAATAATAAGCTGAAAATTGGGACTAAGTTGATCACATGACCTTTCGTTTCAGGGCCTGTTCTTTCTAGTTGTTATGTATTTAACGAAGTGGCGTTCAGAGTACTGAAATATTTTATTAGCGCAATTCATATACGAAAACCCGGCTAGAGAGTTACTTCATCCGTGTTAACTCATATGGCAATCCTACTAATTTAAAAATCAGTTTAATATTTAACTGATATAAGTAATCTTTCCGAGTCTGCGAAATACTTCTTATGTTAAAAATATATTTCAATTGTACAAAACTTTTGCATTCGCGACTAGAAACTCATATTCTTAGCAAAATAAAGTGAGTAAGTAGCAATTATTTCGAACACGAAAAATAACCAACTAATGTGGAATATTTGTCTTTCGATAACACTTGGAATATACACTGAAATAGCAAATAATCAGGAACACCATACCGTTAACGTATGGCCGTATTTGGCATTCAAAAGGGCCACAAATCGTCGTCACATTGTTTCAACGTTTTTTAGTCGATGTTGCATCGATTCAGCGTTTTTTAGTCGACGTCTCATCAATTCAACATCAGTGATGCCACACAGTTTCTCTACAACTGCATCTGATGCTTCCTCAGATAATTTCCTCCCGTTGTTTGCAAAGCGATGAACACCGGTAGGTGTTGCTGAGTCTCTTCAATTCAGAGTTGATCGACTCTAATGAAATATTTATTTCTAATTAGGTGTCGTAACTTTGTGTTTCCTTCCAAGTTTGGAAGCATAATTTCGGAAATAGCGCCTAAATCTTTATCTGGATTGAGAGCGGATGCTTCATTTTCTTTAAAATAAAAAAAAATGCCTACCTTTCTGAAACAGTGAATAATACATTGTTATTTACGTTTTCTACAGCTGTTGATATACATGTAATAGCATTGGGAACTCCTACAGCTTTTAGAAGATGTTAAACTGATTTGTTGGAATCCATTGTTGAAATGTGTTGGTGCAAAGAAAGCTTCTTTACACGACTTAAAACTGAATATTTCGAGTTGGTCAAGTGGTTGACACAGGGAAGTCGTAGTACAAGAACACAAAAACAACAAAAAATGTACGCGACGCTAACATTTTGAACTTCAAATCTGTTGGACGAGAATTCGCGTTATAAAGAAACAACGGCACAGTTTTACTTTTTTCTCACTTTCGCATCCAAGGCAGTTAGCCGTTACTTTACATCAATGCGTATGTCTCCCACGCCTTTTTGGTGGCTCACCAAATCAATAACACACTGTTTTATGCTCATGTTTCTAAACTTTCAGCGTCCAGTATCCTAAATTATTGAGCGGTTCAGAATACCATGAAGCCCTAAACTGTCTGTTCCTACATTCTGAATTTATCCACTATTGTGTAAACCATGGAGGTAATTCGGAATTGTGTAATACCCGTCTTTTTTACAACTGTATCACTTCCGGTATACAGGTTAGCGAAAGAAGAATCAGGGCAGAGGAACCACATGGAACTTCTGATCTGTAGTATTCATATGCTTTGATTTACAGTCATTTTATGGGAATACTCTCTGCAATCTTCCACGAAATTGGGTCACAGAGATATCACAAGTCCTTTTCCACTCATTTTTTCAAAGGCGACCATCTTGACTGAGGTTAACTTCTGCGAATATCGTACGAATCGTGCAAATTCCAAGAATTTGTGGCAGTAGGAAATTGTACTCACTGTACGTAGGCAATCCGGTAATGTGCTAACATAAGCTACTTTAAAATTCACGAGAGATGCACGAACGTCTTCGGACGTAGAAGGCCGGCCAACACCGCAGACATTCTCATTTTCTTCAGTAGATTCTGTGAGCACTAATGAGACCGTTTGCGAATTTTATTTTTAACAGAGTCCTGGAAAACACCACTGGGATTGTTAATGGGTTATTTTCAAATTGAAATCTGATATACATCTTTGACAAAAAGTCGTCTTTACTGCATTGAAGTGTGATGAGGTAGTTATTCCATACAATGTTTAACTGGGAGCCGTCTTTGCACGATGCGTGATGATAAGTTGCAAACACTAAAATTATGTGATTTAATCAAAAGTGCTTAAAATCTGTACAAGCACTTTCAAACCACCATGTGGTTCATCTTCAGGTAAGATTCGACAGTAACACCAACACTAACCAGTTCCTTAAGTAATCTATCGCTAAAGGTTGATGCCGTATAATTACGAGGCATGCGCAGGAGTTCATGGACAACTTCAGAAAATCACAATTGTACAACTGAAAGAAACCACAATATAATTGTATTGCGATTTCTTCCAGTTGTCTGTTGTAACCTGCGCATCCCTCATAAATAATACTCGAAGAACATTCAGCGGTAGATTACTTAAAGGGCCGCCCCGGTGGCGCAGTGGTCTAAGGCGTTGGCCTCTGATCATTCGTCCGTAAGGGGTCCGGGTTCAAATCCCGGTCAGGCATGGATGTTGTGTTTGTCTTCCGGCACTGGCTCTCTCCCTTCCCTGGAACCAGTGACCCTAAATTAGGGACGGGCGACTGCTTATAGCCCATTGAGTTGCTCACGGTGGTCGTTAAACCTCCAATCCAAAAAAAAAAAAAAAAAAGATTACTTAAAGGACTGTGTTGTCATATTGTGTTTCGAATCTCACCTAGAAATGTGCCACATGGTGGTTTGAAAACGCTTGAATATATTTTAACTACTTCTAATTTGATCACATGTTTTTAGTGCTAGCAAACGTTTATCATTACTCATCGTGCTGCGACGGGTCCTATTTAAATATTGTGTTTCGTGCACGAGTTCCTTTTCCAGAGTAATTCTTCTATAGGTTTGTACATGCATTTCTAGTATAAGTAGACACATGCACTTCTGGTAGATGCAGTTATACATGCGGCTGATAGCAAAACTGGTCCCATGATTTGTGCAGCAGGAAAACGAGTGACAGCCCCAATGGGAAACGCAAGGGTTCATTGTAGGCATACATTCTGACACAGAGGGTTATGTCCTGAACTATTTCCACTCATTTTAAAGCTTAGAATAATTGCGACCCGGGATAGGTTGGCAGAATGGACCCTGGAGTAATACCTAGAAATTTACTAAATGTTATTTTCCAGCACCAGGTACAGCGCCGCAAATACGTTTATTTGTAACGATGGCCTTGCTTTTACTTATTCTACCCATGATAGTACGGACCTCTCTTAAAAGACAGAATTTCACAGCACCTGAGGCAACTCAACGCAGGTCAGTTGTCTTCCGCCGTCAAGTGTATTGTTCAGCGAACCAAGTTTTCAGAGCATGGAGATGGAGGACACATAGAACCATATCTATGATTTAATCTTCAAATTCGTTAGATAACCTACGTAATACGCAATTAAGGTGACAACAGAACAACATTTCACACTAGCGGCAAAATGTTGAAGGTTTCTTTTTCCGAAAAATAAAACCACACTCAGAAAAGAATGTTTACCAAATTTGGTTGAGATTTGTCCAAAAGTTATTTCTACAGAAAACTCTGACACACCTAGTCAGCAACACAAAAGTCGAGGCATAAACAAGATGTTAACCACAAAATTGATTTTGCCATTGAAATCGCCATTGAATTCATTTTCTGCAAATGGAAATCCAAGTAATTTTTTTTTTTAATTTCTAAACGTGATTGCATCAATTTAAAACGGACTATAGTTTCTAGGTACCTTGTTAGCGCAACTCATACCTTGGAACGTCGGAAATTACACTAGGTGAACGACTTTGAAAGTAATGGGTGTTTTGATTGCTAGTATACCTTGAGGAACTTAAATGTTAGTAGGAAACAAAATCAAGAAAGACGAAAATAACCCTATGTAGATGAATTTGAAAGTAATGGTTCGTTTGAACTTTAATACACCTTGAGGTTCCCTCAGAGTGAGCTTTTCCACGACCAAGTTCGCCATTGTGCACATGCACCAAGATTCCATGTTTATCAATACTCAAACGCGGTTAAACATTCGTTCATCAGAACTCCTTCACATCACCCAGCCGTGTCTTACAACGCCGCTACCCCTCTTTAGCTGAGCAACCAAACATTACCTTGACTGTCTACGAAGAAGGCAAACATGGGGAATTAGCCATCAGCAACAAAATCAATAAGCCACGGCTTCTGAAATATCCTATCGTCTATCAATTCAATTCCAAGCATAATACTCGCCCTAAGAGTAGTGGGTTTCAGATTTTAGCAGCTTAAATTTGGATTGCAAAATTTAAAGAAAGAAATTATGTATTATATTAATAAATTTATATTTTTCAATCTTAATACATAGATCAAATGTAACAAAGCTTATTTCCTCCGTTTCGGTAACACAATGGGTATTTTGTGAGGGCACAAAAACGAAAAACATAATTGAGAAGGGGTACAATATGCCCTGCTATGAAAGAAAAAAGAAAAGTATGGGTAATATCAAGTTGCAGGAACACATGGTCAGCTTGAAGACGAATGTTGTAAGATCTCTTATCACACCAAACTTTCTACTCCAGTTTGCCTCTCTGCAACTTTTGAACTTAGAGCTCCGTAACAAAGGGGAAAGCAAAAAAGAAACTTAAAGACAGAGCTGAAAAGAAGCGGCAAGAAGAGTCGATCGCAAAGAACTATGTATCAGACACCAAGTACAACAGCCAGTCTTTAAAAAAGCCGTGTTTTTTAATTTGAGCAATCAAACATCACATTGCGCTGTCTACGAAGAAGACAGTCATCGGGAACCAATCACCAGGAACACAATCAATAAGACAGGGCGGGCTTCTGAAATATCGTAAAGTATATATAACTTCCTAACGTACTACTCACCCAAAGATTAAGCAGCGAGTTTAAGATTTCAGCTTGAAATGAATAGGCAACGATTACAAAATATTCATATGATGTCTGCGTGCGGTGAATTTAAAACCATGTCCTCCAAAAATGCAAAATAAAAAAATTATTTACAACCTAAAAGCATAGTTATAAGCAAGAACTTTCGAGACATCTAATGTCTCATCATCAGGTATTATGTGCAAACTGAAACATAGGGTACACGAATCTTTATACTAGACACAAAGCGTTCAGATTTCAGTAGTGGTGGACAAAAGTCTATACAGGTGATACCATTTCACAAACCAAAGTGTACATATAATAACACAGATTATAATTAAAGTAATCTGAAATTGGTACATGACATCATTCAGACTGTACATGACATCATTCAGACAAAACGACTAGAACTAAAATACGAACCAGAAACGATCCAATCCATCATTACATCCTTAAAACTAGTTCAAAACAGGTCATATTTTCAATTCGACAACATTATTTATCGCCAAACTGAGGACGCCCCAATGGGTTCACCACTATATCTGATTCTAGCGGAAATTCTACTACAGCACATAGAAAATAAAGTGCTACAAGAATATCAACAACCTCCGCGCTTTTACATAAGATATGTTGATGATGTACTTCTCTTCTGGGATAACGAACCAGCTGACCTACGAACGTTTGGCGAACACTTATCATCCCAAATCCGGACCCTAAAATTCTCCATTGAACAAGAAACTGAAGGTATATTGCCATTCCTGGATTTTATGTTTGAACTAGATGCTGTTACTTGCACCTTGCAACACTCTGTATACAGGAAACACACTTCTGTACCTACATTGATCCCGGCTTTTTCAGCACATCCAAAAAGCTATAAACTTTCCTCAATCTGTTTCCTTCTACGCAGAGCCATCACGCATTCATCTAGTTTCATCATACGTAAATGTGAAATTAACAATATACTCAACATCACCCTCAACTATGGCTTTCCCACCTTTATCATAAAAAAAGCTCTTAAGAAGCTCCACCAAGAAAACTCAACTACTCTCCAGAGTGACCATCAACCTCGTAGATATATAGGATCCATAGATTATTATTCAGCCATAATACCTGTTCTCAAAGCCATTTGCAGAAACTTTCACCTGAAATTCGGAATACGTATTACAAACATTTTCCAGTTAATTAAAAAAGATCGAGACCAGGTAACAAAGCTAAACAAATTTGGCGTTTACAGCATCCCTTTAAAAGGTATTTATGCTGACACTCCAGATAGTAAATATATAGGGTCTACAAAACGTACACTAGCAACAAGACTAAAGGAACATAAATACGCGGTGAAGAATGGACTTAAAAATTCTGCATTATCTCGACTCATGTGCAATGGCCTGCAGTATTCAATTTGAAATGATGCTTCCATCATCGTAAGACCTAGTGCTGTCTCTTCATTGCTGTTCACCGAGAGCCTTGTAATTGCTACTCATAGACATTTATGCTGTAATGACAGTGTACCAGTATATGTACCTACAATCTGGAAACTATTTACAGTTCCGAATACGAGGCAAACTTAGGACGAAATCACTTAATCTCGATTTAGGCTATAGTGCTTTTTCTTGTGTCTCCTGATGAGAACAACAAAATTAATTTATACCTACTAACCTTCTTTTATTTTTACAATGCAGTATTTTATGTATACCTGCATTCTATTTTCCTTATTTTCTTTATTTTTATGCTGCATGCCTCGTTGTTTGACAATTTGATGCCACGTGACATTATTTCATATATGATATCTATATTATGTTCACGTAACACTTTATTTAAACTTATTCCTTCTTCTGTATCTGATGATGGGTTCTAGGGAAACCCGAAAGTTCTTATACAATAAAATCTTTAAATTCAGCCAACGAATTTAAATTTTTATTGTGAGTGACTCTTGTTATTAAGATCGTGCATTGAAGGCAACTACCTCGAGTACTTTTTAAATTTTTCATCATGCATATAAATAGGGTGACGGTTTGGTTGCTTGAGTTAGGAATACTTTCTGTCAAATTTTATTGAGCAGTCCACTCATTGATTTATTGATTACGTCTCCCTAGGGGCAAACTTTTTTAACATTTCTACTCCTTGAGGGATAAAGGGCAAGTATTTTCTGTTTGCAAATGCAATATTTTTTTCAGTTTGAAATATTTCCTCAGGGATACTATTCTAGTTTACCTGTTTTGAAATTTAATTTTCACCAGCTGTGCATTTTCACTTGACTTCAGTAGTTTGAATGAGCTGAAATCGGTTACTCTTTTTCATTTCTATAAATTTTGGAAGTAAAGGTTTGTAATAAATATCACATGTGAATAATGCATCAATAAAGCAATTAAAACTGCAATAAAAGTTAATTAAATACGTAAGAGGAAAAGTGAAACAGTTTCATTTTCGTCAAAAAGTTAAGGAAATAAATTATGATTACGCAAAATATTTAATGATCACTTTGCTCTGCAATATTTTCATTATATTGTATATACTTTAACAGCATAAAAATAATGCAGACCATAACATATGAAATTCCCCAAAATTGAAACATTTCTTGCCCTTTGGGGGTGCTGCAAGTGCTCTTCATTAAGCCACTAAAAAAATTCGAAGCAAATGTTACATCACTCTTGTCCAAAAAGTTCGAGTGGCTGAAGTAGCATTTTCATCAAAAGAAAAAGACAGTTTTTTTTCAGGTTTTTTTTAAACTTGTTTTGAATCAGATTCAGTAGAGGATCAGCAAAGTATTTAGAATATGTATGTGTGGGGGAATATCGTTATAAAATATATGTACATAGATTATTATTTCTAATAACTTCAACATTCCGCTACGGGCTGAGGTGTTTCCTTTTGTTCCGTGTTTTTTACTGCTTTGCTTACTGAAAATAGGTATTTGAATTACATTCGAACTATTCCTTTTCGTTGCGTTAATGTTAAACAAAACGTCCTTATTAATTTTTGTACTCAGAAATATTTCTTGGAATATAACGTTTTAGTAACCAAAATGATTTTCTCATATTCTCCAAGTCCTGACTTCCAAATATCTGAATAATAGGCTTAATATATATATACTGCCGGACAATTGCTAAGGACGGATGACAATAGCAACGATAGCAACCATAAAATGGAAGGCAGGAAAATTTGGAAATTAGCATAAGTGCGGGATACAGTAAGACGTGTTGTTCGTATGCAAATTTTGGATTGCCGAACTGGTTCGTGACGTCATAGCGCTGATAAGAGATATAAAGGATTTGACGCGTATCGACCGTTGTTGTTCAAACGCAAAGTTGAAAGGGAAAGAATCAATTGACGAACTTGCAATTGTCAGTATGTCTTCCCGACATCACCTAGATGATTTTACGCGTGGCCTTATTATTGGCAAGATTGAAGAAGGGCGAAAAATAACAGATGTTGCCAGGGAGTTCGACGTCAGCCACAGTGTTGTTTCAAGGCTTTGGAAATCATTTCAAACAAATGGAGAGTGTAGCAAACGTCACGGGGGAGGTCGTGTTCGGAGTACGACACCTGCAGAAGATCGGTACATAGTTCTATCAACAAAAAGACACCGGCGCAGCACAGCTAGTAAGGTAGCAAATCAGTTTATGGCTGCTACTGGCAAGCGGATCTCCCGAAAAACTGTCGCCAGACGTTTGCATGAAGGAGGACTATACCCCCGCCGTCCTGTTGTGTGCATTCCATTGTCCAGACGTCACCGTACCGTCCGTTTGCAATGGTGCCATCAATATCGCAATTGGACTGATAACGACTGGTCTGCTGTCCTCTTCTCAGATGGGAGTAGATACAGTCTATCGTCTGATTGTCGACGACAACTGATCTGGCGTGATAGTGGTACTGCATATTGTCCAGCAAACATGCAGGAAAGGGACCGATATCCGACATGTAGTGTCATGGTATGGGCTGGCATCATGATCAATGGCCGTACGTCCCTTTATGTGCTTCCAACTGGGACTTTGACTGGCCAACGATACATTAATGATGTTCTGCTAGATCATGTTCGCATGTTCCGTGGTGCTGTCGGTGATAGATTCATTTTCATGGACGACAACGCAACATGTCATCGAACAGTCGCTGTCCAGGAGTGTTTTGAGAGCGAGGATATTCAACGCCTCGTATGGCCAGCACGTTCTCCAGATCTGAATCCCATTGAAAATGTGTGGGATGCTTTGGGGAGGAGTCTTGCTGGTCGCCAATGCCCTCCAATAAACAAGGACACCCTCATCCGTGCACTGACAGAGAAATGGGATAAATTACCCCAACAGCTGCTTGATAATGTTGTGCAAAGCATGACACGACGTGTGGAATCTTGCATCGCCCTCCATGGTGGCCATATCCCGTATTGACATCTTACGTCGGAACGCCTACGGACAGTATTTGCATTTTTTTCACGTTTACGTATTCTGCACAAAATGGCCTGTTTGTCCCTTGAACACGTTCCAAAGCCTTCTGGATTTCAGAGCACAATAAATTGTCTTTTTTGTAATGTCCTGGCATTCTGACATTATTTTATTTCACTTGGCATCCAACCACACTTACTTTTTTATGCGCTATATAGCCGTTTATGATCCGTCCTTAGCAATTGTCCAGCAGTGTATATATATATATATATATAATGTTTGCAACCGGTGTAAATAAAACTCATATTTAACTTTCATTTTCATAAACTAAACTTTTGCTTTTAATGTTCCATTGAATGAACTTTAACTAGTTTGTTGCAATAAATAAATTAATTAAAAAAATATGACTGAAATTTTATTACAGGTCATTTCTAAAGTTTTCTATCAGATGTAACCTCATTCTTTGTGATTAGAGGTTGCGGTATGTTTCAAGAAGCTATTTACAATGTGAAACGGAGTACGTTATATATGTATTTTCTGATGGCAATACTTTTCTGTTTGGTAACAACATACGTGCTGTTGCCGAAGTCTGAAGTAAAGTGTAACTCCTCGTACCAGATGCTTACCTTTAAGGGGAGAAAACAGAACAAGAAATTGCAACATCCCTATGACGCTGCTAATGTACCTGGGATTATTTACCTACATAATAATTCAAGAAAATGAACTTCGGTATCAGCACAAAATCTCCTACATCTTTATTTGCCATCATGAGTAGAAATTCTGACAAACCCCCTTTTTCCAACGATGCAGGTGTTTATGCCACACCTCTACAATATATGGACCCTAAGAAAATGTATGGGTTACACCGGAATGACCATGCGTTCATTTAAAAGTGTAATCCACGAGAAGAAACAGGGCAGAAAGAACAGTAAAGTAACCTGCGCCCAATCCAGAGAAGTTAAGTTCAAATCTTCCGATCCTATGTGGGTTAATATGAAGAAATTATATTTTTACTCCACTCCTAAATCTTCAGCCATTCCGGAAAACTTGGAGATAGCTACCAACAATGAGAACTGGAGTAGCAGAGTCCCTCTACATTTGCGCGAATTTGAACATTTTTTTTATATATTGCCTTTCTCCTTCCAAGATTTCACTTATTCAGCCAATACGGTGCCTATTATTATAATTGATTGAAAATGGCATTCTCATCATCTATTGTTTAATCATCTGGTATACTCACCGCATACAAAATGTTTATTAGTTCTATTATCCAGATCGAAGTTTGCTCTGTACTATCCATGAATATCATCTGATTGGCATTCGAAAGCTTAGAACCTTTTTATTTTTAGAGAAATCTATATTTTTTTTTCTTGCTAATCAATACTCATTTCCTGAACTTCAAACAGAATGTCACTGTTGATCTGTGAGAATCTCCGTCATAGTTATGTTGAAATTATCGTGGAAACTTGATAATCCCATGTTTTACGTGGTCTTTGTTTAAGGCAAGTTGATTAATATTTATGTTACAATGATGAATAATTAGTGAAACACAGCATGCAGATCATTTGTGTCTAAAGTCATTTCATTTCTCTGATACCATATTAAGATTAATTTGAATAAATATGCTGTTTTCCATTCAATGGGGTAGAAAAACAAAGCGAAATGATTAAATAATGCGGATCAAAATCAGATTATGAAGTCTTCTTATTAACGCAGCTGCGAAAATCGGTTAAACGTCTAGTACCGTTTTGATATAATATGTATGAAGAAGCAGACTCAGGGAACGCTTGTAAGACACCAGATACCGATAAGTGATAGCATTTCAATAGCAAACAATCTAAAGCTCCATTCATATGATCATAAAAGTGAATTTACCCAAATAAGTCAAAGACGCATTTGGTTGTTTAGAGATTATTCCAATATTGCGAAATTCCGCACATAATATTTCGCACTTTTCCGAGATATATTTTTAGTTCTCGATATTTTCCCCTCATGTTCTTTGTCGAGATCCGGACGGCTAGTTCTCCAATGATGGTGGCACGTGAAAACCACCAAACCACAACGTGATGAAAGCAGCATCATGCAAACTTTTCTCTTCGTGCGTACTGCTCAAAACATCGTCACCTAGATCAAGATGCGATTGTTAATGAGGAGAGCAATTCTGCAGGAACGAGTTTCAGTCTCGTCAGATACATGAACAATAGATAAGTAAGAATGTTTTACACAATGATGTGCATACCTTTGAAAATAGGATTCTCTTCCACAATTTTCATTTCATAACATACAGTATTTAAAACTGGAGACTACTGAAAGACTGCTTATACGAAGCAAATTTTCTTAACGGCGTATGTGCTGTTGTTTTATTTAACTTTATGGATAATAAACCGTGTGATACAAGTTGTATATCTAATTTTCAATCTTTAGTTTTGGTGAATTGTTGAGTATTACAAATACGGGAACCGCGGATTTAAAACATTTAAAAGATGAGAATAACTTATTGTAACATTTTATAAAGCAAAGTTCACAATGAAAGTCGACAAAAGGATGCATGGAATTGGAAAATCTTGAGATATAAGACGACGAGAAAAAACTTTTCATTGGATTATGACATAGTTCATATCAGCTGCATTTTTGTGCAAGCATGTAAATAATACGGATTAGTGCCTATGAGTATAAGTGTCATTTTTCCGTATATGTTCAACATGATGTGCAATAACATACAAAGATGAACAGGAAAAAAGAGCTGCATGAATATGTATAGATGTCTCAGCACCCTGGCTTTTACAGATATAGCGTATTGGCGGGATAACTTACGCCAAATAATGAAAATAACTTCCCAACGAAGAACGTAAATCTAAACTCGTTTTTGCTTGATACACAGAAGACAGCATTTTAGGGTCAGAGCATTTAATATGGGAAAAACTCGAGCAACGTAATAGTTCATCTCGCACTGAATACAATTGGATTACACGGCCGCACAGTTGCACACAAACCTAGCATTAGCAAGATCAACGTCAAGTGTCGATTGGAGTGTTGTAACACGATTTTCTGATGGACACTGTAGCACTGGGCATGTTTTTTTTTGCAATGATGGATAACACTTCAACATTTGGAAGTGCGACGTACTAATATGGATGTTAAGGATGCAAAACGGCTTCTTACTAGATTGTGGTGTGCCAACTCTAAAGTTTAGAGAAGGGGTAATTGTGTCCTGGAGCTGGTTTTCAAAGCAATGGCCTTATCCGCACAAGCCGTGAAAACCCAGCTTTAGAGCACATCCTAAAACCGCTGCCTAAAAGGACATTTTTGACTATCGTCTGTCTACCATATTGTGGCAACAGTGAATGTCATATATCATTCCCTTTACCAAGACACCAATACCACCGTCAACAATGCAGGTGCTGGCATAAATTGTTTGATGAGATTGTTGTTTAACAACTTGCCTGGCCAGAATGTAACTCGAACTCGACCCCGTTGGAAAACTTTGGGTTTATATGTATTGCCGACCGAGACCCACATCAATCCTCCCGATATCTCTTACCTACATGAATAATGCTCTACCGGCAGAATACTATTACATTTCCGGAGCAACATATCTTGATTTAGAGGAAAACTCTCCATGCAGAGTAAAGTCTGTGATAGCAGTATAGAAAATGTACCAACCCGATATTCATTCCTGTCACATTACATGGGGTTTGTGGTTAGGCAGATGTCTTGATGCTACTGATCAGATACTAATTATTTAGATAGGTATACACATCACTGCGCATCATATTCAATGGAACGTAGATTCAATTTAAGTGGGTAGGAAGATGAAATGCTTCAAAACAGCTATACAGAGCTTGAAATATTACACGATAGTAGAGAAAGCCAAAACATGGTTATGGTGTCAGGTGATTCTACAAAAGCAACAGAATAAGTGACAAGCGATGTAAGATGATCAAACAGGAATAAAACAACAAACGGAACACTCCAAGAAAAACAAATTCAAACCTAAAGAGAATAAACTTAGTTTTTTTTTTTGGTTTTTCAAGATCCGAGGATTTCTAACATGTCAAGTTTAATTTACCAGCAAAATGAGCAAATAAATAGGATGTAAGCGGTTGCCCGTCCATACTTTAGGGCAAGGTGCTCCTGAAAAAATAGAAAGCCAGTGCTGTAAGGTAAACATGTTCTTCATGATTTATAGGAGATTCAAATGTGGACACATCTAGGAATGATGGTCAAATACTTTCGATGAGAAAACTGTTCCACTGGGGTGACGTTTTGGTTTTGGCGACTTTGGGTAACAATATTTTCTCGGCACTTGTACTTGCTAACCAAGTTTCCTTTCTCACTCAGTGCTTTTTGCATCATTTCTTTTCCATTTGAACGCAATGCTTTCAAAGGGCGCAATCGTTTTGTCTTGGATTCTACTTAAACAATGGGAACCGCATAACTGGCGAAATGGCAAATATGAATGTAATAAGGAAACCATTTAACGTTCACGAATGTAACAAACTTTTAAGAATCCCAAGCTCACCTTAAACTCGTGTACTCCAGGGAACATATTGAACATAAATTTTATTGCAGGACTGTGCTGAAAAATAATTTGTAAGAGAATAACCTAGTTAAAGTTGAAGTTTTACATCGAATTCAAAATCCTTTAGAACAGAAACATGGCTTAGCAGTTATTGAGCCAATTTTTTTGCATAATTAAATGAATGTTTTCTATTTCTTTTACGACATTGATGAACCTATGAGATAATTTGATTAGGTTTCTCTTTCTGGCTAAGAAGTTGCACATAAATCAGTTATTGAATGGAATTCAAAATAACAGATAAAAGAATAAGGAAAAAGCAGGGATTACTCGCCTGTCTCATACCTTTCCAACTAAATGGTCATTTCTTTTTCTCATGTAATGCATTGCCCTCAATACAACATATAGGCTTTTAGTTGGAACTCGGTTGTTCGCCACTAACTTCTACTAGCTTACTTGGTTTTATTTAAGGATTATTTCTTTCATTGGTCACTAAATTATAAATCAGCAGTAAACATTGCATACAATTTTCATCCAACACTTTCTCTAGTCCGCCAAGTGGAATTTTTGTCGACGAGAGACAATACTGTAGTGACATGCTGATATGACTTTGTACTTTTTATTGTTGCAGGGCGGATGCCCATTGCACTGGTACTTCTGCTGTTCACATTTGAATGGCTGTAAACTCTATGTTGAACTCGTTTCCACAAAATAAACTTGTATCTTGCAAAGACACAGTTTTGTATATTTTATCCCAGTCCTAATAGGTTGTACATCAAAATGTGACATACCGACTCACAGCAAGATCTGCGAACTTTGCTCCGGCGCAGAAGCCAATGCCGAGCGCTTGCAGCATAGAGAGCGGGACGACCATAAGAGGAATCATGTGTTGACCAACTCGTTATAAATTACTAAATGTTTTTTCCCTCTTGATATACCTCACTTCCAACGGCGCATGGCAATAACACCGGACAATACAATTGTAAGAGCCAAAGCTTTGGAAAATCAAACTTTGAAACAAATCGCACGTTTAGAAGCAGAAATATCCGTGGATCAGCAATTTACATTTATATCCTTACCGAAAGCAATTGTACCCAGAGTAGTCTTCGTCATCTATGGCATCAAAGGTAAGAATGTTTTTTTTAATCGGAAATTTAGGAGCAATGTTATAGATAAGAAAATGTGATTGAAGTCAATGGAAACTGAAGTTTTATCATCTAGCGGTGAAATTGCGCATCGGAAGAAACGTAAAAGCATTAAATTTTGATATTTCAAAATACTTATAGGTGATATGTTGCTGAAAATCTGTGGACACCTGATCAATGTTTTCAGATTTTCATCAACATTATCCACGTTTTTCTTGAAAGAAAAAATAAATAAATCGAAGGGATAATAGTGGTCAGTTCAGGAAAGGGTGACGATTCTTCCCTGGAGTGATTCGCTGTTAAACTTTTCGTAAATTTAGATTTCACCTACCCTGGGTTCGATTTTTGGATCCAGAGAGAAAGATCAAGAATAAGTCACCGAAAATTCTATTTTCTCATCGCTATTTTTTCTCCTCTTCTCTGCTTAATGTACGAAATGAGTGTTTTTACTTTGTTAAGGGATAGGAGAGTAGGAAAGGGCCACCCTCCCGCCGATTCAGTATTTCAGTATTTTTCATCGCTCTGGGGGATAGCCTATGGACTTTTTGGTTGAGTTCCAATGTTAAGCATATAAATTGTGAAATAAGCATATAAATTGTGAATGCTCAGCCCAGTAGGAGGGAAATGGCAGTGCACATAAGAAAAAAAAGGAAGGGATGTAATATTCTGAGTGAAGAGTAGTGTAAATAATTTTTTTCTCTTTCTTTTACCTTTGTTGTGTGAACAAAATTTTAGCATTTGTATTATTCATTATCTAATCTATGAGTAGGATGATTCAGAAGTTAGTAGGATGTATTATAATTTTAACTTTGAAATTATGAAGCTGGTGAGGTAAGGCTGGGATGGACTTGATAAGTGGGCCTTAAAAAAAACAAGAATAAATGTAATCCAAATCAAGAAAAAAAAAAGGGAAAAGAATAATCTTTCGCCGGGGCAAGTAATTTCATATGTGATATTTTTTTTGTTGAGTATTAAAAAAGGAATGCAAGAAAAAGAAAGCTGGTCTATGCTCAAAATAGGTAGTGAAATAGAAATGTAGTTCTTTTTATGGTATATGATGTATGTATTTATATTTTTTGTAAGTCAAATGCAGTTCCTTTCTTCGTCCAACGGTCACTTTTTTCCCCAAGCTCATTCCAAGAAAAGGGGAGTGCTGTTTGAAATTGTTAGGAGGTCGCCCACCGAAGAGTGAGCAGTTATTTACACAAAAAGGCATTTTCCCCTCTCTACAACGCTGTGGTGAAATTTTCCGAACAGAAACACCACCGTGAGAAATTTCCCAGCTGGATTCCGTGGGCTGGCAAAGAGGGTTTAATCCTGAAGAGTTATAGTACGTGCTGTCAAGCTCTGAACGGCAGGAACGCAGGCGTGCATAAAAATTTATGTGTTTCCCTCCAAAAAGGCAAGAAGGGTCATATCAGATTACACGTGTGCCTGGCCGCTGAGAGTTCCCGCGCTTTTGTTTTTCCCCCACCCTACCTTCCTCTGATTGTAAGAGGAATGTCACGTGGGCAAGCACGAAACCATTGCATGGTTTTGACCGGCTGACCAATGGGAGCAAAAGCGTCCCTCGTGGACGGCGCTGATTGGCTCACCGTGTTCTTCTGCGAGAGAGCGTAATTTTGAGTCTGGAAAAGAAAGGGCGAAAAAGAAGTGGGACGTGAGGAGAAGGAAGGGAGAAAGAATGCAGGGCAATTGGAAGATAGTCCCGGTCGTCTGTGGTTATACACCACCAGCCAGTAAAAAGATACAAGACCTCATCCCTGATTCAAAAAAAAAAATTAAGCAAACAGCGGCTCTAAAACAGACTCCAGAGCATGAAGGGGCCCGGGTCGAGGTGTGCCTCCACCACCAGGCAGTTAGGCCTAAAGAAAAAGATGTTTGCCGGGCCGTGAAGAGGTCAACCGATGCGTGCATCTCCACCCCAGACGAGACTTGGCATTCGATACCTGCAACCTAATTCATGATGGTCAATGATGGCTCCGGGAAGAAGGCATCCTAACGTACCAGTTGCACTTCGTCAGTGATCGTATTCAAAGCATTCAACCATCCAGCAGTTGTCAGCCTAAGACGTGATGATCCGACCTATTTGTGAATTCCAACACCGATTCCCTCTCATAAAGGGGTAAGTTGTATACACTACTTCTATTTTTGGCCCTTTCGTAGAGCCGAAGTCGGCACTACAGTAATCAGATTACCAGTATGCACTAAAAAAAAAAGGTACTTTCCGTCTGCATGTCGGAGGTTATCCAGTTAAGATTCATCAGGAAAGAAAGAGGGAGCTGTACGTGACATTGCTCTCACAAATGTAGTAGACATATAAAAAAAAAAAGTTAAACTCACAAATATGATTGTAAATCGTGGTAGTTTACTCGCCTCTTCAAGGCGGGAATTTTCATGTTAAAATGTTAACACTTCAGTTCACCTGTGCATACCTGACTTAAAATATATATATATATATCATCATCATCATCATCATCATTGTCAACCATTATCAATCCACTGCTGGACGAAGGTCTCCCCAAGTTTCCTCCACAATGGTCTGTCTTGTGCCAGTCTCCTCCATGTCACCCCTGCATACTTTCGAATTTCATCCACCCATCTCCCATGTGGTCTTCTTCTGGGTCTTTTCCTGTCCCTTGGAATCCAATCTAAAATTTCGGCTATCCATCGATGATCTGTCCTTCTGGCAGTATGTCCAGCCCATTGCCATTTCAGGGATTTAACTCTGATCATGATGTCTTCCACTCTTGTCATCTTTCGGATCCACGAGTTCCTCTTCTTATCTCTCCTGGTTACACCAAGCATGCACCTCTCCATGCTTCTTTGCGTTGTCTGCAGCCTTTGTATGTCTCTTTTAGTTAAGGTCCACGTCTCTGCACCATACGTAAGCACTGGAAGGATGCATTGATCAAACACTTTTCTTTTAAGACATATTGGCATATTGCTCTTGAAAATTATGCTGTTTCTTCCAAAAGCTCTCCAGGCAAGTTTTGTACGCCGATTAATTTCTTCATCAATGTGACCCTCACTTGATATCTGCTGTCCAAGATAAACATACGTATCTGTTATCTCCAGCTTTTCTCCATCAATCGATAAATCTACATTTCTTGTAAAAGCATTGAACATCACTTTTGTCTTCTGAAAGTTCATTTTTAATCCCACTTCTTTACTCTTGTCAGCAAGTTCCTGGATCATACTCTGCAGCTCTGATGGGGTAGTTGCAAAAATGACTACGTCATCAGCAAAACGAAGGTGGGTTAGATAATCTCCATTAATCTTTATCCCTTTGTTTTCCCAGTTCAGTGATTGAAAGACATTTTCCAATGTGGCATTAAAGAGCTTCGGAGATATGGTGTCACCTTGTCTCACTCCCTTTCCAATTTTTATGTGTGTTGTATTTTCAAACAGCCGAATCTTTGCACTTGCATTTTCATAGATGTTATTAATAATATTAATGTATGCATCTTCAATACCGCAGGATTTCAGAGCCGTGGTAACTGCTGATGGTTTCACCGAATCAAAGGCTTTTTCATAATCGATAAAAGCCATGCACAATGGAAGTTCGTATTCCTCGCTCTTTCAATTAGTTCTCTCAGTACGTGGATATGATCTATTGTGCTGTAGCAACTCCTGAATCCAGCTTGTTCTCTCGGTTGAGCCATGTCCAGTGTTACCTTCAAGCGGTGTGAAAGAACTTTAGTGAAGATTTTATAAACTACTGATAGGAGGCTGATAGGTCTGTAGTTTCCGAGATCCTCAATGTCACCTTTCTTATGTAGCAGGATCATTGTAGCGGTGTTCCAATCCTCAGGAATCTTTCCTTCATTAAGGCATCGAGTGAAAATTTGGGCGAGTACTGTTTCGATTTCTCCACTTGCTTCTTGTATGATGTCTACAGTAATTCCATCTTCATCTGGAGCTTTTCCCCGCTTCATGTTCTTAATTGCATGTGCAACTTCTGCTGGAAGGACTGGAGGAACTCTGGTACTGGTATCTTTTATGATGTCTGGAATGCATGTATCATCCCTTTCATATAATTTGGAGTAGAAATCTTTCACTCTTGTCAAAATTTCGCCTCTATTTCTTGTTACAGAACCATCTTCTTTTCTCAGTGCCATAATCTGTTTTCTTCCCTTACTGAGATGTCCCTTTGCTATCTTTAGGCTTTGGTTGTTTTCAATTGCTTTCCTCACTAGTTCACAGTTGAATTTTCTTACGTCTTCAGTGATACTTTTTCTTACTGTCTTGCATAGCTCTATATATTCCACTTTGGAAGTCACATCTTCTTTAGTTGTCCTCATCTCTCTTCTTTTTTGCATCAACATTTTCGTGTTTCCTGATAATTTGTTTACATGCAACTTGTTCTTAGACCCAGCTAATTTTGTTGCTGTTTCCATAAGAGCTTTGGTTACTTTTCTGTTAACTTCAGAGATGTCCACTTTTTCCGATGTTAGGCCTTCTAAAGCAGAGAACCTGTTCTTCAGTTCCAACTTGAAGGTATTATGGTGTTTTTTAAGGTTGGTTATGTCAATAGATTTTGTTTGTCTTATGAGCTTGCCACGTTCAAGTTTAGTGTTGAGGTGCATCTTACATCTCACCAATCTATGGTCACTACCTGTGTTGAACTTGTTTAGCACACTGCAGTCTTCTATGACGAATTTTTTGTTACACATAATAAAATCAATTTCACTTGTCGTCCCATTTGGATGTCTCCATGTCCATTTCCTGTGTGGCTTTTTCTTGAAGAAGGAGTTCAAGATGAAAAACCCTTCTGCCTCTGCAAACTCAACGAGAGTATTTCCACGCTGGTTTCTGTTGCCGTGACCGAATTTACCTACTGAAGTTTCATTCTGTTGCCGTTGCCCTATTTTTGCATTGAAATCTCCCATAATTATTTTCAAGTGCTGCTTACCTTTATTATTTAGATGACAAATATTCTCATAAAATTCTTCAATTTCTTCTTCAGGATGACTTGTGGTGGGTGCATACGTTTGAATAATCTGCGCCTGGTATCTTTTCAAGAGTTGGATAACGAGTCGTGCAGCTCTGTCATAGGAACTTTCAACTTCTACAACTTTATCATTCAGTTTCTTGTTTATTATAAATCCAACACCACTAGTTCTGCCAGTATCTGTCCCACGATAGTAGAAGAGATGTCCACTTTTCAGTTCAATGAGATCTTCTCCTTTTCTCCTTACCTCACTTAGCCCCACGATGTCCCACTTGATCCTTTGTAGTTCCTCTTCCAATTCAAGAAGCCTTGAATCAGAAGATAGGGAGCGTCCATTATACGTAGCCAAGGTCAGCATCAGATGGCAGCCTAGTCCGGTCCTCCGGGGATTCTTAGCACCCTCTGCCTTCATGTCGCACTGGCCGCTGCCTTGGCCAGGTACATTCCAGCTGCCGGAGACTGAGGGCCAAGATTTAAGTTGTGGAATCATTTTGGAGGGGTTTGGCCATAACTCACCACGCTGGCCAAGCGGGTTGGTGAGTGTGGGATAAAATTTCCTCTAATCCCGATGGTATAGTTATACCGCTATTGGCGGTCGTCAGAGCCCCTTTAGTGGGAACAGGATGCACCACGAGAAGGCGGGGTTGACATTTGTCAAGGAGAGGCTATGATGTTACGCATCACCTGACCTTACATCCCATATATATATATATATGTTTTGAGTTTTGTTGATAGAGAGAAAGATATAAGTAATCTTAATCTACACCTATATATATATACCTATATAGATATACCCTCATAAATATTGAATCAGAATTTTGATATTGGTTCAGAGAAGATACAATTTGTTTTGATAACATGTAAGCAAGACACAAATGTAAATTAACTTTCCCGTTGTGTTAACAAATGACATTATTCACGTGGACTCTGTCATGATTATATAAGACAGACCATTTGAATTACTGACTTCACATATGAGTGGGCCAGTGAAGCCTTAGTGAAGTGCTAAATAGTAAATGTATTAAACCTTTCATAGCAATATTAATATCTGTCCTATTTGTGCATGTTGTTATTGTTGTAAAAATAAATATAGGCATTAGCCTTTCAAAAACCAAATTTTAATAAGAATTGGCAATTCAGTTTTCTTGCTGTCTCTTAAATTTCTGAGCAATGGCACTCATCACCCAACGCTCTGACGTTGACTAGGAAGTCCCTTGGTTGTTGTTTACATAATGATAATGTCCTAGTAGGTAAAATAATTACAGTCTGTTATTTTCTTTTTTTTTCTCATGCTTACAAACACGAGTTCATAAACACGGTCTCTTTGAGTTGACACATATGTTACACATGTACCAAAAACACAGGGCTGTAGTTATTCCCCGGTTGAAACAAAGCTCACAAAAACACTAACACAGGTGAAAACTCAGTTGTGCTATGACAAATATGACATCTCAAAGTTTCTTGTTATAAGTTTAATTTTTGGTTGTTTCAAAATGCATCTACCCATCTCCCAAAGTTAAATTTTAGTCGAAATTCAAAATTTCCCTTCAGATTTAATTTTTGGCTACCTATTTAATAAATATAAAACGTGGCTGAGATTTCCTCCACAACATAGGCAAGGTAGGAAGGACCTCATAGGGGCGTTAGAAGAGATACAAAATTGGCGCGCTACTGAAGAACTACTATTGTTTTTTTCGGATGTGAGTCAGTTCGAATTAAGTGCCTTTTGGCTTTCGTCTGATTTATTTGAGCATCAAAGATTTCGAAAGGCACTTTTATGTTCAAAGATGTCTTGTATGGGTTACCAAACTAAATACGTTTTAGACCAAAATACTGAATACACACTGAAGTGCCAGAAAAACTGGTACAAACGAGCTTATGCAAAATACATAGCAACGTCACCCATACGCGTACTCGGTTGCGTCCTTCAGTGCGTATATAAAGCGATAGACATCCTTCCCAGCTATCAGAGCTGTTTTCGGCATGAGAATGACAAGTAATAACGATTTAAGCGATGTTCAACGCGGGGACATATTTGGCGCTCGTGAGATGTGCCATAGTATTTCGGAGGAGAAACGAAGTTCGGATTTTCACGGACGACCATTGCAAGGGTGTTCCGTGACTACAAGAATTCCGGCAAAACCTCCTACCTACGATACTACTGTGGCCGTAAAAAGACACTGGGTAAACGTGACCATCTTCGGCTGTCAAGAATCGTTTCACGCGATTGGAGTTCAAGACTCTCGCTGGTAACATCGGAATTTAATACTGGAGCCTGAACAAGCATCAGCGTCCGGACTGTGCAACGTGCTGTGCAAGATATAAGCTTCGGAAGCCGACGTTTAACTCGAATCGCCTTGATTGGTGCACGACACAGAGCTATGCGCCTCGCTTGGCCACGGCAACACCGCCACTCGACACTTGAGGACTGGAAACAAGAAGCCTGGTCTGACGAGTTGCGTTTCCAAATGTATCAGATTCTCATTTCGCAGGAAGTAATCGTGCGTGGCTCAAAGCCTATGAAGCCATGGATCTCACCTGTCAACAGGCAACTGTACCGGCTGGTGGGGTGTCCGCAATGCTATGGGGTGTGCTTAGTTGGACTTCACTGGGACCTCTGGTACGTCTACAAACGTCTGTGACCGGCCAACACTATGTGCGCATCATTTCTGACGAGGTACACCCGTTCATGCCCTGCATTCATGATGATGGGTTGGACCTGTTCCAACAGGACAATGCACGTCCACACAAGGGTCGAGACGCCACATTATGATTAGAGGAGCATTCATCCGAGTTTGGGGTGTTGTCATTTCCACTCTAGTCCCCAGATCTGAACGTGATAGAACACATTTCGGATGCCATGCAAAGCGCTATCGAACACAGGAATCCGAGACCTTGGAATACACCCGAATTGTGAAACGTTCTGCAGGAAGTATGGTGTGCATTGCCTACAGCATATTTCCAGAAGCTAGTGAAGTCCATGCCTCTTCATATTTCTGCAGTCCTGCGCTCCCGTGGGAAACCCACCATGTATTAGACTGGTGTAACATTTTTTCTGGCACTTCAGTGTAAGTGTCACGCAGGTTTTAGAAAATTGATCGATAAATCACTAATATTTTTTTCTAAACCTAATTTTGTTAAAGTATTAGTTTACTATGAGATTAAAGGACTAATATGGCATTTGCAATTAAGCTGTAGAACATAAAAAGAACGGTGTTGATTTAGATTTTTTAAATTCAAATCATATTTAATTTATATACGCAGTTCAAAGATAAACTTTTGTAGCTAAGACCTTCAAATTTATAAGGACTTTAAGAATATATATATATAATTAAATTTCGATTTGATTCATCTGAGAAAGCTGTTTGTTATCATCCTAGATTTCTGAACTAATTTGTTGTTGGTATTAATCTACTTAAGACACACGCGCTGCTATTTATTAATTAATTAAAAGTTAAACTTTAACAATATATAAATAATGATAAGGTGGAAAAGAATACTAATCTTATAACATGGGGAGTTTTATGATGCTGTCTGTAAGTCTATTAGAAGATTTCAAAAAAATTATATAAAAATATGAAATTTCGCTCATTTACGCAAGTGCAAATAAATTCCGACAAGTTTACATCATAAAATTTATTTGTAGCCGATAATTTGTTGAATATTTTACTATACATATGTTGTCTCTCAAAACTTTGGTGCTTCTTGTGGAAAAATGATCTATCGGGATCTTTTGAACAAAAATGTGATTTGTAGACTTTCGATGATCCTAAAAAGATCTTGAAAACTTTCGACCAGAAAGTGTCAACGCTTGTTAGAATTCAGTTATTTCTTACAAGGATTTATCAGCCTCGCTCCAAGTTCCATGTAAATATTGCACCTATCTCAAACAGTGGATGAACATGAAGAAACAACATTCCGTCAAACATACACTGGCGGAAAGTGATAAAAGAACACCAAGAAGGACACATCTGATACCAACGAAATTTACACAGCATAATAACGGAATACAAAGGATAACGTGATCAAAAAATTATAGCAAAACACAGCTGTATTTGCTGGTAAACTGAAAAATAACATTTCCTTGTAACATGGTTAGTACGAGGTTGAACCGCCATGAACTGCGTCACACTGTGCAATTTTGGCACGGAGTCTGTCGTGCAGATGTTGGATGTAAGCTTGGGGTATTGAGTTAAAAGCATCTTCAACCTAGACGTGTAAATCGGGGATGGTTGTGGCTGGCCGTGGAGACCGGATACGTCGTTGTACCATAAATCCCACACGTGCTCAATGGGGGACAAATCCGGTGAACGTGCAGGCCATGGAAGTTGTCTCAGACACTGAAGTGCATGTTGCGTTGCACGTGCCGTTTGTGGGCGTGCGTTATCTTGCTGGAAAACACCACGATGGACCGACCTTACAAATGGCACAACAACGGGCTGAATGATGTTGTTGATGTAGGAGGTGCTGTTTAACGTACCAGGTACAAACACTAGTTGTGTACAGGATTAATAGCTGATCGCCTCTCACAACAGGAGACCGGGTATAGGCACTGTGTGTTGCTGGCGGATGCAAGAAGGTTGGAGACGCTCCCCTGTGCGTCTGAGAACGCGCATACGGCCATCGAAGGCTCCCAAGCAGAATGTGCTTTCATCGCTGAACACGACAGATCGTCACTGCGTTCTCCAGTTCAGACGTTAGCGACACCACTGCAGCCGTTCCAGACGGTGGGCTGGAGTATGAGGTACAAATGCCAGAGGCACACGTGCACGTAGTCCTGCAACCGGTAGATGGTTGCGGATTGTTTGCACAGTCACCTCAGATGCAACGGCAGCTCGGATTTGCGTTGCAGTGGTTGTTCTGCTTGACAACGCTGCTGTTCTTATGCGTCGATCGGTCCGCTCATTTTTCCGTCTGTGACTCCCGGTTCCACGTCTTCTCGTGTGGGAATGTTCCGCGGACCATTTACGCCACCATTGTATCACCACCGATACTTCCCGTCCAATTCGCTCGGCAATACAACGATACGCCCACCCGGCCTCACGGAGTCCGCTCAAAGTCCGATAACTGCTTCAATCGTACACGTCTTCCATGTCCAGGCATTGTAGCTTCTTCAGGGTGTTCGCAAGTGTCCGAAGGCCGACGACTGATTACATTCACTTCGCTGTACTCCTTAAATACCACCGACGATAATTTGCATATTATGCAGTGCTGTGGCGTTAGCGCTCACCTGTTGGTCCCGAAATTTACATCACACCTACGTAAACTCGACCCATTAACATATGTAAATTTCATGATCGTCCGCCAATTCCTTCTTGGTGTTCTTTTTCACTTTCCGCCAGTTTATTTGGAAAACAAGGATGCTTCTGTATCTTATCCTGTTTAACATATTGGCATTCAAATTTGCATACCACCGCACCTTTATAGTGATATCTTTGGTTTTTAAGAGTTGCAATTTTAATTTCCATGAACTGCAATTGAATTGCACAGTACAGCAGAATTATTTTTGAATGCAAGCCTAACCAAAGGCATGTTCAACTGTTGTTATAATTATCACGACAGTACTTTACTTTTGAAGCTTTTATTAGATAAAACATTTTACAGATAATATACTGAACTATGGATTATACGAAAGCTACCAAAAAAAAATATTTTTCACATTCACCTTAGCAGTGCCGAACATAAAGCTGTCATAGGTTATAGCGCTCTCTTCTAGTTATTTATTTTCCGTTCTATAAGCCGAAACATAAAGGGAAAAGTCTAGTCTCTCTTACACAGTTATCAATCCACTGGATAGAAACAAGTGACTCAATTACCTCCACTCTCATTTCGCAGATTCTTCGAACATGTAGTAATCCTTTTAGCAGGTAATTTGTCATACGTGATTAACCTTAATTGTTTCAAAAAAGATAATTAGTATAACAAGGTTAAAGGGAAAGCTACCTTTTCTGATGTGCTTTATAATCCTTCTAACCGCGTTGTATCAATTTCTTAGACAGCTAGATTATATTCATTCCTGCTAATTTCAGCATAATTTCGTAACCCAGATATAAATAATTCCAGCCAGTTAAAAGGTTTAGCAGTTATTGTTATTTTAAGCAAATAATTTAGTGCAAGAATATTGAGAAGATAACATTAAAATAATATGATTTAAAATATAAACAACGAAACCTAAGATATTATCACCTGCATATCTTTATACAAGTCAAAGGAACTGCAGGTAAAAGACGGCGCGTGTGAAGTTCACGTAACGGTATAAATATTGGGTTGTCGGAAAATTCATGACTTATTTTGGCACCTAATGGCGGTTGGTCGGTTTTGGAATTACTAGAGGCATGCCCAGCTCTGTTATCGCTATGGCATTCGACAGGTGCTAGTTCTAGCTGCAGTCTAAAAGGAAGAGTGAGCGATTTGGTTGATTCGCGGAGATTAAACTTCAAGTTGAAGATGGAAGACCAAACTCTGTAGTTTCGCCATATTTTACTGTTTTACTTCCGTAAATGAAAGAACGCGCGTCAAGCATGTGAAAAGTTGCGTAAAGTGTACGGTGATAATGCTCTACAATAACGTCAGTGCCAGCGGTGGTTCGCAAAATTCCGTGCTGGTGATTTGACCTCAACGATGCTATTTGGTCAGGAAGGCCGACCGAGGTTAATGACGACCAAATAAAGGCGTTGATCGAGTCAAACCCACGTTACACGACACGAGAAATTGCAGACACATGGCACATCTATCATTCAAGCGTTCACGACCACCTGAAGAAGCTGGGATACGTAAGCAAGCTCGATGTGTGGGTTCCTCATGAACTCAAAGAAGCTCAAATGACGGCGCGTATTAACATCTGCGATATGCTCATTCAACGTGAGGAAAACGATCATTTTTGAAGCGACTGATAACTTGTGACGAAATGTGGATTGTGTACAACAATGTGCTGCGTAAACGGTCTTAGTACCGACGAGCTGCTTCGCCTCAAACTACATCCAAAGCAGACATTCATCAGCGGAAAGTTCTGGTCTCAGTGTGGTGGTATTTTAATAGGTGTCGTGTTTTTCGAACTTTCTCAAGGAACTAAACAATCAATTCTAATATGTACTGCCGGCAATTGGAAATTTTGAAGGAATCCATCATCCAAAAACGTCCAGAGCTCGTTCATCGTAAAGGTGGTGTGTTCCATCACGGCAACGCGAGACCACACACAAGTTTGATAACCAAACAAAAATTATTGCAGCTTGGGTGGGATGTGTTGCCACACTCAGCATACTCGTCTGACCTTGCGCCGTCAGACTTCTACTTGGTTCGCTCTCTTCAACAGTCCTTGTGTGGTATAACGTTCAATTCAGGTGAGGCTGTAAATCAGCACTTTGTACAGTTTTTCGCCACGAAAGACAGGTCCTTTTATGAACGAGGCATTCTGCAGCTCACTGAAAGATGGCAAAAAGGGTATCGAAGAAACCGGGCGTTATATCATTGACTGATATTTGTTCTTTCTATCAATAAATTACCTTTGAAAAACATGACTGAAATACGTCATGACTTTTCCGACAACCCAATAAAATTTTATACTGAACTCTGTTAATCACTTTTAATCTTATTCCTCAGATGGGGAAAGCAAAGGTTTTAAGTGAGTATGACTTCGGCCAAATTATAATGGCGGAACGACTGGGTCAGAGCATTTGTGAGACGAAAATCTTTATGGGGTGGTCATGCTCAACCGTGGTTACGACATTTATCAAATGTTCCGAGGAAGGAAAAAACTCATGCCGCGGGCATGTTTTCGCAGACCACGTCTCATCGATTTCAGAAATGAACAAAGGCTATTCCGCACGGTTGGAGCAAATAGAATACATATTGTGGCGCATCTGGCCGGTTATTTGAATGCTGAAAAAAATGTTACAACGCAGAGTACATTGAACTCTCCTGTAAATAAAGCAGCGAAGTGTCAGACCCCTCCCACTGCACTTGATAAACATTGTTTCCAGTTGAAAGCGCCAACAATGAGAACCCGTGTATCAAAACTGGACTTGGAATGATTGGGTGAAAATATTCTTCTCGATGAATCCCGTTTCCTGTTGCACCGTATGGGCGGCTGAGTTGGTGCGCCTCAATTACTTGGGGAAGTGTAAGAACCAGCATGCTCCGCGGAACGAAAGCACGCAGTTGGAAGAATTTAATGCACTGGCTAGTTCTACTGGAAACGTCTGAGTCAGGTCATTCTTTTGTAGGAAACGATAACGTCAACCACCTACTAAAATATCTACGCAGACAAAGTACATCCTTGCACGGCATACATGTTTTCCCTAGTAGTTTCTCAGCAGGATGATGTGTCATGTCGCACTGTTTCTAGGGTAAGAGAAATGGTTTGTGGATGATGAAGAACATTTCTAGGTATTGTCCTTGCCTCCAAGTTCTCTAGACATCAATCCATATGAGCGTCTTATATTTGTCATGTAGGAACAGTAATGATCTGTAGCTTCTAAACCACTTTACGTATAAGATTTAAAGAATTTTATGGTTCAAAACGATTTCACAATTAGGTTTTATTTATATTATATTTTACCAAATTAAAAATCTGGTTGACAGTCGCAATTTAAGAATCAGATAAGTATTGAAAAAAATTGCAGTTTCTTCACGCTCCTCAGTGTCAGTGATTTGTAAAAGCTGAAAGAAGAGCATCAACGATGCGGTCACCATATGCGGACAGGGGTAAGAAGTCAAGAAAGTGTTTCTCAGGAACTCTTTTTTAACGGATTGATTAATAAGGTAATATTTCGAAAAGCAGATAAGCAGGATGAATATCGCTCCTATTTTAAGTATAACGACGAACTTATATAATGTAAGGAATTTGTAGTCTTCCAATTCCTCTACCTTACTGCAATGAACTTTACAAATTAGCGGTGTATAAGAAATCTGTTGTTTTATCCAATTCTTTAGGAAAAATTTTAAAGATGCAAATTTTAAATTCTAAGTCAATCAGAGAACTGGTCACGTATAAGGAACGTTTTTCTTGATTAAGAATTTGTCATTTGTCTTTCAAACTGCTACTGATGACTTCCTCTATACTGTCATTATCAGAAGACTGCCTCATTTCTCCATCTATATTTCACGTTGGGGATATCTGTTGTTTTAATTTCCAGGTGTTTTATTGTTATATTTTTAATTAACAGGTTGTCTGCTTTTATTTTCATAATAACTGATGCTTTGCTGATGCCATGTTCTTAATGACGGATGTTTGTAACGTTTTTTCGCAAATCTAATTAGGTTTTCTGTGCAAGGCTGTTTCTTATCTCTGAGCAGAATGAAAGAAAAACGCCTCAAACAATTTGGATATTTAAAATTTGAAACGAACAAATGAATATTAATTGTATCGGTAAGAAATACAGCAAAATCAATTTATGATCTCAAAAGGCCCATTCTTAATCTCTTAAGAGCGGAAAAAAGTTCAATAAAATTATGTTTGAAAAATGAATGTGAGAAGAGTCATATCTTACCCTTTACTTGTGTTTGAAAATTTTAAACTCTTATTTCTTTCAAAATTTTAAACTGATTCGAATTTAATGCGTAGCTTTCAGTAATTACTTGAGAAATAAAATATATAATATTAAAATCTTAGGAAAAAAAATTGTGGCAATTCTTTATGACTATAAGACATGATTCTCATTGTTAACTATGTTACATAATAAAGGACATACAGGGCCGTCTTGCCGTTTAGAAAAGGTTCTAGCTAAGATTATATCACCCCTGAACTCCAACTCTTGCTACTCAGTTTCCAGCTGAAAGAATGCTCTAGACCAGAATGTTTGTTATCAACAAAAACGAATCCCTTTATTATGACCTCACTAAAATTTGTCTCATTGTTGCCGAATGTACCAGTGGAAAAAGTCCATGAACTTATGTAATGTAAACTTACATTGCATAACTTAACCTCACCTAATGAGATTTAAGCCAGAAATCGAAAACGAGATTTATTCAGAAACGCTCCTATTTCAAGTATAACGACGATATTTTTCACCAGAGAGACGGTGCTGCTATCGGATCATCCCTCTTTTAGCAGAAATCATTATACAAGCTCTCGAAGACAAAGTCATCCAAAAACGTCATTTACGTCCAATCCTATACATATGTTATGTTAATGACATACTCATTTTTTGGGAATATAACATAGATGATTTCAACTCTTTTGTAAAGCGCACGTCCTCACAATTACCCTCCGCTAAGTTCACGCTAGAGCTTGAAACCAATTGCAAGTTACCTTTCCTGTTGGAGAGAAACGCCAAAAATCATTCCATTCATCATTCTGTCTACCGCAAATCTACATGCAGTGTTTCGATTATTCCTAATTCTTTCACCCATCCACTAAGTTACCAATTGGCAGGGCTACGGTACTAGCTTCAACGTACCATTTATTATTCTTCGAAAATTATCCTACTTAAACAAGAAATCAAAGTCATCAAACAGATCGCTGTTGCCCACGGCCACGGAACGCATGTGATGAACCGTTCATACAGTAATTTGTAGTCTTCCAATTCATCTACCTAACTTGAGACTTTAAACCCGTAAATTCATCGGAGCCATAAACTTTCATCAGATATCTACTCATATATTAAAAAAATGTTTGACACCGACAGAATCTAGACTTTGGAGTTAAAACAAGAAATATTTCAGCTTTGATTAAAAGATACCACGATTTGATAAAATCTGATTATAAATGTGGTGTCTACATTATTTCTTTATGAGCTATGGATACCGAAGAACCTCCTAAAGTATACATATGATCTACAAAACGTAACGTAAAGGCAATAATAAGTAAACGTGTGTATAATGGAAATACCGACTGCATGTTTACAGCTCTTTCAAGACTCACAATTGAGGGATCACACTTACCCCTGTGGAAAGATTCAGCTATCCTTGCAACACCTCAACATAAATCTCTCTTACTGTTCACCGAGAGTATATACATCTATCGTTATGGTTCATTACCTTGCAATGTCCGTATTCCTTCATACATTCCAACCCTATGAAAATCCCTACTTTGGAAGTTTTCTGAAGATCACATGATATACTCTCCCTTCAGTAATGATTCTAAAATGAAGTTATAGAGTGACGTCATATGGTGACGCACGTTATTTCGTACGTCATAACAACGATTTGCATCAACATATATAAACTCGTTTCTGTTCAACTGATATATTTATCACATCTGAGAATGAACCCACCGTGGGTTCGAAAGATCTGATATTAATTTGTATTTTAAACTTTTCAGTATTAAACTAATTCTTAACCTGCGTAAGCTTTAGGAGTTCAAGTTTTTAAATCGCGTAATAACGGTGTGTGTTTTATTCATTTTACATTACTATGCAAAAATCATATTCTTCTTCTCAATGTCACGAGTTAACATTTTTTTCTAAGATGCTAGCTAAGAGTAAAATTCTTTTGTAATATTATGAATCCGAAATTTTTAATTCTGCAACAATAAGCAAAATAGGCAATTTTGTCAAAAACGGGACAAATGGCTGTACCGACAGGACAGTCACAATAAGCAAATATAACGAGACGTATAGTCACCGTATGGTTATGCCAAGGTTTGTAGAGATAGTATTATGTAATGTATTTGACAAATTTGAAATTATGTTATGCATGAAGTGGGAGGTTATCCGGTAAATATTTTATTATTTCTCACCGAACAAAAGGTTTTTATTAGTTATGCTGCTCGCAACGCAAAACGGGAGGCGACAAAATTTATTAAAATCACAGAAATAAAAAAATTTAGGCTAAATTTAAATTTCTCTCTTACTGTTTTCAGCAATTTGCTGAAAGATGGATACAATAACAGTTGTGTTTAAGATTGTCTTAGAATTTTGGAAGCGCATGAGATATTAAGGAACAATTATAGAAAGCGTTTGGTATCCTAAATAGAGAAGGATTTTTTTATTTGATGTGGACATACAAATACTCCTTGGGGTAATGGCGGAACTACTCGCCAGTTTTAAAAATTGCTCCTCATTGTTTTGCGGAAGATTCTTTATTCGGCCTGTTTACAGCAAACGTCGACATTTCTCCAGTTCCAGTAGATCATATAAAATCTGTATTTATTAATACATATTTATATAATCTACGGCGCTGTCGTCACACCTATCATCATCTAAAAGAATGCATTCATTCTTGTTAGGTCGAGGTACACAATGAAAAAGAAAAATATTTCTTAATCTGTGACCTTCAAAATGTTTGACTTGGTGAAAGGACACCTAACGCTTTCGCAAAATATATTTTTTTTTTATCTTAGATTTCCAATGTAGGATTATAAGCACCAGTAATCACGAAATAGTTTGCCGTTGAGAAATAACTTGCGCATGGAAAAGAAATAAAACATGGGAGCACGTAACTATTAAGTAATAAAGGCCTCAAGAGGGATGCCTTCAACAAGAACAATTCCGAGATACGAAAATAACATCTGTGCTGCCACTATGAGCCCTAATAGGTAATCCAATAAAAATTATATTAACAACAAAAGAAAGAATTAAGGCACCCGTAACCAATCAGGCTAAAACGTCACATCCTATAAAACATTTGGCTCAAATTTTGAAGTCGGACTAGAAAAGTTTTCAAATACTCAGTACGTTAACAATAGAATATTTTCAAGATTTTTCTTATTTCCATGATATTAAATGGTCGTTCCCGTTTTAATTCAAGCAAAACATCATTAGCCATCCCTGTAGCGATTTGATTGATGAATCTGTTACTCATGATATCCGAAAAATCACGGCTGTGCCAATTTTTCTCTTTCTGCAAACACTGCATGGAAATTTTTTGTGCCTCATTTCTTTCCAGGCCTATCTGTAAGTTAAAAAGTGCTGTATAATTCAATATGTGCACTGCGTAGAGAATAAACTTTTTATTCATATTTCTGTCCGCAAGATATAACCTATCTTTCAATAGGGTCAATTTTGGCGCTAATTTTCCTCTCTGAGTTCAGAAGGGAGGTAGAAGAATTACGCACTAATCAGTTAGTACGTATACGTCTTCACTTGTGTACTCAATTTCTTTTCGACCTACATACGCAGTTCCGAAAGAACGGCATGAATGGAAGGACAGTACAAAGCGATATCTGTCTGGAAAATATAATATGCGCAAAAATCTCTTTAATCAGAAATCATCTAAACTCTATGACATTCTCTTTGACGTTATGCACCTGTCCCCGGTAGCAGAAAAGTTAAACCTAAGTAAAGAAATTGCGATGTAACGAAAACAGGTAACTGAAGGGACGCATTATATGTTAATTTCAATGTTTCTGAACAATATATTTTACAAAATCAATCTCCCAACATTATTTCATTACGTTTTACCTAAATGTTACAATACCTCTTTGCAATCTGAGTAGATCACGATATCCTCCTGCTAAATGTTATAAAAGCCACCACAATATTTTTTATTTTATGCATCTTTAGCTGCATTTTTTACTCCACTTGGTGGGTAGCCAAGAACGTATTTCGCGTAAACAACATGAGACAACGGACCCATCCTGCATGGTCTCCACCGTGCAAGCCAGTTGAGGTGGCTGTAGACGTGAGAAATGTTACATGACAAAATCGTGCACCTCTGGTGCACGTGGAACAACGAGTGACTAGTAGTCATCGTCGTTAATTGCTTGCTGACACCGTACACCCAGCTGCGTTGCACTTCTTCTTAAATGGCAACGGTGTCTCAACGGTATCGATTGTCTTCCAACTCCCGTGAAATCAATCCCATAGATCACTTGTGACACACTATGGAACGGCCTATTAGACGTCTGAATACACCAATTACTTCCATACCTGCGTTGAAGAAGGCATTACACACAGGTTTGTTTTCAATACCTAACTATTGCTGTTGGCATCTTATTGAATCCCTGCCACGTCGAATAGCTCCTGTACTAAAAACGAAAGCAGGACATACGAAGTATTAAGTTGGTGGTTGAAATTCAGTGATCGCTCAAATATGTGTGAAGGAAAAGCAACAGATCGGTGTTAAATATCAGACGATGGACTTACGCTGCTGCTGCTATGCTGTATTATGTTAGACATGAGGCCATCTGCTTTTATCGGCGAAACGTCAAGACCTACTTTCTTAAAGACCATAGACCTAAACCTAAAAACACTACATGTTATTCGGCGTGCCTCTAAAAAGGTGTCATTGACATGTTAACTGATACCGTAATGTCTAACCCTTTCTGATTCCAAAATGAATACAGGGCAGAGAGCTACGAGTTGTCTCCTGTCCTCACTTTGAGGGAACTGATATCAGGGAAGGGAAAATGCTAGGGTAATTAATATGACTCCACTCATGTCACAGCGGAATTGGAACCCAAATCCACCGGGGACGAATGATCAGCAGCAGCATCTGAGACCACAATTACAAAAGGCCAGTTCAGATTTTCTGTCTGAATAAAATTACAAATTGCGTCTCTCAGGAAAAGATTTCATTTGAAATAATTCACCAGTGCCAGCGATGAATATTTTAGTAATGTCCAAGGAAATTATTCAATATGAGGGGTTTTAGAGCAAAGTTTTAAATACGTGTTTACGTTATAAAACTCACTCCGTTTTATAAATCATAGAAGACAATAAGCAGCTATTATGAACAATCTGTTAAACGAACGAAACCGAAGGCTCTTGTGACAAGACATTTCAAGGGAAAAACCACTTTTAGAACTGTTTGTCTTTAGATCGACTAAAGACCTCTTCCAGTAAAGCACAAATGTTATAGCCCCATGATAGAATTTTACGTGCTGTTCCCGCTGACAAAATGAATGAACATTTCGAATTTCATTTCAGCCTAGTAGAAATGCTTGGCGATTAAGTTTGGTGTACTCGGCAAACGGAACAGGCCCACAAGAGTTACTTCCATTATGTATCCAGCTCATCTTTTGAGGATTACGCTCCACTATATCCGGTGAAAGTACACCATTCACTACACAGATGAATCAACCGATTCTTCGTAATTCAGGCAAAGCTGTCGCAGAAAGACTGGTATTTACGATATTCGCGTTACCGGGAGTATAAACGGCTGTATTTGTCCCAAGTTTCAAGACCTTTCTATGGAAATTGCATTGGAAACGTGACACATGAAGCATGCTATGATTTAACTTGTGGTATTTTCATCTGATGCCTACTAAAAGGCGCAAAACGAAGGTAAATTGTATTTAATAGAACCAGGAAGTGAAAACGTTATTGAACGTTTATGTAGTAATTTTTAAAAAAGAATACTAACATTAAAATTATCTTCCATTACTGTGTTATTTTCCATGGTAATTTCAATAAATCTAATTCAGAAATATAATAATAATCATCAGTTTAGTAGGTAACAATATTTTTAAACAATAAAGTTGCAAGTTATAAAAGCACCTACCGAATAACGTGGCAGTATTAAGATTAGCCTCTTTTCAATATTCAAGTGTTCAGTGATTAGCTTATAACTTCCTATTGGTACGATCAGCTGAGTGAATGTGGTGAGGTCAGTTAAATGCCGAACGTTCGTTGGAGAAGGACCTCTGTAACAAATGGCTTAGTCATTAACATCCTTTAGGTGTCCAATAAAAATTCAGAATACTGCGGAGTCCAATATGAATACTCTAAAATCAGTTTCATTCTCCTGTAACCAGTGCGTAAAGATTCGAGTCTTCGAGTAAGGAACTTTATCATGTTGTATATACACATTTATTAATGTTCGTGGTCGGCAATAATACTAAAATGTCTCGTGATGAGCAAGTGCTTATCTAGCGGTATTAAGGAAAACATTCCCGGCCACAAAGTGAAAATACAGACCACCACACCGCTATTCAGGTGGGACTGATTAATTTTCTTCCTTTGATACTACATTTTGTCCATTATGATGCCTTCACTAAAAGGTGATTAAATGGATCAGGCGATTTATCCCTTTTAGTACTGAAGGGCCCCGCTTTTGGTGAATTAATGTTCACCACACAGGAACTTGTCGGTTTTGGACGTCTGTGCAATTATATTTCAACCGCGCCAACGTGCCATTGACTATGGATGCCTAAATTCTTTTCTGGTTCCCACTGTTTTACTGAGCTGTTCTCCGCGCAATACAGTTCATCTCTTACCACGTACACTTCCCTTCAGTCTCTTTTGATAACAAACATCAGCCCGTCGTTTCCCGCAAAGAGGATAAATGACGACTGCTTCTTTTCTTATTTGTGCAACACACATTACGTATCTCCCATGCAGGTTTTCGTGAGCTACCGATTAACTTGGTCAAGTAAGGAATGCTTGCAACTTCACGCCTGGCGCCAAAGTCGTCTACAAAATGCGAAGCCATAACGTTGGAGAGAAGACATATTTGTATTTGTGACGTCACGTGGAAACCAAATTTTCCGATTGGTTGGCATTCCTGTCGTTTATGAAGTCTATTACAACACAGATGTATAAGACCACTTGACGTAGGAGTGACGTAACAAACGGTGAGAATTGGTTACTTTGGTGAATTGCTTCGCTTGCGCCACTCATATGTCGTAAAATTAGCCAAAGTTACTCACGTCCGTGTGGCTCCATGACATGTGAATGTATGATGCTCCCTGGAAAGAATATTATTTCATTAGTTTTGCTTTATTTGAAACAACCATATTATTTAAATTGCTATGGTTCATCGTGGAACTGAGTTGGTATGTAACATACACTTGTCATCAGGCCTCGGACCTTAGTTTTCGATTGTGAACAGTTCACAGGTATATCAACAGTGAAAATAAATACCTGAATAATGAATAATGACGTAATTTCGAAAGCTATGTTATATTGAAAGCAGATAAATAAACGCACGGTATTGCTTCGTATTGTAAGCACTCTTAGATTATTTCTTTAACAATAGATCGTTGATCTGCTTGATGAACTGATTTCCAAACGCTAGATTATTTCTGTGCTTCTCTGTGTAGTTTCTAACAATGTCAGGCTGGAAAAGAGTATTCCACATGCTACTGATAGGTCGCTGTATGCATGGCTAGAGATACTGTATAAACTAACAATTCAAAATACATAATGGTGTACGTGACCGTCGTCCCTTCTCTCGATTATTCGAATTTCTCCTGTGACACCAAGTTCTTTTCTTATCCTTTTATAACTGACCTTAAAGAACTTCCTATTTGCGACGTTCAAATTAACTGTTTAAACAGTTTATGTCATACATTTCTGATTTCTTATGCAAAATATAATAAATTTACTGCATCCATAGTTACAGAATTATTTTTTGTTCGTGTAATTGATTAACATTATGTGGTGCTATTACTGGTATAATAACTTTTCATTCCCTTCCCTTTTTTAACGTTGCAAATAAGAAAGTGAACTTTCTTTTCTTGTATGATGTTTAAAATGGACATAATCTGTTTTAAAAGGATTTTGTGCCATCTTAAAAATAATATTTTTCCTTATGTGATACCTTTTCATATAAATATTAAATTAATGGATTCCGAAGAAAAAAAATGCAAAACGAGGAGTTTTCCGTTTAGTATCTCTAAAATGAAATACATATATCATGTTCATTTGTAAACATGTTTACTCATTATGTGATTCAAACTACGCATTCTGTCAGGTCCAAATATTGTTTAGGTATGCTATCCATGTTAATCGCTGTTTAGGAGTTGTAATTCAGAACCATTTAAAAAAAACTTTCATTTACTCTTATGCTTACAGGTGCAGGTGCGGACATCATTCCTAAGATGTTAAATTCGTACTATTGCTTCAAAACCAATATCGAAATATGATGTGTTTCCGTAGACTGAAAAGCATTTTGTATATTCAGCCATGTGTTCATTGTGTCCCCTAGCAACTACGACGTCCAGCCGAAAGTAGGTTACATCAATTAAACTCTGACAGAGACCACAGAGAGACAACATGATGGACATGGCGCTTCGACTGGTAGCTAGAAACTACTGTAAAGTAGGAACGATCAACGTTTCAGAAGTGATGTAGGAACGATCAAAGACCATGTGATGTAGGAACGATCGATTCTGTAAAGTAAAAACGATTAACGTTTCAGTAGTATTCATTTCCAAACAATATGTGAAATCTTGTTTAAAGTTTTATCAAAATAAAAGTATAACTCCCCTTATGCATATGAAATTTTTTAGCTTGATTCGCGAGGTATTTGTAATCTTACTATTAAGTTGATATCTAGCTGACGGATATGTATCGATTTTTTCATTCCTTTAAAATTTGTTTTCCTGCTTATAAAAGAGTCACTGAGATTTTGGGCATTGACTTTCAATAAATAATCATTTGCATTTTGGCTCAACCAGCAAAAACTTTGTATATACCTCTCGGAAAAATAGCATCGCTGTAAGAAAAATAATATTTCATGCGTAGCGTGGGTTTTTAACATAAAGACAAATTATGTTGAATAAGGACAATACTTCTGTTGAATACGCGTAATTAATGCCCTGGGTAGACGTAGAATGTCCATGGTGGTAGACACCGACCACTTGCCAATGGCGCTGCAAGCCATATCCAGGTAAAATGTCGGAGGCCCAAGCAGGGTCAGCAAATGAACGGTATTAAGACAATCTGCTCGTGCTCCACTGTTGACGGCACATTATGGGTTATTACGCCTCCCTTAAGCCATATTGAGATGACGTGAGAATGCTTAAGTGGCGCCGACAACATGAGGTCATGATCCCCGTCCTACAAGGCCGGTATTGTCCAACGCGGTGGTGGCACTGTGGTGTTATCGGGACACTTCTCATGGCATATATTAGGCCCCATCTGTGTGTCTGAATTGGCCCTTATCCGCTACACACTACCAGATGTACTGACTGACAACCTACGCTCATTCATGGCTGCCTCTCATCCTTCGGCCGATGGTCTGCTTCATAGCATAATGCGCCGCACCACCGAAACGCAGACAACCGGGCATGACTTGAGGAAGAATAATCGGAGTTTGAAACCATCCAGTCGCCCTTAAGGTCTCCTGATATATACCCTATGGAAACTCTACTGGACGCCGTAGACTGGAACATCATATCTCTGTATCTGAACAGAAGCATCAGGAGGAGTTGTGGACAATACCACAAAAGGTAATAACTCGCATTACCTCTGGAAACTTTCCAGCGACTGGTTGAGTCGAAGCTTCGGTGTGTTCAAGCAATTATTCGCAATAGAGAAGGACCAACACTCTATTAGGTAGGTGTTTCTAATGTTTTGTCTATTGAGTGTGTATATACACTGAAGAGCAATTGAATTAGAGATACCTGTCTAGTAATATGTAGCACCACCTTTCGCCCTGATGACGGCGGCGATTCATCTCGGCATGGACTTGACAAGACACCGGAATCGTTGGGAAGCCATACGTATGCCCGACCCTGAACAAGCTCCCACAGTTCACGAAAATTTGATTTAGGGGGTAAGAGCCTCTAGCATCTCTCTCGATGGCATCCCAGATGTGCTCTATGGGATTTAGGTCAGGTGACCTAGCTGGCCAAGGAAGCGACGTTACGTCGGTGGAGTGTCCATCCAAACATTCGGATACAATTCGGGAGCGATGGCACGCTGCATTGTCTTGTTGCAGGATGAGGTCCCCAATGAGATGTTGAAGACGCACAAACGGGAGCAAATGGTCGTTTAGGATATCCCAGTAACGTTGATTTGTGAGGAACGGTGTCACACCTACCAGGGGTCAAATTTCAGTCCACGTAAACAGTCCTCAGACGAGAATGGCACCACCACCAGCTTGAAAAGTATTCTGCTGGCAAGAAGGATCCATCGCTTCATGTGATTTTCGCCATACTCGTGTCTTTCCATCCGCATGTACCAACGAGAATCTCGACTCATAAGTGCAGGGAACATTTTTCCACATGTCTAGGGTCCAGTGGCGACGTTTCAGCCCCCATGCTAATCTTTGTACCCTGTAATGTGCGGTCAGTAGCGGTAGGCATGTGGGACGATGGCTTCTGTACTACATAGCGAGGAGATGGTTCCAGACGGTGTGGCTGTTTACACGTTTTTGTGCACCAGCGTGAAATTACCGAGTGATTTCTTGCACTGTGGCTCGTCTATCAGCTGTTACAATGCGAGCTAGCCGACGATGACCCTGCTCATTCACACGCTATTGTCCACGGCAGTTGGCCTTTGCAGGGATGGTTTTACCGGATTCGATGTACTCACGGTGCGCCCGTGACACAGTGGCTCGTGGAAATCGCAAGATGAAATTATTTTCCTTTATTTCTGTTATTATATAGTGTATTCGGATTGAAGTCCTCTTAGTTACGAAAACTGTGAATCAGTAATTATCAGGACCTAACACAAATTATTTAATTGAAAATAAAAATAAACTTTTTTTTCCTCGGTCTAATTTCCAAAGATGTATTTGAACACACCTTAACGTTCCGCGGATATCAAGAAAATACTACGATGATTGTATCACACTTTTACATGCTAAATTAAATATGTGTTAAAATAGTTGCGTTTTTTTATGAATTAATTGAATTTAGAATATGTGCCTATCTTTGCAGAATCTTAAAGTTCCTCCTGCAGCTTGCAAATTTCATAAACATACTTGAAAATCTCGTACAGTGATATAGATTTGAGCCTACGTATCACTGGAAGGTTTTCGAGGCGATATACACAGTCGAGTCACATTATTGTGATCACCTGCTACTTTTGACGTCAACAACGCGTAGGCAATGAATGAAAGCACGAGTCGTGAGCTAGCTTGGAGGGCATAAAAGATATGCTGTAAGCAATCTGAAAACATATCACTCGTTACTCTCATGGAAAAAAAGAGTTATCTATCAGATTTGCAAAAAGGGATGATTATCGGCTTTCGGGTCAAGGGTGGCAGTATTTCTGAAACACCGCAGTTTGCGAACTGTTCGCGTGCTGCTGTGATTAAAGTGTACTGTGATTTGAGAAATGGCACCATTGAGAATAAGCGTCATGCAAACTGCGGAGCATCACGTGTCATTAATGTGAAAGGTGAACTTCGGCTTCGAAGGTGAGTGAGGACCCATCGGCACGCTACAGTGGAGCACCTTACTCGTCGAATGAACCAATGGCTACCGGAAGTGTGTCTAAAACGACAATTCAGCAAAACCTTTTGCGTATGGGGTTCCGATATAGACAAATGGTCACTGCACCTACGCAAACGAGGGTGCATCATGATGAAACACTTACATTTGCACGGAAGTATCAGAATTGGAGCGCCGCTGATTGGCAAAGGATTGCCTTCTGCGATGAGTGACGTTTTCTGCTTCATAAATCGGATGGACGTTGGCGTATAAGGCGAGAAACATCAGAGAACAAACACACTTCACCCATTCCTGGAAGAACACAAGATGGTAGGGGCAGCGTTATGGTCTGATTAATGTCTTCGTGGCATTATCTGGGTCCACTCATACCTGTGGAAGGCACTATGGACATAATTCCTTAGGAATCTATCCTTGCAGACCACGTACACCCGTACATCCTGATTGTCTTCCCTAGGGCTGATGCGATCTTATAGCACATCAATGCGATGTGTCGCACAGATAGAAATGTCCGAGAGTAGTTGGTCGAACACGATGAATAATTCAAAACACTTTCTTGGCGCCCTATTCCCCAGGCTTAAATTCAATTGGGCATCTGTGGGACTACCTCCACCGTGTTGTTCGCTCTATGGATATTCCACTACGCACCCTAAAGAACCTGTCAGATGCACTGCAGTCAGCATTGCTTCACTTACCTGTGAACACCTTCCAGCATCTTTCTGAGTTACTTCCTGTCAGTCTAACTCCTGTCCGAGCTGCACTCGTCTGTTGCTCTGAATTTGGAAGCTCACATTTTTTGTTCAAATACAAGAAAAGCAGATTTTAGGGTTTACGCCCGAATTGGCCAAACCGGTTTTTGTTTTCAAAAACTGGAAATTATATGCAAAAGTTCTTCCATGAGAAGTGTATCCACTTCAGAAAGAATTTAAATAATAAAACAGTTTGGCATTGAACCCAAAAGCTGCTTCTTGTTTTTTCAACCTAAACAAAGTTATGTTTAACTTACGTGCTGTTGAATACTGAAAAAGTATATATCTGGGTAATTGAAAAACAATTTTTTAAGCAAAGTATTGCGATATGCTACTCTTGATCCAGGTGCCCTACTCATGACCAATTTTTTAAAGATTTTATGTACTTACATCAGATACGGTTATTTGTGAGCAAACTTTGTTTAACAAATTCCTTTAATGTTTTGGGTATTCAAAGATCATTTAAGAAGCCCAAGATGACTGCAGCTCAACGAACTAGAGAGTGTCGAGAACGCTTGAAAGCAGCCTTCGCCAAACAAAAATTCAAAACACCGATCAAACCCGTACCCGGCCAATCGCGAACTATGTTTTGTGTTCGCACTGCATCCAGCATTATTGATAAAACTTATGTAATATGCTTTTCATATCATAGACCTGTGCTGGCTATAACAAATTAAATAAACGCTTTGAAACTATACTTGACTAGCTCATTGTAAATCACCCTTCTACGAGCCGTAGTCCTACGTTCCTAACTGACGTCTCAATCAGAACTGAGTCCACCTGTATTTTTTTATACCTGGAATGCAAGAGAATACTGTATCGAAAGTTCCAAAATTGTTGTAAGTAAACCCGTTCTCTCAAATAGCATTGTGTGGCTTGAAATTACCTTAAGACAACATTGATTCAAACACACTTTTTAAATCGAACTTTGCATTCCATAAGTGAAATTGTATTATATTTCTGTTAACACTGCGTTTGTAGAAATAATTATTTATTGCAAAAAAACGATATTTTTAATAAACTATTAGACATTTTTTTATGAAAATTGAAATATTCTTATTGAAATCTATAAGGTAACCAATCCTTAAAATTAAGGAGAGATTTGACACATGAGAACAATCGTTACCAGATACCTGTTAAAATCATAGGGAATAATGTTGCTGCGTGCATTTAATAGTACTGACAGAATTCGTAAACTTATTCATATTTTCTTCATAACACGAAAAACAGATTGTGCCCTTGCGGGGATTGAATGAATAAATCACTAGCATTATTTTTTTCGAAAGAAAAGGAAGTTTAATAAAAAATGCAGAAGTTTTTTTAAAGAAAAATGTGTTGAAACTTAGTCATGCTTTTGACACACCCGAAATTGCAGTGTGTTATTATATATCTAACATTGTGTTATTGTCTTCATACAGTTTCTTTGTCATTAAAAAAAACACAACCTGAATTTAATATTGTTCCTGGTATTTTCTGCTATTTGCAACTGACAGACATTCTCTCATGTCATGTCAGAATTTTTATCAAATGCAGTGCACTAAAATATAGTATTTGAACAGAGTGGGGCAATTGATTTAAATTTATCTTCGCAGAATTAGTTTTCCATGATTATCCTATACTCGATCGTTATATAAGCATTTTTTAATGGAATAAAGCATCCACGATTTTGGAATTGAGAAGGAAAGGATATCAGGGCAAGTAATTTTAATACGAATTATTTTCACTTACTTTGCAAAACAAGTGTAGTTTGCACGCGAATTACAGAGTTCCTCTGGAAAACAAATTACGTATCATGAAATTATAGACGGTTTACACTGGCGGAAAGTGAAAAAGAACTGCAGGAAGGAATTTGCGGACAATCATGAAATTTACATATGTTAATGGGGTCGAGTTTACGTAGGTGTGATGTTAATTTCGGGACCAACCGGTGAGCTCTTACGCCACAGCACGGCATAATATGCCATTATTGTCGGTGGTATTTAAGGAGTATGGCGAAGTGAATGTAATCAGTCGTCGGCGTACGGACACGTGCGAAGACTCTGAAGAAGCTGCAATGCCTGGACATGGAAGACGTGTACGATTTCAGCAGTTATCGGACTTTGAGCGAGGTCGTCTGGTTGGACTCCGCGAGGCCGGGTGGTCGTATCGTTGTATTGCGGAGCGAATTGGACGGGAAGTATCGGTGGTGGTACGATGGTGGCGTAGATGGTCCCCACTCTTCCCGGATGATGGTATCTCACCCTTCCCGGATTAGTCTCTTATCAGATTTGGTGCACCTGGTTCCTGATTTTGGATTCGGGCATCAAAACTTATCGGACTTGACTCTCATTAGCTGTCGTTGCTTTTTCTCCCCATTTTCTAGGGAACATTGAGATTGTGGGTTTCCGTAATTCACCTTGATTATGTCAACCATTCACTGTTAGTAATTTGACTGAACCTATCTGTTCACTCTCTCTAGGGATTGTGATGTTACGAATTAAAATTTGCTGCTTATTGAAAATAACTAGTTAACTGACTTTAACCAAAACGTTTACTTCCTTAATGATTAATTTGGGTTTCGTAATATTTACACTTAGGTTCGTCTAAAAAAGTATGTTTGATTGTATTTTATTTGAAAATTTCCTCTCCCGTCATTGTAAGACTTCTTCATTTTTGTTTGATAAATATTTCTTTTTATGTGAGCCAATTCCATAGTTGGCAGTCCCGGTGGTGCAGTGGTTTCAGCGATCGCTTCAGGTCATTCCTCCGAGATGGGTCTTAGTTCGAATCCCGGTAAACATGGATGTTGTGTTTGTCTTACGACACTTGCTCTCTCTCTCCCTCTCTCTCTTTCCTGAAATCTGTTGACGTAAATTATAGAAAGGGCGACTGCTTATAGCCCACTGAGTTGCTCACGGTCGTCATTAAAGCCCCAGTAATAAAAAAAGAATTCCCTAATTGAGATTTTCAACTATTTTTCTCTGTAAGTACCTTTGGAATGTGTGCCTACTGCACCCGACTATTCGTCGGACACAGAATGTAAACCACAAATTACAAACTATTGTTTAATATTGTGTTCACTGCGAATAAGATACTTAATGTACGGCAAACACAGCCTGAATTTTTAATCTCATGATAAGTTGCTTTTTCAAGCGTTTAAATCATAAAAGTGTACTAAAAAAAAGGCAACCAGCTTGCACAGTGATTTTACATTTATATTAATATTTCCCTAAAACACATACTACAAATAAACTATTAGAAAGAGAAACACCTTGTTTTCAAACTACGGTCATTTAACGTAACACAATATCAAAAACGAATAGAAATGTGTACTTAATAAAGTGATATAAATATGTATTCCCAGATAGCAATTTTATTTTGTTTCACCACGGAAGTGCTACTGGCGGTCTTCGCAGCTTTTACTTGCGCGATATTCTTGTTTCCTCTGCAAACAAAACATCTCTTGTTTCCTCGAGTTTGTTCTCCCATATGAGATCCAACAGATCCCAAATGAAAGAACATATTCGTTTGCTGTTATTTACACTTCGCCACATTATGAAACTGAACTTTCGATACTCCGAGATTTTAAAAATAATTTATACTTACTCTGTCTATAACTTTTGAAACCACGTATTTGAAGTAATACAATAAAACAAAACTTCAAGAATTGCGTTATTTTTCATCAAATACTTTCTGACAACATACATTTCAGGAATACTTCAAGAGGCAAAGCATAGGGTGAAAGGTCTTTTAGAAAGGCCCTGCTTTTTATTTTGGTGCTCATGCACTACGATTTACTCGTGTTTCTAAAATTTGCTCAAGTTCCTGCAGGTATGAATCATGATTAAGTTATTTAAATGACTAACAAGTATTAGACTTTTTTCTGAATTTGTAATATGCCTGTGTAGCACCGGTTGTTCCTTTTTGCACAAGTCAGAGTCAACTTCGGTCTATCTTAAAGAAATCAAGATTTTCTTGCTCAGAAAGAGGGCAGTGCCAAGCAGTATTTAGTTTTTCTCTAACAAATGTCTTCAGTTATATCACAAAGAAAAAGGAACGATAAAAGTCTTATTTCGGTTTCGTCCATCGACGTGCTGGAGTACAACTCCTTGCGCTGGTACATCATGTCTTCCTTTTCTAACTGAGAAGATAGTTGCATCAGTGTGCTTAGATTTCTCCCAACACCCCGACGACCAGGCTGACTGAATGTCCGCCTTCAATTAGTCCAACACATCGGCTTCGTTCAAACTCTGTCAGCTGTACGTACCGGTTGCTTCTGCTGCGGCGGGGCATATTTTGTTACTCCCACTTCCTCAGTACAACGATTCCCTCGAACCGATTATGGCAACTTCGAAAGAAACTTCGTTTGTGGAGAGCACTTGCTTTTTAAAGACTCTTTTAAATGTATGAAATGATTTACAAATCAATTACGAAATAATAGGCTTGCTGAAGAATATTCGGTTTCCATTTCTATATGTTGTGTGTTATACTGAAATTTTACTCCCAAAAATCTAAGAATGTGCCATATATAGAAACTAGATCCCTGAAACCTATGCACGGTGGAAAAATATTTAAAGTATTGTTATCTTAAATAAATATTGATAATCTTTTGATTTTGCAGTATTGTACCTCTTCTTGCCCTACAAATGTCTTCGGTTTGTGAACATTATCTTGAATATCCAACATATACAAGCCATGAGGCGAGATCTCATTCTCGACAAATTTCCTACAGATAATTTATTTCTTTTCCCTTATAACATAAAATAAACACTCTACCGGGTAGCTTTGAATCTTGCTGCATAATGAAACTAATGTACTGCGTATTTAACTGAAATATCTCATTTTTTCTTGGTGCATAATGAAATTAATTTGTAGCGTGGTTGATTGAAATCTCATTCCACATTACTCCCTAAGGGAAAACCAATAAACCTCATTGTGGTCCAACTTAGCCATACATTTCTCTGCATTCATAATCAAAAAATGGCATGCGTGGAATATTAAATAGTGACTATCTATTCAATACTCCAGCGGGAGCTAATTTTTATTTGGTTCTACGTTCCGAATATAGGCAATATGGTTCCTTCGTTCTGATACATTATTACGTTTCTCGTTCCTTTCGTTTTCCATAGTGTTTTTTGAGTGCCCAGATGTTATGATCTTAAGTCTTATTTTTTATACTTCACGTTTGAAAAGTACGTCTTGGTGATTTGGTATTTATTTGCACAACAGAAGGAAACTATCAGTAATTTTTCTAAACAGACATTATTATTAAATTTACTTGTCAACGTTTTCCGAATGGCGTCTGTACTGTTTCCAAGACTTTTGGAAGAGTGTTACACATGGCAAAAAAAATAAGTGATTGAAGTCGAAGCCTAGCTATGAAAAACAAATGGTTCTTAACACTGAAAAATTGTGACTGCGCATGTTCCGTTTACAATAACTTTTTTTGCTTGTTATTGTTCAGCTTGTTTATTCAATCATCACCTAATTTTTGATGTCAGCAGAACAGTGAAATACACATATACCCCTTGGCGTAAAAAGATACGTATAAAAAGAAAGAAGGATTATTCAGGACAAAATAAGCAAAAGAGCTTTTTTTTCCATTAATGAAGTATAGTGGCGTTAAATGTGCGTTTTCAATACATTCGGGATCAAATAAGCAATACATAGAATTGAACAAAGATAAGATTTACCATTTTCATGCTCTTTCGCAGCATAAAAGATCAGCTGAAACGCAGAGTAAACAGATACAAAACTCCCGAGATCTCGCAAGAAAGAATATAAATAATTGCAGAGTAGGAAGCTACCGCGCATTCACTAGAGCTCACAAAAAAACAGAAGCCGGAACAGAGAGCAGATACGTGTTAATAGAACAGAAAATCTGAACACATCCGTTCTCGCGCGTTTCGAAATGTTCCCGAAAGATGATCTTAAGCAGTTTATTGCAAGATCGTTCTAATCGCAGACAACTAGGATGAAAGGAAAAACAGATAAATGGGCCTCTGATAGGTGTTCCCACTGCGGCAATAACTGGCAGGAAACGTCAGATATGAAGCTTTGTTCTCGATGGGCCCTCCTGTTCTTACTTTGTTTCTATCGAAATCGAATGCATACGCCTTGACGTACTGAAAAGCTACAGTTCTTTGCCCTTCTGGTTACAAAAAGCGTAGCAATGAGAGAACACGTATGTTCTAAACTGATGAGCAGGTTGTCACCATTACTTCGAAGGAAATAGAAAGAAATGACAGGTTGTTCTTTTACTACTCATCTTTAGTGAAAACGATCCTGTAGCCAATCAACACAGTGTTAGTTCCTTGGAAGTATTTTTTTATTTAATTTTTTTAGGTGATTGGCTAAGGAACAGAAGACATTATTTTGTTTAATCAAAAGTTTACACCTTCGGTTTACATAACGCAATAATGTAAATTGAATCATTTGCACGGTGTGTAGAGTCTCTGCAGTAATATAAAGCAATCCTTGTAAATATAAATTGAAAATGTGCTAGGTTCTTCACATTTTTAAAAACGGTTTCGGAAACCGTCGTAAAGACGATATCAATAACAATGAATAAGCTTGGATTTGGCTATTAACTGAATCAATTGCGATGTTTAATTGACCTTCACTTAGGAAACAAGGTTATAAACGTTTAAGTATTGTATTTTAGGATGAAGTGATTTTGTATGCACTGTGTGATGAAAAAACAAAAGAATGAAAGAAAAAAATACTCTTAATTGCATTTCCAACTTGTCTCCTGAAAGAAGCACAAGTAAAAAAAATAAATAATCCAAATGCAACATGTACAGCAAAGCTAATCTTCGAGGCGATACGGTTTTGGCTTTCTGATTAAACGTAAAGCTTTCTGTTTCGTTCTAACTTTTCATGCCATTTGTCCTTAAAATTCCGTTTCTCTTAAGGTATCGAATACGGTACATCGTGTTTAGTACTTGAATTCAAAAATTATTTTGCGAAACACCGCTGAAAAAATGCATAAATTACTTACCGCTACTGCAAAATATTGATGACATTTTGAACATTTTGATGCCATTATTGGAATCTAAGAAAGTTACTAACGGAGTCTAAAGCAATTTCAAAAATTTGAAATCTTTGAAAAGAATCACCCATTTTTCTCCCATTATAGTATTTTTATACCAAACAAAATTCAGTCTTAAAAATAGCAAACACTGTTTTAATACGTGTTTAATTGTTTGAAAATTTCGTTTGTGGAACATAACTGCTGATACTGTAATACACATTTCTTGGTGTCGCAGTATTTTAGCTTTCGAGGAATGTCAGAGAAAAAATAATTTCGTAATACTTAGGATAGAATATTATGTATTTTCCTTATAACTAGCTGGCGATATTTTTAAACATACGTCATTCTTAGTCGTGCTTTTAAATAGTCGTGTTTTTAAATACACTAGATTGAGTTTATTTTTATACATTTCATGAACTCTGTTGAAGTCGTGTCTGCCGCCCTGGTGGTGCAGTGGTCTAAGCAATGACCTCTGATTATTTATCTGAACGGGGTCCGGTTTCGAATCCCGTGAGGCATAGATGTTACGTTTGTCTTACGGCACTGGCTCTCTCTCTTCCCTGGAACCAGTGACCCTAAATTAGGGACGGGCGACTGCTTATAGCCTATTGAATTGCTCACGGTTGTCGCTTAACCTCCAATCAAAAAAAAAAAAGTTGTGTCTCTTTGCATATAAGATGTTCTTGTGTCATCAGTTCCAGATAGTTTCTTCTTCCTCAGTGATAACGTGAAAATCCAATATCAGGTAAACAATTGTAAAACAATTAAGGAAAAAGGAATCAAGCTCTGCTTTCCGTCGGTTTTGTAAAAAACATGTAATGGTCCAACATTTTACCATCACATTCCGTAAAAGTTCGATGGTTTCCCAGGATCCGCTACGATTTTTTGGTAGTATAATTTTCTGAAATAAACTTCGTTGCCAAACAATCGCATGGACATATGGGGTTACGACATATTATCCTGAATATTTGGAAGTATGTAAAAAAAATCGTATTTTTTTTACTCCCTGAAATTTTTACTCCCAGATAGAGAAAACTCAGAAATACAAGTTGCATATCCCTTATAAATAAATCCAATACAGAATGCCTGCGAAACCTTAAACATCATTCCAGTGCCATTAAGACCTCATAAATGGAATACATCAATACCCTACGCTTTTGCGATTGAACAAGAAAATAGAATATAAGCTTTATCTCGAGTAAACACGTAAGTTCAATTATTTCATTTCTTTTCTAAACTTGTCCGACATATAGTTTTAAAAACATCCTTTCCTCTTTCAGCTTCTCCAGTACAGGAAACATGTTATCTGATATAAACATTGTGACAACACACACCGAAATATTTGATTCAGTAAAAAGTCGAACGATCAAATCTCATTTCCATTATACGCTGTTGTGCACAGTTGTACTTCAGTTTATGAATGACTTCAAGAAAGATTCTTACGTGCTCTTTTCTTTTTGTTATTTATGCCACAGTTAAGGGGTACAGAGAACAACCAAACGATCACATTCTTGTACGTATATTTTCAAAGCAATTGGTAGTGTTTGCTATCAGAAAACTTCAACAGAGCACGGAATTTCGTGATCCATTCAAAAAAGTGAAAAGAGTCAGTTTGTTCTGAAAAGTCTCTTTTTCACTTCATGATGCTGAAAAAAATGTTTTAGTAAGCGTAGAATATGAAATGAGTGTTGTTATATTGCATTAAATGTAGATGATTTGTTTATTACTTATGAAATGCCACAACGATTTAATAAAGTGCTTTTGCTTAAAATTATTTTTTTTCAGGATGTTTGAAATTTTTATAGCTCTTTGGAAATTCCGAAGACATATTAAGAGAAGTATCATAGCCCTTTTGAAAACTCTCGCGCTATCAGTTGTTGAACAAGAAATTAATATTTCCAGAGTGTGGTTTGTTATTTTCACTGTACTATTTCATACAGGAAACTTCAAGCATTTTGTATTTCTCTACATGAATTTTAAATACCTAGGTATACGACAACACAATGACAATTTAGAGTTATTATGATTTTAAAAAAGATATATTATTCTGAATTTATCAAAAATAAACACATATATGCCTCTTCAGTCTGCCTTGGAATTTTTTGCCTAATATGTCCACTTATTCTGTAGAGAGTCTTCATCATAAACGTAAATAATCGAACATTTGCTGTTTGCACCCTCAAGTTTATATATCGTCGATAGACTTTACATCATGAGATTTTCTTTGCTTTGGCAGTATTTCCTTGAGTTCTGTGGAACCACACCCTTTCATTAACCCAACAACTTCAAAGCTGTTTGTTTGCTCTGCCAGAATAGAATTCTATTTCTGTTTTGCACGTACATCACGAATATCTAAAACTAAATTCCTTTGTCTTTAAGAACAACCACGCTTTTTCTTTACGGTAAGTAAATCATAAAATAAAAATTACATTCATAAATAAAATAACTGTTTGTACTTAGCATAGCAGAAATTAAACTAATGCAAATAATTATTTCATCATCTTGTACGAATTCAATTTCGGAAACTACATGACATTGATTCAGTATATTATTTAGAAAACTAAATATAAAAACTATTAAACAAAATTATCTTTCGCGGTCAATGTTTGTCACTATAAAACAGGAAAGGTACTGCTAAGTACCGCTGTAATGAAACTGTTTTTTTATTTGGAAATGGTTATTTTAATCTGGTGAAAATTTCACTAACGCGTATAAAGTATATGGTCGAAAGAAACAGACTTCTCGCTTAGCATCTACCCACATGCGAAGAATGTCGGCTTGTTGCTGAGGAATATTTTTCCATTTTTCTATAAGAGCTTAAAACTGGTCATTCACGTATGTAGGTTAGTCCATGCTTGCAGCAGGGGTTCCAATTAATCATAAATTGCTTTATGGGATTGAGGCGTGACCTCCGGAATGAGAAGGCCATCACAAAAGTTTGTGAGGTTACTGGCGGTAGATCGTCGCAGACCATGAGCAAGAGAGAGCATCGGAGCATATTTCCGATGATCACGACAGTTTTTTCTGAATTTTGGTATTAGAGTGAAAAATTGCATCAGAAAGTGACGTATCGCTGCAAATGCTTAACGCATTTACGATGTTGTAGCTCCAGTTTTTTAAAACTGAAAATCACTTTGCGGATTCAGTATGTTTTTTTCTCTTTCTTTTTCAGTCAATAACTTTAGTAACAGGAATGAACGATCGTAGGAAAAGGTTTTCAAAGATTACATCATTATTTTTAGCTGTTATAAAAATATCCGTACTAATTGTAATGAAAACTATATATCATCATCACCAATGTCAAACGTTATCAATCCACTGCTAGATGAAAGTCTCCCCAAGTTTCTTCCAACATTGTGTGTCTTGAGACTGTGTCCGCCATGTCACTCCATCATGCTTTTTGAATTTTCTCCATTCATCTCCCATGGGGTCTTCTTCTGGATCGTTTTCTTGCCTTGGGATCCAGTCTAAAATTTCAGTTGTCCATCGGTGGTCTGTTCTTTTGGTAAAATGTCCACCCTATTTCCATTTCAAGTGGTCATGATGTATTTCACTTTTCTCATTTTTCTTATCCACAAGTTCTGCTTATTATTTTCATGGTTACACCAAGCATGCAACTCTCCAGGGTTCTTTGAGTTTACTTCAGTCTTTGTATGTCTTTTTTAGTTAAGCTCCATGTCTTTGCTGCATACGTTAAGCACTGGCAGGATGCATTGATTAAACCATTTCCTTTTAAGACATAATGGCATACTGCTCTTACAAATTGTACTGTTTCTTCCAAAATATCTTTATCCACATTTTATATGATTGATTTCTTTATCAATATGACCCTCACTTGATATTTGTTGCCCAAGATAAATGTAGGTATCCGTTGTTTCAAGCATTTCTCCATCAATCAATAAACCTTCGTTTCTTGTAAAAGAAAGGTACATCACTTCTGTCCTCTGAAAGTTTATATTTAATCCCACTTCTGTACTCTGTCACAAACTTCTTAGATCATACTCTGCAGCTCCGAAGAAGCATAGCTTGACTTGAGTCTTCTAACCTAAATGGTAGTGTTCCAAGTGCTACATGTCCTATTCCGGCAGCACTTCCAGAAGAATCAAAATGTATCTCGACGCTTCTGCACAGGCCGTCTGGGGATAACAAAGCCTCAAAAAGGTCGTATTTTAAAGGTCGTATTTTTCACTACTGCCAGACGGCACAGATAGAGTACATCACGTGACCTTGCCAGAGACATTTCAGCTGTCAATGGGACCCTGTTTTCAAGGCACACCTTGTATACAGACAACTGATTGAGTATATCCTGTATGCATGCAGGCATTCCACATAATCCAGTTAACTGCAGCTCATCGAAGAGCCTGTATAGCCTGTTGCAGAACAGAGTATTCATGCCCAGCTGATTAATGGACCCGTGTTTTGTTCACTGCCAAATCTAGTTTTAGTCTGCAGAATGATTAACCCCGTGTCTTCAATTAGAGAGCACCTGGTACTCTGTACAGCACCTCCAACATCCTTGAAACCAATAATTTTATCGGCCTTGAAATTCCAGCAGTGGGGGGAGTTGGGTTCACTTACACCCCTCCATATATTCGAAAGAGGAACCGTGACGCACCAGACGTAAAGCGATGTGATTCTTCAACAATATTTCCGGCTTCTCATAAGTGCAATATGACCTGAGTTCCTTTTAATTTGTGAAAACATACATTCTTATCGAGCCGCTGTAGTGGAAGTATACCGACATATTAATTTTCGTACTTTCTATTTAAAATATATCTTGCGGAGCAGAACTATTCTGTAATTATATTAGTATTTATTCTTAGTTGTAAATTATTTGTTTGTAGAATAATGGATCTTTATTTTAAAATCTCCTAAAACGCACCCTATGAAACCTGACTGAACATAGGTTTATGCAATTTTGTTTTATTATTATCATTCTTGAACGTTTTACGAGCATCAATACTAGTGTTGCTGTTACCTAAATTTGGCAAATAAGAAGTCATCAATCATACCCGTCTTTTTAAAATGGTCTTCGTTTGGATGGAATTTTGCCTATTTCCTTAAATGACATTATGATGTATATTAACACTTCTGTTTGCTGGTCCTTCGCTGGAAGGTGAGTAATTCATAGGGCATAAGTCGCTTTCAATGTCTTGGTCACACGACCCTGTTCTGAGAAAGTCATTTGATAAAGGGATACGGCAAACTCTCTCTCTTTCTCTCTGCTGTGATATCAGAGCTTGCGACATATATGAGTGTTTGACATAAGAAGAAAGTCTTAGGGAAACTAGCCAAGGCACATCTTTATTTCTTCCCATACTTGAGATAAACGCCATATGTGGTGAAATAAACCTTCTGGGAAAATAACCAATTGAAAAGCAAAATTGCTAACCTATTGAAAACTTAGAAGGATTACTTTGCCACATTATACTAAATGGACTTAAATGACATATAATTGGGATTACACAGATTCTCCGAATTTATCTCTCACGAGAAAACATACTATTCTGCAGATTCCTGAAGTATTCTAATACCTGTAGCACTCCCGAAACTGTTGAGCATTGCCATATGTTTTGTTAGCTGTCAGTACTTATCGAGCGAGTAGTCTAATTATTTTTCACATGAATAGTGTCCATTTCATGGTTAAGTTGGCATCAATACTTTCGGGTAGACATATTCTCACATTAACTATATCTGCATTAGTGTGTAGAACTGGGAACATGTGCACTGTTTCTGTGGTAATTGACTTCCTTGCAGCACTTCATCTTTAACTGAAAACACCAAGAAAAATATCACACGCAAAACACGATGTAAGAAATACAATCTTCATGGGCGAAGATTTCTAAGGAAATTCCACTCAGTATTTCAACACAGCACATCATAGTACCGAACAGAAACGTTTGAGCATATAAAGACTATGTGTCAAATAAGAATAAAGTTTGTCAAACCAGCGCCCAGCAAATATGGAACAAACTATGCTGTCAACATCCGATATAGCTCATTACATCGTTGTCAACAGAAGGTTATGAATACAAATTTGGAATTAAACTCAAACCGAGCTAACGATGAAATGTACTAAAATCTGAAAACCCTCTAACTGATATAATTTTCACCAATTTTTTTTATAAATAACTTTATTTCTGAATATAAAACTGCAAATTTTAACCATTGATTCTTCACAAAGGTAGAACATTGATTCGTTAATATATCAATCATTCACTACTCTACATATAATTTGAAATGCAACTCCATTAAATGAGCGCGATGTAAGGGGGTTTTTGTTTTCAATTATGATGAATTTAGGACCGTTCCACTCCACTTTGGAAGAGGTTAAATGCTGCAATATACCTGAATAAAAAGAAGCGTTTAAGAAACTGAAGTTTTTTTATGGCTAAATTTGATCCGTCCTTAATTTGGACCTACTCGTTCCAAAGAAATGGCCGGAACATCGGACAAGCTTTCCACCCATGTTTCACCTGGTATCTTTCCTGTGATCCATCTCAGACGAATGGAGAGGAACAAGAGTTGTTGGCCAGTTGCCTACAGGGCATGGCTCTCGAGAATCAATTTAATCATATATGATGTGTACTTCGCCTCTTTAATATAACAATTTTAGGAAACTGTAAAGTGTAATTACTATACTTCATCTATGGAAAGAACTGTTATTTCCAAAGTCTTGCGTTGTGCATTTGCAAAAGGTATCATCGTCATTATGCACAATAAAATTTATTTAATGCCTTTAAATTAAGACATCACAAGTCTTCAACGACCTGATTTAAGCGAATTCACTCTTCAATGCAACTGAAACGCATTCCATCTCTTCTGGAGAATGATGTCTTGCTTGACGAACACGTACTTGCAGTTTTGGATTGCACGAAAAGACATTGCTGTATATTATTTCTTTTTCACTTATATGTGTTTGATGTCGCATATATATTACACGCCTTGTTCTTTCTTATACCATCTTTGAACCTCAGTTAATTTTACTGTTATTTATTCGAAGTTTGGAAATCATTTCAGCTATGCTTTCTTTTTCCGTTTGAAAATTATAAATGAGTTACTTTAAATTACAGTCTATTTGTAGTTTTCCAAATCTCCTTGTTTTAAATTATATTGTTGAATTTGCTATCCCTGATAATAACATTTTTTTCCAATGATTCTCAAGTAAGGATCTTCTATGAATGCATTCAATATATGAACTTCATTTACAAGCAAGTTTTTTTTTCTGAGAGCCTTGGTGGAAATGATATGAATTATTTGTCTTTGTTAATATATTTTAAATTTCCCAAAAGGGTAAATTTTCTGGGATATTTTTATGTGTGAAACGAAATATCTCTGCTTTACAGATAAGAAAAAGTAGAATTTTACTAGCATATTAGTCTTCCATGTGCTTTAATAATACTAGGTAATATAATTTTTAAACTTCACCTATGTTTTGTGAGGAGACTGATTCACTTTCAAATTTGGTAATTTTATCAGTAAGAAAAAACATGAATTACAAACAGATTCATGTATAATTTTCGATCTTTAACATTTCCTTTAAAAAATAATGTACATTTAAAAAAATTGCTTAACCTATAACGTGAAAAATGTAATGGGGAAACAATAATTGCAGGTTTCCTATATTCCACGAAATTTTAAGTGTATAAAACTGCCAATCACTTTTCTTTGCCGACATGTTTCTTAAATCCAACATTTCCTATCGGTTTTTATTACAATTTCATTGCTACGGTTTTAGTAGCAGTGAAATTGTTATGTTACATTTCAAGCTTTAAATTCTCTCCTGTTTCAATTCGTAGAAAGATATCTACTAGCTAAATTACAATGCATATGTGATAAGAAATATGGAAATATCTTATTGCTGTCAAATCCTGTATTTCTACGTTAAATCATAAGTGCAGTTCATTCCGCCTTTAAGATATAAAGTTCTAAGGTACTGTTCTTTTATAATATCATATGATATATGCGTTTATCTTTTTCTTCAAAAAATTGTTGATTTAATTCCTGTACTGCGTCGACGTCTTGTATAATTTAGAACCAAGAGTAAAACTTAATCTTGGTAAGTGCCAATACATTTAGGGAAAAACTCCTTATGAGGAATACCCAACATAAAAGTATATTTCAAAATATATATATATATATAGTCACGGCAACAGAAACCAGCGTGGAAATACTCTCGTTGAGTTTGCAGAGGCAGAAGGCTTTTTCATCTTGAACTCCTTTTTTCAAGAAAAAGCCACACAGGAAATGGATATTGAGACATCCAAATGTGATGACAAGTGAAATTGATTTTATTTTGTGTAACAAAAATTCGTCAGAGAAGACTGCAGTGTGCTAAACAAGTTCAACACAGGTAGTGACCATAGATTGGTGAGATGTAAGATGCACCTCAACACTAAACTTGAACGTGGCAAGCTCATAAGACAAACAAAATCTATTGACATAACCAACCTTAAAAAACACCATAATACCTTCAAGTTGGAACTGAAGAACAGGTTCTCTGCTTTAGAAGGCCTAACATCGGAAGAAGTGGACATCTCTGAAGTTAACAGAAAAGTAACCAAAGCTGTTATGGAAACAGCGACAAAATTAGCTGGGTCTGAGAACAAGTTGCATGTTAATAAATTATCAGGAAAAACGAAAATGTTGATGCAAAAAAGAAGAGAGATGAGGACAACTAAAGAAGATGTGACTTCCAAAGTGGAGTATATAGAGCTATGCAAGACAGTACGAAAAAGTACCACTAAAGACGTAAGGAAATTCAACTGTGAACTAGTGAGGAAAGCAATTGAAAGCAATCTAAGCCTAAAGATAGCAAAGAGACATCTCAGTAAGGGAAGAAAACAGATTATGTCACTGAGAAAAGAAGATGGTTCTGTAACAAGAAATAGAGGCGAAATTTTGACAAGAGTGAAAGATTTCTACTCCAAATTATATGAAAGGGATGATACATGCACTCCAGACATCATGAAAGATACCAGTACCAGAGGTCTTCCAGTACTCCCAGCAGAAGTCGCACATGCAATCAAGAACATGAAGCAGTGAAAAGCTCCAAGAGAACATAGAATTACTGAAGACATCATACAAGAAGCAAGTGGAGAAATCGAAACAGTACTCGCCCAAATTTTCACTCGATGCCTTAATGAAGGGAAGAGTCCTGAGGATTGGAACAACGCTACAATGATCCTGCTACATAAAAAAGGTGACATTGAGGATCTCAGGAACTACAGACCTATCAGCCTCCTATCAGTGGTTTATAATATCTTCACTAAAGTTCTTTCACACCGCTTGAAGGTAACACTGGACATGGCTCAACCGAGAGAACAAGCTCGATTCAGGAGTGGCTACAGCCTAATAGATCATATCCACGTATTGAGAGAACTAATGGAAAGAGCGAGGGAATATGAACTTCTATTGTGCATGGCTTTTATCGATTATGAAAAAGCCTTTGATTCGGTGAAACCATCAGCAGTTACAATGGCTCTGAAATCCTGCGGTATTGAAGATGCATACATTAATATTATTAATAACATCTATGAGAATGCAAGTGCAAAGTTCGGATGTTTGAAAATACAAAACACGTAAAAATTAGAAAGGGAGTGAGACAAGGTGACACCATATCTCCGAAGCTCTTTAATACGACATTGGAAAATGAATTTCAATCACTGAACTGGGAAAACAAAGGGATAAAGATTAATGGAGATTATCTGACCCACCTTCGTTTTGCTGATGACGTAGTCATTTTTGCAAGTACTCCATCAGAGCTGCAGAGTATAATCCAGGAACTTGCTGACAGGAGTAAAGAAGTGGGATTAAAAATGAACTTCCAAAAGGCAAAAGTGATGTTCAATGCTTTTACAAGAAATGAAGATTTATCGACTGATGGAAAAAAGCTGGAGATAACAGACACGTACATTTATCTTGGACAGCAGATATCAAGTGAGGGTCACATTGATGAAGAAATTAATCGGCGTGCAAAATTTGCCTGGAGAGCTTTTGGAAGAAACAGCATAATTTTCAAGAGCAATGCATCCTTCCAGTGCTTACGTATGGTGCAGAGACGTGGACCTTAACTAAAAGAGACATACAAAGGCTGCAGACAACCCAAAGTAGCATGGAGAGGTGCATGCTTGGTGTAACCAGGAGAGATAAGAAGAGGAACTCGTGGATCCGAAAAATGACAAGAGTAAAAGACATCATGATCAGAGTTAAATCCCTGAAATGGCAATGGGCTGGACATACTGCAAGAAGGACAGATCATCGATGGACAGCCGAAATTTTAGATAGGATTCCAAGGGACAGGAAATGACCCAGAAGAAGACCACATGGGAGATGGGGGTATGAAATTCGAAAGTATGCGGGAGTGACATGGTGGAGACTGGCACAAGACAGACCGTTTTGGAGGAAACTTGGGGAGACCTTCGTCCAGCAGTGGATTGATAATGGTTGACAATGATGATGATGATGATTTATATATACAGTGCGTCAAAGAATTTTTAAGATTGGCGCTAGATTTCAGCCTACGGCGGCGACACCAGTGTAATCGCGAATGCGTTATGAACCGTGACCATCTGCTTGCTTTCTGCCAAAAATACTGCGCATTTGTTAAAGTAACTCAAACTAAACATTCGGCCGTTCGTTAGAGAATTAAAATGTTTTTCATGTTGAATTATTAAGGTAAAACAAAGGACTGTTATTAAATTTAACGCAAAACTTGGTAAAAGTGCCTCGGAAACGTAACAAATGATGAAACAAGTTTACGGTGAGTTTTGTTTAAGTAGATCAAATCTTTACATGAGGCACAAACGTTTTTTGGACGGAAGAGATACGCTAGAAGATGATAAGCACACCGGAAGATCAAGTTCACCTAGGACACCTGAGATTATTGAAAAAGTGCGTGATTTCTTGGCAAACAATCGATGTGCGTCACTAAGAATGATGGAAGAGTCTTTAAACATCAACAAAGAAACGATTCGAACCATCCTGCATGAAGATTTGGGCAAAACAAAAATCTGTGCTAAATTTGTTCCACACACGTTAACCAATGAGCAAAAATCAAGTAGAAGTGCACATTGCAGAGACATCATTACAGCCGCTGAAAATGCTCCAAACTTCTTAAAATCGATTGTTACAGGTGATGAAACATGGTGCTTTTAATATGATCATAAAAGAAAGCGACAAAGGGCGGAATGGAAGTCACAAAACTCACCACAAGCCAAAAACAAGAAAAGTTCCATCGAAAATCAAAACAATGCGCATTACATTCTTCGATAGTAAGGGTATTATCCACAAAGAATTTGTTCCAAGTTGACAAACAATTACTGGCGAGTTTTATTTAAATGTATTGAGGCGTTTGATGGGCAGAATTTGTCGCATTCGTCCAGAATATCGGGATGAAAACAGTTGGTGTTTGTTGCACGATAATGCACCCAGTCACACCTCACTTCTTGTTCGTAGATTTTTGGCGACAAATAATGTCTGTGAGTTAAATCAACCACCGTACTCGCCTGATTTAGCACCCTGCGACTTTTTTTAATTCCCAAAACTTAAAATGACGTTAAAAGGGTGTTATTTTGATGATATTTCGACGATACAAACAGCTTCCACGCGTGCTTTGGAGGCAATTCCGCAAAGTGAACTGGAACAGGCATTCGAATCATTATTAAATCGCTGTAACAAGTGTATTGAAGCCGGAGGGACTTATTTTGAATAACAAACCAAAACAAAATATAATTTTTGTCCCTTGGAATCCAGTCTAAAATTTTAGCTGTCCAATATATACATATGTATATATATATACATATTTCACATAATATAAGATATTCAAAAATATATTCATAAAATATTCATAACAGTAAATTCAAGCACATGACATGCCATTGGACCCACCGGTGAGGTGTAAGGTTCGAATTCATCCAACAAATACTCTAATTAATTGACGTATGGACAGTAATTTGTTTGGTTTAGTAAACTTAGAGAGCTTCGTGGTCATTATCTCTGTAACTTAAAAAAAATCCTTGCCTGTAACTTTCAAGTTTACTTTACAATTCTCAGGTACACTAGACTCTAGCTAAATCGACCATTCCTTACAAAGTGGGGTACCATGTCAGTGAAAGTTCTGGATTACTGAGGGTGCATAAAATTTAGTTTTTTCTTGATTAAATTTAACGTTAGATGTTTACTGTGTGTGTGTGTAGTTCATAGGTATATTAAAAAACATAATAGACGAGCATATGATAATGATAAAATAACACGATTATAACGTACTGTACTGTTTCGTTTACAACAATGAAGTGATCTTTTCATATTAGTACAGTACAGTAAAATAGGTATGTGTATGTAGCAAAAGAAACGTACGATTCAAATATAGCACAGATGAAATCTTGTATTTTGTAGTCCGTCCGGTTACCTCGAAATATGTCACTGACTTTTGTCTGCTTTAATGAAGATGCGCGTCGATGGCACGCTTTGTTAGGCAATCGCTTTACTAGCATTACGGCGATACTGCAATCATGAATGGAGTTTTTATAATTATTATTCACAACAAAGCTATAAACAAACAGCTAGTGAAAACAAGGTGAAACAGAAGATCTGGGTAGGGTCGATTTAGGCAAAATACCAAAAAAAATATACAATAAAAGAAATATAAATAAAGCGCTTAGGAAGCAACAACTGGTGTAAAAATAACCTACGCTCCTCACTTCACAAGGACGAGTTATTCCTTGAGTCAGTGTAATAATTCATTCTTCGGGAAAATAAATAAATAAAGGAATCACCCAAACGTCCAGTCAGAATCATACAATCCACATGAAAAGTGGTATATGCGATTTACATGTAAGGAAAGAAAATTATTGCAGTTCCCGTTAATTTGGGTTATTTATTTCGATAAAACAGGTACGCGAGTGGAACATATCAGTCGGTACGTTGTAGCGCAACAGCTTGCTCGGATACAGGGGTTACCTCGCGTACCGTCATCCTCGAATGCAGTCACCGTGCTTCACGTCGTCTGGTAACCTTCCGGATGGCGACTTCTGTACCTGTAAACGACGCAGCATATCCACGGATGGTTGAGAGAGACAAATCGGTTCTGTTTGTGGGACTCTCACAATCGCTCGCTCCTGCGTTCTGTGGTAGTTCAATGCCGTCCACGGCCGGCGTCCCGCTAGGCTGTGTGCGCTTTTCGACCCAATGCCGCTAACATCGTAAGACTATCCCGTTGCTAGGATCCAAATGTCTGGGGATACGATGACCTGAAAAAAACGGTCTCTCTTGGTCTAATTATACGTCCTCTCTAAAGCTCGCTCAACTGCTCGTTGTGTACATGGATCCGACGTCGAAGCATCCTCTCAGTCCGTGTTTGTTAATGCACCTAAAGCCCGCTGTCAGAATTGTGCCTGCGTTCGAGCTCTGCTCTTGTTATGCACTGGTTGATGAACGGTTCCCTTGCAATGCGGAGGGCGGTCATTCAGTCATTGGTGGTATTTTTTTAATTATTTGCATATTCGGCCCTGCAGTACTCCCATTCGGAGTTTAATAGGGATCGAATGACTTTCTCGGATGTTTCCTTCCTTTGTGGGAAAGGCTATTGTACGTGGCTCGCGTTTCCCGCGAAATCTGTGCTGAGAGATACTCTACTAAAACCTTTTTAACATTTTGCAAGACCATTAGCCCTTTTCTATTGTATGTGGGTAATTTCATTTGCCTCCTGCTAAGGAAATTGGGTAAACGTATTGTTCACTGCAAAATAAAGCTTGTTGAAACAGCAGAATTAATTGTGACGTATACCAATATGACTTATTTCCTTTTTTCCTATAAAGCACGTTGTCATCAGGTCTATAAAAAACTCACCACGTTAAGACTACAGGCTTTGTTCACTTGCTAGTGATGTAGTGATATTGAACATTTCCATAAGAGAGCACTGAAATGCATGAGAATCAAACCGTCTACAAAAAATCCTAACGTATGTATACTTGTAGATTTACCCAGAATTTTAAAATTTAATTATTTAATTATATATTCTGAATATTGTTTTAGGGGTACAAACAAACAAAATTTTAAACCTAGCAGCATTTTATTCCGAAAATAGCTTATATGTAAAATTTTGAGAAATCGAAATTTGACCTTTAAAAAACAGCCAGAAAACTATTATTTCGCTTTTAAGTAAGCATCACGTCGAAATAAGAGAGCCACAGTAAATAACAGTCATGAACAGCTCTAAACCTCTCCAGCACTGCAATCCTAAACTTGCACTTTTTAGGAGCAACTTTATTAAAACAAACTAAATTGCAATGCAAAAATCTTATAACCTGTCTTTTAAACAATGTGCGACTTGCATTTGTTGTCCTTTTACATGATGGACAGTTTAACTGCTTTAAAACAGAGTGGTGTTATGTGTGTGCAGACACTTTTTCGCATGAAAAAAGATGATTTTCGTTTGTGATATCTATATTTCTTCCGATCAGTGAAAAATAAGCACGTTATCGTATGTGTGTTTATTGTAAAAGTTATGCAATGGTAAAATACATTTCATCACAATTACTTTCCACGTTTGTTTATGCAAAGTAACGTATGCGTGCAAATATTTTTTTCATCTATTGTACATGAGACGGAAAGGTGAAGCTTTTTCTGAAGAAACGAAGCTGCTCCGCTCTTTTGAATTACAGTCACTAGTAAACAGAATATGACACATATAGGCGTGCTTATTCTGGCATAAATTCTAACCGGACAGAAGTTTTAAACCATACTACATATGTCATAAATGAAAACGCATTTTGTTTTGCACACTTACGAAAAACAACACAATCGGGAACCCAATATGTAAACTAATACACAGATCGTTTTCGTCGTTGTTTCTTCAAATAATTCCGCTAGAATCTCGGTCGTTTTGCTTCAGAAGTTTCAGGTACCTGTTGATATCCACGTTTCTCTGAAAGAAAATTTAGCTAGGTGTTTTCTCCTACCTCTGTAAAGGTAGCTCGAAAATGGCAATTTTATGTTAAATGTCATTCATAGATTGCATTCAAAGTCCCAATCCTCAATAATTATAGCATTTTAATTAAAATCTTTATAGCTGTAACGACGATGTTGTAGTTCCAGTGTATGTCACACTAACTGAGTTTACATCCAAAATTTAAATTTCAAAAAAGCAAAAGAAGAAATCTTGCAAACTGTGAAGTAACTGCATCATATAAAATAATTGGGGAAAGATTAATTACGGAAATCCTGAACACTTACGCTGATATCGTGTGAAAGAACAACAAGGCTAACAATGTGCAGCAAATTTCAGTTTAACATTCAATGAAATAATCATCCAGTTTCAGGCTTTTGTCTTACAGAAGGGATTTTACATTCCAGCTGCAATGTATTAAAGCATCTGTTCACGGACGTAGTTCAATGTATTTTGTTTGAATCAGAGATTTTGTGTATATGATTATTTCACAAGCCAATCTACGTTTAGCGAATCGAACGTTTTTCTTTAATCCATGGGGGAGATGCAGTACAGGCCCAGTTTCCAGTACAGACCCTGGACGATCACAGAATTTTTCGTTTAATTCGCGGAAAAATACCTTTGTCAGTCTCGGGCTTTAGGGGTCAGGCCAACCCTTGCAGTCCTTTGAAGCACAAACATGTTTAGTTCAAATTAAACTCTAAGGTAAGCTCTTAAATTCCTGCCACTCCGAGATCCCGTAGCCCTAAGTAGACAGAGTTGCTATCGATTATTTTATGAAACTCTCTCTTCGAGGCAACTTCCAAAAACTTTTTACACGCTCATTTGTTTGCCCGTGCTTCCAAAATATTTAAACAGCATTTAATCTGTAGAATGAAAAACGCAAAAATAATTCCAATAAGTATTAAACGCTGTTGCCTACTTAAAATCTTAAAAAGAAGCACTTGAACGTGATCTACCTTTCTATAGAAGCGGTACTCATTGTTATTCCTACTGTATTAAACTAAAAGCGAAGAGACTTTTGTTTCTTTAAGAACAAAAATTATCTCAAAGAACAGCGAAGAATATGTACTCATTTGAAAGATTTGTAAGAGGTATGATTAATTGGAAACTAAAACATCAGACAAACTACACATATAGAATGACTAGAATATGAATTCTAAAACTACAGGCTAGGATATGTGTTCTAAAATAATCGATTAGGATGTATGTTTGTTAGTTTTTTTCTTTTCATCATTATGGTGCTATACATGTTTTACATTATTACCAAATTGCATAATTGTTCATATCGAGTTACTACCTGTATGTCCCAACACTCGTATTTTAATATATATAATGTCTATTTACACAAATTTCCAGAATCTTCCACCAAAAATATGATTCCAAACTATATTTGAGAAAAACAAAGTGCCTGAAAGAGAAAACGCCACACCACGAAGACCTGCACACAGAGGCATGAAATTACAAGGTGAATGCACACGTACAATTTATGTAAATGATTGCATTTTCAGGCCAATCGTATGACCGGCGAGCAGGATATAATCGAACTACTGGCACGTTAGGCCCTCATTCGAGAAGTGTCACTGCCGGGAGAAATTAGTGGTTATTCTGCAACCGTGTCTGGAGAACGAACAAGGGGTGCCAATGCCGTTAAGACATCGTCTTATGCCGTTTCGTGAAACGGCTGTGTTCATATTGCGAAAGAAACGGAACGTGATGCCACAACCGTCGTCGCATTTGGAAAAAGTGGTCCCAGGAAATATCTGTGTATCGTCTTAGGGGGACAGGAACAGGGAGACAAAGGTCATGGCGCACCGGTTGTCGCATCCGACGTCATGCCGTACCTGACCCATAGGCCACAATGAACGCCATTTTTCGGAGTGTACGGGTAGGCGTTGATGCACCAATGGCGACAGAAGCAATGCCGCGCCGATTGGCTGGGTGTGATTCCCTGCCTAGCCATCCGTTGCAAAGGCTACCCTTAAAAGCGAGCCATCGTCGCCTCCGCTCGGCGTGGGGTAGTTTAAGAGCTGCGTGTGGTGTCGAATGGAATAGTGTGGTGTTCAGCGACAAATCGCGGTTCTGTCTCACCACGGATGATCGCCGAGTAGAATTCCGGAGGCGACGTGGCAAACCGGCAGATTCCTCGACCATTGTGGTGCACCACACGGCCCGACAAGGTGGAATCATTGTTTGGTGTGCAATCAGAGCCAACAGCCACTCACCGCTGGTATGCATTACAGATACTCTTACGTCACGCCGATATGTTGACGTAGTGCTGCTGCCCGTGGCACTACCTTACCTGCAGGACATCCCAAACGCCGTTGTTTAACAGGATAACGCCAGGCCGCATATCGCTGATATTAGCCTTAATGCTTTGCACGGTGTGCTGATTCTTACGTGGCCAGCACAATTCCTCTACTTCTCACCCATCGAGCATCTGAGGAATTATATCGGACGTCGGCTGTGTGCCCGCCTACTTCTGCAAAAATGTAGATGAACTGTGGACTTGGATCAACACCACCTGGTCCACGACACCCCATGATTCTATTCGGACTGTCATTGCCCCGATGCCACGACGGATTCAACGCTATATTGCCCTAAAATGGAGGCCACACTCCTTATTGCTCATCCTGTATATTTGGCGACTTGAGCCAAGTCTGTATGTTACACTTAAATATTTTGTTCAGGACCTAATTGGCTATCTGTGTGTACAGTTTGGTCTGTTTTTGGGCATTACTTCATGGTGTGGCATTTTCTCTATCAGGCAGTGTAACTCTTAAAACATTCGTCGATGATAGTTATATACTGCAACCTCGTCAAAAAAATCAGAAATTAATAAGAACAAAAAGCAGTCGACAACTAGCGATAGTTCTATCGATGCCGTTCTGGTAATAAATTCTCAAGAGATCTGTTGCTATCTGTGCTATGAAATGATTTTTGACAAAGCCAAATGCTACGTACCTTACCATATTTTCAGATCTGAGGTCCGATAAACCTTAAAGCAAGTCTTTGAACGATCCATTTCATCCAAGTTCCGTGAGTGTGTAAAGGCGCAATAAAATAGTGTTCGTGAAGCAGGATCATATTTCTGTTTCCTTAATCATCGTATTGTTTTATATTAGAGGACGTTCTTCATTTTTCTTTTCCACAAAAGCCAAATAACATTATTTTTCAGATCTATTGGGCAAAACAATTCTTCACAAAAAGAAAACGAAAACGGGCCGAATCACGGAAATAATCCGTGTGAAGGTGAAGAATTATGTGCTTAGTGGGGCTGTAGCTGAGATATTTTATTTTTCTGCTTTCCTCTATTTATAAGCCTAGCCTCGTTGAGTTAGAATTAATGTAATCGACGGAGAGAAGGTACCAGGACAGAAGATTGATTGTCTCAATTGGCTGTCGAATGTGAGGAAGAGTACCTAAGCCCTTGAGAATTGAACAAAATGTCGAGAAAGGAACACGGAAAAGGAAGTAAATCACTGTGATATGAAATCCGAAGAGGTGTGAATATCTCGGATTCAACAGGAAATTGTATAAGGGCCAATTGAAATACGTAGCGAAATGCTGTAGATTGAGGACGAGGGGTCATATGTGGACATGGAACGAATTCCAGAAAAGCATATCGCCAACATGGCTAACCAATGAAACATACCAGCAGGAATCTTCAGCGGCTTAATTGTTATGAAATTCAAAAATGTGCAGAATAGAAAAACAAACTCTACGGATTCCATTTATGACTCCTTTTTCAAATTTTGCATCAAATTAAGAACATTTCGACGAGAAAAATTAGGGAACTTAATTTGCGCAGCAAAACGTTATTGTACTGCCAAAGTCTATGCGTTAAATAGCCTCACTTTCTGATGATAAAGAAAAACTAACATTCAGTGAATAAGTTTGGTTTCGTTCTATTTTTTGACAGCAACAAATGTGAGGAAAGTTGTGGTTACTATGTACACTATCTAACAACACGTAATTGGGCACCCCGGCAATCGACGATATCTGCGGTCCTGATACACGTCATAACCGCCACCGTTAAATATCGTGTGGGAAACAACAACGCAACCAGTCGCATGCAAGAGGCCACGCAGTTCGGAGCTCTCTGATTTCGAGAACGGTGTAATCGTCGGATATCACTAAAATGACCGATCCATACGTGACATATCCAGCGAGTTGAAGTGCCAAAAATCGACAGTGGCCTACGTGTTTGGCAAGTGGAAGATGAGAGGTGACTGCCGGAATATGCCCCGACCCGGCAGACCCACAACACGGGGAGTTAGAAATCCGACGGGTGCTGGCCAGAGAAATTTGGAAGAACTGCACCAAATCGATGGGCCACATCCGCGAGGAGTTTCAACAGGCATTGAGGAGCGTTCGTTCGATAAATACCATCTGTAAGGAAGCCCATATGCTTGGTTATCATGGACGTGCTGCCTTACACAAGCATTTGATCACCAAGTCCAATAGCGCTGCTCGGCTAGCGTGGTGCTAAGAACGTCGACAGTGGACCGGTGAACAGTGGCAATAGGTTCTCTGGAGCGACGAATCAAGGTTCACTCTCTACCGTTCAGATGGCAGGGTCTGGGTTTGGCGTCTGCCTGGAGAACGCCTCCTGCCGGAATGTATTGTGCCAACTCTGAAGTTCGGCGGCGGTGGAATTATGCTATGGGGGTGTTTCTCCTGGTATGGCACAGGACCCTTGGTCGCAATTCCTGGTAGACTCAACGCCGAGACCTACTAGACCATTTTTGATGACCATGCGCTTCCTACGTTGTGGCAGTTTTACGGGGTGGACACATGTTACTTTCAGGAAGACAATGCCACCTGTCATGTTGCGAGGTCCACCATGGCTTGGTATGGTGGCAATGGAGTTAATCAAATGAACTGGCCTGCGCAGAGCACGGACCTTAACCCTATCGAGCACATCTGGGACGAGTTGGAGCGTCGACTTAAGGTGCCCCCAACGTCCGAAATCGGTGAAGGAACTGACCTGTCTTCTCCAAGCCGAGTGGAAGAAAATACCGCTAGCCGTCGTACAACGCCTGGTTGAGAGTATGCCCCAGACGGTCGCAGCGGTAATCGCCGCTCGTGGAGGCTCCACCAACTAATGAAGGTGAATAAACTTTATTTTCCTTTGCTATCACAGGTGTCCAATTACTTGTTGGTAGATAGTGTATAACCTTAGTGTGTAAGTTGAATGGTTTACTCTCAACAGCCGTGAAAACAGGCAAGCTCTCGATAGTTCAGAAAAATATTGACGTACTATCGATATTCATATCCGGACAACCTACTGGCACTATTGATAATATTATTGATGGTATCGCTTGCTGTACTTTGGAATATTAATGATCAATTTGTTGGTGTTTAGGTTTCAACTAAAATTATTTGCTACAAGCACAGTCCTTTGGAATAATATCAAGTTGAAAACTTCGAAATTTTTTATATCGACTAACAATTATAAAAACAATAAACCAAACCAAATTTTTTAACATTGCCTGTTCCTATATTGATTAAAAGAACCATATTCCTGATTTCGTATCTGGGATGTTCCAAAATAACCAGGCAAATTGTGGACAATCAGTATTATTGTACATAATATTTCCGTCGTTGGCGACCCTGCGACATCTGCAATACATTTATTGAAAATATATTGCCATCGTGTACATTTCATTTTTTTTTACTTTTCATTTAAATCATAATGAATGTATTTTGTAATTGTATGTTTTGAAAGATAGCATTCGTGGATGCATTCAAAATTGTTGCTGCTTGGTTTAAATTGATAGTGGCTCTAAGTTTATTATCAGATAAAATTTATTACAAAATAATGAAATTAATTTAGGTGGAAGGATTATCAGAAGACTAACTTATTTCACGCCTTTTAATAGGTTCGCAGCTAATGCAATCAGTACGCAAAATAATTTCTTTTCTTCAAGCGAGTTTACGAAGAACAGATTCTGCGGCAAAATCGCACTCCACTGAAAATTTAAAGTTATGAGCAAAACATCTATTAGATTAGTTATCCAAATTCAAAGAATTTTCAGATTTGTCATTTAGAAACCAAGATATTGGGATATCACAAAATAGGTTTGCACCCATAGCTGAAAAGCTATAAATTGCTTAGAAAAAATCTCTACTGAAGCATGTCTTCATTATAAACTGTATAGTATGATATATTCTATAACTATGTTCAGAATGAGACAAACATAACAGATATAATGATCTCTAGCGGAAATTTTAATTTACTTGAGAAAAAAGTGCTGGATTCCAAAAGAATTTTGTATTAGTTAGGTGATTATTTATGCATTTGATTTACGATTCGTACTTGGTTTACGCACGCTTTATTGCAAATATAATATACTTATGTTTTTAAGTTTAATACATACCTTAGTTGTTATAATACATTCCTTTGTCCTTGTAAATCTATGGCCAGCACATCATAAAACACCTCGGCGAATTAAATGTATTTTTAAAAAATAAATGTAAATGTCAAATAGGCAAAAATTACCGCAATTTGGGTAGGAACATATGCATAAATGTCCATATGTATATGCAATAACTGCATTAATATTTTCTTATGCTTTCAAGAGTTTCCCAAATCAATTGTCTGTGGCAATAGCATTGTGCTGAAGAACCACACACACACACGTAACGTAAATATACATTTTAAGCAATAACAGTCTCTTCACTTTCCAAAGGTTTCTTTTCCTCAAGGAATCTTCCACAGCTCATCATAAAACATATGCATCGCTAATTTTTATCATTACTCGAACGGAATTTGTTAAGAGCGCAAAAATCGGGAAATCTATGAAGAAAAACCTGAAGGAGCCGTTATACACACGAATCCAGTAATAAGTGGTGAGATCTGATCTGTCATAAAACAAACCAAGTTCCCGAGGAAATGGTACTAGGAAGAATATACTTCTTCACAGGTAATGCATTACATCTGAAAGCTCTTCAACTATTTCTAGCAACAACATCTCTCAAGTTATCGCAGAACAAAATACAGGCACCTATTTTCAGGAACGTCGAGAAAATCCACGATCACATACGAAAGGAGAGATTCTTGAAGGCTCAATTAAAACCCTTCATTTTTTCGAATACTTTGTTTTTTGGTGTTTGGGTAAGATATGTTTGTATAAAATGCCGAGTAATCGCACGAGCTTCTCCAGTAGCGAAGCGTTCTGTGCGCTGGCTTCCGACCATTCGTCCCTGATGAGTATAGGTTGGTAACAGGGTGAAGCATGGACATTGGATATGTTTTACGGCATGACTGTTTCCCTTTTCTGAAACCAGTTACTCAAAATTAGGAACCTGAGACAGCTTATTGCCCAATTATCTACTCACGCTGGTCGTTAAAAAAACATTCATACGTCAGTCGGATGGCTTCGTAATGACCGCAGGATTTAAATGTAGATTTAACATTATCGTTATTAATTACATGTAATTACGATGTTGTGTTCTAGGAACCGAACCTGTCAATGTGTGAAAGCTCAGTGCTAGACATTTAGGTTGACCCTACAATAATAAACGTATTGATTCTACAAATTCGGAGTTGACTTGGAATTTAAAAATATCTGTAAAAAAATTATAATTACGATAATCTTTAATAATATATTTTTTGCCAATACGTAAAACGTGAAGTGAAGACAGAGTAAATTCAGTTGTATCGTTACTAAATATCCATCGTTGGCATTTACGTTTGGAATTTCTGATTGCCCACTACTCATAGGTATAAAAGCATGTTGCGAAGTGCGATATGACGTACATTCCTAGGAAAGAACAAACTAAGAGTCTGTTTTAAGAGGAAGAACGTTCTAGTTTTTTTCTTAATTGCTATAATATGAAGTGAATTACTGCTACTATTTCTTGGCAATTTTCATAATCACCAGCCATACGTTATGATAACAAAACGGATCAGCTCCCACATATTTACATATCACATCTCGTTGAATTCCGTGCAGTTCGAATCTATAGCGTAGAGAAAGTTTACAATGTAACAACGTGTACATACATTTCATTTTGTCTAACACTTGGTCTTTATTCGCTGGAAACAATGGTTGTTGTTTGTTCCTATTTAGTTTTTTTAATAATGTCGCCAAATGGCAGTGGCAGGGTTGCCTTTGCAGCTGCTTATGCAGTAGAAGATCTTTTACAAATGCTTAGGAACATATACCTCTCGACAGGAGTTATGTGGGTTCATAAAAGAGAAACAAATAATTATTTCTTGTTACGTTAAGCCTAAGATGATATATTTAAAAATATTGTATTAATTCTTTTGAGATCGAGCCGAGCAACATTCCTTTAATATAGTAATGCCAGATATGAGATTATTTCTTCGCCTACCTATAAAGAGATGTTCAGCTCATTTAAGTGTTTAAACCAATAATTTTACCGATGGTCGTATACTTTGTGAAGGAACAGTGAATAGTCTTAAATCACACGCGTCTTGAAAAGATGTTTCTAATTGTTTCCTGCTTCAACAAAAGAATAAAAAAAGTCAAGGTCAAAAATAATTTCGGTAAGGGGACGATATAATGTGATATACCATGCATGTGGGTAACATATCCGGCAATCTGTGTACCCGTAACGTGCCAAATCTCAAGTACTACATAAACATTACCGTAACGTTCCCAAGTTCTAGTACTAGCTAAAAATTACCAAAACGTCCCAACACTCTAGTAATACATAACAATTTGTTCTCATCCAAGTTCTTGAGGCCTATCGAAAGACGATAAGTACCGAAATAAATGCGTTCGAAAATCCTTTGACTTTAGCTTGACATTAAATATAAAATAGTTTATCAGTAAAATACTAAAAGTTTCTAGAATGAATTTATTTGTTATAGTACAATAGGTTTTACATTCTTAAGTAAACCAAATGTTTAATGTACATGACCATTTTCCCACTTCAGAATTTTCCGAACAGAGGTGTCATGTTTATTTCCTAGTCAAAACATAAAAACGTTTTATTACACGTGCCGACAAAATTCATTTATTCGTTATCATAGCTCCTTTATAACTTCGTTTTTCTTACCAAAGAAACGACACAAATACTTATGAGAGCACTGGGTACATTTCCATTGATGATAATAGGCGATCCTTGAAATTGTAGATTTTCTAGAGCGCTGTTTGGACGCTTACATAGTTATTTCGAAAAGACAAAATAAAAAAAAAATAAAAAATCTGATAAACAAATTAGGTAAAGGGTGTGGAAAACATGTTTTTTTTTAAATTTACACGCTACATTTAAGTTTCAAAACATGAAATGCCTTTCTTGAGTCATTAAATAATTTACCTTAGATTTAAAACAAACATATTTGGAGTAAAAGCAACTTTTAAGACAAAATGTTCTTGTTTGAATAAATAGTTACTTTGAAATTTTGTTTGAGTTAAATTGACCACAAGGGTATGGCATCCCATATTCTTTAAATTTGCTAACCATACGACTGAACTTAAAAGTCAATGGTATATATTCCAATATATTTCATATTTCAAATAAATTACTGCACAAGTTTACGTCAGAAAAACTCGTTGGGAATTTATCGTATTTCATGTGAATGTGGCGCTTCGTACACCGGAGAGACCAGTAGAGCCTTGCGTTTTCGATTGAAGGGGCACAGGACCTACATTCGAAACTGTGACCTAAAGAAGTCATCGATGGCTAAACACTGTTAGGAAAAAGACCATAAATTTCCGCTTGAAGAAGCAAAACAAATTGACAAGCCAGATTCAACCAAAAAACTAGATATTTTGGAAGCCTCCCATATATATATGAAGTCTTCGCAACTTGTTAATGACATCACATCCACCCCATTTCTATCAAGCGTGTGGAAGCAACTAACCAAACCACGTGATTATAAACACCACTTATCATGTCATATACAGTTTGAATATTTACGTGCCATTCGTCCTTTTAAATTAGATCAATACGCAACGAAACCATGGTCGACTTAAAAAAATAAATATTTGTGACAAACTACGTTGTGTTATTTTAATTTACACTGGCGGAAAGTGAAAAACGAACACCAAGAAGGAGTCGTCTGATACCAACGAAATTTATACAGTATTATAACGGAATACAAGTATAACGTGATCAAAACATTATGGCAAAATACAGCTGTATTTGTTGGTAAACTAAAAAATAACATTTCCATGTAACATGGTTAGTACGAGGTTGAACAGCCGTGGACTGCGTCACACTGTGCAATTCTGGCATGGAGTCTGTCGTACAGATGTTGGATGTAAGTTTGGGGTATTGATTTCCAAGCATCCTCAACCTGGACGCGTAAATCGGGGATGGTCGTGGCTGGCCGTGGAGACCGGATAATTCGATGTCCCATAAAATCCCACACGTGCTCAATGGGGGACAAATGCGGTGACCGTGCAGGCCATGGAAGTTGTCTCACACTCTGAAGTGCATGTTGTGTTGCACGTGCCTTGTGTGGGCGTGCGTTATCTTGCTGGGAAACACCACGATGGACCGACCTTACAAATGGCACAACAACGGGCTGAATGATATTGTTGATGTAAGAGGTGCTGTTTAACGTACCCGGTACAAACACTAGTTGTGTACGGGAGTAATAGCTGATCGCTCCCCACACCAAGAGACCAGGTGTAGGCCATGTGTGTCCCTGGCGGATGCAAGAAGGTTGGAGACGCTCCCCTGTGCGTCTGCGAACACGCATACGGCCATCAGAGGCTCCCAAGCAGAATCTACTTTCATCGCTGAACACGACAGATCGCCATTCAGTTCTCCAGTACTGACGTTGGCCACACCACTGCAGCCGTTCCTGACAGTGAGCTGGAGTCAGAGGTACACATGCCAGATCACGTGCATGTAGTCCTGTATCGAGTAAACGGTTGCGGATTGTTCGCACAGTCACCTCGGGTGCAACGGCAGCTCTAATTTTCGTCGCAGTGGAGGTTCTGCTTGACAACGCCGCTCTTCTTATGCGTTGATCGGTCAGCTTATCAGTCCGTCTGTGACTCCCGGTTCCATGTCTTCTCGTGTGGGAATGTTCCTCTGACCATCTACGCCACCATCGTACCACCACCGATACTTCTTGTCCAATTCGCTCCGCAATACGCGATACGACCACCCGGCCCCGCGGAGTCTGACTAGACGACCTCGCTCAAAGTCCGATAACTGCTGAAATCCTACACGTCTTCTATGTCCAGGCATTGCAGCTTCTTCAGGGTCTTCGCACGTGTCCGTACGCTGGCGACTGATTACATTCACTTCGCCGTACTCCTTAAGTACGACCGACGATAATTTTTATAGTATGCGATGCTGTGGCGTAAGCGCTCACCGGTTCGTCCCGAAATTAACATCACACCTAAATAAACTCGACCCCATTAACATATGTAAGTTACATGATCGTCCGCCAATTCCTTCTTGGTGTTCTGTTTTTACTTTCCGCCAATGTATATAATTGTCACAAGATTGCAGCCTTTTAGATCAAGAAACGCTATGATTATTTACACCAACATTAGTTTTAATGATCAACATTATTTGATAACCTGATAATCAGTAAGTTCTCATAAAAATAACGACTCGGGATTGTATTGGTTTGAATTTTCATTCCGCTGTTTAATAGTAGTTTGTGGTGTACAAGTAATATTTGACATACAGAAGATTTAAGGGTTCCTTCATACTGAGACTACATCCAATAACATATTGCCCTGTGATTTGGTGCATATTACAAGCGAAAAATCGGATATACTTGTTTTTACTGTTTTTTTAGCTCCGGCCTACTGATTTTAGATATCTGGCAATACTGCATGGAGTGCACTAAATGATATATTTACAAATGAATTTTACTCAAAGTTTATTTGAAGAAGTTTTCCTTTTCTTTTTAAGAATCCAGAATCTGCTATGCAATACATAGCAATATTTTTAGGAAAGACAGCTGTTTCGTAAATTCGTGTTATCGGATAAAGTCTCAAGTTTCCGTTAAATTTAGCAAAAACTGTATCGGAAAACACCTGAAACATTCTATTGTAGGAATAAAACCCGGAATGAAGTACAGTTAAAGCAAAGTAAAAAGATGAACGTTATATGAGTTTTCATATAGCAGGAAATCTGCGTCTGACTTTGGGCTCGTCACCTACTCATGGCAAAGGCTCAGATACATCGTTTCTAATAATTAAAAACCTAATAGTAAGTAATTAAAAAACTAAAAATAAATAATAAGTATTGAGAGTAATAACAAATAATAGAGTAAGCCACTAGGCCCTTATATATTCATCGGCGTTTAAGGAATGCGATTGTCTCTTCGGCGGAGATTGTAGGAATAAAGAAAAGGAACAAAAATATAGGTGATCCTACTACCCTACACGGATATATCGGAGTGAGAAAAAAATTTCATTTCAAAAACAACACTCAGTCCTCGGTTTACTTACATCGCCAATGAATTTGCTATAATCATTTCACGTTCAATTTTTTCGCCGTGGGTTTCAGAATGATATCCAGGAAAAAAACTTGGAGCATTTTACAGGTTTACTGTGCTCTCTCAACATACATACAGGTTTGTATGAAGTTTAAAATATTGTTGTGTTGATCGAAATGTCGCAACATACTTCACCAGAAAACAAACGCTCTGTTTCTAAATTTGCTAGATTCGCCTGAAGATAAAGTAAAAGGAACTGAGGAATACATTTCCCCCTAAATGGAAAAGGAAGGAACAGTATCTGGCTAATCTTAAGTGTGATCATTAAATTATGTTGGATAGTACGGAAATGTATGTCTTCCCCTTAGGTTTCGCACAACTCATTTTCAGAGTTTATTTTTTATTTTTAAATGTATAATGCTTGCTAGTTCTCATAGATACAGCAACATACTGAATAACTATTGAGCAAAAATTTAAAACGCAGCAATTCTCAGTTTAGTATTGATAAAATGGTAATCATTACCGTAACTTTAAGAACTTAACGGAATAAGATAACTGCTCAAAGTCAAAAATTTGCCTCTAAACAGTCCAATATTGACATAACTTTATAGGTTTACTGTTAATTGTGATAATTATTTATTTGCAGATTAAGGCATTTCTTTCATATCTCAAAGAATATGCTATGTTGTTTTTGCCGTTGTGTCAGAGTATACAACGATTGAATGATTTAGTGGCCACCTTTCTGTAGTAGAATAATGTTACACACTGAAGTGCCATTGAATTAGAGATACCTACACAGTAATGCATTGAGACATTATCCTAATGATACCAACTCAAGACGAAACATGGTATCCACGAACATATGAAAGTGTCCTGCATGCATCGCCAGAAATACTTCGCCCACAACTGTTGCGAAATATCTCAGGGTCGTAACCAATTTGACACGTTGCCGTATAGCAAATATGTGCGATGTGATTTATACACGGGCTTCTAGGATTTAAACACTTATATATTACACACTTCCTAGTGATTTATTGGCGTAACTGAAATGGAGTGTACATTACGTGTAAAGAATACAGTAGTTGTTAGTATATATTAAAAAGTACCTTAGACTTTTATGAGAATGCTCTGGGCTAAACTTAACATGTTTCATACTTATTCTAAGAAGAAACCAAGCTGTGTATACATGGCATGGTGACAACTCCAAAACAAAGTCCCTTAATTTATCTCTTGATTCCTTCCATCATGCAGTTGATTCATTGATAATAATTAGCGAACTCTGATGATATCATGTAAACTAGGTCACCGCATGAGATGGTTGAACAAAACTTGCTTCTTATATTCATTAATTCAAATAAAACGTATTTTGTTTGTGAAATTACAGAATGGGGGTATAAAAACTGATACATGTACATCTAATAACGTTTGGCAAATATTTGCTAATATCTAACAGCGTGTGGCAACAGGTATTAATAACTGTTTTTCCTATGAGCTGGTTTAACGATCAGCTTGACTAACTCGGTAGATTATAAGCAATCATTTGTCTCTAAGTTTTAGTCAGTTGTTCCAGGGAAGAGAGAGAGCAATTGCAGTAAGACTAGCACATTGTTTGTGCCGTTTCGAGATTCGAATCCGGACCGCTCAAGGACGAATAATTTAAGATACAAAATTTATTTTTCTGAAATACAAGATGTCTTCTCATTGCTTTTTTCTGAAGAGCTTTTTGATTTAATATCGATAAGCATATTCTTTCTGGGAATAAAATTAGAAATGCATTTATAATTAGTATTCTTAAAGGCTTATAAAACCACGGGGTATTACAGCCTAGTATCACCAATAGTAATACATTAGTCACTGTGTTTATTCGGATTACAGATAAGAAACTACGTTTTGTTTTCTTTTTATTAATGCCATAAATGTTATTCTAATTCTATCGGGTTTAATAAAAAAAATTAAACCACTTCTTTTATTTAGAGTTTACAAGTTGCATACCTTTATAGAAGCTATATTATATTTCAAAACCTATATTACATTCTTAACAGTTTTCCTTTTCTACGATTTATTGATAGTTTTTCTGTAATCACGCTAGTTGAAGTAACATACTATTCATTTCATTAAGAAGGAAATAAAAGGAAATGTTTCACGTATGGCAAAATGCAGCTTTGAGTTGCAGGATGGTTGTTAAGCCACGAATAAAACTAAAGGGGTAAGCAATATTTTTTGCATTTAAAAGAACAATTTGACCTGCCAGGTTGACGGTTGGTCTCATTTGTGTGATTTTAACCTGTTGTCCGAGTTCGGTTGGTGTAAACGCCCCCCATGAAATATGGCACGGTGTTGTCCCACCGTACTGATTTTCCCTCTTCTCTGGAGCGGGTGATTTTGTGAGCTATCAGAGGTGTCCATGATAGTCGTTAAAACACACGGGCACAAATGTACACGAATCACAGCATTATTTCCTATGTATATATTGAAGTCTATGAGATATAACTGTTTCTTACACTGAGCTACTTCAAGGAAACGGAAAATTACTTCAGGTCACTAAATTATTTAAAAAATTAGACCCGTGGTTTCAAAATGCATACAGCAAGAAGATGAACGAAGAAAATATATTAAAATGTAAAATCCGTTTATAGGAGTATAACAACAATAACAAAGTGGTGAATATCTCGTTTTCAAGCATTACTTGCACACTGCACTACGAATAAAGAAAAATGTATGGGACTACAAGAAACGATTCATACACCTCACGAGGAATTCCAATATATTGTTTTTTTGTAATTCATTTCTAAGTCTGCCGCCCCGGTGTCGCAGTGGTATAAGCGATGGCCTCTGATCATTCATCCGAAAGGGATACGGGTTCGAATTCCGTTAGGCATGGATTTCGTGCTTTTCTTACGGCACCGGCTCTCTCTCCCTTCCCTGGAACCAGTAACTCTAAATTAGGGACCGGCGACTGCTTATAGCCCATTGGGTTGCTCACTGTGGTCGTTAAACCTACAATAAAAAAACCCTCCCTCTACTAGATGTAGACCCACTCAGCTCCACTTAACATGAATTGAATTCCAGAGCGTCAGATCACAGAGATCATTTTTCTGAGACTCGCGATATCTCATGTAACGCCTACTTCCTCTAGAGCAATTTATTTAAAGAAATGTCGATTTAGGTTCAAGACACAGAAGTTTTGGCATAAGGTATTTGGCTGAAAACTACTGTGCATTGAAGATAGTGCATTATTTCACTTAATGATTTAAAATTTTGCAAATCATCCTAGGTGAAGTCTTCATAAGTTTTCAATTCGCTGTTCTACTATTTTCAATTGAAATAAAACATGAATAACATATCTTGAAAATCACAAAACTCATAGAATTAGTACACTTGGATACCAAGATTTCCTCACGTTTGTTTAACAAAGGAGGAATCTTAAATCATCATTAAACAATCCTACTTGGATGCATTTCCTTCGCATTTTCCAGAAATTGTGAAAGCTTTGTTGTAGATAATACCTTAGTGTAATACCTTATAAAAATACCTTATAATACCTACAATAAGGCCTTAGTGTAAAATATATACAGATGTAACATCTTTCCCTTTTCACATATAAAGTCGATACAAGGGTGAAAATGGAGCACTTAATTTTCTAAAATTACAAATCTTCCTTCTCTCTCATTCTATTCCAATCCATTTTGAGTGCTAATTTCCGAAAACAGAAAACAAATAATGAGTAGTTTCCTGTGAGCGAACCAGAAAATTTATTTGATGTCCGAATCTCATCCACAATGAGTAAGTATATGTTGCTGCTCATACACAGAGAGGAAAATTCTTATTCATATCTCACATTCAATTCAGAATTGCCCCATGTCGGAGATTTCGTATTTTGGATTAAGTTTAAGCAGCACATGTTTCAGTGAAAGCTTTGGAGTACTTTATTTCTTTTCTAGTAACATACATTTGTGAAAGAGTATTCCATTTTTCACCGTAAGATGTGAAACTCTGAGGATACATTTATAGAAGTCTTGGTCAGTCGGTAAGATCATTTTCCGTGAGAAGTAAATTTATCGTATGGGAAACATATGCGTTCTTTTAATAGAATATATTATATTAAGATTATTGCATGAATTATATTTCAATAAATCGTGAAAAATGTATTCTAATAAGTTTTGCTTCTTAATTTTAATGACTTTATTTTCGGTCATAGTAAACATGAAAATTACACGCTACCTGTAGTCCAAAAGGTTTCGAACAAAATAAAAAAATATGAATCATCATTATCTGGGCTTTTAATTTTCTGCCAAACTACATAATTTTTATTTCAGGTGAAGCCATATTCTTATATAAAAAGAAAATGGCGGGATTTTGGAAAACATTAGAGCTCTGTAGGATTTGAAAACTTGGGAGTAATCAGAAGAAATTTAGAAACGGCTTTTTAAGTTAAGTTCATTCTCATGTGATATGAACTACATTTTTCATGTCCGTGCTCATAGTGTGAGAAACTAAATTGAACTGTTTAAAAGTTTCATTCCATAACAAAGGTTCCACAACCACTACGAAATATTTGTACCACACTCATTCCCATGTATTGAGGAATTAACAGCTTGCACCAACATTTAGTACGTTTCCGAATTCTTTTTCCCTAAACAAACACATAATTTTAAAACTGCAAGCTGTTCACTGAGATATCCGTGATTCGACTGAGAGGCGGGAACAAACAGATTCTTCTTCTTCACACCACTCTACTCATGTTCACGCGCACCGGTTCAGAATGGTTAATTCACATTGAAGGAGGGAGTGCTCTGTATGCTGTGATGGCGTTTGTTTCCAAAATGTAGTTACAGTATTTAAAAAAGAACGCGTAAGTCTTTCTTGAACAGTGTACGTATTTAAAACGGGAGGCTACTCAAACACCTTTGCATATAGAACACAATGTTTTAATGACGACGTATGTGCTGTTGTTTTATTTAACTTTATGGATAAAAAACCCTGTATTATATCTAATTTTTAATCTTTATACTTGGTTAACTGATTTAAAACATTTAAAGATCAGAATAACTTATTGTAACATTTTATAAAGCAAAGTTCACAATCCAAGTCTCCAAAAGAATGCGTGGAACTGAAACCTCTTAAGATTTAAGACGACATATAAATCTAAAATCCTGTTTTCATTGGATTACGACATAGTTCATATCATTTGCATTTTTGTGCAAGCATAGAAATAATACGGATTAGTGCTTATGAGTATACGTGTCATTTATCCAGTATATGTTCAACATGATATGCAATGTCATACAAAGGGGAATAGAAAGGTATTGCCGAATGAATATTTACAGATGTCTAAGCACCACTGCTTTTATAGATATAGCGTATTGGCGGGATAAGTTACGCCAAATAATGGGAATAACTTTCCAAGGAACATTGAAATCCGAAATCCTGTTTTTGCGTGATACATAGAATACAGGATTTTTAATTTAAAAATAAGTCATGGATTTTTGTCGTTTCGCATCTTGTCTAAATTAGTGTACCTTAACGAGGGTCAGAATATTTAATATGGGAAAAGTTCCATCAACGTAACGGTTCATTTGGCGCTGAATGCAATTCGATTACATGGCCGAGCAATCGCACAAAAACCCAGCATTAGCAAGATCAACGTCAAACGTCGATTGGAGTGCCGTAACACTGTGTTTTGATGGACACTGTAGTACTAAGCACGCCTTTTCTACAATGATGATCACACTTCAACATTTGGCAGTGCGACGTACTAATATGGATGTTAAGGATGCAAAACGGCTTCTTAGTGGATTGTGATGTGCCAACTCTAAAGTTTCGTGAAGGGGTCATCGCGTTCTGGAGCTGGTTTTTAAGGCATTGGCATTTTCTGCCCAAGCCGTGAAAACCAGCTTCAGAGCACTTCCTAAAGCGGTGGCCTAAAATTAAATTTTTGACTGTCGTCGCCTCCCATATTGTGGCAACAGTTAAGTGAAGGTTATAAGTCATTTTCTTTACCCACACATGCGAGCAGAAACTGTTTGATAAGATTGTTGTGAAATAACTTGCCTGGCTGGAATGTAACCCAAATTCGACCCCGTGGACCACCTTTGAGATAATATGTATTGCCAACCGCGACCCAAATTAAACCTCCCAATATCTCTCACTGACTCGAGCAGTACTCTTTCGGCAGAATGATATTAAATTTTCAAAGCAACAAATAATTTAGTGATAATCTTTCTATGCAGAGTAAAGTTTGTGGTAGCACTATAGAAAATGTACCACCCGATATTCATTCCTGTTGCATTACAGGGAGTTTGTGGTTATGTAGATGCTCCGATGCTACGTATCAGACACTCATTATTTAAATACGTATGACACATTAGTGCACATAATATTGAACTGGAAAGTTTGTTTAATTTAAGTAGATAGGAAGATAAAGTGCTTCAAAACAACTAAGATTTAAACTGCGACACGATAATAACAGAAAAACTACATCAACTGGAACACTATATAACAATAACAAAGCTTTGAATTGGGACACGATAATAACAGAGAAAGCTACAAGAGCTTAGAACTGTGAAACGATAATAACAGAGAAAGCTATAAGAGCTTTGAACTGGGATACGATAACTGAGAAAGCCAAAACACGGTTACGGTGTCAGTCGATTTTATAATAGGAACAGAATGGGTGACAAATGATATAGGATTAGCAAACAGGAATGAAACAACAAACGGAACCCGTCATTTAAATAAAAATTCAAACCTAAAGAGAAGAAACGAAGTTTTTCCTTGGGTTTTCAAGATACGAGGACTTCTAACATGTCAATTTTAATTTATGATCACAATTAGCCCGTCCATATATATAAATAAATGGGATGTAAGCAGTCGACCGTCCATACTTAAGGGCCAGTGGCTGCTGAGAGCCGGTGTTGTAAGACAAACAAATTCTTAATGATTTACAGGAGATTCAAATTTGGACACAACTCGGACTGATGATGAGAGGTTTCCGCTTAGTAAACTGTACCAATTCAGCAACATTTCGATTTTTTGCGGCTTTGGGTAACAACACTAATTTATCGGCACTTGTACTTACGCACCAAGTTTCCTTTTTTGTGACTCAATTTTCTTTGCATTGTCTTTTTTCCGTTTGAAAGCAATGTTCACAAACGGCGCAACAGTTTGTTTTGGATTCTACTTAAACAACGGGAGCCGCATAACAAGCGAAATCGCAAATATTAATGAGATAAGAAATCCACATAGCGTTCAAGAATTTAACAAAATTTTAAGAACCCGAGTTCACCTCAAACACGTGCACTCCAAGGAATTTATTAAACTTAGTTTTATTACAGGAATGTGCTGAAAGATATTTTGTAAGAGAATAGCCTAGTTAAAAGCGAAATTTTATGGCAAAAATTTATCAATAATGAAAATAGAATTTGGCTTAACAGTAATTGAACTAATTTTTTTGCATAATCTGTTAAACATTTTTTTCTTTTACGACATTGTTGAACATATGAGATAATTTGATTAGGTTTCTCTTTCTGGCTAAGAAGTTGCTCATAAATCAGTTATTGGATGGAATGCAAAATGACATCTAAAAAAAATTAGGAAGAAAGCAAGGATTACTCGTCTGTCTCATACCCTTGCACTTGAACGGTCTATTCGTTTTCTCATGTAATGCATTGCCCTCAATACATCTAATGGGCTTTTACCTAGAAAGCGGTATTTCGCCATTCTCTTCTACTAGCTTACTTAGCTTTGTTTAGGGATTATTTTTTTACTGGTTCAAAATTATAAATCAACGGTAAACATCACACGACATGTACATCCAACACTTTCTCTCGTCCGCCAAGTGGAAATTTCGTCGACGAAAGACGATACTGCAGTTACATGCTCAAATGACTTTGTACATTTTATTGTTGTAGAGAGGTTTCCCATTTCCCTAGTTTTTTAGCTGGTTACATTTGAATGGCTGTAAACTCTGTGTTGAAATTGGTTCCACAAAAGAAATGTGCAACTTGCTAAGACACAGGTTTGTATTCTTTATCCCAGTCCTAGCACGTTGTTCATCAAAATTTGGCATACTTTCTCAAAGCCAGATTTGCGACCGTTGCTTCGGCGCAGAAGCCAATGCCGATCCCTGGCTGCATATAGAGTTCGACGACCCCATGAAGAATCGTCTCCTGACCCGCTCGTTATGAATTATGGAAAGTTTTCTTCTCACCTGATACACTCCACCTCCAACGGCGCATGAAAATAGCACCACACAACACAATTTTAAGAGCCACAGGTTCGGAAAATCAAAATTTGAAAGTAAATCGCAAGTTTAGAAGCAGAAATATCCGTGAAACAGTGAATTGTATTTATGCCCTTAGCGAAAAAATTGTACCCAAAATGGTCTTGGTCATTTATGGCATGTAAGGAAAGAATTTGTTTTCTACGCGAAATTCAGGAGCAATGAAATAGAAGAAAATGTAATTGAATTCGATAGCACTTGAAATTATACATCGGAAAAAATGTAAAAACACTAACTTTAGCTATTTCAAGACACTTACATCATAGGTGCATTACAAGAGATACAAAATTGGCGCTCTTCTGAAAAACAAGCACTGTTCTTTTCCGATGTGAGTCAGTTAGAATTAAGTGCCTTTTGGTTTTCGACCGATTTATTTCAGCTTCAAGGATTTCGAAAGACATATTTATGTTCATTGATGTCTTGTATGGGTTACCAAATTAAATGAGGTTTAGACCAAAATATTAAATATATGTGTCACGTAGTTTTTAGAAAATTGAGAAATAAATCAAGAATATTTCACCTAAAATTAATTGTGTGAAAGTATTAGTTTACTCTGATATTAGAGGACTAATATGTCATCTGTAATTTAACTGTAGAACATAAAAAAACAGGGTACTGATTAGAATTTTGTTCATTTAAATGATATTTAATTTATATAATCAGTTCAAAGATAAACTTGTGAAGTAAAGACACGCAAATGTATAAGCATTTTAAGAACGTATAGAAATATTTAAATGTTAAATTGACACAGCTGAGAAAGCTGTTTGTTATCACCCTAGATTTCTGGATGAATTTGTTGTTGTTCTTAATCTACTTGAGACATACGCGCTGTTATCTATTAATTAATTAAAAGTTATATTTTTATAATATATAAAATTATGATAAGGTTAAAATAGAATATTGATCTTATAACTTGGGGAGTTTTTTTGAGGCTATCAGTAACTGTATAGAAGGATTTATTCCGATATTATATAAAAAAATTAAATTTCATTAATTTACGCAGGTGCAAGAAAACTAGGTTGAGTTTACACAATTAATTTTACGTGTAGGCCCTAATTGGTGTAATATTATACTATACATTTATTGCCCTCGAAACTTCGGTACCTCTTAGAGAAAAACGGTTTATATTGATCTTGTGAACAGAAATGTGATTTGTAGACTTTCGATGATTCTGAAAAGATCTTGAAAACGTTTGACCAGAGAGTGTCAACGCGTGTTAATATTAAGATATTGCTTACAGTGGTTAGTCAGGCTCGCTCCGGGATCGATGTAAGTACTGCAGACATCTCGAACAGGGGATGAAAATAAAAACACGACATTTAGTCAAAACAAATTTCGAAAACAAGGTTGTCTCTGTATGTTATTATACTGAGGTTATTGGCATTAAGAATTGCAGTCCACAGAACCTTTCTAGTGATATTTTGGTATTAATGGGTTGCAAGGCTTAATTTCACGGAACTGCAACTTACTACCACAGTATAGAAAATTATTTTGATTGCAAGCCTAACCAAAGGCATATGTAACTTTTATTTTCTTATCACCACTTCTTGATTACTTTTGAAGAATATTTATATAAATAATTTTGGAGATAAAATACTGCACATGTATGTAATCAACATTCTGAGGAAGGACTTATATCGAAAACTCATCTGCCGAAGAAATTTTTTTTACCTGACATCAAAAACTAGTATTTTCACTTTTGTTGATCACCTAATGAGCAGTTTTCAATATTCATTGAGGCATGGCTGAATAATGGAATAAACCGGTACGTTTGGCACTGGAGGGAGGGACATTTGAATGTACGAGGCATATTGGAAAATCAAGTACAGTTTGTCTATTAATTTAAAATGAAAATATTTTCGCAAAAAAATATTATTATCTGATTACTTTTCTATGTACCTCACATCATTACTGATGCGCTTATCTAAACAGTGCAATAGCTTTTATATCATCTCGTCGTTGAATGAGGTCTCCGGGAAGATATCCATAATTGCATTGCTCTTTTGACTGCATCATATTCGAAGAAACGACGAGCAAGAAGTTATGAGCAGGTGACATATTCTAAGAAATGCTGACCAGCAAGTTTTGAGCAGGTGACATGTTCGAAGAAACGCCGACCAGCAAGTTATCACCAGGTGACATAGTCAAAAAATCAACGACCAGCGATCTAAGAACAGAAGGCAGTCACTTTGTGCGTGGTCTGGGCTTTAGGGACGGATAATCCATTTGTTTCCAACCAGATGAGTATCGGGGCCTGTGCTGGAAGACGCTGAGTTTCATGACATTTTTATTCTGTCCGGAGTTCCACTTTATAAAAGAGGGTTCTTTTGTATAATTGACGTGCTCGTCATTGTGTAGAATGTATGAATGTTGGTTTCTATCCTGTGATGTAAGGAAAGACGGAAGTAGGATGTTCAAGTGAATCCTCAAGTATTCTGATAAATGTGTATCAAATGCAAACTATAATGATATTTCCAGTTTATTAACGGAAAACATTTTATTTCAATATCTTTTCAGCATTGCTCAAATGTTAGTTGCCGAACAATCACTAAATATCCACTGCAAATGCCTAACCACGGGACTAATTACGGAAAAGCGTTGATTTACCTGTTGTGCACTACATTGACATTTAAAGCGGCAGAAATATATTCAACTAAAGAACTCAAACAGAAACATTCAGATAGCAGAGGTTTTTGCGAAAGTTACCTGAAAAAATTATGTTACACATTCACCTTAGCAGTGCCTACCATAAATCTGTCATGAGTGATTAACGCTTCCTTCTAGTTATTTATTCTCCGTACCATGAACCAAGACATAATGCGGAAAATCTAGGTCCTCTGACACAGACATCAATCCAATGGATATAAACAAGGGACAAAATACCTTCCACTCTCATTTCTCAGGTTCTTCGCATTGTAGTAGATCTTTTGGTAGGTAATTAATTATGCATGAAAATTATCAATCGTTCCCTAAATGACCATTTGTATAACAAAGTTATGGGGAAAGCAACATTTTCTGATGTGCTTCTACACTCATTCCCACCGAGTTCCATCAATTTCGCAGAGAGCTAGAATATATTAATTCTTTCTAACTTCGCCACAATTTCTACACACCAGATATAAATCGTTTCAGTTAGTCAAAAGGTTTAGCATTTATTTATGTTTTAAAAAATTAAATCAGAGCAAGACCGTAGACCAGGGATGGCAAACCTATGGCACGCGTGCCGCTGCGTGGCACACGAACACTATTTGGGTGGCACTCTGATATGAAAACATTAAATAAAAATTTAGTTTTTTGAAAACAATAATTTTATATTTAGATATTTTTGGTTAGATATTTTGATTTTATAAAGGTTAGACGTTTTTGTTAGATTTCCCTGTGAAAATGTAATGAGGGTGGAATTAATTCAATTGCTGAGTTTGCCAACTATGATCACAGGGAAAGATATAATGAGTGAAGTGAAGCAGAAATTTTTAGTAATAATGGGGATTAAGTAAAATAGTGTCTGTGACTGCTGATGGTGCCCATAACATTGAAAACAATAGGGTTATGAACCGAGCATGAGCGAATAGCTTTGACGAGTAGCATTCAGCAACAAGTTTGACACCAATGTGATTATGTAAGTATGATTGTTTTAATTATCTGCTTACAAATTAAATCAGGTTCAAATTGAAATTGTCTTAGTCATAAAATTCACTTACTTACCTATTCTGTTAATGACTTTTTTGTATTATTCACAAAAAAGCTTCATGACGAAAAAAAAATTTGAAAACATTAAAAAATGCAAGGGAGGAGGCACATTAGACACTTGAAAGCAGTAAAGTGTACTTTAAGTGGCACATTTGCGGAGAGAGCCAATCATTACAATCTGTTTGTTCTCGGTAGTTTTCGCATCACATGACACTTATTTTGATAATTTTTGAAATGTCTTACACATTTTCCAATATCAACGAAAGCAACGCCGCTCATATTTACAATTGGGGATACTGGATTTTCCCATAACACAATGTTAATATTGAAACTCCATAATCACTCAAATAAAACAAAGGAAGTCCAAAACACGTTCGTCAGAAGGAACCAAAATAAGCCCCCTAAAAATATTATAGCACATAAAAATCTTCCTATCTACGGTAAGGTGCAACGATCGTTTGATACTAGTTTAAATATACCTTAAAATTTGCTGCGTCTACAGTTTTTGAACGTATGCGGTTCTTAATGAATTTCCTTGAAGTTCGGAATTCCTATTTTTTTTTAATTTGGTCTTAAAATTTATCTCCTTATTTTTCATATTACATTTTTGAAATGTGTCAGCTCGTCGGTCATATAATTTATTTTCCAACTGAACACAGGAGGATTGATTTTTCTGTGGCAGTTCTTCACTCCGTTATTGGAAACAGGTGCTTTAAATCTAGAAGGGAGGAAAATCATTTTACAATTTTAAAAACCTATGAACACCGGTATTCCGAAAACTGGGAAACGAAAAAAAAAAAAATAGAACCAGAAACAGATAGCTTTGGTAGAAGCTTTGAATGCTCAATCATCCACTGCTGTTTCTAACGGCGTTTCGTATGAATCACTGACCAAGTTTGTTTCCCCAAGCAGATATAATAATACATAACATAAAAATTTAATATCAGATTACTTCAAACCAGTTTAGAATAGAGTCCAAGTGTTGAGGCTTGGGAATGGCTATTCCCGAACAAGAGATTCATTTATTGTGAATAACAACTTGGGAAATTAGCCTAATAATAATAAAACTTTTCAACAAATTACTGTAAGTGAGGTCAAACATGCATGTTCCTAGGTAAATTTATTACAAGCAATAATTTAATATTTTTAGTTTTTAATATTTGAAGCAAATGACATTCCAAAATAAAAGTTATGTATTCGCACAAAATTAAATTGTACTCTGATTTTAGTACGATTCTTTTCTGAATCACGAACAAGGAACATTACTCAAAATTTTATTTTTTTTATTCAAATAAGTTTTATTTTTTTCGGTAGCTTTAAATCGTAGTATTGAATATTCTAATCTATAAAACACTTAACGAAGAAATATTTAAAATCATTGTAGATTTTTAATATCAGATTATATGATTATTTTCATAACTTAGCAAAAGCTTGGTAAAGAGTAAGTTTTATATCTTGAAATATGAAAACCAAATAGAAATACGGGAGGTGAAAGCTGTGTTCCGGATGGGAAACAGCAAAGGATAATTTTTAAAATACATTGGGGGTAGAAGTATCAACAAAACGATGAAGGAGTTATTTCGTGCTTGCTTAATGAGGTTCCGTTAATTTTAGAATTTTCCGTAAGCCTTTTAAGATGTGAATAAGATTAATGCAAATTATTTCCTAACCAGAAGTTCACTAAAACGTCTTTTATTATACTTATTTTTTCAAAGAGTAAAGTGTAAGAAACACACAATTTAAACCAAGTACCAAAAGTTTCAAATGTACCCCAAATATTGTCTCTCAAAACGTACAATTACAAAATATTTTCATTATAACTAAAATAAAATTTTAGAAAATAAAATGTACAGGATGGCAATGAATTTTCTTGAAATGCGTTGGAGAAGTGTAAGGGTCTGAGGCTTAGAAAACTCAATGTAAAATAATACCTACTATTAATGAGTGGTAAGAATTTTTTTGAATATTTTTGACAAATTAGAATCATGTGCATTCAATTAGAATTCTCGTTCACTTAATATATATTGTTTGAACAAAATATATGAAGTGAACAGAAATTTTGTGCGGTTCACGCTTTTTACAATTGCGAACAGATATAAATAACTCGTAAGTTTTCTGATTGATATTCTTCAAATGAACTGTGGATATAGAAAAATAACTTTTTGGAACATTAACACCAACAGTTTGATTATGCATAATCCAATGATTAGCTACCGAAAGCAACGACAATAGTGTCATAGTCCAAAAGTTTTGTCTAGATCGTAATGTCGATGGTACATAGATACTTTTCTGATGTATTGATAGTCTTCTGATTTTCATTGCTGTAAAGTGTGAAAAATGAAGCTTACAACCGTGGTAATTATAAATAGGAACGACCTCTTTTATATTATTTCACACGCACACACACACACACACTGCTACAAAGCACTTTGAAGCCGTCATGAGCCGTCCTAAGACCTATATTTTTCATATAGTTCTTAGGACGGCTCAAAAATAATATATTTGTTGACACGCAGGTGTACGTATACTAATGGTGGGACAGTGCACTTAATGAAAGAGGGAATTAATATACAAAAGAACTTTGTTCTTTTAAATGTTATACAGTGCATATTGAGTTATGCTTGTTTTGCAATACATTATTTAGCGCTGTCAAATTTCTTTTACTGAGGTATCTACATTTTTGTAAAAATACAGAGATCGTTTTCCTTTAGTATTTTTAATAAAGTTCAGATTTTTGTAGTTTTAAGTATCTAAACTAAAGCATCGTGGGGAAGGTCCTTGCGAAAGTTATTACGTGAGTTTAACTCCCAAATGTTGAAATTGTCATTTTTTTCGGTTAAATGTAAAGGAAGCTATAAGATTACAAAGCAAAACCTTTTGTTTTGTTTAGCGAATGTCTTTTAACACGCCTTTGAACATGAAGAGTATAAATCAAACCTTGTTGCTTCTGTTAAAGTATAATCTGTCTAGAAACCCGAGTAACTGCCGACTGTATCTTTTTCGATAAAAGTAGAATATAAGATAGTTTATCTCTACTGCTGTAATAATATTACACTTGGGCATTCACTTTGTTATCACAGAAATTCACATAGACTTCATCTAGAAATTTGATTGCAAGTGTACATAGGATCCTACACGGATATTGGTGGTACGTCACTAACATACATATTGCGTAACTAGGGGATATGGCACCAGCCAGTGAGGATTAACCGAAGGTGGATCATTGACTGTTACCGATATTATTTACATATTACATCTCGTTATGATATTCTTCAGTGGACAATATGGGCCCTCAAGAATCGGATCAATTTCCAGACAAAAGATACAGTTGAGACTCCAAAGCATGTGATAATATTTACCGAATGCAATGGTGTGAAATACACAAAAATTATCCGCATTTATTACTTCCCTATTCCAACTTTCCTACCGAAATCTGGGTATCTAAACCAACTGGATTCCTAATAAGTAAGGTGATTTTTTTCTGATCTAGTATCCGTTTCTTCTGTACAATGGACTAGAAGGAATATCCCGTCCATAACTTTTGGCTACTGACCGGAACGAAGCGTAAGAGCCAGTGACTTAAGGTAAGCGCTACATCCATGCCTAACCGGAATTCTAACCCCGTGAGGTATTAATGTTACTATCAATTTTTTGTTTGAACTCTATCCCTTGGCATTCGAGATCCCGATAAATGAATACTTCACTTATCGAGAGGTGAAAATACTCTTTCTATCAGCGCAAAAGTACTTTTAACTTCATATAAGAACATAACTAAATGTTGGGTGTTAAACCATATTTAAAAAAAAATATTGGAATTGCGTTGCCCACACTTACTTTTTTTTATTTTATAGCTATTCAATTTTAGTGTGAAAAATGCTTCTTTTCATTTATTGTGTTTACTTATCCAAAGTTTATATTTACAGTGTCAGGAATTTAGAAAAGTGAAACATATACCTCTTAGTAAATTATAAATAAGATAAATTTTATTAAAAAAGAATGCCTAATGACTTACAGATTTACACTTTCTGTCTGAATAAAATATTGAGTGCATTGTTTTATTTTGTTCCAGTACTTGGGAGACCAGGCAAAATGAAGTTAATTGTGTGTTATAACGAAGTAAATTTCTCCGTCATTTTTGGTCTACGCCGGGATTCGAACCCGAGGCCGCTTATTCCGGAACAAGTCGCTCTACCAACTGAGCTACGCAGACGTTTATTCTAATTCCTATCTGCCTGTATGTCGTGTGCGTCCTGCTGGCAGGTACGTCACATCTCCCCCTCTCCCAAAGAGGGCCGGGGGCATGGCCCACGGGTCAGCCATGACCATGAATCGTTGCAGGCAGCCATCCACTGTAGAACGTGCACTTGAGAACTCCCAGTCAATATGCTGTGTCGAGATTTTGAACGGCCGGGTCATCCCCGGCCGTTCAAAATCTCGAAGTAAATTTCTCCGTCATTTTTGTTCTACGCCGGGATTCGAACCCGAGGCCGCTTATTCCGGAACAAGTCGCTCTACCAACTGAGCTACGCATACGTTTATTCTAATTAATATCTGCCTGTATGTCGTGTGCGTCCTGCTGGCAGGTACGTCACAGTGTGACAAAACATACAAAAATAGTAATCAATTTGAGACACGACTGTGTACAATGAGTGAATTACTGTGACTCAGTAACTTGCCTTGCTGATCTTTGTGCAATTTTTAGCGACAAATTCATTGCACAGTAGGCACAAGATAAGGGGATATAACAACTCAATTATAACAACAGAACCTTTTTTCAACTTGTCTCAGAACTTCAAACATATTTTGATGATTTCAAAGAATCATGAGTTCATTTGATTGTAATGATTTTGTTTATTAAAAGTTTCTAATTTTTAAAACCGACGCACTCGCAACTACACTGGCGGAAAGTGAAAAAGAACACCAAGAAGGAACTAACGGAGGTCCATGAAATTAACATATGTTAATGCGGTCGCGTTTACGTAGGTGTGATGATAATTTCGGGACCAACCGGTGAGCGCTTACGCCACAGCACCGCATAATATGCAAATTATCGTCGGTCGTATTTAAGGAGTACGGCAAAGTAAATGTAATCAGTCGTCGGCGCACGGACACGAGTGAAGACCCTGAAGAAGCTACAATGCCAGGACATGGTGGACGTATAAGATTTCAGAATTTATCGGACTTTGAGCGAGGTCGTCTAGTCGGACTCCGCGAGGCCGGTGGTCGTATCGTCGTATTGCGGAGCGAATTGGTGGTACGATGGTCCGAGGAACATTCCCACACGAGTTGACGTGGAACCGGGAGTCACTAACGGACTGATGAGCGGACCGATCGACACATAAGAAGAGCGGCGTTGTCAAGCAGAAAATCCACTGCGACTCAAATCCGAGCTTCCGTTGCAACTGAGGTGATTGTGCGAACAATCCGCAACCGTCTACTGGATGCACGTGCACGTGTTCCTCTGGCCTGTGTACCTCTGACTCCTGCCCACCGTCAGGAACGGCTACAGTGGTGTCGCCAACGTCTGCACTGGATAACGCAATGGCGATCTGTCGTGTTCAGCGATGAAAGCAGATTCTGCTTGGGAGCCTCCAATGGCCGTATGCGTGTTCCCAGACGCACAGGCGAGCGTCTCCACACTTCTTGCATCCGCTAGCGACACACAGAGCCTACATCTGATCTCCTGGTGGGGGAGCGATCAGCTATCACTCCCGTACACAACTAGTGTTTGAACCGGGTATGTTAAACAGCACCTCCTACATCAACAACAACACTCAGCCCGTTGTTGTGCCATTTGTAAGGTCGGCCAATCGTGGTGTTTTACAGCAAGATAACGCACGCCCATGCACGGTACGTGCAACGCAATATGCACTTCAGTGTGAGAGACAGCTTCCATGGCCACCGGGTTTGTCCCCCATTGAGCACATGTTGGATTTTATGGGACAACGACTTATCCGGTCTCCACTGCCAGACACGACCATCCACGATTTACGCGTCCAGGTTGAGGATGCTTAGAACTCAATACCTCAAACTTACATCTAACATCTGTACAACTGGCTCCATGCACAGAATTGCACAGTGTGACGCAGTTCATGGCGGTTTAACCTCGTACTAACCATGTTACATGGAAATGTAATTTTTCAGTTTACCAGCGAATACAGCTGTATTTTGCCATAATGTTTTGATCACGTTATCCTCTGTATTCCGTTATTATACTGTATAAATTTCGTTGGTATCATACGTCTCCTTCTTGGTGCTCTTTCTTCACTTTCCGCCAGTGTATTTGAAATATGGTAGAAATAATGTTCACGAATACATGGAACAATTACAGGATTTATAACACGACAATTTAAGTATAATATATTGTTTTTACTGTTCAACATATATTATTTAGGTAACGTCCTAAAAAAAGCGAATTTTAAATCCACAGGGATGTCGATTTTAAATCCGCAGAGATGTCGCGTGGCGTAGATCATGAGGTCACGCCGCAGCTTTCTGAACTGACGACCATCGAATCTGTTTTGCAAAACGTTGCCAGCAAAGTTTTTTTTGGAGAACCGTTGGTGAATTACAAACTCGTACGGAACATGTGAGCTACTAAGTTTAACTACAGAACATTCCTTTTGGAAAAATTAACGCTACAAACATAAGAGTTTTAAAAAGTGAAAGGAAACATTCGATAATGCCGAGGAGACGGCTTAAAGAAATATATATTCATAAACATCGTTACCGGAGAGTTAGTAATGAGTATTTAGATATTACCAATTTGATGAACATAAAACTGTTAACAGATGAACTTTGTACATTTTAAATAATGACCGTAAATTAAATGAATAGTTTTAGACATAAATTTAAGCGTTAATATTTTAAAATAGTTTTTCACATAGTTTCTATCGTTTGAATGACCTTCACTTTGTTTTAATAACCACAATATAGCACTGGATTTTAATTGGTACGACCCACCCCCGTCATTAATTTAGTAATTAATAGACATGGTGGATGTATGAAATTAATTAAGTATTAATTGTGTTCGAGGCTTGATTGGAGTTTAAAAGTGTAAACAGCAGAGAAAGTTTTATCTGGCTGTTTGGAAAGAAAACACGCGAAGAATTCTCCCTCTGGATGGGTGGTCTCAGAATAGCTCTGTTAGGTCATAAATATCAGGGCGCAGCTGACGACCAGTCTAAACAGGGAAGGAGTTACATTTTGAAGAGGGGCCACTTGAGTAGAAGTGAATGAAGATGGGGGACAAAAAGTTTAGCGAATAATCGTAAATTCGTCGATTGTTTGAGGCATTTTCGAAAACAATTGCTCTCTGAGTGGTCCGTGCAGAAAAATAGGATTTCACACTTAGCGAGAAAATAAGGAAGAAAGTTTAGTTGTCTGTACGCTCTCCGATGTGAAAAGCTGGATTGGATGCCTTGGATCTTCTATATAAATTGGGGTAAATGAAGCGGCGAATCTGTCCTTCATTTGGTAAGAAACGGAGATACAGCAACTCGGGGCAGCTGGATATGCCAGATTTGCCATAAAGACAGCGGAATGCCTAAATCCGCGTGATAAAGTAGCAATTTCTAGGCTGGAGCCTAATGAAAATTAGGGACTGTTTGGGCCAATGAAAGCAAAGTTACAGAGGAATTAAGAAGTCTGCGAGTAGACAGTGGTCATTCCAATGAGAAGCGAAGCCAAGCGAAATCGGGTTCGAATGCCAACCGCTGCAGTGTGGAATCGTCATCCCCATTCATCCCCTACTTTAGGAGGAAGTGAAGAGTCGCGATTATCTTATGAGGCGAAGCGATGCTCCCTGAACAAACGCCTGGATGTGTGTGTGTGTGTGTGTGTATGATTACGGTAGCGCCAGGTGTCGCAGCTCCTGCAATGAAATATTCCATGTAAAAAGGGAAGTGTGTATTACTTTACTGGTGCAATCACAATTTAGATTTATACTTGACAGCGCCCATGTAAGTAGAAACGTTTTGTTTTTATTGTTACATCTGCTACGCAATTAGTTGAGGAACTGAACTAATATATTGCAAGAACTGAACTGGTAAATAGTGAGACTGAACTGTGGAGTTTAAGTTCATTAAAACTATCTCTCCGGAACTGATTTAGTTCCAAGTTGACCCAATACTTATGTTCAGAAGGCAGCTAAATTTTATTCGTATGTGTGCCATTGTTATGTTTTCACAGTCAATTAAATATTTGTTTAGGAAGTCAGCGCAGTCATAGAACACATTATTCATGTGTGCGCATGGGATTGGTTCCAATTGTTTAAGTGTATGCCCATATAATACAGTTTTCGCGCCAAGAACTACGTCGAAGAACCTCAGTGAAGAAATATACTAATTGCTCGGCTACGGTTGTTAAATTGATTCACAGCGGTGGGATAATGACCCACTGTCGTAACATTTTGGTGCCAGCGGCAGTATCAATATGTTTGTTAAAAATAAGAAATATATATGGAGCATAACAGTGCAAAAAAAAAAACATTTTCTTCACTTACTACATATTTTAGTGTTCTTCGAATATGTAAAATACTATCGACTTTATCTGTTTGAGAAACAACCTCAAGATGTTTTCTTAAATCAAATATTTCACTTTTTTTCTTCCTTTTCGCTTTTTGATGACGACCATGAGCAACTGATTTGATTACAAGCCGTCGTTTAAGCTTATGTCTGCAAAAGATCTAAATCTGGTGTAAATGGAGGCTTGACAAGACATACTGTTGCTCCCAAGAATGTGGTCCATCTGTGTTTGGTAAAAAATATATCCACTAACACTGTTCTTCCAGTTCCTTTTTTTGGTATATTAGATGATAGCTGCAACTTTTTGTAGTTTTATATCTTCTCATTTTTCTCATTATTTCACATAATCCTACGACTTCCGCCTGGGCAATCTAAACTTTTTTCAGTTCAAGTAGCATTGAACTGGAAGGCAGCGCAAGACTGTTGGGCCATGACAGGATCAGTACCAGATGACTCCCTGTCGAGTCTGCGCCTCCGGAGACTTCTTGTTGTCGCACTGACCTCTCTTACGGCAAAGTATATTTCAGCCATCAGAGACTGAGAGAATTTTTAATTTCGAAACTTTTAGGATTTGGGTTGGGACTGGCCGTAGCGCAGCACCAATACAAAGTACATTTGTCATTTAATGCCATCAATTACTGTAATTATGGTGGCACAGGTATGCCGCTTCCCTTCAGTTACCAGAGAATTCTGATTGGACAAAAAATTCACTGCCTAAAAATTTTTAAATCTTCTAAGATCCTTAGAAATTGAATTACGCACATATTGTCTGGTTTTGTTTCATGGACATTTCAAAGCAGATACGAGACAGATTACATGTTAAGGAACACTTCCCTTCCTTTCATGGGTCTCGATAGTAATGAGAGTAAAATAAAACAAATACATTTGCACATGTTAACGACACAAAACGTTGTGCGTCCTTCCGTCTGTGAAACGTGCGCCAGCATATATGTATTATTTACCACATGACGCATAACGCATGAGCCTCATTGCGCACACCTGGTACAGCGACAGATTGCGTTATCAGGTGTGCAGATGATGTGGGTTCAGTAAAAAGGGTGTGCGGCTGCTTCTTATTCTTTATTGCTACGGAAAAAACGGGTTAAATGAAACAACAGCGCTGACAGAAATGCGTAAAGTTGAAAGCCGGGGATGTCACTTCGATGGCGCAGTTGTCTGAGCGATGGCCCTTGATCATTTGTCCAAAAAGGGTCCGCGTTCGAATTCCGGTGAGGCATGGATGTTGTGTTTGTCTTACGGCACTGGCTCATTCCCTTCCCTTTAACCAGTGACTCTAAATTAGGGACGTGCGACTGCTTGTATCCCATTGAGTTGCTCACGGTGGTCGTTAAACTTCCAATAAAAAAAATGAAAGTCATGGGACAATGGACAGCAGTACTGTAACAATGTGATTCCGGCGTTTAAACGATGGGTCAACTATCTCGAATATAAGCCGAGATCGGGACTAACAATGATCATAAGCAATCACCTTTATTCGAAACTGTGATACAGATTTTTTGTAGCATTCCACGATAGCTTGAATTTTAGGTGCTGTTTACCAATCAAGTATCTGTCGTCACATGCGACAGCTTGGTTTCTCTTCCAGGAGTCATCGAAGTTTTTCCGTGCAAAGAAACCCCGGCAGACGGAACAACATGTCGCTATCTGTACAAGATTGCTGTCATTTCCACAGGACGGTGATTTTAGGGGTCGTATCGTCTCAAGTAATGAGAAGTGCATGATCAGTCGTAATCATATCGCTGCGGAACTGACGAATGGCACCAGGACGAGACGATCAGTCACTGGTTTAGAGAGTGAAGTCTGAAAAACATTTCTGGTATACATATGAGAAAAATATCAGCCGGTTTACCGAGCAACAGCAGAGGTTCTGAGATGATCTGCTCCAACGATAAAAATCTATCAATACTTTTTGCATAAGTGCAAGGCTGTGCGAAGAACAGGTAAGGATGTCAGGTCCCTGGAACACGGAACCGAAGGCTTACTCTCGAAACCCAAGTCCGGCAAAAAGAAATTTCACCATCATGAATAACGTCACATGGGGGCTAAGTTGGATATTTACTTCATACAAAATAAAGTACCACTCATCAAGAGAAATTTATGATCTGGATTTCGCAGAATATTATATTTTAATTTGTGTGAGTGAAGAAATGCCATACACGAAAATAATCGCTGGCTCCGAATTCCCCAAATCTGTTTCCTCTTTTCGTTCTATGTCTACCAGTGAAAATTACGTACATCAAAAAGAGGTCATTGCTCTTTCCACGTTGATAAGTGAGTCACGGAAATATTCTCATTGGTCGCCACCGGTAATCGAACCCAGGGTATTCCAGTTACGCGCCGGATATGCTTCCACTGCACAACAGCGGCCTCGAATTCCTCCAGACTCACACACTGTCATCGCTCTTTCCACGTCAATAAACGTAGAAAGAGCGATGACCTGTGTTTGATGATCCTGGTACGCTTTAAATGTCTGTATAAATTATTCATTCGCCTTCTAATTATTTGATCAGTTGCTGCTTACCATCCTTGATGAATCTACAGCATTTCGCGGGGCTTCAGGAAGCAACCTGCCAAATCGGCTTGGCAGTTAGTGGGTGTGAGTCTGGAGGAATTCGATGCAGCTGTGGTGCAGTAAAAGCATATCCGGGGCGTAACTGGAAGACCCTGGGTCCGATTCCCAGTGGCGGCCAAGGAGAATTAATCCACGCCTCCTAGTTATTTGCTCAGTTGCTGCTTACCCATCTATGGTGAATCCCCAGTATTGTGCGGGGCTCCAAGAAGTAACCTGTCATGTGGTTTGGCAGTTATTCGTACGAAAATTTGTAAAATGTCGAGGCCACTGTGGTGCAGTTGTAGCATGCCCGGCGCGTAACTGGAAGACCCTGGATTCGATTTCCGGTGGCGGCCGATGATAAATTTTCCGATACTCACTTATAAAACGTGGAAAGGTCAATGACTTTTCTTTGAATGTTTCAACAGACTCACAAAATGACAGCCGCTACGCTGTCTTAGGCTTCTACGAAATTCATCGATTCCCCGAATCCTCGGACTGAGGTGAAGAAATGCTGGACTGAGCTCGCCGCAGCTTGTGTTTATATTAACGTAATTTTAGGTAAATGTTACTGAAAAAATCTTAAAAATGCGTTGTAAAGCTGAATTTTTTTCACCATTTCAAATAATATTACGTACTATATAATATGTATATAACATTTTCAGGAATTTTTCAGCCAAATAATTTAGGTCGCTAAACTACACACTTATCGGAGTACCTACTCCCTATCTCGGGCCATGCGTTCGCCCCCACGGCGCGGAAAAACCCAAAGACATTAAAGCTAATAAATAAAAGCCCAATAAAACATACTTAAAAGTTTGAAAATGTATAATACATGAATAATCAAGACTAATTGTAAATAGTTATTTCACTAGGCCATTTTTTTATTCATCCGGGACTTACGAATGGCATTTTCTCTGCGTTAGATATTTTTGGGAATGCACATATGAAACGACAAGACTGGTGATCCAACTAACCTACGTTTTTAGGTCAGAGAAAGGAGAAACATATTTTACTTAAAAAGCAACACTCAATCATCTGTTCATTTACTGTGTCAATGAAATTTCTTTCGTCAATGAATGAAATATGGGATTACATTATTGCACAATACAATTTTGGAAGATGTGAATCGTTTATTGGTGTAAATATGACATGGATCTTAAGTCAGATCATATCCGAAAACTTAGAAATTTCGTCGTCCTGAAGCAGAATTCGAATTCGCGTCTCAGATAGCGCTTGAGTATGCTAATCACTACACTACCCAGAAAAGCGGAGTTTCATTTTTTCGATTAACTTGAATATAACTATCACAAAAATCGCTATTCTAAGCAACCAGCCTTCGTATACAGCAAATTTGGAGGTTTAGAATTCATTCCCGTGATTGCCCGGAGGAGCTCCAGGATGATAAAGTTTTCGGATATAATCTGACTTAACATCCATGCCATATTTACACTAATTCACATGTTTCTACTTTCATCATTTTACATTCCACCAATTCGCTGTGTTATAGAATGACAGTGAGAGTAAACAACTTTTCACCGAAAAACTTTTTGCACATTACATGGTTATTCTTTGTCCAGAAATATACAGGCTTTGCACGAAGTTTAAAAAAGCTGATGTGTTATGTTAAATTCCCGAGTACACTTCACTGCAAAACGAATGCTTTTTTGCTAAAATTATTCGATTTACCTGAAAAAAGAAGAAGTGAATTGTAAAATTAATTACTTTTAAATACAAATGAAAGAGCGATACGTACATAATATTAAATGTGATTTTTTCTGTTAAAGCAAATGAACTCCACACATGCCAGAAGAATTGCCATCCGTTTCTTCCTAAAGATTTTCTTCGGTCCCAGAGAAGTGCTGCTAGCCAATAAGCAAATAATCATTGCTGATCAGCTATCTAAAGGGAGCCTTATCTGGCTCCCCGTTTTCTTGACTAGGTCCAGGGCTCCATTTAAAAGGCCAAAAACGATGTCATTGCATTGTTCCACCAATAAGCCTATCCACAGATTGATATCATTATCAAGACCGACAACTCCAAAAAAATGACTGGATATTATTTTGTCGCCATGGCCCTCTCTCCTAAAAAAATTAGGAACATCCTCATTTCGCACCCTAATAACATATGATTCACATTCACTGTTTGTCATACGCGTTTCTGAAACAAGTTGGGAACTTTTTCCGAAGCAAACATGGAATATATGTCAGCAAAAGAAAATCCCTCTCATTTCTAATATGTTTTGATATATAATGATAAATACCTCATATAAGTTGTGACGAAATGTATTGGTGAAGGTGAAGTCCTGCTTTTACCCTGGCTGAAAGTTAGCGGCTAGTAAAGAAGAAATCGGAGCTGATGTCCTGGATAGAATATCGAGAAGGAGATGTTGCATGAACCTATCAGAACTCCTAAATTAACGTTTGTTCCTTTCAAAAACCGCATTTCATCTAGTATTTTGTTAAGCTGATTCTTTTTAATGGGGTACCTATAAAGAAAGACTTAGACTTGCAGTGATTGTTTCCCGGCAAAGGTACAATACCTGCAGTGGGAATATTTACTGTCAATGTTTTATGAAATATTTATTAACCAAATAAATACCTGTAAAGCAATGGTGTTAAACAAAAGATTCCTTAGCTGAGTTGTTTATTCTCTTCAAAAATCTGAAGAAATCCAGTTCTAAATACTGTAGTAAAGTGTGTTTTTAGAAATCTGGACATACTCGCTTGATTAACTCCCAGCTAACATTTTAATAAAGGTTTATCTTTAAAAACACATGAAAAAAAAAGCTTGGACGTGTTGTATTTAAAACAAAAATTTAGAATTAGAAGTCTCAGTATTTTCTAAATAACATATATTACATAAGTAAATAATTTCCTAAAATTCTGATCAAAACGATATTCAGTTGCATAGCAGAAGGGATGCCACGCTTCCTACTTAAAGTACTTCTAAAAGTGATTAAAAGCTGTTCTTATTTGACATATCATTTCATAATTCTCTAATATCGTTGTCTGTAGTTTTTTATTCAAGAAAAAATTGACTTTAAAGTTTGTTTAAAGAGGCTACCATTCGTCGTCCAAAAACCTCTATTATTATGTAGAGTCAAATCTCACTGAAATCTGACGAGACCAAATTCCTCTTTTTTTTTTAGTTTCCCAAAAATATGCAGTAGAGCATGGTTTATAGTTTCTCCAGAAATTTTAATTCCTAAACCTAATTTATTGTGTTTCTTTTATATTCTTAGTAGGTAAACGGGATTCACGAGTACACGAAAACACATTTTACTCTGCCTGCATGACATGTTTCCACAATTAACAGTAGCGACGCAGAAATTTTTGTATTTGTGGTTTCAATCATATAAAAGAAAAAATATTGTAAGAACGGGACGTTTATCATAACGGATATACACCGCATGTCATAGGAAAGGTTCCAACAGGAAGTATTTGTTGGAGCTTCATGGAAATTAATTCGTACATTTTGCCAGATGTGTTATGTAAATGTGTAAACTAGCGAACTAGTGAAATTAATGGTGAAAGAAACAAAACGTTAAATGGCCTAGCGTAGCTGAATTTGGTCGACCTTTCCTGTGCATGTGGACCATTGTATTTCAGTGATCTCAGTTGCAAAATGACACAGAAGAAGTGAAGATGTCTGACATACTATCTCGAACTCAAACATCACACAGAAGCCTTTTACAGATCAAAAGAACACACAACTGGTGTGCCCTTCCTTCCCATCGCAGCGGAATCAGAACGGCAGGAAACTACTATCGGCCGGATTTAGTACACAGTGATTGCAACAGGAGTCTCCCTTGCGGGATTGTTACCTGTAGGCACATGTCCGAACGCATCGATCGCCGCATTTCGCGTCAATCCTAGCTGTTCTCCGATCGGAAGTGGACGACGTGTCTATTTCTGTTTTATGATTAAGAATAATCTTTCTTTGTTTCTACTACGTAAAGAATACTACAAAAGAATATGTCGCATCCATGGCTTTGTTTTTCCTTGGTAAGTTTCTTGGGCTCACACGTTCCAGAATGATGCTGTAATCTTCTGTTGTGCCAGATTTATCCTGAATAAGAATTGAAATCAGATAATCTTATTAACATACTTTAGTACGTCAGTAGTTTATTCGTCACTTGCACTAAAAGAAATTTTTTGCCGACGTAGCATAGTTTTTTTTTTCTTTTTTTGCTGATAGTCAGTGGTGAATGAGTTATTTTCGGTACTCAAAGCAAATTTTCATTCCACTAAAAATTCATGAAAATAATCTATTGAAACAACAGGTTGCCAGCAAACTTCTTGGATGAACGTTATTGCAAGAAATGTCATTTCGAAATGCTCTTAAATATGGTAAACCGAATATTAAATCAATTGCTTTCCATGGAAACTTCACAGAAAGAATAAGAATTTTATTTTAAGAAATTACATTTTGAAATAAGAAAAAGTATATATCCATATATATATGTTATGGTCAAATGCTAAATTCCGGAGAAATCGCAATCTGCACAGGCAAATCGTGATGTACCTACAAGTTTCGGCAAAGCCCCATGTATTAAGGTATTTCGAGATGCACCTGGGCGAATTGAAATTAGACCGATCGACTTTGGACAAATCGCGATTCAACCAATTCCATGAACTATTTTTTCATATTTAAAGCAATAGAGATCAAGCAAACGCATGGGAAGTATTCGTAAGAAACAATGGTTGAATTAATAACCTCAATTCGACGAAGGCAGATGTTTCTTTCCTTACGAAGTTCTTTCACTCCCGGCTCCATGGGGAAGAATATCACTCCCATGTCCAGTTCTGCATCCGCTCTGTTGCCATAGCTGTGTTTTGGGCAAGCCTAAGTTGAGAAGCCATTCTTTTACTTAATTTCATTTCATTTATTGATCTTGCTGTTACATATTAAAATTATTCATTCTGAACAGTTGGGCATATAAATAACAGCAGGAAAGATCAAGGAAAAGGCCTCGAGGAGACGTGACCGGCCTTAAGTTTAAGTCAAGACAAGAACGTTCACATAACAGCAACAAAGTAAAAGAAGAAAATAAATATCAAATTAAATATCTAAGCATGATATTATGATATTGTCAGCATATCAAGGAAAAAATAATGTTAGAGTAATGAAAAACATGAGTTGCCCCCCGTGTCTTTGGAACCGAAATCTCAGCTTGTAAGTCTCTCGCCTTCCCCCTTAGTCGAATAATCCCTGCATTAATCAACCTCTCATGTTGCAATAATGAATTGATATCAGTTATTGAGAAGATAGTGTTTTAATTTCTTTTAAGCTTTAATTTCTTTTAAGCTTTAATTTCTTTTAAGCTAGTTATTAATTGATTTTAATTCTGCAGGCAAACAGTTCCAAAACTCCGGACCAGAATGATCTTGTCTTTGTTTAGTAGTTTGTGTTCTAGGTGTAGTAGGCCTCAACAAAGCTTGGTTACGAATATTATAACGGTACATAGATGTATAAATTTCTATGAGTTCCTGTCCGAGGTTCATTTTGATTCGTTTGTACATAATTTTACCTAAGTTGAAGTTAAACAGTTGCTGAATTGTTAGAATATTATATTTGTTCGGGTTAGATCTGGAATATCTCAACGGATTGTTCACTGGTAAGTGGCCACCATTAAATTATGTTTATAATCTATTAATCGAAAGTATTTATTTTGGAGAATTTGTAATTGATTAATATTAGTAATTGTTGTTTGATCACAGGTTTTTAAAAACTAATCGAAATGTGAATGAATTAATGCATAATATATTATTTTTAATGTTTTAACAGACATATTTGTTAGTATATAACTAATTATTCCTATATTTCTGGATATCGTTTTTTGATAAAATTTCTATATGTAGGTTTCATTTTATATCATTGTAAAAAACAATAACGAGATAAGTAAGATTGTCAACCAACTCAATCCGATTATTATGAAGGGAGAGGTTAAAATTAAGAATTTTATTAGGTTTTTGTCTAGAAAATAAGGAAGTCTTTATATTTATTGTAATTAAATACTAATTCATTGGAAGACAACCCGTCAGTGTTATTCGATAGTTGAGTAGTGGATAGAAATATTAGTTCATTAATAGTTGGTCCAGAAAAGAGGAGTGATGTATCATCAGTGTAAAGAATAAGGTTTGAGTTAGATTCATTATTAAGGATATAAATAATATATACGTAAATTGAATAATAGTGGACCAAGTACGGTTCCTTGTGGAACTCCTGATTTTGTATATGCGAATGGTGAAATAAATTGATCAATTTGAGTTTACATAGTTCTTAAACAGAATATAATTCGAAACTCTAAAACCTAGATTACGTAATTTTGATAATAAAATGTTAGGGTTTAGTGTATCAAATGCTTTTGAAATGTCAAAAAATATAGCTAATGTAGTAAAGTTATTTTCGAATTTTTTTGTATTTTTTGTTAAATGCGTAATACAGCTAATTCTGTAGATTTATTTAGTTGAAAACCGAATTAACTTTGATTAATAACTTTTTTTAATATGTAACCATTTCGTTGTGAAGTAGTTTTTCCGAACTTTTAGTGAATATGGAGAGTTTAGCGATGGGTCGATATTTATTAATATCACTTTTTGATCCTGATTTCAGTTCCAGGAGCGTTTAATATAAATTCTGCCATTTACAATGCTTAATTAATTTCCCCGATGGGTTTTGAATAATTTATCTGTTTGTCGTTAGCACCTAAGATTAAACTGAACACTGATTTTCATCGGATAGGAAACAAGAGGAAGTTGCTCGAACTGCTCATCTAGAATGCACAATGCTATCCTTTAAGAGCGTAATTGTTCTAAATGTTGTGCATTATTGCATGTGATAAAAACCCTAATAGGTTTTGACCTTTCGCTCTCTCGTAATTCTTTTATTTCATCAGACACTACGAGACTCTTTCATTTCCACAACAAAACAATCTGAAAACAAGATCAGCAAATCTATTCTTTAAATCCAGTTTTCAAATATTTAACTGATGACTAAATACAAAAAGCTCTCCGTTTTTCAAAAAAAAAAAGTTTTGTTGAAATCGATATACTTCATAGCTGATGGCATAACGGAAATAAAATTACTTGTTTGATGCAGATGAAATGTCTAAAACAAGAGATTCACTGTCAAACCCTCATAAAAATAGGAAATTCCTGTCCAGCCATTCAACGTATTTCTCGTCTCCACCAATATACTATTTCCAACCGGAAACTGGGTTCTTCGACGGTAGTACTCAGGCATATGGTATGCAAAGTAATCGGCAATGGTCTGACACACAGACTTGTTGTTAGGGAAATATATTTTTGGCAGGAAATGGTCCACGCCCCGAAAGAAGCGGAAATCTTTGGAATCGGGGTTTGTGGATTATGAAGGGAAAAGAGCTTCGTAGTTGAACTATTGTATGTGTTAAAATGTCATTTTACAGTGCATGTGGGCGAGCGTGTAGTTCACCAGAAGGACGAAATTCCTTTAATCAAAACTAGCTGCGTGGTGCGTACATTTTTCTGTATCTGCTGCATATCTGTACAACAGAAATCCGAATTGGTAGTTATAATTGTTCAGACCTTTTCAGTGTTTACATTTCTTTGATCATTTTAGGAGGCCCACATTTTGTTGGAGTTTACTTCCCATACGTAAATTTCTCCCTTCAGTGCCCGGCAATGGGAGGAAATTCATATCTGCAGGAGATGGATCTTATTGGACGTTTCCGATTCGTAGGACATTCAGACGTCAATATTTTTCACCATCCTCTGGGCCATCATGTAAGTAAGAAACCGTCGAAGACGCACATAACTGTCGATAACCTAACGGATATTTTGACGTGAGTAAGATTCCAGTATATTCTTTAGCTCCTCACCTGTAATATTATCTACTCCTGGACGACATCGAAGCGCATTTGAAAGGGTTTTGTACTCTATCTGGAATTTTGAGACTCATAAGCGTTTGGTCCTCTCGTTTGCATATCCTGTTCAAACGCTGCAATTATACTTTGGGTGCGATATCCGCAGAATATCTGAATTCGAACTCACGCGCAAGTGGCTTATCTCCATGGTTTGCTTTTACCAATGGCTGTGCAGTTGTGTTTGAGTCTGTTCCTTAAATGAATATATCAGTGCGTACTTTAGACATACCTCGACTGTGTGGTGTAACCCATGTGACGTTTCTTGATGACAGCGTTCCGATAGAGGTCTCAAAGTTGTTCTACCTCTCAAAGCGGACATGCAATTAACACCAACCCAATAGTTAAGAAAAAAGTGGATAGCTGATGTGAACCTAAAACATGTGCCCGGTTTAGTTGCCATGAGAAACACGAGCGGTATATAGGTACATCTTCAAGTTAGTACGTGCGTCATTAGATTTCAATGAAAACGTTGTACCCTTCTGCAAGACGTCTATGGAGTTTTATTCGTATCGGAATTTTACACAAATATGTAAAGTTGAATAGTAAGGAGAATGTGAAAGTGAAATAAAGTGAGGCGAACTCTTCAGTACTTTGTGTAACTGAGATGTCCCAAATAAACACTCTTTATAAATAAATAATTCAAATGAATTAATGCAGGAAAGAACGTTTTCCTGAAATTTTGCTTCTTATGGTGTACAATATATACACAGTCGAGTCAGACTATTGAGACGACCTCCTACTTTTGACACCAAGAGCGAGTAGCTAATGAAAAACGGCAAGTGTCGTGATTACGCTTGGAGGGTATTTAAGGTGTGCTGAAGGCATTCTGAAAACATATCACTCGTTACTGTCATGGATAAAAGGAGAGATTCAGATTTGTAAAAAGGGATTTTTATCAGCTTTCGGGGCAAGGTTGGCATTATTTTTGAAATAGCGCAATTTGTGAACTGTTCGCGTGCAGCTGTTGTTAAAGTCTATGGTGATTGGAGAAATGACATCAGTAATAATAATCGACGTGGAAACTGCGGAGCACCACGTGCCTTTGAGGTGAGAGGTGAACGTCGGATGCGAAGGGGCGTGAGGGCCGTTCGACAGGCTACACTTGAACAACTCACTGGCCAAGAGGCTACCGGAAGAGTGTCTAAAACGACAGTTCAACAAGCCCTGTTACGTACGTGGCTCCGATGCAGACGGATGGTCACTGCACCTATGCTAAAAAAGGTGCATCGGCAGAAAAGACTTACATTTGCACTGCAGTATCGGAATTAGATCACAGTTGATTGGCAAAGAATTACCTTCTCCGTTGATTCACGTTTTTTGCTTCATCGAACGGATAGACTGGCGTATAAGGCGAGGAACATCGGACAACAAACACTCTTCAACCATTGCTGGAAGAACTCAAGCTTGTGGAGGCAGCGTTATGATCTGGGAAATGTTTTCGGGGCATTCACTGGGTCCATTCATACCTGTGGAAGGCGCTATGGACATAACTTGTTATGAATCCATCCTCGCAGACCACCTGCACCAATACATGCTGGTTGTCTTCCCTGGGGTGGGTGGAATCTTCCAGTACGACAATGCGACGTGTCACACAGCTAGGAATGTCCGAGAGTGTTTGAAAAAGCACGATGAAGTCTTCAAAATACTTCCCTGGCCCCCTAATTAATCAGACGTAAGCCCAATTGGGCATCCGTGGGACCAACTCGATCTTGTTGTTCGCTCTATGGATCCTCCACCACGCACCCTCCAGCAGCTGTCAGGTAGCTTGGCTCCATATACGTGTGAACACTTTCAAGCATTATATTATGTCATTTCCAGCCCGTCAAGCTGTCTGTGATGAAAACAGCGATTACCCTGGATATTAGCTAGTGGTCACAATAATGTGATTCGACGGAGCATAACATATCAAATTTATCTCCGCTAGTCTTAACTAAATGATACTTATTTAGATATTCAGTTTACGTGAGTGAAATCCGCGCTATGAAGATCCCACGTTCTTCGTTTATATCTGATTTATGTGATCGGTGTCGAAATCAAGAAAAGTAAGTACAATGTAATGTGCATTACATGAGTTCTAGAAGGATATAAATTTGAAAACACTATAGCACTTTTTTCCCTTTAGCTGTTTCAAAATATGGTTTAAATAAAATACGCGTTCAATGGCCACGTTAATAATTGATTTATATAATGCCAGTGAGCAATTAATTTGTATTACTAAAAAAAAAGGCGTTTATTTTGTGTGAGAAATTCGATCTTCATGTAAGGGAGAAAAATGAAATGTATTGTTCTCTAGGAAAGAATGTAGATTAAGAATAGAAGGGCAGAAATGTAGATTAAGATGTAGGAAATAATGTACAGTGTTAAAGCAAACTTGAACTAAGATAAAATATAGCCGGTGTCAAATTAAGAAATGCAATCCCTTTTATGGATATTAATAGCTAGTCACTTTGCATTTTCACACTTTTGTGGAAGATACAATCTACTAAGAATTACAATTTGGTTTGCTTCAATCAGATCACCTAAGATCTCCAGTAAATATATTTTCGAACGTTCTATTTAAATACATTTAATGATATTATAGTATTTATATTAATTTTATTTTCCACGTTATTTGCGGAAAGACAATGTTCGAAAGTCCCGATGTTAAAAAGTACTATTTTACCTTGTAATATTTAAAACTTATGGACATATACACTATCTACCAACAAGTAATTGGACACTTGTGTAAGCAAAGGAAACGAAGTTTATTCACCTTCAATAGTTAGTGGAGCCTCCACGAGCGGCGATTACAGCCGCGACCCTCCAGGGCATACTCTCAACCAGGCGTTGTACGACGGCTAGCGGTATTTTCTTCCACTCGGCTTGGAAAAGACAGGTCAGCTCCTTCCCTGATTTCGGACGGTGTGGGCACCCTTAAGTCGAAACTCTAACTCGTCCCAGAGGTGCTCGATAGGGTTAAGGTCCGGGATCTGCGCAGGCCAGTCCATTCGATTAACCCCATTGTCACCATACCAAGCCATGGTGGACCTCGCAACATGACAGGTGGCATTTTCATCCTGAAAGTAACATGGGTCTACCCCGTAAAACAGCCACAAGGTAGGAAGCGCATGGTCATCCAAAATGGTGCAGTAATTCTCGGAATTTAGTCTACCAGGAATTGCGTTCAAGCTTTCCGTGCCGTACCAGGAGAAACACCCCCATAGCATAATTCCACCGCCGCCTCACTTCACAGTTGGCAAAATACTTTCCGGCAGGAGGCGTATTCCAGGCCGACGCCAAACCCAGACCCTGATATCCGAACGGTTGAGGGTGAGCCTTGATTCGTCGCTCCAGAGAACCTGTCTCCACAGTTCAACGGTCCACTGTCGACGTTCTTTGCACCACGTTAGCCGAGCAGCACTATTGGACTTTGTGATCAAAGGCTTATAGGCGGCAGCACGTCCATGATAACCGAGCAGATTGGCTTCCTTACGGATGGTATTCATCGACAGAACACTCCCGGATGCCTGTTGAAACTCCTCGCGGATGTGGTCCAACGATTTGGTGTGGTTCTTGTGAATTTCTCTGGCGAGCACCCGTCGGATTTCTAACTCCCAGTTTTGTGGGTCTGCCGGTTCGGGGCACATTCCGACAATCACCACACATCTTCCACTTTCCAATCACGTAGGCCATTGTCGATTTTTGGTACTTGAACTCGCTGGATATGTCACACATGGATCTGCCATTTCTGTGATTCCCGACGATTACACCTTTATCGAAATCAGAGAGCTCCGAACAGCGTGGCATCTTGCATGCGACTGGTTGAGTTGTTGTTTCCCACACGATATTTAACGACGGCGGCCGTGACGTGCATCAGGACCGCAGATATCGTCGATTGCATTGATGTCCAATTACTTGTTGGTAGATAGTGTATAATGATGTAGTGTAATTACTATTCTAATAATTCGGAAAAGCATTATTGAGGATCCCATGGGAACTTGGGATATTATCCTTTTCTTTTCTGTTTCGCCATACTACGGAAAAATCGCCACACATTCTGTATTTGGATAACACACCAAAGTTACGTTTTGTTTGCTTTACAAATGTACCACATAATATCGTTGTAAATGCACAATGTGGAGTACGATATTAGAAATAAAAATCAATAATTGAAAATATTTTGTGAAATTAACACATGCATCTTCTCTAACTAATGGGTAAATTAGTGCTTTCTTCTTTTGCACAGTTTGTTAAATTCCCAGTGTGTTCCTGCGCTTGATGTGTTAAGCGCCACATATCGGATATTGTATACGAGAAATAATAATGGTTTTTGATGTTTGTTTGACAAACATGCCAACCGAATAAATGGCATAACTGGAAATCCCTGTAATGTAGGTAAACAGACGTTTTGCAAATTCTTTGGATTAATGAAAAAGCAACAACAAGCAGAAAGTACGTCGGTGAACATTCTGTATTGAAAGGATATCAGATATTATATAAGATAATCATATGTTTGTAAATATCTGGGACACAGGAAGGAGGAGGGAATCTGTCTCCGAGATAATGATTATCACAGTTTCATTAACTTCTCTTCTATGAACGATATATCAAATGTACAATTTTGGCATATTTCTTTTTATGAATACATTTTTTCTGTATTATTGTTTTATTAATAGGAACTTTTACGGTGTGTCCAACTTTAAAAAAAACATTAGTTATTTTTAGATGTGCTGTACTGTATTAATTATTTTTTTCATTAACCAAATCTTCCGATAAAAATGGATTTTTACAAAATGTTTGGCTGTTACAATTCCGTGGTGTACCAAACATTTGTCACATAGTGCCCAGTTGATTTGCAACAAAAACAGTTGGAATTGCAAAAGCAAAAAGCAGATCTAATATTCATTTGCGTCTTTACCTAATTTTATACATAAGGGCAAAAAATCACATAGTTTTCTACCTCCGGTTTCCGTTTCTATTGTAAGGAGTAATTTTATTTATAAGAAACTTAAAGAAAAATAAAATGCCACTGGATGCAATTAAAATCGATACAACATCAGCTTTACGAAGAGAGTGTTTGGCACTAGGTCTAAAACTGTTCTTGCAGTAATTGGAAGCTAGAAAATCTCAGAAAATGATATCAATAGGTAAGAGAAACCGAAAGGTTAGAATCAGAGTCAGGAAACAAGACTCCTGTAGCAATTACGCCTTTACGGTTAGTATGGAAAGATGCAAAAGTGCCAACTTGGGGAATCAAAAAATTCAGAAATTTACAAAAACAATCCCAAAACGCTAAAGTCTTGTGAATGAAACTCCACGAAACATCCCTTGTCGCGACATCTGTCATTATCATACGCCGCTATCAAATCTGTAATAACATGAATAAACATGCCATGACATTTCTCTGGAGGTATGTCTAACAGCTATAAAGCAAATTCACACGGGATCACCGTCTCTTTGTCCAGAAATGCCTCTTGGCCAGTACGGAGCTTGTTGCCGTGTGCTGTTCCTTGTTCTTTTTGTTTGGCATTTGGTGATGGATATTCACAAATACCAACTATATATGCTGGTGGAAAGTGAAAAAAGAACACCAAGAAGGAGATGTCTGATAGCAACGAAATTTATACAGCATATAACGGAATACAGATGATAACGTGATCAACACATTATGGCAAAATACAGCTCTATTTTCTGGTAAACTGAAAAATAACATTTCCATGTAACATGGTTAGTACGAGGTTGAACCGCCATGAACTGCGTCACACTGTGCAATTCTGGCATGGAGTCTGTCCTACAGACGTTGGTTGTAAGTTTGGGGTATTGAGTTCCAAGCATCCTCAACTTGGACGCGTAAATCGGGGATGGCCGTAGCTGGCCGCGGAGACCGGATAAGTCGTTGTCCCATAAAATCCCACACGTGCTCAATGGGGGACAAATCCGGTGAACGTGCAGGCCATGGAAGTTGTCTCACACCCTGAAGTGCATGTTGCGTTGCACGTCCGTATTTAGGCGTACGTTATCTTTCTGGAAAACACGACGATAGACCGACCTTACAAATGGCACAACAACGAGCTGAATGATGTTGTTTATGTAGGAGGTGCAGTTTAACGTTCCCGGTACAAACACTAGTTGTGTACGGGAGTGATAGCTGATCGCTCCCGACACCAGGTGACCAGGTGTAGGCCCTGTGTGTCGCTGGCGGATGCAATAAAGGTGGAGACGCTCCCCTGTGCGTCTGCTAACACGCATACGGCCATCGGAAGCCCCCAGTCGAATCTGCTTTTATCGCTGAACACGACAGATCGCCATTGCGTTCTCCAGTCCAGACGTGGGCGACACCACTGCAGCCGTGCCTGACAGTGGGCTGAAGTCAGAGGTACACATGCCACAGGCACACGTGCACGTAGTCATGCATGCAGTAGACGGTTGCGGATTGTTCGCACAGTCACCTCAGCTGCAACGGCAGCTCGGATTTGCGTCGCAGTGGATATTCTACTTGAAAACGCCGCTGTTCTTATCCGTCGATCGGTCCGCTCATCAGTCCGTCTGTGACTCCCGGTTCCACGTCTTCTCGTGTGTGAATGTTCCTCGGACCATCTACGCCACCATCGTACCATTACCGATACTTCCCGTGCAATTCGCTCCGCAATACGGCGATACGACCACCCGGTCTCGCGGAGTCCAACTAGACGACCTCGCTCAAAGTCCGATAACTGCTGAAATCTTACACGTCCTCCATGTCCAGGCATTGTAGCTTCTTCAGGGTCTTCGCACGTATCCGTACGCCGACGACGGATTATATTCACTTCGCCGTACTCCTTAAATACCATCGACAATAATTTGCATATTATGCCGTGCTGTGGCGTAAGCGCACACCGGTTGGTCTCGACTTTAACATCACACCTACGTACACTCGACCCCATTGACATATGTAAATTTCATGATCGTCCGCCAATTCCTTCTTGGTGTTCTTTTTTCGCTTTCCGCCAGTGTATTTTCAGAACCAAGTTCTAACCAAATGTTGCCCACGGGATTGCGTCTTATGACCAGTTCTAGTAGTCATTGAAAAGATCCACCGACAAATAGTGCACTGTTCTTTGAGGTATTGATAGAAATCGGACAGTCGAGAAGTTACTATCCATTCCAGAAAGAAGACCTGGAAAGGAGGCACTGCTTTGAATTACTGCACTGACCTGATAACAACTGCCCCATCATCGGCCCATATCATTACCCTCCAGTACAAGACACGGGAAAGTCTTGCAGATATATTGCTAACAGCATCAGCTCAACAACAGAAGCCTGAGCAAACCGCTGCTGCACTTGGCATCCCTAAATTTTGAGACATCTGTTCTCCGATTTTTCGCTTTTTTTGAAAACGATTTTTATTCATATCATCACCCACGAACCTGAGAGAAAGAAAACGTATCTTTCTTCGACATTACGGAAAGTACATCTGTAAGAATGCAAAGACATAATGGCACACGTTAGCTCCCTTTATCTGTCCATACTTCCGCACCTGTTAATTTAAAGGACTGTCGCTTTCCTTACAAACATATAAACTGTAATGCAAATATCAACCACAGGAAAGCGCACCATCCGTTTCCATATTTTTCGTTGGCTAACCTAGTACTCTGGTATTGTTAGAAAAAGGCTCGTTTTGACACACATTCTTTTTCACTCACCATATTTTTCATGCGATTCTGTTTCGGTTTTAAATTCTTCGCCGTCTGCGGGAGTCATTCTTCAACTTTATTTTGAATGTACCTTTTTTCACCAGAAGAAATACTCACATGCACAACCTCTTATAAAAAAAAATTCCGTACAAACTCGATAAGAGAATAAGTAGGTCCGTAGAAGTACAAGATCAAATAATTACCTTTCAACTTTAAATTGCACTGTGTCTTTTGCTGTGTGCTAGATGATATTTATTCTGAAAACGAAATGCCTTCAACGTACCGAAACAGCATTAGTGTAATAACCCAGCTGCAAGTAAAAGGCACCATATCCTCGTATGCTCAAGCATGTTCCGGCAAATTGGGAGAAGTTGTGAAGGCCAGACGAGACAACACTATTGACTTATAAGCAGCATAAGCCAGAATATTAACGCAAAGGTTTCCAGCGGATTATAAATGTGAATTCGCTCGCACCTCTGCACTGCATGCAGGAACCGCTCCATAAATCTGGTAGAGCTGTAAATGAGTCAAAGCTTTTAGCATTTGAAATGCTGTGTGCATTTTTTGATTAAAATGACGAATGTCAATGTAGTGACTCGGAAATCATCTGAAAATGAAACTTAAACCCTATTAGGGTGATAAAATCCTCATTACAGACATTCCCGGCAGAAAGCAGTATAGTTACTTTAAAAAGCATAGTCTTTCACATTTTAAATTCCTAGTGGTACGATAAGCGTAAATCTGATCCAGCAGTGTTTTGCCACATCAAGAGACTTTGCCATTCGTAAGACGTAGAAGCTGTGGTTAGGTTTTTAGAGTGACATCGATATAGAGCAGGGACTGATGAGAGCGATAAAAACAACTAGTGATCTGAGTCATAGCAGAGATGTCAAATAATGTTCTCTAGCAAAATGAACCATTAGTATGCCATCCAGCACAGAAGAAGTAAATATCCTGGAGGAATACATTGGAATCCGTAGAGCAGCATCCTAGCAGATCACTGAAATCGAATGTTGCGAAAGCGTCAGGAGGCTAAAGTCATTGATAAGTTTGTCGTATGGTTTCAACAATAACCTCCTTTCTCAGATACAGAAGATACGTTTGCACCCCTCTCCACAGGAACTCTAGGACGTCACGAGGTTTACTGCGATTTTTCCTGTGAGTGCGGATTTGAAGCCATATCTTCAATGATGATCAAGAGTATCTTCACTGTGCAGCTCACATGAAATCACAAAGTTAAACCGTTGTCTCTTGTGAATCAAGCCCTTATTTTATGGGGTGAAAAAGGTCCAGTAAATTCCATGCAAATGTTCCACAGAATGTTGTGTGCTATGCGTTCTGATAAAGAAGTCGTCAACTGCCTTGCTGATGAACTGGTTCGGTAGCAACCATCTGTGTTTGAAAATGGTTTAATGAGAAAATTTAACAAGTCTGGTATTGTCTTTATGTTGGAACAATGTTGTCTCCATTTGACCCAAAAATTCATTATGGCGTTACTGTGGTTTATGCAGGGTCCTTTTTACAAAAGGTTGTTTTGCCTAGAAATATGGCAAACCGTGATCTATATTATATGTACGTGTCATGCTGCACATTCATAGTCACTATGGAACCCGAGTGACAGTAGTATTTGATTGATATGAAACATCATCCCTGAATACAAAAACTGAAGAACACAAGAGAAGTATGTGTGTACATCACAAACAGAAATTATCTTTGAGGAAATTATGACAGTCACTGTAACACAGACACGGTTCTTGAAGAACCGTGTCTGTGTTACAGTGACGGAAATTTAATTCAAAACATTAAGTAAATGCCTAATTTTGTCTGGGATCGAAAAAGTCCTTCCTGACCCTGATGCTGATCGTATGATTATCATAATAGCGAACCAGGTATCAACTTCAGACAACCATGCTGCAGTTATGGCTGAAGACACAGATATCCTGATAATATTGCTCGATATTTCTCTTTATCATCTAAACTTATTCTTTCGCAAAGTGGGCAAACTCCATCAACCAGTGAACGTGTTCAACATACAGCCCTTACAGGGCAGTATGGGAAAAATGTGCATTGTGGTGCTGTTTATACACGCTGTTTCAGGACGTAACACCACATCGTCCCAGCATCAGGAAAAAAGGGAATATGTTATAAACTGTTAGAAATAGACAGAGACTTGCAACATGTCGTAAGTATTTTCAAAAGTCCTGCTACGAATCTTGACCAGCTAATTAAAGCAGCAGACCACTTTCTGTTGTGCTTCTGTGGGGCACATAATGACACGCTGGCTTCCTGTCGATACTTCACATACAGGAACCTACTGGGACCCCAGTCATTGTAATTCAGTTTAATCTTGCAGTTTCACCACCAACGACAGGTTAGAGACTGCAAGAAATGCTAAGTGAATTCATATGGCAGGAAAAATTGTGCAACTCTACATCATTCCCACTTTGGATCGTGTAGTACCAAAGGATCTAAATACAGTATTGTGCTCTGCAAATGCAAAACTCGTTTGGCCCGAAATGAGTGTGGACTGCAGAAAGATTTCATGTGGAAACAGGAAGCCGGAGGATAAAAGTGACAGCAGTGATGATGATGATGAGAATGGTATGTCAGTATTGTGTTAGCATAATAAAACTTCTCTTTCGTCCCCTTTATATAAATAAGTGCATTATTTCTAATGTATGCGTAATTGCATCTTTTTAATGAACTTTCTATTTACAAATTTCTAACAACAGTAACCATATACTGAAAGAGATGGACTTTATTTGTAGTTCTCAAGTATGTGTGCTTCCTGTAGTTTTGGAACAATTTGTTCATGTCAATAGTGAATAAATAAAAATGCTACTCTCCATTACTTCTCTGCTATAGTCTCGTAGAAATCCATTTTCGTTTTTTTTTATTGTAGGTTTAACGACTACCGTGAGCAATTCAATGGGCTATAAGCAGTCGCCCGTCCCTATTTTAGGGTCACTGGTTCCAGGGAAGGGAGAGAGCCACTGCCGTAAGACAAACACAACATCCATGCCTCACCGGGATTCGAACACGGACCCCTTACGGACGAATGATCAGAGGCCATCGCTTAGACCACTGCGCCACCGGGGCAGCCATTTTTCGTTTGCACCAAACCCACCCATCTCGTTATTCCTAAGATTTGGTCGAAACTTTTCACTTCTGCTGAATCCACAGTCGCAAGGAATAGGTATTGGACAGTTCCTTGCGCAGCCTGTTTCTTGATAGTTTGAGTAAATCCCTCCACACAGATTTTCTGTTCACCTCCTTGGACGTTCACACTAATATCTGCTCCGAAGTTACAGTTCCGTGCTGTATGCTACTATTTGTTTTCCTCCTTCCTAGGACAGTGGGCAGCAGATTTTTTAGACAGAGAAATTTGGCATCACATTAAATTACGCTACTTCGATTTTTTTAACCTACCATTTTTTTACTTTGCTTGATCATTAAGTCAGGAATTACAATAAATTTGTTCGTTGAAACCCATTATTTGCTCCGAATTAACTTTGTCAAAGCAAATGTTCCTATTTGTTTCGTTAAATCCGTGATCTCGATAAAACCGTGGGCGTAATAAGGGTGTTGTATTATATTTTGAAACCTTTATGACTTATTTTGTCAGACGTTTTCTCTGTTGCAATCACGAAAGTGAAATGAAATACTATAAGTTGTGTTAGACATTTCATAGTTCACAGTAAGAGTGCCCAGATGCACAACGAAAAATGTATCGCAAGATAATGTGTTAAAAGTTAATGTCAGGTTATACTTTTTAATCTCCCTTTTATTTCATAGCAACCGATTACTAGAAGTGTTGTGATTTTAAAACAAATAAAGAATCCCTTTCCGCTGATTGTGATCTAACACTTGACGTTTTCAGGAATTTAATCCCTTCCAATTAGTCTTTTGTTCAATAATTCAGGCAAAAAGAACTTCGGGAACCTAATTATTACATATATGTTATTTTCGTGTTAAATGGTGCACACAAGTGAAACAATGAAAACTAAGATGTCAAATATTGTGAAATAATCGGAATTACCTGAGTGCTTATGATCTCGTCCTTATTTCTTGTGATTGATGCGATAGAATGTTTTACGAGCATAATGTCGGGAAGCATCTAAACTGGAAACTGGACTAAAGACCACGACAGTAAGCGACAAGTCTGGTGTAATAGTAAGTGACAAGCCTGGCCGAAGATGGTACATGTTGTAATTAAATGCATAATGAAATGCATATGTTTTGTTTATAAAGTCCACGAGAGCAAGGTTCTGTTGTGTCCATTTAAATTCCGAACAAGCTCGAAGCTGTTAGTGTCCACGTGTCGTTTCCCGTCCATTCAGAATATGACCAAAGTGCGAAGACAGCCTCCAATCCAGACGCCAACAACTACAGCCTACTTTAACTAATTATAACCAGGCGAAATTATCCATGAAACTGTACAGTGCTTCAAAGCTCAAGTACCATTGGATTCAGTGCATACCATAATAATAATCGAGAGTAGTGACTGTTTCTTTGATTTTACCGTCTAAAAGAATTTTCGAACAGTGTGTTAACCATTTGTTACTAAGGCATGATATTGGACACTATCTGTATAGCTCTAAAGAGACCTTATCTCCACATTTTTGTAGTACTAACACTGATAATGGTCACACACGTAAAACATTATACCACATTTAATATAAAATATTATACGTGAATCTATGGATATAACCATTGTTACGTGTTAGATATTTTAAATGTTTTTAAATGAATTTATAGTTTTATGTAATTCGGTAGTTATAGAATGGTTTATTGAGTGCTTTGATGTTTATAAAATAATATCTGGTCAATCTGTTTCCCTGCACGGAGGCGAAATCTGAACATGTCGTATGTGGAGCTAAGGCATAACCTAATATCAAATCCAGACACATTGACCTACAAAAGGCGAACTTCTTCAGCAAAACGTGAATAGAGATGCAGATACCCGTTATTTATCTATAATATTCATTCAGTAATAACTTCTGTTATCAGTAGGACGGAAATCAGTTTTCAGTATATTTAAATGGCAAAGGCAAGAAAAGCGGAAGCTAACTCTTTAGTTACTTCCAAATATGTAACGGAATTTTAGATCTCTTTTTCTTTTTTAACTTATCATACAGTTTCCTGATAACTAACGTTTAAATTATTTACTAGACACAACTTCCTCGGATAGAATGTTCCAAATTTTTATGAAGCAGTGTAAACAGCCACAAAAAGAAATCACGCTCCGCCGAATTAATAGAATTTCTCTCACAAAGAAATACCTTTATGACGTAAAGTTTATTTTCTGTTTATTATACTGGGTTTATAGTAAAAACGAACCAATCCCTTTGTTTTATTGAAATTGTTTTTTTTCTGACGTACATCTTCTAATAACAATATTATTTATAATAAAGAAAGTAAATTTCCGATGGTATAGTGGATAATTTCAGATACTTGCATAAACGCTTGGAAAAGCGAAAAGTGTTCTGGTGTAGGAAATTTTATTTGTCACAGTTTGAATATAGAAATAATGTGAAAAGTATACCCTCGAAAAGTACCATTGCGTCATTATTTATATTTACACTTGTTGGATTCGCTTAATTTATAATTGCAGAATCAATTTTTCTTTCGCTGACGATACCAGCTGCACATACAGCTTAATAATCCTATCCGTTTTAAAGTTCCCGTTTACCGTTTCAGGCATTCGGTTGTTTCGGTAACTTCAAAGTTTGATTCCTCGTGTTTCTCGAAATCCCCTGAAATGAAGTTATGATAGTTTAAAACAATATGGAATTGTTGATATGGGACTCATGTTCTGATATGTGAAGGAAATAACACGCTTCAAATCATTGTGAATTTCTCAGATTTGGTTTAAAAACCCATTTTTTCTCATTGTTTTCTAAAACTTACGGCCATTAAAATGATAGGAAATGTTACAATCTTAGTGCAACTCCGTTTACAAACAAATCAATAAAATAACGTTAACAACACAGATAACAAAGGCACAAGACCAGAGCAGCAGTTTCTCTATCATACTTGAAGATACCCTGTCTAAAAATCATGCGTAGCAGCTCCTATGAATGACATTTGTATCTACTTTAAACAACTCCTATTTGTAACAAGTACCCGACCTACATAAGAAGAAAGAAAAATTATTAGGTTTTGCATAAAGAGGAGAGAAATTTCCTAGTGGCCTATTCTGTTCTTACTTTAGGATCAAAAACACAATCCTTACATACACAAGATATGCTGCAGAAGGTGAAATGGCAACTGGATAACTGAAAAACTGGATAGGATACAAAGGTACAAGGAAAGTTTACTAGGCACTTGGCTGGATGAAATTTCCGAAATATGCCTGAGTGACAAGGAAAGAAATTGGAATTTTAAGTTTCGTTCTGTTTTAAAACTGAAAATTCAATGCATATTCTTATTGATCATATATCTTTCCCAATAAGTGTACGTTATTGACATAGGTTTCAGAAAAATATTTTGAAAATAAAATGGATAAGAACGCAAATGAGGACCACATGTTAATATGTATTGCAATATTGGTTTTGTTTAAGGGAAGTAGTTTTCCCAAACTAGACTTAGAATCTGGTGTAACATTTCGACGTCAAGGATTAGCACGAATGGTACAGATTGAGGATTTCAAATTATTTTTTTCGTTTCAATTTTAATAAAAACTCATTGCGAGAAATGTCTTTAGCATCAATTGACAAAAGAGTTGCGGTTTATTTCTGAAGTGCACTATTTATGCAGTGTATCGCACATTTATATTTTAACATGTAAGACATTAAATTATATTTGCCTATTCGCCTGATTTTTTTGCGGTCAGATCAGCAAACCTACAGGGACATCATATAGGTTTGCTGATCTAAGCGCAAAGAGGCATGCGAATATATATCTGTGGGGACATCATGTTTTTATCAATATATCCGTGACCAATAGGGAAATTGAAAAAAATATATTTTCAGTGTTCTGTTGGAGAATATAGTGCTATAGATTTAGTTAAATTTCTTAACAGATAATTTTAACACTAGGTAGCATAAAATTATATATATTTTTCAACCAGCTGGCAGTCGTATTTGAACATTTCACAGCACGACTAAAAACACTGCTTTTTGTATGATATCGCACGAAATCCTTTTGTGCAAAATACCTGCGGAAATAATGCACAATTCATCCTGTAGGGAGGACAAATGTTGTTCGCTTATACTGGTAGCTCATATAATCGTCTTTCAGAAAAACAGAAACTCACGCGCAATGTTACATAGAGCTGAAAGTCACTAAATAAAGACCTTTGTATTCCTTCTGGATCTCTTCTTTTTATTTTCATCTCCACAGATTTCATCAAAGGATCAGTAATGAGGTGCCATATGAGGAAATGAATAAAAATCTTGCGCTTATTTGTGATGAAAATGGATGAAATATCGCGGCTACTCGTGCTGTAAAATAAAATTCCTGTAAAATATTGATAATATTATTGTGATATGTTGATGAAATCCCTTTGGATAATACATATTTTTTTAGCTTGGACAAATGTATAGCATATTGGCTACAAATTCGTTTTCAGTTTTGCCCTTTGTGTTTCTTTCCATATGCACACCAATTATAACACAAAGCGGGTATAAATTTCAAGATTTCCGCATTTAGACATTAAATACCATTTTACCCAATCTAATGCAATATGTGCTCTTAAACAATGATCTCAGATTATTATTAAATTGCAAATCTAACAGTGCCAACTGGAAATTCTACTCAGCATAAATTTAACAACTGTAAATTTAAATGGGTCCTGCAATATCTGGAAATGATTTTCGTGCTTGGAAAAATCACCGAACGTCTTTCAAAGTTTTCCAGAAATAAATAATTGTGACGCTGTGCTCAACATCAAAAACCAATTTATCACGCAGGTTGGCTACATATTTACCGAGGGCTGAATCACAGCTCCCGGACGGCCGTATTTGGATGCAGAAAGTCCTATTTTGGGGACCCCTGCGCTAAAGTAATTCCTATTACGCAGTACTTTATCCTAAATAATTAAGTATATAAAATTTAAATTATAATAGAAGTTACACTTAAAGTCAAAATCTTCTTAAATTTGGAAGCTAAATTTCGAAACTAGAACATGATGCAAAACACACTTTTGCGTACTGAAAACGAACATAACGCAAAGTGCTGTAGCCGACGTTGGTAGTCGAATGTAAAATATTCCTCAGCATTCGATTTCTCATACCGGGAAAGTAGCCAGTTCATTTCCTTCTCTGTGAAATGCGGATTTAAGAAGATACGTATGAAAGCAAAATAGTTTATACGTGCCATGCACCATTTCTCAAGATGATGCTTTGAGAAGAATCTCCAGGGATCATCGTTTTTCAAAGATGATTGATATTCGATGTTCTTCATTAGGATCAGGGATTTTTCTGGGTGCTGATCCCGTGTAACATTATTTTCCAGTTCAATGTTTATTTTTGTTTCATTTTCCTTATCTGAACTCCAACCTGTTGCATTTCTTCATCTTTCAAAAAATATTTCCGCTATGTTATATGTTAATTCTTCAAGGTGGATGATGTATTTTTTCCATGGTAACATGTCACGAATTGATATAAAAATTTAATATCCTAAAGACCAGGAATTTTTAATACAAAAACCATGCAAAATTCATAATAATGCCTTCGGGAAACATTTGCAAATATATCACAAAATATAATACTTACAACACAGCTTTTCATCATTTAATTTTATTGGTTTCACAACCGCGCATTATTCGTAGTGGAGAAATTAGAATATTCTTTCGAATCATGAAAACCCCGGTGACCAAATTTCGATATGGTGCAGATATAAATTATCCGAATTGAAATATCTCCATTCCATTTTGATGCTGCATTTCCTTCAACAGGATAACAGTTTTAATATCCCCTCTAGAAATGGCAAATATTTAATATTTTATTCGAAATTATTTTTCAAAAATGAATTTTAAAATGCCTGACTTTTAAAATATTTTTGAACAAAACTTCTTGAAATAAACCACAATGCTGTTTTCACAAACGAACAATTTTCGTGAAAAGGTGAGAATCATCTGAATACGTGGCGTCCGTTGAATAAATAAATCCATCGCTCTTTCCACGTTAAGCAACGCACAGCAACCAAAAATTGTTATTCGACTACTTTCGCGGTATGAGGAATCGAATTCCCCGACGGCGGCCGAATAACAATTTTTCGATTGCTGTGTGTTGCTTAACGTGGAAAGAGCGATGAATACTTTGCGGTTGGTGTTGAAACCTAAACTGCCTTCAAGTTGTTTCATGAAATATAATCAGAAATATGTTCTTGATATTGTAGAATTGCAATAGTATTTACGTCATTTTAAGTAAAATAAAGGGGTGTTTTCTTTTCTCTCTTTTAATTTTTTTATTTCTACCTGTGCAAATATTTATTGTTTTTCGTCCCCAGTTGTTGTGCTGCCCATTACCCCCTGCAGATTATTTTGCGGAACCAGGATATCCGTCGCTGGCTGAGCCTGAACTTTCTGCCATGGTGTTTGAAGTCACTGACTGCGATTGACCTTGATCATTCCACAAGGCCTACTTTCACGGAAATTCTGGAACACAATGGATTGTCCATTATAATTTTATTTTTGTCGAACTCCTCTCATTTCTCTGCCTTTTCCATCTGAAGAACAAATATAGCACCAATTAATAGAGATCAATATCTGGAGATTTTTTACATTTTCATGACCTCCTCAAGTGCCGTTCTTTAACTACAGTTCCTTTGATTTGCATAAACACGGGTTTACTATAATGCTTTGGTTCTTCGGTATATTTGTTTATGCTTTGAAAGAAGTTGGAGTAAATCAATTTTTCATGTTGGATCACGTTCGCAGCCGAAAATAAATTGTGAAGCATACCGGAAAACTACTTTCGAAATGAGTAAACGTAAATATTTTTAGTAAACAGGACATTCAATGTCTTTAAGCGTTTCGTCATCCTAATTCGTAGATCGTACATATCTAACCAACAGAAGTTCATACGAAAATATAATGTATGATTGCAATTTGCATATTGATTAAAAACGGCATATCTTTCGTCGAAAATAAATTTGAAAATTGTAAATTTAAAATATATATGTTGATTTCGGAAATAAGAGAAATTTCCTGTGAAACCAGGATTCGCAAATTTTCCTGCCACGAAGAAGTTGTAAAACTAAATTAAATAAATAAATAAAACTTTTTTGGAGTAAGGAAAAAAGCATTTCTGCCCTCAAAATTGTTTAAACGATTGGTGGAGTGCTACGCTACTTTAAATGCTAACAAATACTAATACGCTTGACTTTGGATCATGCGAATGGTCCGTAGAAATTTCTAACAAGTCAGGTGAGTAGGTCTCTGATTAGGGAAGGGAGTTAATTGTGTCTCTGCTGTGCTTCCAAAAAAGTATGATCCACTACCTTTTGTCCTACTATTTGATTGTAGTGATCGCACATTCCGGGACTAGAAAAGACGCATGTGAAATAAAACAAAATCGTTTCGATGCAGACTGATATACGTGGTATCAAAAATTCTCAGAAAAGAAGATTGTACTTTCAGAGGCATCGATTCCCTAACTAAAGGTAAATACAAAGTATTATACACTGGAACAATTACAAAAAGTTCTAGACTGCCACGGAGACCAATGTACCCCATAGGTATTCCTAATACCCTTACTGAAATCATATTGTTAGAATAAACTTTGTTCAGAATAAAATCCGTAGCTATATTAGGCATGCGAAAGTTACAGTGTGGCTGAAACGAAACCAGTGATTTTCCTATTCGCTGACAGATGCAAGCATTATATTCACAAAACACTTGAAGATATATTCTTATTCACCTTTTTCCCCACAAAAAATCTCACTTTGCTATTTTTGCAAAAGATAAATTCAGACGCATAAGACACTGAAACAAATGGAACCTTTGTGTGTTGGCAAATATTGAATTGTTTCCTAGAATGTTTCTTTCTTAGGATGAAAAAAAAATCAATATAGCAGCAGCACAAGACATTCTAAACAACTCTTAGCTGAGTGTACAACCATAGTCGGACTGGCTGAAATTTTACGATATCTGTTGTCGTTTAATTCAGCCGTTAAACCATATTAAAATTTCTGACGCATAAGCACATAGAAATCTTTGAGTTTCAAATATATGGGTAGAAAATCATTAAGTGCAAAATAAATTGCAAGTCGTAATTTTCAAGAAACTGTGCAAAGTGTTTCACTTTATAATCTGAAAAACTGAATTTTTAGATAGGAGAACTGTGAATAAGGGTTGCTTCGCAGGCTATTAACGATTAACAACGATGCTCTTGAGTAGCAACTACCTGTGGAAAGTACATTATCATCGTACGTTGCAGGACCAAGCAACATTTGTCCAATGGATTATCTTTCTTTGCGCTTAAACTTCTCTCAGCGCCTGGTCGATTCATTAACTTTATAAGGAAAGAGATTTTGGGTGCTGCAGGTGCTCTGTTTGAAGTTGATAATTTCATCAGTTATCCAAAGCAATAGCAGAACATTCCCAGCAGCGCACAATAACCGCGCTTCCTTAATAACAAAATGAACAATCTCTTTCAAAATGTCAGAGAAAAAATTTTGGTTGTTCTGTTAGGAAGAAAACTTATGTTTTCTAAGGAAGCCAACGTGAAATTGATTTCGACTAAAATACTGATCTTTCTTTTTAGACATTAAGAGCAACAGTCTCTGATCGATATGTTTAAAATTATATGAAAATAGAGAAAATTCGGGATTTTAATGTTTCCTGTATCCAAGCATGGTACACTACGTTTTGTTAAAATTTTAACAAGAAAGAATCGCGCTGTTCAAAGGAAATTTCTCTCAGACATTCCTCATGTTACGCGAGATAACTGATTACATTTCTAGAGCTATGCAAATTTTTGTCTTCAAAACTAAGTATCGTGTAAAACGCCCTCGAGCAACAATAACTGCATCTACACGGCGTAGCATTGAATAGAAGAGGTTTCACGATAATCAACCTTGGGAATACTCTACCACGCTGTTGCTATGCAAGACCAGAGTTGATTCCATTTGTAGTGACTGGCAGAGGCGTTGGACAGCCAGTCGCTTAGTCACCATGACACACATGTCCGATCGAGGACATATCCAACGAACGTGCAGGCCAAGAAAAATGTTCCTGCCGTGCATGAAACAGTTCTCAGACATTCCGGGCTACATATGTATCAGCATTGTCCAGCAGAGGTAGAGGGCAAGGACAACTCTGAAGAAAGGGTATCACCTCTACACCTGAAACATTCCTAAATTATCGCTGGAGGTTGAGTTTTCCCTCAATACCTACTCTTTACTTCGAACACGTATGCGACCATCACGGTGCATCAGGCTGATTCGTGAATCGTCAGAAAACAAGACCTGTTTCTCATCAGCCAGCCAATGTATGTATGGAAGATAGCATTGCAGCCTGAGGCGTCTGTGGTTTAGCATAAAAAGAATGCGCAGCGATGAGTCTTCTGTTAAGCACACAACGCGGAACTGAGTTGCAGAGCAAACCTGACTTTTAACAGTGCTCCACTGATGCGCTGACATCGTGGATTTCGCTGCAGCGCTCGGCGCGGTAGAAATGTCAACCATCTAGAGCAGACGTGCGATTTTACGGTCAGTTTCTTGGAGTTTTGTGCGACCAAGCGTCATCTGTCCACTGAGGCCATATTCTCATCACTCCAATGGTGGTTCGTCCCTTAGAAGTGGTGATTTCGCAGTATGAAGATTCAGTATCTCACATCCCAACAATCCTTTCTCGCACAAAGTCCGTCAAGTGTTCATGATGCGAGCTTCGTTTGTGACGGAGCATAGTGACGCACGAGAAACACCGTTTCAACTGAATGTCGGCTCTTCACTAATTACGAGGTCTTGTTTCAGCCAGCACTTTTACTCAATACTGGAGAGTTCAAACGGCGATTATCCTTAACAGCATGCACATTTTGACTGACATTTTAATCATTTACATATGCTGACGTGTTGTACACATCCTGTAAGTATGAAGGTAATACCACAGTTTTCATGGCGTTGCTATTATTACAAACAGTAATGTACAAGGTGATCATATTTAAAGTTTCCCAAGTCAACACTGTGTGGAGAGATATCTAGCAGTCCAAACGCAACCAAGTTTGGTATGCTGATAATTCAGAACATGCGGAAAAGAATTCCTAAAAAAATCCTAATGTCACCATTTGGGGACTCCTGGTGCTGGCGGCTTCGATAATATAGACAGTTTTTGGCGCTACGAAGGAAATCACACACAAGTCGAAGCAGAAACCAACACAAATGTTGCGTTCAAGTCGTTTTATTGTCTCCGGTATCTAATTGCACAAGGGAGAGATAGCGACCTTTACGGTGCAACTGGTACTGCTCAGTGTGGGCGCCATTGTTAAATTTCAGAACCTGAAGTCAATGAGCAATGTGCTTAACGGCCGAACGTAACTGATCTTCCGTTATGCTTGTCACATGCAATGTGAAACTGTCTTTCAAGGCAGCCAGGTTATGAACGTCGCCTTGATTTACCTTACGTTTTAAGGGTCGCCACAAGTCACAGACTTTAAGTTCCGAAGAACGAGGTGGCAGTGGTGTTGGAAAGAAGCTACTGATCACTCTGTTCTTGGTGAAATGTTGTCGCAGAAACATCTGTGCGAACCAGCCGATATGTGGAGGCGCCCATTGTGCATAAAATCGTAGATGCAAGGCACTGTCGCTACTGCAATTCAGGTACAAAAAACAGTTCAGCATCACCCGATACCTCTGGGCATTAACGGAGCAGGTCACTCGGCCAGTGGATGAAATTTCTTCTTAGAAGAATAGACCAAGGATAAATGCGGCTGTGAAACCAAACCACACTGTGACTTTGGGCTAGTGTCATGGAATCTGTAGAAATGCATGAGTATTTTGCAATGCCCAAATGTGACAATTATGCGCGTTGACTGTTATATTGAGGTGAAAATATGCCTCGTCGCTACACAAGATCTCCCATGGCCACACATCGGCCACTTCTATTCCAGCAAGGTAGGTCAATGCAAAGGTCAATCGGGTGTTTTTGTTGGGTGTGGCTGATTTTGTATGGGAAAAAATGCGACAGCCTTCTCAGTGCCTTCTATACTGTGGTATAGTGCACATCCAGCTTCCGTGACACTGCGCGTGCACCATTGGAACCTAGTGCATTATAAATGGGGCAATCCACAATAGCCGTGGCTATATCTTCAAACACTTCTGAACTTATAGTTTGCGCCCTCGCCCTGGTTGAACAGGTACACATCCATTTTCGTCGAAACGAGCAATCATTCTTTTTAGAGCACCTGGAATCAATGTACCTCGGTGCAAATCCTTACTGCCGCCCCGGTGGCGCTGTGGTCTAAGCGATGGCCTCTGATCATTCATCCGTAAGGGGTCCGGGTTCGAATCTCGGTAAGGCATGAATGTTGTGTTTTTCTTACGGCACTGGCTTTCTCCCTGCCAGGAATCAGTGACCCTAAATTAGGGACGGGCGACTGCTTATAGCCCACTGAGTTGCTCACGGTGGACGTTAAACCTCCAATCCAAAAAAATAAATAATTTACTACGTCGGAATTCATGAAGCGAAGCGGCAGCATTGCTCGCGCATTCATAAAAGAGCTTCACATAAAGAGCACGTACAGGCAAGGTGATACCCATTTCCATTGATGGAATACGAGTGGCATTCACCATTCCTAGGACAGTTCTATAGATAGGAGTCGCCAGTCGCGCGTGTTCATTATGCAAATGATACGCTTTCTTGTTACTCGTAGCGCCAGAAGTATTCATTTCCCAAGCAGAGCCTAAAATTGTCTACATTGTCTCAACTTGCAGCACCAGTAGTCCCATGGAGCTGACTTTTGGAGCTTTTTTTATTTTTTGCGGAAATCCCTTCCGCATGTCCTGAATTGTCAGCATACTAAATTTGGTGGCGTTTGGACTACTAAATATCTCTCCACAGAGCGTTAATTAGGAATAATTTAATTATGACCACCCGGTATTTTCAACTGCTGATAACGGACAAAGGAAATCAAAAGCTCATGCATTTTTTGCATTAAATCGAAATTCCACGCCGTCGGATTCATAATTTCCTATAATTTCTGATTTGTTAATATCATGTTTTGTGAAAAGGTAATTTTGTGAAATTTTAGCTCGATATTTTGATGAAAACTTGTATCCATTCCAAATAAAGATGCTCCCAACAATCTTCCCCGCACTGTCATGTCAAGAACGCCGCCCCGGTGGCGCAGTGGCCTAAGCGATGGCCTCTGATCATTCGTACGAACAGGGTCCGGTTTGGAATCCCGGTGAGGCATGGATGTTGTGTTTGTCTTACGGCACTTGCTCTCTCCCTTCCCTGAAACCAGTGACTCTAAATTAGGGACGGGCGACTGCTTATAGCCCATTGAGTTGCTCATGGTGGTCGTTAAACCACCAACCAAAAAAAGTATTATTAGGCTGAACAGCACAAAATTATGTAATTTACAAACATAAAGGAGTACCAATACATATTTTCCTTTTCCTTGTATTAGTGATAATGTGTCTTATTTCTTAAATCAGTCACACGTATTTCTCCTAATGTTTACTCTTGGAAATTTGTTTCACATCAATGGCGCAGTGGTCTAAGCAAAGGCTTCTGACTATTCTCTTGGGTTGAAATCCCTGTGTGGTATTCATCTAGCGTTTGTGTTACTGCTCTGACGTCTCAGTAACCAGTGCCTCTAAGTCAGGGACAGGATATTTGTTGCAGCCCATGGAGTTGCTCGTGGTGTTCGATGAGTTCCCAAATATAAAGGTCTGCATTTATTTTAAGCCTATTTAAATGATTGAAGCGTGAAATGTATCAAAGAGGTTTGCAGAACATGAAATAGAATGTTTTCTAATAAACAAGCACGAAGCTTGAAGATACGTACTGATTTCGCGTTTGACACGTGTGAAAGGAAACAATGACCTAACTCTGTAGATTTATGTTGCAAACAGGAAGCTTTTTTATGTGAAAAATTACGTAATATAATCGAAACATTCAAAAGAAAGAGAAATTAAGGAAACATTGTGCATGCTTCTTGTGTAACACAAACGCGATACCGCGTGAAACACCTTAACATCATCCTCGTGATAATATTTTAATATAGTTTGCTTGGAGTCTAGGCTTTTCAAATCAGTTCGTTAACGTAAGCATTCAGCTGAAAGTTTACCAAAACACGATATTTGTTGAGAAAATATGTAATTCAATGGTATCTCCTATTAGCGTTCTTTCAGAACTTTATGTAAATTTTGCAGAACTCTATGTAAATTTTTCAAAAAATATGAGCTTGTGCTTGGAAGAAAACAATCAAGAGGTTCCATTACACTGAACAGTAAAAGTCGCCAACTTGTGTGTAACTCCGTAGTGTCCCACAAAATTGCGGGACATAGGTACGTTGTACCAAACTGCGAAAGGTGTCACTTTAGAAATTTTGTTCAGCAGAATCGGGCAAAAATAAAAAAATCGTCTAAATGAAATCAGCTGATTGCTGTATGTGTCACAAATCTTACGCCAGCTATTCGGACTTCCTCACCGCAACGCCTGGCAAACAGGAAGTGGAGCTGCCATCGCTGTTTTTTTTTTGTTTGCTGTAGCGAACGTTGCTAAGATGCCGTTCTGACGTCATTAGTCAGTTACTGCTTAGCTTTCGTAGTAAAAAATCATTATGTCGGTGACGTAGAGTGTGTGTTAATGCTGTAATACGTGTATATACACCAATGAACAATTGCATTGTGTCCGCCCTTAGCTTAGAGGAATTTCCGTTTTCTGCGTGTGTCACTACTCGGGTTATTATGTATAACCATGTTTCCAAAGTAAAGGTAGATCGCACATCCAAAGAAATTCATTGAAACATGAATATATTTGTAGATTTTATATTGAAACACAGGGTATAATATAATAAATATGACAATGTTTTTTTGGAGACATTGAAAGGGTTGCTAAAATTTCGTGAAAGGGAATTCTTCTTGATAAAAGGAAAATGTACGTAGAAAAGGTCAACTTTTTACCAAAATTTATTATTTTCGTGTCTTATATTAACTCTATTCATATCCAAGAAAAATGTTAAGCTAAATATATTTCGGACTTTAGAAAATTTATTGTGCCATTTGGGTTCGATTTCGATTCAGTGCATGCTATTTCACAACTGATTTTTTATTTTAATCCTTTTTGTCAAATACAATGCATCATTTAAGCTACTAGTGCGTTGTAGTGATGTACAGCAAGAGTTTGCACATGCAGCAGCTATAAAAAGGAAAAGGTAAGAGGCAAACTTTATTGCTGCTTTAGTTTCTAACTTATTCCACACTTTGTCTCTGTTGGTGCAGTATTGCAATTTCTTATCCGCTCGTGCAGTCTAATGTATTGAAACAGAGATACCTGCAAACTTCTTTCACATATGATTTTGCTCTTTTGGGCTCTTTTTGTTCTGTTTTTTGTCACAATAATACCTATCAGGGTGCATAAGTTAAACAATTTGCACTGGATGTTATGATAATCGCAAAACTAGAGAAATGTTCATTGGTTTGACCTCAAATTGCAAGGTGAAGGCATCAGTTAAAAATCCAAATAGATCGAAATTATATATATTTATTACAGCAGATTGTTTGAAATAAAAGTAGGACTGTTCGTATTTGATGACACATCATTATACATTTAGCATGCCGACGCACAGTTTCGTGGATTTATACTTAAGTAATTTACCCATACGAACTGTTCATGTAAGAGACAATGTATGTACCTATCATTTTTGAGTTTGTTTAACAAAACCTATTAGATTATGGAAATGAGTAATTGTTTCATGCAATATTCAAATATCATTTGGGTGTAACTTCATTCTAACGTTGAAATCAATTATGACTTTAAAGCATTTTGCTTTACATGATATCTTTGGTTACTTCAGTCATTTGTGGGTATACGATCAAGCTGCCAAGGAACAACAGAATGATCTGATTTAATGAACTTCGTTGTCCAAAAAAAATATTTTGACGATCATGGATGTTCAAAAGGTAAAACAATGGGTTCAAACTGTTGATTCTATTACGAAGTCACTGTAAAATGGAATATTAGCAAATTTGTTTACTTACTATAATTGCAGGAACGTTTTATTCTTCGTTACATATCACAGGTTTGGGGGTAAATATTTCCTAATAACTTTACTCCATACAATTTTCTTTATTCAATACGCTTCAGAAATTTTAATTCTTATAGGACAAGTTTTTTTTTGTGATATGTATAACCTCACTTTAATTTCTTTAACATCTTAATGGAAATTACGTGCCTATTTTCAATTTTTAAGAATTAAGAAACTCAATCGCTCAACCGGTTACATTTCAATGTTAGGAAAGCATCAGGTGTTTTATCACCTGTGAAAAAAATTGACATAAGCCCATATGTTGAATATAGGAAGATATATGGTTTTCAGGATAATTATAATTTATTTTCTAAGAAAAATACCTACTACCTGTCGTTACAAGCTACAAATGTGTAGAGACGTGAACTGAAATTACGAAAAGAGGAAGAATTAATTGGTACTCTTGAGAAAACAGAATTAATTTCACTTTGGCGCATTTTTTGATATATTAGGGTTATGCGGAAGTTTCCGCTTCCCCAGCTACACGATGTTGTAGGAGTCCAACCGGCCGGCGACTCGCGCAACCAGTTCGTGCGTGAAGCCACACATGGCGGTCCATAAAGTTCATTTGCGGCACTGTTTGTTATTCATGTTTAATTTAGAGAAAAGTGCGAGTGAATCAAACAGTTCAATAAGTCAGGCGTTTGGCAACACGGTTATGCGTGAGCGGACGTGTCGAGAATTGTTTGCTAGGTAGAAGAAAGATGATCTAAGTTTGGAAATTAAGCCAAGTGCAAGTAGACCACAAGAATTCGCAAACGAGGAGCGGGAATTGCTGTTGCAGGAGGATGCCACACAACTGACCACGAAACTATTGACATGTTTGAAAACGGCTCAATCGACGGTGGTACAGCATCAACAGGCCTTGGGCAAGATCTGGAAAATTGGTGAGTCGGTTCCGCATATATTACCAAAGCGTAATATTGGTCAACGGTTAAGCATCTGCATGACGTTGCTTAAGAGGTTTCAAGGGAAGACTTTCTTGTGGAAGGTTTTAACCGGAGAATGAAAAATGGATCTATTGCTACAGCACCGTTCGCAAGCGATCCTGGGCCGACGCAGGCCAGCCATTAATATCCACTGCAAAACATGACATCCACGGGAAAAGGTGATGTTGTGTTGTGTGGTGGGACATGCGGGAACCCTATCCGCCGGTCTTGTTCACATAATAGTGAGACTCTTGGGCTGGAATGCTTTTGCGCTTACTAATTGTTTCAACGTGTTTCGCTAGCTTACAAGTCTATGCAAATGTATTGCAACTTTTGCTGTAAATAACTTTTTGAAAGCGCAGGAGACGCCACAAGGGGAAATTCACAGACGAATGAAGTCGGTGTATGGGCCTGCATGTCTTTCACATAGTACTGTAATATGGTAGTGCCAGTACTCTAGTAGTGAACGAAAAAGTATTGTAGACCAGCTAAGATCAGAAGTACCACGTAGAATTGTTTCAGTGACGACAATTGCACGTGTGGATGTTGCAGTAAAGCTAAACGAAAAATTAACGATCCGGGAACTGGGAAACAGTACGCGTGTGAGCATCGGAATTGTCAGTAAGATCATGGATTTACACCTTCTATGTCGTTAGATTTACACAACGTGGGTACGAAACGTTTATCCGTTGAACACATGAGTCAATCAATGGGACTATTATTACATCAGCTTCTCCGCTACAATGAAAAAGGTGAAGATTTCCTGCTACGCATTATTGCTGGGGACAAAAGCTGGTGTCATCAGTTCGAGCCAAAGTTGAAACGCCAGAGCCTGATGAAGATTTCTTGCTACGCATTATTTCTGGGGACGAAAGCTGGTGTCATCATTTCGAGACAGAATGGAAATGCCAGAGAATTCAGTGGAAGCATTCATCACCGCCACGGCCGAGAAAATCACAGTCCACCATTTCCGAATGCAAGGTGATGTTAAATCTGTTCTGTCTGCAACGAGAACCATGGGTTTTTGAGTGCCTATCAAAACGATTAACCTTCAATACCGAACGACATTGTCAACCTTTAATGAAGCATCGCAAGCTGTCAAAAACAAGAGACCTGTCAACTTCACACAGGGTATGGTGCTTCTGCATGATTACGCCCGGAGAATACGGCAGTTAACATGCAAATGACATACAATGATTTTTCAGGGAAGCCCTTCATTATCGTACGTATAGTACTGATCTATCGCCCTGAGAATTTCACATTTTGTACATTGAAAATTTTTTCCACACTCAAACGTCTCATTTCGTATAATCAGATGCGTAGATCTGTAGATATCTGGATGCAGCAGCAGCCTGTCTCATCGTTGCGCAAGTCCTTGCAGGAACACAAGGACTTGCGCAACGATGGGATCGCTTTCTAAATACTGCAGGCAATTATTTTTAGATCCATTTTTTTGTTTCTTTTATAAAGAAAGTCTGACTACTTATTGAGTAACACTAGCTATTCCACGCTAACATCTGTAACACTTTGCCCTTAAATTGTGATGTGACATTTCAAAATACCGCACTAATTTTCAAAAACCTTTGAAGAACCTGCAATTTTATCAGCAGCGGAGTAAATAGTGGAAAAAAGCTCCTTTATCTGACCGATTTTATACGAAAATTAAACAACAGGTCACAATTCCCAATCTGAGACATTTCCGAATAGTTAGTTTTCAGAAACCAATTAAAGCCTTTTTGGAAGAGATTTGGGAGATTTTTGTTTTTTGAATTCAATCCAATAAGATAATCAAAACTGAGTTTACATCTAGCTGCAAAACATTCTTTACAACATGTTGAAAAATTACATTTATTCACCTCGAAAGGTCATTTATCTTTTGAACTGAAAAAATGAACTATTGTGCTGGTAAATACTACAGAATATTATAACACTATTTCCGGGTAAAACATATAAAAATAAGAAAAGCAGAAGACCAATCGTGTAATTCCGGTTGATTAATATTCGTGTTTCAAACAGTGGAAACTACGTTGTACACAAATGTTTCTTTCCATGAAATTGAGGAACATTCTTTCTTTCGCAAATAATTATCACTTTTAATACAATTTTAAATATCTGTTTTCCCACACCTATTATTAAAAATTATACGTCATTAAATTTCTTAAAAAACAAGTTATATTAAATATAAGAGGGCAAAAGTTTTGTTATATTCTTTTTTTCAAAAATTCATGAAAGCAATTAATTGGGTTGCTGATAATTTGTAGGAGCTTTAGTCGAGAAATGTTGCTAAGCGATTTAATTTTTTGAAAAACAAAATTACATGAGTAAAATATTCATTACTAAAAATTGTGAACTACCTAGATTTGATGAAGGATTCTATTCTAGGGTTGAAATACAGTCAAGTGATAAAATTGGTGCCTCTTCCAGTCAGAATTTATTGTCGAGCGTGGTTTGTCTTATGTGTCCCATAAGCAAACCTGTCAAATAAAAAAAGAAATTCCAAAGGAAATAAAAGAATCGAGAGAGGGAAATGGATGCGCTGTCCACGACGCAACATACTATGCACCCTTGTTTAACCAAAGCCATTTTAAAAACAACCGTAGTTTTGCAAACAAATATACTGTATTTCAGGCAAATCAGAATTGGCATCCTACGGGTATTCCGTATACGATATTCATGGGAAATATTTATACACTATACGACAGACAAAATGCCACACCACGAAATTGTGAACGCAGCTCTACGCAAATTGCAGGGTGGGTGCACACTTACAAGTTGCGCAAATGATTGCATTTTACAGGCCAATCTCACGAACGGTGATTAGGATAAAAGCGGACAACCAGCACGAGTGGACATCAGTCGAGACGTCGTCATGGCCGCGAGAAGTGGGTGGTTCTATTGTAACCATGTCTGGGAAACGAAAAAATGGTGTCAATGGTGTTAACACAACGTCGTACTCGATTTCGTCAAACGGATGGTTTCACGGGAGGTCGGATCGCAAATCTTCGTACCATTGGATGGTTCTTGCGTCGTTGTGCGGAAGAAACGCCAAGTGATGCCACAACCGTTGGTCGTATTCGGAGACAGTTGTCTCAGGAGGAATCTGCGCAAACGTCGTACAGGGACCGGAGCACGAAGGTGGATATCCGAGAGCACCTATCGTCGCATCCAACGTCATGCCGTAGCGGACCCACAGGAAACAAACGGTGACATTTTGCACAGTGTACGGAGAGACTTGGATGCCCCGACACCGACCCGGATAATGTCGGAATAGTTGGCTGCGTCTGGTTTGTTGTTCAGGGCTTCGGTTGCGAAGGCTACCCTTAACAGGGAGCATTCGTCGTCACCGATTGTTGTGATGCCGCTCTAGAGCTGCGTGGGATGCCGAATAGAAGAGTGTAGTGTTCAGCTACGAATCGCTGTCCTGTCTCATAACGGATGGGCACCGTGGGAGAGTATGACGGCGACGTAGCCAATGGGAGTATTCATCCGCCCTTGTGGAGCGCCACACGTAACGGCAACGTGGAATTATGGTGTTGGGTGGTAACAGCCGCTTACAGATAGTAAGCATTACGGGTACAGTGACGGCACACCGCTATATTGACGAAGTACTGTGTCCCGTGGCACTACGGTATATGCAGGGAATCCGAAGCGACGTTTTTCAACAGGTTAACTGCAGGCCTCATACTACTCGGTGTGCGGCTTCTTCCGTGGTCAGCACGACCACCCGACGTCTCGCCCATCGATCATCTGTGAGACACGATTGGACATCAGTTAAGTATCCTCCCACCCCCGCAAAAATGAAAATGCACTGTGGACTTTTATCAACACCACATAGTTCACCATACCCCAAGTCTCTGTTCAGACTCTCATCGTCACTATGCCCCGTCGGATTTAACGCTGTGTCGCCATAAATGGGGACCACACACCTTATGGATCATTTTGTATACTCTGGTCACTGGAGCATAGTCTGTATGTGGCAATTAAATAATTTGTTTAGGACCTACTTGGCTACATGCGTGTGCAGTTTGGTCTGTTTTGGAGCATTCCTTCATGATGTGGGATTTTCTCTGGCTGGCAGTGGAACTCAAGATCAACCTGCGGAAACGAATTTTTCCCCTGAAGGTTTGTAGTGTTAACAACAATGAAGCTGACATTGATATACGTGAAATAAATTGGTTATATTTTCACATCGATTTTAAAAATTACATATATTAATGCGTAAAGAGATATTTTTTCACAAAGATTTTATCCTTCACATTTTTTTCTTTAACATTTGTGCGTTACATAGTTAAGCCGCACTGGATGGAATTTAATATCCCAAGATCAACCATAAATGGTCAGTTTGATTAATGTCTGGATATCTGGATTACAATGCAATACCTGGGAGTTCTGATCTTTTCGCGAACATTTCTCCAAAAATCCGTCCAGTTTGGCAGGACGCATTATCCAGTCGAAAGAGAGCTCTACGAGATGTAATACAGTAGCTGTATAGCGATGAACCTGGTCTACAAGGATGTTCAACTAGACGAAGGATTTCCATGCAAAAAATTGCCCAAAGCATTGCTCTAACTCCACAGCCTTGGTTCTACCGGAAGGTGTTTTTTTTTTCAAAACACTTCCCCAGGTAAACGACGCACCAGTACCCGGGCATTCACAGGTTGCGCCAGAAAATTGGATTCATCGGACCAAATGAGCTTCTTCCAATCATCCAGTGCTAAGTTTTGGTGCTCGCGTGCCCGTGGTAGGCGATTTCAACCTAAATCGAGGTTAGCATGAGGACTCTGAGAGGCGTTTAGCTACGCAACCACACTTTTCCATAGGATTCAATGTACTGTGAATTGTAACGCAGTACTCCCGTCACCAACATTAAAATGCCGAGCATTTTGGTCATAGGAATCCCTTCTGTTGGTTCGTACCATATCCGATAGCCTTCACTCACCTCTAGAACCGAAAATCCTTGGTCGGTCCCTACCTTCCTGTGATTCTTCCTCCTCGGACCTCTTTTTGAAGGTGCTAATCACGACCTACCGTTAGAATCTAACCAAAATTTGCAATCTCGGAAATGCTCTGACAAAATCGTGTGCCCATTAGAAGGTAGCTGTTATTCGCTTAAGTCCACTCCTTTCCCAACTAAAGGACAAGAATAGCACTGACTAACAAAGCTCAGTATCACGTGTTAGTCATACCATTTGATGACGGTCACACGCCCAGTCGTAAATAATTACTTGCTTCAACTTGCATGAAGACACTCTGGTCATAATATTCTGGCTCTTCGTTGTGCGTATGCACGCGCGTCCCTGTGTGGGTATGTCTGTGTGTGTTCAAATAAAAATGAATTTCATAATTTTTTAAAATACATTGGTATTATTTTTTCGTTTAAAAGTTTTTATGGGGGTTAGTTTGGACGAAGTTAAATAGACCTTACAATATGATATTATTTACTATGCAAATTCACAAATTGGCCGAACATATTCTGCAAAAATGATGAAATGTGGCCTAACTGCAGTAGAAGTTTTATCTGTATGCTTTTTTCAAACACTGAATGGGCAAGTGCTTTTAAACGAATTTGTATTTATTAAATTATCCGTTTTTCTATTCCTGCTCATTTCAACATCAGTTTATGTTGCGGTAAGAACAACAAGTGCTTAAGAAATTGGAAGACAACTGAAATGAAAGAACATAAAAATAATTAAGGATATTAAATTGCAGGTCTGTAATTTGTGACACTCGTTGTTTTGTGGTTATATAAATTTGAGTAAAAATCTCTTAAAGAATCTTGTGATGAAAACCACAGAACAAAAGAAGAGTTCTTAAGATTTTTATGTTCTTTACCGTAGTTTCCGCTGCGTTCTGTTGTCCGAATGTCGATATATTATACCGTGGTAAAAATTAAAGCCACTTCGGTATGACATTAAACAGGAAATAGACTTATCTGCCATTGTAAATCTATGAAAACAATAACATCTTCGTGTGTTAAAGTAGTAGCTCTCGTAGGAGTATTATTAAAAACGAAGGATCCTTCTTGTATACAAACAAGCTTTATCTACAATAATGAGTTCTACCTTTCGCTTATATAGTTTAGAACGATATCATAAGACACTCAGAAACGTCTGCTGGTAAAAAGTGTTAAATCAGTGTGAAACTAATTATATTTTATAAGTCGTTTGAACAAAATAGAAAATCCAAGAATCTAATTATGAAACACAATCAGATTAAAAACAAAACAAAGCAGGGTAATGCACAGAAAACGTTCACTGTCAACCGTGAAACGTGACATACAGATATCTTCTGGCTAGGCATGCGAATGTTTAGATATTGGAAGCCAATGAACATATAGCGTCGAAGCAAGGAACAAAGAAAATGCACATCCCTGGGCGAATATAACGGGGATCGGTCACTTGCATTCAGCATTCTGAGTGCCGTTGTTTTTGCGTTGTCATCACTATGTGATGACAATACGCCCACATCACATAAGACAGCATAACCAGCAACTCATGGTGTTCGAGGAGGTACACATTATTGGCTTAAAACAAGTCGATTGGTAATGCCGATGATATTGGCTGTCTTCTTGGTCTGACCGGTCCTACAGTAAAAGAATGGTCGCAGGAGGTTTTCGAGAAACTCACAACAACTGGCCATGAATGCAGCGACAGTCACAGGCAAACAACTTTATGGAAGGAGCACGTGACAGTAAAAACCGTCACACGACACCGATCACGTTGGTATTGTGTGACGGTTCTTACTATAACGAGCTCCTAAAATTTCAAAACGCACGATCATGAAATTTCAAAACGCACCTTTCGATAACTTCTGTGGTGAAGCCTTTTTAGAACCATTGCATGAACAAGATTGCTTTTACACACGCTTTCTGAATATGTTCTCAGAACACGGGCAGATAATTTTCGTTTTTGTTTCTGAGATCGTGTGGGTCCTTTGTTCAGTGCACTACTAGTAATTTTATCATATTTCCTGCTACGTTGCGACACAAGTAGTATATGTCCCATACTATGGGACACATCATATACTACAAAAAACCTCAAAATCAGGCGTTTTTTGATTTTTCAGACCTCAATAATCACGAACATTTTAAGGCTTTTTATGAACAAAAACACCATATTTTCATTAAAAATCATTGATTTTTTAGCATAAAATAGTCAAAAACATCAGATTTTTGAAAATTGAAGTTTTTACTCTGTTTTTCATCAAACTAGAACATCATAAAAACACACATTTTAAGTCATTTTTGTGAACATTTTTGAACAATTGCAATCATTTTGAACTTTGAATAGCTTTGATTTTAAAAGTGATGAAATGATGGTTTCAGTGATGAAAATCAATAGAAAAGTTGTAAAACAAACTACTTTGAATTGGTACTTTGCAAAGTCCTTTTTAAAAATGCATTAAAAAAAGGGGTACCCAAAACGGATACCCCTTATAGGAAGATAAAAAGTGAGGAAGATTAAAAAATATTTAAATTTTATGACATATCTTTGCAAGTAGATACACAACAAGTTTTTTATAGTTTACATTTATAAAATCATCAGAGAATTTTCTATTGATAACAATATCACACCAGTTAATTTTATCTTTATATTTCATAATAAAATCTTCTGTTAATTCTTGATTTCTTGTAACTTCTTTCCAATCAATAAAATCACTAAGAAAATCTATAGTTTCTTCACTTAATTTTTGTTTTATTGGAATTACTGACATGTCTAAGAATCGAAAGTTTTCTTTTATAAAATCATTACTTAATTTCTGATACATAGAAATTCTTCTCATATCTAATTTATCAATATTCATTAATATAAAACCCTCAGAAAGTGTTTGATATTGAGAAATCAAAGACCAGTTTAATTCATTGTTATTCATAAAATATTCAGAAAGAATCTGATATTGAGAAATTTTATCCCAGTTCACTTTATCACGAAATTCTGAAATAAAATCTTCAGATAATTTTTGATATTCTGATATTAAATCCCAATTTACTGCATCTTTTACACTTCTAATTATATCTTCTGAAAGTTCATTATCTTTAGAAAATGAATCCCAATTAATACTGCTCCTAATTAGTCTATCCATTTACATAGAATGTATTTTTATAAATGGAATGTTATTTTTTCAATTTCTAAGTAAGGTTTAAAAATGTTTAATTCTAAATAAGACATGACTTGTATACTTAATTCATCATTCTGTTTTCCTGATGCAAAGAGTATTAAAGGTTTATCGGTGTAGGCATCACCATTAAATAATATATTCTCCCCAAGTGTAATTAAAACTTCTGATTTCCCATTAGTATAATTAGGACGTAAATAAAATGTAATTTTCATATCCATATTTTCACTCAGTTTCATATTTCTGTCAAGGAGATTGCTACTAAATTTCATAAAAACGACTGTTTCCCAGTAACGCATAGCACCAAGAGTATTATATGCTTTTTTATCTTCTTGAATTGTTGCATAACATTTTTGATTATCCACGTAATTTTTATTAACTGCGTCATACATATCCTGAGGAGATGGAATATTCACTAGTCTTTTATTTTGAACATCAAACTTTTCATCTTTTAAAATTAAAACATTGTTTTCTAAATACCTCTTATTCACTGCATTCTTATCTGCTGTAGGATCAGCAACATTTCCTATTCTTTTACCTTTTGCATTAATTACATTCCCATCTTGAATATGTAAATATTTTTGATCCAAATTACTTAATTCACCTTTAAGTACAGCATCTAAATCTCTTATTCTTACAGCAGTTTCTTGAACAAAATCTGAAAAACTACCATTAATATTTTTTTCTATTTCACTTTTAACTTCCAGATTATTCTCTCTCATTTGTTTTAAAACATATTCTCTTGTAGTAACATCATGTTCATCTATAGGTTCTTTACAATTTTTTAAATTTTTTTCTTCCATATCATAATTACCATCATCTGTTAATTTAAATCCATTTCCAGGAGGTCCAGATGGTCCAATTCCAAATTCTTCATAAGACGAACCAAAAGGGTACCAATTCATTTATTTAATCTAAAGTTTTCAAAGTTTTAAATTCCTTATTAGCCATATTAAGTGATCCTCTTTTTGTTTCATTCACGATGAAATAAAATCTATATGGTTTACCTGGATTTGATCCTAATCTCCAGTTAAATTCTAGTCTTAAATTCGAAATATTAGTATACTCTGGATGATTAGATAAATTAAAATAAAAGATTGGATACAATCTCGCATAATTTACATAACTTATAAGACATCCACTTTCAGTATTATGAGTATTTAATCCAGCTGCTAATAATTCAGAATAACATCTATTATAATCTAACTGCCCATCTTTAAAATTCGTTTTATAAATTTCTTCTGGAACTTTTTTATTATTACATAATATCCAGCATTCAAGGAGATCTAAATTATCAAAAACCATATTGTTCTGATTTTGATTGCTTTCTTTTTCTACATACTGTGGAATGACAAGAACACTTAACACCTCATCAGATGTAGTTCTTATATGACATGCACCACTTGATGTTGTTTGCTGATTACTTTTCTCAATTGAAGCAGAACACCAAGTAATTTCAATAGGTGTAGAATTCAAAGCTATACTTTTAAATTCAGCCTCAATGGATGGGTACAACTCTACATAAGGTAACCATAATTGAAAATCAGATATAATAACTTTATAATTGGGATTTGCAACATCTGTGTATAACATATCATTATGACTATTTCTTTGAAATTCAAATGTAACTTTTATATCAGAAATTAATCTTCTAAAATCGTTGAGGAACCCAAAAAGTTGTCTTAAAGGAATCCAAAATTTTATTACATTACTGTTTTTTGTTAAAAGCCATCTCTGTCTAAATCCTTTATTATAAGAGGCATTTTCTTTTAATTTGATATCTGATCCTTTCTTTACATCTTTATTAGGATCATCTATTACTATTTTATCTTTATCAGCTGATTCTGATGTATCAACATAATACATCATATTTGTAGCCTCTGAAGTGGAATAATCTTTTGTGAAATTTATAAGTCCATTAATTTGATGAATTAATGAAGCACATTCAATATTAGAATCAGTTTGTTCTTTTCCTATAGTTAATGAAGCGGATCTAAACAGATTCCCACCATTTACAAATGTAACATTATCAGTTCCTATAGTATCATTATTATTTTTTACTATTTTACTTTCTAAGCATATATAACCGTTACTATATAATATAGGTGAATTTGTATCTTTAATAGTAAACTTATATTGATCAGATTCTTTTACATTAGTACTATCTTCATTATGTTTTATATATTCATACTTAGCAATTTTATTACTGTAATAATCTGGAATAGCTTTTAAGTCCCAAAGTTTTTCCATTTATTAGGATAAAAAACTCATTTATACCGTTTCAAACCAGATCCATCCTGTATTTTCGTTTTAGCTAATATATCATTAACAGTTACAGGAGGTTTAGATAATATATTTTCAAGTTTATTTTGAATAACTTTTTTAGCTTTATCTTCAATTGCTGTTTTTGCTGATTTACCTAAAACTTCTAATATTTTTTTCCCAACAGTTTTGATTCCTTCAGTGAAGATATTACCACCATATCGTTTTGCATATAATCTATGTTTGTTATAATTCATTTATTAAGCTGAAAAGCCTGCGCTTAAGCTAAAATTAATCTATATAAAACTCTCATATTATTCAAGTCTATCAGTTCATTATCTTGATTCGTGATATACATTCGAATTCTATGAATATAATTTCGTCTATTAACAGGTAAAAATAAAGGATTTATTTCATCAATTTTTATTAAACTACCAGGAGGATTAGATGGCGTAAAAGAATATAAAATATCTGAATTAATATTATTATATAAAGTTCCTGTAATTACATCACAATGAATATGTATGTCATCAACTCCTCTAGAAATGTTTGCCATATATTTTCCTTCTTGATGATTATCTTCATATATTTCTGATTCAAATCCTAAAATTTCATGTAATTTACTCTCTCTAAGATCAATTTTATATTCATCTTTTAATTCAATTATAAAGCGCTGTGTAGCAAAATTAGCTTTAAATTTAATTGGTGGTTCATCTCCAAATCGTTTTATTAAAAAGTTATTTAATTCCCTTAATGTGTAATTTCCATTATCTAAAGTTATTTCATGCCATAAACTACCATCAAAATACTTAAATGTATTATTTTCTTCATCAATATTGTTCCATGAAACCCACATAGACATAGATTTTAAAGCTATTTTTGAATTTTCATTAACAGGAATAGGTGGGACATATTCAATTGTAAAATCTTCTGATTTCTCAAAATTTTTTGAATCTAAAATTAACATTTATTAAGCACAAAATCTTCATTATAACCACTTGGTTCTTGGGTAAAAGAATATAAAACTTCAACAGGTGATTTACCTTTATTCCTTTGAGTTATGTATTTCATACAATAAAAACCACATTTAACAGATGTTGGTTCTTGTAAAAAACTCGAATTATATCTAATTCCTTTATTAGATGTTTCAAGATATTTTACAATATTTTTAGGTATGAAAATGTTATTCAATTTAATGTCTTTATATTTATATTCTCCAAATGGATCAAAATATTCCACAAAATTATATTTAGGATCATTATAATAACACACCCAATGAGTCCCAGGTCCTGTAGATATATCTAAATTAACAATTCCACTTTCAAATATCTTAATCTTT